>CM076569.1:162579408-163179408 GCA_034641835.2 Pinus albicaulis | reverse complement strand
AAAGGGACGGAAAACGAATGGACAACACCTCTAAGAGTGTTGGGTATGTGTTATATTCTTTCCACAACTAAGCACGCACGGGGGGGGTGATAGCCCCCCCTTTGCACTAGGCGCAATGGGGGGGTCACAAGGGGGGCGGTAGCCCCCCTTGTCGGGGTCCGGGGCAGCGCCCCGGCGAAAATTTTTTGGTCCTTAATTTTCGGTGGGTAGTCCGCGTCCATGGTTTTGTGCATGGTTTTGCACATGGTATTGGGGCACGATGGTTTTCAACCCCTGGTATTTTTGTAGATCCGGTCAAGGGAACTACGATTATGTTCTAATCCAGGGTTTATGGATTGGGGTTTATGTATGCTTCGGCATGTATATATATGTGTTGTAACACTAAAAGGAATATAATGAAAAATCAAGCTGGTCGTCCCGATTTGGGATCCAGGGGAAAATCTCTGTGTTTATCTGTTTTATGTTCTATGCTCTCGCTATTGTTTATCTTCTGTTATAAGATTTGTGAGTAGATAATTTTTGTTCAGGGTTAAAACCTACAAAGAGCTGGGATTAAGCCTAATCAATGCGGGCAAGGTAAAGGTTATTTCTCTCACTCCCAACTTTTTATTATGAACTTCACATCTTGGAATATCAGGGGACTCAATAGCCCTACAAAAAAATGTTTCTTAAATCCAAAATAATCTCAAGGAAAACAGACATTCTAATGTTGCAAGAAACAAAGAGCGGCCTGTCAGAAATGATGAACATTCAGCAGCCCTGTTTTAGGAAGAAATACAATCACGTGGCCATCGCTGCAACGAGCACTGCAAGTGGCATTGCCACTTTCTGGAAAGATTCAAGGTTTCATTTGATTGATTCCTTTGCATCTAAGCATGTCCTCACCACAATTATCCAAATCATAGGTACCAAAGAGAAGATATGTATCACCAATGTCTGCGGTCCTCATACTCTCAGAGAGCGTCTTGCCTAGCTCAACCAACTAAAAAATTTTCTCCGGCCTCTGGATCATAAGCTCCAGATCCTGGTGGGAGATTTCAATATGATACTAAATCTGGAGGAAAAAAGGGGTGGTATCCGATGTCTAGATTCAGACTCTCAGACTTTCCAAAGCATGATCAAGGACCTTAACTTCATAGATATCCCCACCAAAAATGGTATCCACACTTGGAACAACAGAAGAGGGGGAGCGCGTTAGATTGCCTCCAAATTGGATCGTTTCCTTCTCTTTGAAGATCTTCTCCTCTCCTCTTTGGAAATGGAGGTTGTTATTGCTCCGCAGGCGGGATCTAACCATTGGCCGATTGTCCTAACTTTCCAGATCTCTGAGCGCCCAAAAAATGTGCCCTTCAGGTTTGAAGCCTTCTGGCTTTCCCATCTGGAATTCCAAGACAAAATCAAAGATTGGTGGACCAGAGATTTTCCACTTCATGGAAGCAAGATGAACGATTTCCACCAAAAACTTAAGTTCATCAAGCAAGAACTAAAAAAATGGAATAAAAAAACCTTCGGAGATATCACTACGGAAAAAAAGATCATAGAGTCAAAGTTAAAATCATTACAACAAACAATCATTCAGAATGGGACTACGAAGGAAACCAAACAAATAGAAATGGAGCTGCAGAAAGATTGGGAGGTTCAGGTAATTCAGGAAGAAACATTATGGCAATAGAAATCAAGGATCCAATGGCTCAAGGATGGAGAAAGAAATACATCCTTCTTTCATAAATCTATGATCCAACATAGGAGAAATAACAGGATCCTCAATCTCAAGAACAACCAAGGGCAGATGCTTGACACTCATCAGCAAATAGAGGAAGAACTTCATCAGTATTTCACAAGCATCCTTACTGAAAGTAACCCGAACAATGAAGAGCAGATCAAGAAAATCACCAATCATATCCCGACCATCTTAACCAAAGATCACAATCAAATGTTGTTAAAAAAGATAACCATGGAGGAATTGGAAGAAGCAATTCAGTCAATGCCGAATGGAAAAGTCCCTAGGCCTGATGGATTCACCATTGATTTCTACAAATCCTCCTGGAACACTATAAAGGACTCGGTCTATGATCTGGTGGAGGAATCTAGAATGAAAAAAGCCATTTTTCCCTCTCTCAACGCAACTTTCCTTGCTCTCATTCCAAAATCTGAAAGAGAAGACTCCTCAGATCAGTTTAGGCCCATTGCTCTTTGCAATGTCATCTACAAGATTATATCAAAAGTTCTGGCCAATCGTCTGAAGCCTCTCCTGCCTCCTAATTTTGGCAAACCAAACGGGTTATGTGGAAGGCCGGCAGATCATGGATAACATCATTCTCTCTCAGGAAATCATCCACACACTCAAAGACCAAGGCAAACCAAGGATGTTAATCCAACTGGATATGTCCAAAGCCTTTGATAAGATCAACTAGAGCTATATCGGACTTACGCTTGCAGTTTTTAGGTTCAGTAAAGAGATCATCAAGTGGATCATGGCCCTTGTTTCCGGTGCCTTCTTTTCCATCCTCCTTAATGGATCCCCCACCTCGATCATCAATCCTTCGAGAGGCATCAGACAAGGGGATCCTCTATCTCCTTTCCTCTTTATCATTTTAGCAAAAGGGCTCGGTCGATCCATTTCGATTGCCTCCTCCAGTGGTCTCATCTCCGGCCTTCAACTCTATCCCTAGCTCCCTCCCTCTAATCACCAGCATTTTGTTGATGATATGCTCCTAATGGGTTGCCCCTCGGTTAAGGAAGCCCTTGCCTTCAAAAAAATCCTAGAAGACTTCTCTCTGGCTTCGGGATTGGATGTCAATCATGCTAAATCCAAAATCTTCTTCCTCAACACCCCTGCTGCAGGTCAAACTAATATTGCCCGCGTCCTAGGCTTCCAGAAAAGCTTATTCCCCTCTAAATATCTGGGTGTTCCCCTCACTGAAAAACCTCTGGTTTGTTCAAATTCGGAACCTCTTATCTCGAAGCTCAAGAAGAAAATCTCCAATTGGACTTTTAGGGTCCTCAATTTGGTGGGTATATTAATCCTAGTTCTTTCGGTCCTTAAAGCCATGCCCCTTTACCTTTTCTTGGCCATTGTAGCTCCTCGCTCCATTTCAAGCTAGATCAGATCAATCCAAAGGGACTTCCTTTGGAGAGGAAAAGCCATCAAAGGTAAATGGGCTCTGGTTGCCTGGGATAAAGTATGCACTCCCATTCACGAGGGAGGGCTTGGCCTTAGAGATCATGATCTCCTGGGTAAGGCCATGGGGGCTAAAACGTGGTGGCGTTGGCTAACTAACCCATCCACCAACTGGGCAATGCTTTGGAAAGCCAAATATGCTCCCATGACCCATTGGGCCTCTCTCATCAGGCTCTTGGGCAACCTTAAAGGTTCCCCCATATGGAATAAAACTTGGGAAAACACACAGCTAATTCAAGAGCACAGCTTCTGGGAGATAGCTAATGGTCAGCAGGCTCTTTTTTGGGAAGATGCTTGGGAGCAGAGCCCTAGACTATACAAAGAGATTTACATGCTAGCAAACGAATATATGAAGAAAAAATAAAAGTAAAAGACTATTGGAATCCTACAGAAAGTTTTGAATGGAGGAACTGGGAGAATCTCAAAGACTCTCTTCCTATCCACCTCCATCAATCCATAAACTCTCTAGCTAAGGATCTCATCAAACGACAAATTCAAAAAGAAGACAGTATGGACATTATTTGTTGGGGATCCAACCCAGCAGGGAATTTCAACATCAAAGAAGCATACAACATCCTGCAAAATCCCACCTCTATTCAAGCGGACAGTAGATGGAAAAGACTCTGGAGCAGGAAGCATTGGCCGAAGATCACTCTCTTTCTTTGGCTTATCACGCATAGGAAAATTCTGATGTGGGAGAATCTTCAAAAGAAAGGTTTCAAAGGCCCCTCGGTTTGTATTTTATGCCTCTCTGACTCTGAATCGACCAACCACCTCCTCAATACCTGCCCTTATGCTTCCAACATTTGGTCTTGGCTCCTGTTGGTTTTCAAAACCTACGATCGCTCTTTTGACTCCATTCATAGCACCCTGGAAAATTAGTGCCCTGCCTTCTCTAGCCATCCTCTTATCAATCTGGCATGGAACCTTCTCCCGGGCATCATTTGTTAGGCTCTCTGGAAAGAATGAAATTCTCGAATTTTCGAAACTGTGCGTCCAAGGAGGAACAGATTCTTAACAAAATCAAGATCACTTTGAGAGAATCTGCCTCCATTGCCAAGCTCCCTGATTCCCCTCACCCTCCATCCACAACTGATCACAGAATCCTTTCTCTCCTCAATCTTCCCACCACCCTCATTGACTCCTCTCCCCAATCCGACTCTATCAATCCCGATCCCCTGACTTTCTAGCACCCTCCTGACCAACCTTTTTTCAAGCTCAATTATGACGAGGCGTCTAAAAACAACCCGGGCAGGGCTGGCTTTGGTGGTGTTTTTTGCAATTCTCAGGGTTCCATCCTATGGATATACTATGGGAATTTGGGGCATACTACCAACAATGTGGCTGAGCTCCAAGCGATGGCCAAGGGTCTGGTCATTGCCAAGAAGAACAACTATTGGCCCCTTCAGGTTGAAGGAGACTCAAATGTCGCTACCCAAGCATGCAGGAAATTACAGCAAGGTCAAAGTGTGGCCAGAGTCTCTGACAGCTGGCACCTCAACCGAATTCTCCATCGCATCAATGACAACATCATGGAAGCGAGGGGGCTATCTTTCCATGCGGTAAGAAGAAAGGCCAACAGTCTGGCTGACTACATCGCCAACCAGGGGGTAACCACCCAGGAATGACTCATCTCCCATAGTAGGCATGCAATCGAATCACTTGAAATTTAGAAGGAATGTCTAATTATCAATAACAATGACCTGCACAAGGCATGGGTCATGTCGCAGCCGCCCGATCCTCAAAATCATCATGACAGTGTACTCAATTAGCGCTCTGTTGATTGTTTCGGGAGGTGGCCAATCCTTGATTAGATCACCCTGGCACACTCCCATGCTTAGTCTTTATTCCCTGCATGACACCATTAAAACTTTCTGTGTGCGTCATAATCATTCTCCCATGGCTAGCTAGCCTGAGCTTGAGTCCTTAAACTCTCTTCACCCGACATCTTTTCCTCACTTCGCTCTATGGTTCATTTCCCCTTTCGCTAAGTTTAGCTGCAACCTTTCGGCCTTCTGCACCCTTGCCTTGTTCTCCCTCTGGCCCTCCTGCAGCAATTTATCTAGTTCCCCAGCGCAGTGCCTGCCGTTGGCCCTCTTCCTTTCGTGGTTTCAGTCTCCTACCATGGCCCCTTGACGTAGGCATCCTCCTCCTCCCATCCGGCGCAACTGCACTTCCTAGTGGGAGAACCCCTCCTGTCACCCTATCACTAGGGCGGAAACTATGGCTCGTAATGCCGCTCGTTTTTACATGGACAACACCCCGGCGCCTGCGAGGGCGATTATGGATGACTTGGAAACCAAAGCGGCGGCTCGTCGTCAGGCCACCTCGACTGAGACTGTGGACCATGATTTTCAATGGATTCCGGACCCGGGTTTAACCAGAAGCAGGGAAAATCTTTACACGCGCGCCATAGACCTTCACTAGCATACAAAAACTCTCCTTTCTATGGTGCTCCAAGAGCAAAGCAGAGTCAGCAGGCAGATGGATAAAAATATTCAAGCCCTGTTGGACAAATTCGAAACCTATGTCAAGATGGTTCATCATCTAAGATTTTTTGACAGTTCTTCACCACATTACGAGCTGTTGAAGAGGAAATCAGGGCTTCATCAGAAAGCCGATGATCCTAATCTCAGGATTAAAGTAGAGGCCCCTTCAAAGGGCTCTCCTCTGGGTGCTGGGCCTTCTCACCGCCCCCGCTTTGACCTTGAGGAAGGTACTCCCGAATGGCCGATCAACATCGATGATTTCTTCAGCGACGAAGACCCGGTGCTGCCCCCCTCAGGCCTTTAACTCTATGTTTCTCTCTTGTTTGTGGCCTGCTTCTTAGGTTTTTTGCTGCGTTGAGACTGTGAGCTCTTTGTCTTCTTTATGCTCTATGTTTCCGATCTCCCTTCTCAGTCTCCCTTCCCTTGTTTTAAGATCCCTAAGATTGGGATTGATCTTGTGCTCTTACTAGAGTTGCGGTTGTCAGCCATGATGGCTCTTTTTGTAACATATGTTTTAAGATTAATGTGAATAGCTCCGCATAATTTACAAAAATAAAAATAAAAAATAATAGTGACATCTTTTCCTGCTAGAGTTCCTTTAATTTTAAATAGCACTTTAGCATAGTCGGGTAAGGTTTCTAAAAATCTCCCCTCGAATTCTGATTTAGACTCCATTTTGGTTTTCGAGATGAGCTTTAGGGTTTTTAAGGTAACCCCTTCCTAGCATCTTATAATAAATATTATTATTTTATCTCTATTTTTGCATTTTTTTTTCCTTTTTGAATTAAAGAAATATTTTTTTTGAATTAAATAATAATATATATATTTTTAATTATATATTTTTTGAATTAACTGTTATACAATTTTATTTATATAATATAATTTTAAATATATAACTATATAATTTTTAATTTATATAGATTAATGTTTGCATGAATAGATACGATAATGGAATGAGCGTGACGTCATTTGATAGGCAGAAGAAGCACGAACAAATCGCGACACAGTGGATTGTTGGTCTGGTCAGACGACGAATTGGTGAAAATGGCAGTGGCAGCAGGCTGGGCGTCAATGATAATTGGTTGATGGCCGAAGGGTTCTGCTAGCACCAAGTCGCAGGAGGAGATTATGTTGCGTAGGAACGTGACAAGGAACAAGGTGACACACTCATAGCGATTACTGCGTGGGTGACTGGGGACAATTGGTAGTGACAACGGGGAGTGTCGGATGGTGATAAGTAATGCGTGGGTGGTAAGTAGTATGGCGCATGAACAAGGATGCAAGCAGTGTGAGGGTTCGGTTTTGAGGGACTTCGAAGGCTCATATGTTGTAGGGTTATACAAGTTATAATGGCAACAACGACTGTTGTGTTTTTTTTGGCGTAGACTGTGGCAACGATGATGGGAAGGAATGGCATCTCGAGGTGAACACAGGAGAGATGTAGGTTGCAAGGTCAACGACAATATTTTGGCGACCATGGGGAAACGAAGCAGTATACTGTTATAACAAAGCTTCTTGCAGCAGAAGATGTGGTGGTTTCCTGTTGGCGGAGGACAACCTGTGTGGCGTGGGTGGCTGCTTGGCGGCTCAGTGATGGTGCTATGGGCGGCGACTCAGCGACTCAACGATGGTGCTGTTGGGAGGTTGCGGTGGCGGCAACTCGACGACCTTGTTATTTTTTCTATTTTTTTGTTATTTTTTTTCAACATGTTTTTTAAAATACATATATATATGTATGTATATTTATTTATTTATTTATATCTATTTATTTATTCAATTTTTATTAGAATTTAGAAACTAAAACATTTACATGATGATGATATAGATTCAATCATACAACAAGTACTACATTAATGATGATAAATTGAAAAACTGAAAAGAAATTGAAACCATAAACTAAAATTTTCTCATTAAGTCGTCAAAACAAAAATGTATTACATGGATATTGACCATGTATATGGAGGACCAAGCATAAGGCTTCTTATCCCCCCATCTCTATGCACATCATAACCTTCAAATTTCCCAGCACCAATGGAAAACTCTATGAAGGGACCCTCCACCTCATCAACAGATGCTCTATCCTGATATGTTCGTCTAAATGCATCCTTCCTCCCTTATGAAATCTCACCATCCATGTGAGGAGGGAATCTATGTGAGACACAAATTTTCCAATTATTGTTGTAGTTTTTTGGATTCAATGAGTGTTGATTTTTTTTTAGCATTGGATAAACATTCTCCTACACGGTCATGTTGATTTGAATAGTGGGGGAATGATACATGTTGTCGCTCAGATTGTACATGCACTATGACAACGACTCGGGTCAGGGGTTGTCACTTTGATCCTCGACCTCTCTGTTCTAGTTGTCTCCCAACAATATGCTATGAGGGATAGTCGTTATGGAAATGAGATAATGAAGGACACGTTGGAAACCAATGAGTCCAAGACACATGATTGAGTGACCTACGCACTTGGTTAATTCAAGCAAGAATTTAAGGATTGGGTTATATTTATATTTCAGACCAATGCCTTGTGGAGTGAATTTCTTTCTTATTACTAACCAATAGCCAAGTAACCAAATGGAAAATTGCTGCTTGGATGATCAACTAACCTATATGCTATGCAAATCCTAAGACCTAGGTGTGATGCAAGAATCTTGGTTGATTTTAAGTTAAATGCCTATTCTAAGTATGACCTTCCTCCTAACTATTTTGGGATCAGTCTTTAGAGTAGGTTGTGGGATGGAAGCCAGCAAGAAGCAAGCAGAGACTATATTAACAATGCCTCCCCTTGTGTTCCAACCACCAGATGCCTTTGGCGCTGCAGAGACTATGACTCTGACCGCTGCAAAGTCATCGTGTTAAACACTAGAAAGGTGTTGAATCCCTCAAGCTAAATTGAGGAAGAGGGGCCCTAGATGTCTATCAACCAAGCTTATGCTTGTAGGTAAATTATTAGTGCAACTAGACTTAGGATGCTTGGGCAAGGTGGGTTGTGTGAATCTTGAGTTAATATTGTTCAATGTTTAAGTACTTAAGTTATTATTGATTTTCAATTATGACAATAAGTATTTGGAAAGAAAAATCAGAAGACAATCTTAAACCACAAGAAAATGTGCCAATACCCAGCAATAGATTTCTTAGCCAATGATAACAATTAATATCACATATCCACTTTAAACATGAAATGAAAATTGATTGAGACAATTCAAGGTATTCTAATAAGATAAATCTTCATGTCAATATTACTTAACACAATCACAAGATGCTCAATTAAATGTTCAATTACAAAAAATGCCAAGATGCTCAAGAGAGATAGAAGTACTTCAATGCCAAAGTAAATCAAACTATTCAACAAGATTAGGGATTAGAGACACAAGTGCTTATGAGTGATCTTAGTGCTAAATAATTGATCTTAGAGATAACATAAAAAAAAGTAAACATTAGATTCCACTAGCATAAATTGCAATGAACCAATTAGAGCATGAGAGCCGATTATATGACTTATAGGACATCATTAAGCAAATCACTCTAGAAGTAAGAACCAAATATGAGCAATGAAAAACTAGATGACTTGCTAAGTGATCATGTGAGATAGCCAATCTTCTTAAGATGATTTATTCAGTGTTATATCATACCTAAAATCATTTATTATAGCAATAAGAAAAATACCCAAACAATGAGATATTAGTGCAATAATTTGTCCCCAAATGTGCCCAAATATTCCTAGATGCCAATATGAAATTATAAGTTTTTAGGCCCTCTTAAGATGTTATATTCAGATTTGATCAGGTTTGTTATACAAAGATATTCAGTAAATAGATTAGCTAGATTTATCTCCAAAAATAGTGTCAAAATCATCAAATGACTAGAAAATTTGTACCATGAAACTCTTAGTATATTTAGGCAATTTTTGTGTAATTTTTAAGGCACCCAGATATGAATTTTATCACTACTATGAATGTATTTATGTTAGATACCTATAATACTAGTGTAGCCGCTTATTGTTATTGTTGACCCCTGATCCTAAGGGATTGGGAGAAATTGTATATTATTGTAAAATAGGAAATAAGGAAGTCTAAGAGACATTAAGAAATGAATCCCAACAGTCTCACCTCCATGTATATATTCATGAGCACCCTCAATCAAATTCACAGTTCATTGTGTGGAGTTACCTCATGGCCTGACATGGTATCAAAGCCAACTCTTTTTTTTGGCCTTCCTGCCCTTGTAACTCCCTCCATTCTGCAAAATTGTCTCCACTCTGCATTTTTTGCATACTGCCACCTCCGCCCATTCTCATTCCTCCCAGCCTCGTCCTCCAGCCTCCTCCCACCTCGACCACCCCCCACCCACGCTCGAAGTCTAACCTCCCCCAAGTCCCACCTTCCCAATGTAAAAATAATAATAATGTTTTTTACAATTTTTATTTTTTATTTTTACCAGAATTGAGTCTTTTTCCAACAAAATACGTTTTTTTTTTTAATTACATATTTACAATGCATTCTCTCATATCTATTGTGGGAGTAGTTCTCTCTAGCAAGGAGAACTATCCTGAGTGGTCTCGGAAAATTAAGCCCACTCTCATTTTCAATGAGTTGTGGAGAGGAATTTGTGAAGGAGAGTGAGACAATCCACCGACAAAGCCCACCTCAGACAAGGAGATCGCCATTTGGGAATACGAGAATTGCAAGGCCTATGCCTTGATTGCAGCTTCTATAAATGAAGAGGTGAGTTGCCATATTACACCATTTTCAAATTCCTATGAAACTTTGAGGAAATTAAAAGAACTCTATGACTCACGTTCAAAACTTGAAATTGTTCAATCAATGATTAAGTTGTTCAACCTTGAATTGAAAAACGATGATCCTCTTGCTTTATCATCAGAAGTAAGATCTATCATGCATGACATTAAAAATACTGGTGTAGAAGTTGACATACCTCTCATAGCTTATTGTATCCCACTTACTCACATTACCTTGAGTCATTGCAAGAAAGTGGAAACCTCATGAAGATCACCTTTGATTCCCTTGAGAAAATGTTTTCGGAAAGAGAGAAGGCTTTTAGAAAGAAGACAACCCCTTTGTCTTCTGAAGAAGCTGTATGTTTCGCACATAGAGAGAAGAATCATGCTCAATATTATTCCATAGGAAGAGGTGGCTGAAGAGGAAGAGGAAGAAAAAATTTCAGAGGAAGGGGGGGCAGACAAGCTCAAAGTGAAAAATTTGATCTTCATTGCATACGCTGCAATAAAGATTGGCATGATGCATTTACATGTAAGCTACCTTGGGACATAATTGAGCAACAAAGAAATCAAGAAAAAGGTAAAACTCATGACAGATACAAAGGTAAATCACCTGGATCCATTCATTATGTTGTAGCACATTGTAACATTAGAGTAAGTAAAGACTTATTTGATTCTTCAATTACTTCTTGGAGAAATGATTGGTTGCTAGATTTAGGAGCAACATGTCACATGACTTTTAGAAAAGATTTTTTTGAAGAATTTACTAACAAGGTTGATGGAGCAGTATACTTTGCAGAGAAATCTAAACTCAAGCCATCAGGGCTTGGCACAATCAGGCTTAAGTTTCTTGGTCTTCCAGACCATCTACTACATGAGGTTCTATACCTCCCTGAGTTGAGGAGAAACTTGTTGTCCTTGGTCCACATCTGCCAGAAAGGACACTCCATTCACATGTTTGATGGCAAGGTTGAGGTCATAAAAGCATCAGATCGCTCACTTGTCATGAGAGGAATAGAAGAAGGAAGACTCCTAAAGCTGCAAGGTACCTCTGCTCATGCACACAACTTTGCATTCAGTTCTCATCATGATGAAGGTACATTCCCATCAAGTCTTTTATGGCCTGCTAGATTTGGACACTTTAACTATGAAAACCTTCGATTATTGAAGAAAAATGGTGTTATTGGATTGCCTGCAATTCTTAGGAAACTTAAGCAATGTTATGCTTGTATTCTAGGAAAGCATAGCAAACAGTCCTTTCATGATTCACATTCCAGAGCACATTGAAAACTTGAGATTATTCATTCAGATTTATGTGGCCCCATGCCTATTGCTTATGCAAATGGAAATAAATATATGATGGCATTTATTGATGATTACACCAGAATGTGTTGGCTTTACTTATTGAAGAACAAATCTAATGATTTTCAAACATTCAAGAATTTTCATGCATGGAATGAAAATGATGCACAAACTCATATTGGATCTTTGCGCACTGATAATGGAAAAGAATACATTTCAAATGAATTTGAAAACTATCTTCGCCAACATGGGATCAAACATCAAACAATCATGCCCTATAATCCCCAACAAAATGGTGTAGCTGAAAGAATGAACATGACAATTTTAAATATGGTTTGCTCCATGATGTTTTTCAAGAATGTAAAATTGATATTTTGGGTTGATGCAGTTCTATGTGTTGTGTACATAAAGAATAGGTGTCCCTCTAGTACAATCAGAAATAAAACTCCTTATGAAATGTGGCATGGCCACATTCCTTCGGTAAAGCATTTCAGGGTCTTTGGTTCCACTTGTTATGCTTTGATACCTAAGGTACAAAGAAATAAACTTGGTGCTAGAAGTCGAAAATGTATCTTCTTGGGGCATTCCAATAGCTCCAAAGGATATTGTCCCTATGATGAAGTCAATAAGAAGTTTGTAGTATCTAGAGATGTCATATTCCTTGAATCTTCCAAGACAAACGATGTTGTTGAGTGACAAGTTGATTGCTTGGATAGATTCACACATGAAAAGTCATTTCAAGAATTTGATAAGCATATTCCACATCTTAAAGGGGGGATTCCTATACCGAATCAATCTGTGGAATCATCTTCTGAAACACTCTCTCCCCCACATGAAGAACCAACCATGGATGACACCTTGAATTATGTGATTGACATAATTGGGAGACTTAATCTTGATTCAATTTCAAATGAGTAGCCTGGGCCATCTTAGAAAGCTCCCCTAAAATGGCTGACAAAGACACTGGAAAATGTTCGTCCCAATGAGATTGGAAAGGCAAGAGCTACAGGTTCCACCAGGCAAAATGGAGGTGATGTAGATGATTCTGATTCACCTATTGATATGGATGTTGCTTATAATTGTGAATTTAATTTGTCTACAGATCTTGAAACAAATTCCTTCAAAGAAGTTTCTTCTCATGATGAATGGAATGAAGTGATGCAAAAGGAGTATGACGCCTTCATAAATAATGGAACTTGGAAACTGGTTGATCCTCCATTAGGAACCAAAGCAATTGGCTACAAGTGGGTCTACAAGAATAAGTACAAAGTGGATGGCTCACTTGATAAGCACAAAGTCAGGCTTGTGGCAAAAGGTTTTGCACAGAAAGAAGGGGTCGATTATGAGGAAACTTTTTCCCCCACAACAAAATGGGCCACCATCCAGACACTCTTTTCCTTAGCAGCTCGGGAGTGTTGGAAATTCCATCAGATGGATGTAAAAACCACCTTTTTGAATGGAGATCTAAAGGAGAAGGTTTTTATGTCCCAACCAGAAGGATTTTTTGTGAAGGGCCAAGAACACAAACTATGCAAGCTTATAAATCCTTGTATGGACAAGCAAGCACCGCAAGCCTGGTATGAGAAATTAACTGAGCATCTTCTGAAACTTAACTTCAAACATTTTGATCTTGATGATGCAACTTTGTTTGTTAAGAAAGTTGGAAAAAAAATTGTATATCTTGTGGTGTATGTAGATGATCTTTTGATGACAAGTAAAAATGAGAGTTATATTGCATCCATAAAGAAGGAATTGAAGAAATATTTTGAAATGACTGATTTGGGCTATGTTCACTAATATCTTGGTATTGAAGTAACTCAACATCCTAAATTTATATTCCTTTCTCAAAAGAAGTACATTGGAGATCTATTGAACAAGTTTGACATGGATTGATGAAATCCTTTGACCACTCCAATAGAACAAAATTTGAAGCTCACATCCATTGAAGGGAAGGAATTTGAGGCTGAAACGAAGTATAGACAGCTTGTAGGAAGTCTCATCTACCTGACTACTAATAGACCAAACATCTCATTTGTTGTTGGAATCCTCTTCAGGTTTATGCAAAAACCTTGTGAATGACATTGGTCTATTGAAAAAAGAGTTCTAAAGGACTTGAAAGGGACTCAAGACTTTGGACTCAAATATACATAGGTGGGCGACTTCAGCTTGATCAGATACTCTGATTCAAACTTTTATGGAGACAAAGAAACTGGGGTATCTACTTCATGTTATACTATGAGTCTTGGATCAAGATTTATCTCCTAGAGATTAGGAAAACAATTAATTCCAGTAGATTCCACAATTGAGGTAGAATATGTGGCAGCAGCTAAAGCGACAAAGGAAATTGTGTGGCTCAGGAAAATCCTAGAATATTTGCAGATGAAACAAATGCATTCAACTCCACTCATGATTGACAACACTTCTTCAATAAAGTTGGCCAAGAACCCAAAGTTCCATGATCGAATGAAGCACATCAATACAAAATACCATCTAATTCGACATCATGTTGAGGCCAAAAATATCCATCTACGTCATTGTTGCACAAATGAGCAGACTGCAGACATCTTCACCAAAGCGCTTGGAAGAGAAAATTTTGAAAAATTCAAAACGATGCTTGGACTCACCAACATCCCTTCAGATTAAGAGGGGGAATGTTGACACCTAATCTTAAGGGATTGGGAGAAATTGTATATTAGTGTAAAATAGAAAATAATTAAGTCTAAGAGACATTGGAAATTAATCCTAACAGTCTCACCTCCATGTATATATTCATGAGCACCCTCAATCAAATTCACGATTCATTTTGTGGAGTTACCTCTTGGCCTGACAGTTATTGTTAGTGTAGCCCCATTATTGTTATTGTTGTGCCCATGTGGTCCCCCTATTGTTATATTATGACCCCTTAGACTCCTATATATATATATATATATATATATATATATATATATATAAGGTAGGTTTTGTGATTTGTATCATCCACAAATTTTTAATTTATGTAACGTAAAGGAGATTTAATGCAAATTATCTTCTTGATAATTACTTATGAGCTTACTTGATTTACTTATGTCTTCTTTTCTTAACTTATTTAGTCTTTCATCAAGTCAATTACCAAAATACAAGAGACACAAATTTAGGCTCTTCGAGCCAGGGAAAAACCTCTCCCTCTTGGAGAGAAAAACCCACGAGAAATTCTTCTTATAGAATTTCAGATGAAAAGTACCATGACCAAAACTTTAGCCCCTTGACCTACTAATGCCTCCAAGACTTTGTCACAGCTTCTTTCTTTCCCTTCAAACTTATTCTTCTTTTCTGCACCAACTTGCACTTTTCTACTACTAGAGAGCTCGGTCCCTAGGTCTATCTTTCTCGAATATTTCTTGTTGCTCTAGAAAGTTTATGTACCTTGCATAGAAATTTCTTTTCCACTTTTCATAACCCTGAATATTCTTCACTTGAGCATTACAGACTTCATTCTACTTTAGTGTTAATGTATGTCAACATATTCACCACAGGTTTGACTACAATTTACTTCAAGCTTGACCACACCCACTGCTTACTAATCCACACTTTTACTTCAGAGCTATCCGCATTTAGTACCCTCTGAAAATCCACACATTTTAACTTAGAACAATCCACATTAATTCTATCTTTATATCCGCACTTGAAACCCTGAACAAGTCCTCAGAAATCCGCAATTTTTATGTGGAAATTACAGAGAAAAATCCGCAATTTTCTGTGTCAATTAAGCCGCAGGTTCAGTGTATTTATATAGGGCACAGACCCTGTCTTTAGGCCAACCTTACAACCGACTTCATCACTGTACATGTTAAACACACACATGGTGTATGAGAAGATAAAACACACAAATAGAAAGATAAGCATTCGTTTCATTTCTATTACTCATAGGTGTACATTTATATTACATTAATGTGACTATTGGATTCATCTTCCAAGGTCACTTGGAATCATTTATGACTGTTCACCTTCCACACCTACCCATAGAGGATTAGGTGTCCAACATTCCCCCCCTTAATCCGAAGGGGTATGTGTGAGTCCAAGAAGAGAGTTGTAATACAAATCTGCAAAGTATTCCTGACAGCACTTAGGCTGAATCAACTCTCTAAAATGTTGGCATAAAGAGGTGGTTTAAGGATGAGCACCAACATTGGAACACAACGCTTATTGCAGTTCCCGGAACTCTTCCAAAACTGGCAAGAAGTTGAGGGCTTCTGCTAGAGGAAGTGTCCCTCATATTTGAAGAGGGGGACCTTCAACCGAGAAGAAGGGAGGTCTGCAACCTGCGATGGTTTAAGGATGACCACCAACATTGGAATGCTTAATGCATTTCCCAGAACTCTACCAAAGCTGGCAAGAAGCTGAAGTCTTCTGCTAGAGGAAGTGCTCCGGATTCTTTGAAGAGGAAGAATATGAACCTCACATAGATGGTTTAAGGTTGTCCACCAACCAAAGGCATGCTCATGGGCATCTGTGTCTCTGGCTACAACTCTGAATCTGGAATGACGAATTGTGGCTCAGGCTCGCTTGAACTGTTGTGTCTCTAGCTACAAATCTGAATCTGGAATGAGAGATTTTGGCTCAGGCTCGCTTGATGTGGCGTGGAAGCTTGTAGATGACCACCATTTTCCCCCCTGTTAGGTACAAGGTGAGATGATGGTGAAAACTCAACTGCAAGATTGTTCAATATCCGAGAACAAGTTCTGAAATGCAACTTAAACATCTTCTTGGATGTTGATGCCCATTGCCAAGAAGCGATCCATCCAAGATGAATCTTTGTTCTTGCAAGAGACTTGTTTCTGAAGCATCTGTGTGAAGAATGGGTGTGCCGACCACAGTGCTTTCATGGGTGAAGATTGAAACAATGATTTTTCATATGGCCAACTCGATCACATTGTTGGAATTTTACAATTTATTGTTTCTGATTTGAAAGAGGAACAGGATCTGGAACAGCTGAAGGTGTATTATCATGAAGAAATCCGACACTCTAAAATTTGATGGGCTTGGAGTAGTCTGGAATATGAAAGGGAAACTCCTTGTCATATCCAAGATCGGTTCTTTGCTTGTTGTGGACAAGCTCTTCCCAAGGTCTGATGATGGGCTTGGGAAGTGCAGAGTGAGCTGCTACATCTGCATGTAAATCTGCTCTTGTACAAAGAACTGAATGTGAATCGTCTGAAACTTTATATTCTTGTTGTTGATGGGAGTCCCTTTCAATTTTCTAAACAGAAACAAGTTTAGAATGATGACTCTTTTTTTGTAATTCTTCTTGTTGGAATTGAGATTCAAGCTGCAAAAACTCAATCTTTCTTGTGCATTTTGCAGACATATTTGAATTTCTGAGAGAGTTCCCTTGTAGAATTGGACTGTGTCATTAGTACCACAAAGTATAAGACTATTCAATAACTCTAATACTATCTCTATTGGTCTCATTTTAAAACACTCAAAGTTTCTTGTAACTTTAACTTTGAATAGTTTATTCCAACTTCACAAATGAAAAGAGTGATGATCACAAAGAAAATACCAATTAGAGATCTTGATAATACAACAAGAAGAAAAGATCTAGAAAATTTAGAAACCTGCACATATGCCCTTTTAGGTACTTGATAAGTGACTTACAAGGAATTTGATGTCCACTTTGACACCTATATTTATGCAAACATTGGCGGTGATCTTTATAGTGGCACCAGTAATAAATCTTAAATGCACTGTAGAAATATTTGAAACAAAGAATCATTGATATAGAGGCATTTTTCTCGATTTCAATGCTCAGTTATCATATATGTAAATATCCCCACCATTGTAGGTATCTCTCCCAATGCCTTCATGCAAATCTCTTCATCTTGTGTGAGTCTCTCTCTGCTCTATGCACCGTTGCGAGGCTATTCTTCGATGCTTCTGTTTCTATAGACTCAGCCATATTTTAATTCATCATGGGAAAGGAGAAAACCCATATCAACATTGTGGTTATTGGCCATGTCGACTCCGGTAAGTCAACCACCACTGGGCATTTGATTTACAAGCTTGGAGGAATTGACAAGCGTGTGATTGAACGTTTTGAGAAGGAAGCTACTGAGATGAACAAAAGATCATTCAAGTATGCTTGGGTCCTTGGCAAGCTCAAGGCTGAACGTGAACGTGGTATCACAATCGATATTTCACTATGGAAGTTTGAGACAACCAAATACTACTGCACTATGATTGATGCCTCTAGCCATTGTGATTTTATCAATAACATGATTACTGGAACATCTCAGGCTGACTGTGCAGTTTTGATTATTGACTCTACCACTGGAGGTTTTGAAGTTGGTATCTCCAAGGACAGTCAGACAAGAAAACATGCCCTATTGGCGTTCATCTTGGGAGTGAAGAAAATTATTTGATGATGTAACAAGATGGATGCTACTACTCCCGCCAGCAGTGGTGGCGCAGTAAGGGAAAGATATAGGTACAATTGTTCAGATATTATATACACAAGTGAACAGAGAAATGATACTTTGAGATGGAGGACCTTCTCTGTTACCCACAAGCCAAACCCATAAGCATTCGTTTCATTTCTATTACTCATAGATGTACATTTATATTACATTAATGTGACTCTTGGATTCATCTTCCAAGGTCACTTGGACTCCTTTGTGACTGTTCGCCTTCCACACCTACCCATAGAGGATTAGGTGTCCAACAGTGCATAAGACCGACTTTCATCCAGCATTTGAGTTTATCTTCCAGCATGGTTTGAGGGCTGACATAAGCTATTCTTTCACGGTTTCTTAGGCAAGTTCTTGGAGCATTTTCTGTAGACTAGATACTTCATATATATGACACTTAATTATATTTATACCTAGAATACGAAACCCTAATAGACATAAAGAAGAAGTCTATTAACCTATAATAAAAATCTTGCTCATGAAACCCATGAAGCAAGTACAACAAGATACATTTTATTATCATGTCTTCTTCTTTACATAAATACATAATTACATAGTCAATATGAAGATTGATCCTAGTTACACTTTTCAACACTCCCTCTTAACTAGGGAGGTATTCATACAGGTCCCTCACAAAGTTATAAATAGAAGCGACCCCAAGCTCATTCTCACACATTCTCTCATGATATTTTCTTCATGCTCTTTTGGTATTGGTTCATATTTTATGTCTTGGCTCGCACAAGTTCGTCAGGGGAAGCTAGCGTAGGGGTTTGGGATTGCAAATGAGAGGCACAATGTTGAAGTTTCCCGGCCAAGGTCGTGAGCAAGCTATTTTAAGGTCGTAGTTGGGCTGGTATAGCTGCAGACAGACCATGTTCAGGGTGCGGCTAGGGTTCCGTACTGATCAAGACCTCAACTGTGGGCACAGAGCACCCAGGTCACAGCTAAGGGAGCTTCAACCGTGGGCTGAGAGTGTTAAGGTCACAACTAAGATATTTTGTGGGCATATCTGTGGATCTCACTCATTTGATTTCACAATGCCTTCATCCATCTGTCGCTTAGTCACAGTTGCTTCATATCAGTCTTTGTCAGCATCCTATATTCAGATCTAGGACTTATTAGTTGAGATCATAAGGTAATCCATCAGATCCGAGCTCTTGTTGTTGCAGATCCGTAAATTTGAAGACCTGATCTATTTTTTTCGGTCTGATGTCTCTTATGTTTTTGATATTGTCTTCTTTGTCACCACATGCATTTTTCTATCTTCAATTACAGTTTATGGTTATTTATACTGCTAATATTTGGATGCACTATTAATGAAAAGTAATTTGGGCTAAGTAATTGATACAAGATAAAATAATATGAAAAATTAACATGGTATCAGAGCTAAGGTGAAGGAAAAACCCTTCAAGAAGACCTCCTCCTCAAAGCTCAAAAGGAAGGAATGACAGGTCACTAGCCCATATTGAATGCTACAACTGCCACAAGAAAGGTCACTATGCTCGTGATTGTCTCGAAAAGAGAAAGAGGCCATGATACAACACCAGAAGCAACAAAAATGATAAAAGAAGAAGAGACAATAAAAGGTACAACTGCGAAAGGAAATATGAAAGGAGAAGAGATTCTTCAAGCGACCGTGAATAAGAACATCATTATCAAAAGAAGCTAGGGGCTCCCATGTATGAGAGTAACGTTGTGAATAAATCTGAATACATTCTCATTTCTGCACTTACTAGTTCTTCTCCACCAGATTTGTGGGATAGTTGGTTAGTTGACAATGGGGCCACTCATCACTTCTCTGGTTATAAGGAATTCCTTTCTAATCTAGTAGAGAGGGAGACTAAGTTGAAAATCATTCTTGGAGATAAATCCACTCATCCTGTAAAAGGATTTGGATATGTCAAGTTTAAGTTGAAAAATGGGGAATCAGTATTGTTGCATGATGTTATGTATTTACCAATTCTAATAAAGAATTTGATTTCTATATACACATTAGAAGATAAAGGGATGAGGGTTGCCTTCATAAATGGAAAGGTCTTAACTTGGTGTGTTGATTCACTTATGAAACATGCATTCACATTAGGTCTGAGATATGAGGGACTCTACAAAGTCACAGGAAGGCCACTTCTAGCATTGGTTCATAACACCAATCATCTCAGTGAATTGTGGCACCGTAGGCTGGCTCATCTACACTAGATCCTCTTCCAAAATTGAAGAGACTAGTTTCAAATATTCTCGATGTTCAAGCTCAACATGATGGAGTTTGTCCAAGTTGCGCACGTGAAAAGAAAAAAAGGGGAAAATTTCCCTATAGTAAGAACAAAACAACTTACATCCTCCATCTCATTCATTCAGATCTATGTGGTTTGATGCCCGTGCACTCTTTTGGTAGTCATATCTACTACATCACCTTCATTAATGATTTCTAAATAAAGACATGGTTATACTGCCTCAAGCACAAGGATGAAGCCTTAAAAAAATTCCAGGAATTCAAATCTTTGGTCGAAAATCAGTCAAGGAAAACAATCAAAGTTTTCAGGTTTGAGAACAGATGAGAATACCTGTCAAAAGAATTCATAACATTCTGCAAGAAGGAAAATATTGTACCTTACACGCCTGAACATAATGGATTAGCAGAAAGGAAGAACCAATCAATATTGAAATGTACTCGTGCCATGCTTCATGATCAGAAGGTACCAAAGTTTTTGTGGGATGAATTCACACATATTGTTGTATATGTTCAAAACTGAGTGTGTTATCAAGATTGAGAAACAAGACTCCAAAATAAATATTTATAGGTAAAAAACACGACATCAATCATCTTCGTATATTTGGATGTCTTGTATTCTTTCATGCGCCGAAAGACAAAATAAAGAAGTTGGAAGCTACAGGTAGAAAAGGTGTGTTTATGGGTTACTGTGAAAACTTTAAGGCATACATAATATACATTCATGGTCAAAGGAAGGTTGAAATTAGCAAGGACGTAACCTTCGATGAAATGTTTCACTTTTTAAAGCGAGAGACCTTCCTCTTCCCCACAAGGAAGATAATGATCACAAGGACATTCGAGATGGTCCTTCTATGCCAGAGTCAGATGATATTGATACTCCCATGGGGCCTACGGATCCCTTAGATCCACCTCTTAGTGATCCTCCTACAAAGAAGGGATCGCTTGGGCTTTGCGACACCCTACAGGATGATGAAAGAACTGTTCCCATTCAAAGATCCTTCAGAGAAAGGAATGAACCTTGCAGGTATCATGGATATGTTGCTACTATGAGCAATATGATTCAAGCCGAACCATCCTCATTCAAAGAACAAGTTTGGAAGGATGCTATGGCCGAGGAATACGAATCTATTGTGAAAAATGATGTATGGGATGTTGTGCGAAAACCGCATGGGAAGTATGTTGTGACTTCGAATTGGTTATTTAAGATCAAGCATGGAATCAATGGCATCATTGAGAAATACAATGTGAGGTTTGTAGCTCGTAGTTTCTCTTAGAAAGAGGGACAATATTACGATGACATATTTGTACCTATGGCTCGATATACAATTATTCGTTCGATATTTTCCCCTGCTACTAGTCAAGGATGGACCCCTCATCATATGGATGTAAAGACCACTTTCCTCCATCGTATGTTACAAGAAGAAATGTATGTTGAACAACCAGAGGGATTTGAAGTGGAAGATCGTAGAACACATGTTTGCATGTTGAAGAAAGCATTGTATGGATTGAAGCAAGCTCCCCGAGCTTGGTATGCTTACATTGATAGCTATCTAATGAAACTAGGTTTCACAAGAAGTAATGTTGATCCCAACCTCTATTTTAAGGTTGTCCAAGGTATTCCATTGATTCTATTTCTATATGTTAATGATCTATTCTTAACATGAAGTGAACTGTTGATGATAAAATGTTAAGAGGAATTTAGCCTCTGAATTCGAGATGAATGACCTTGGTCTAATGCACTACTTTTTGGGCCTTGAGGTGTGGCAAAGGCCTTGCGAGATCTTTATCTCACAGGGAAAGTATGTAGTGAAGCTGCCTTTAAAAAGGTTTGCTATGACCAAGTGCAAACCCATGACTAGTCCGATGGAGATGAGTTTCAAGAAGCTGAGTGGAAAAACAACTGGATCTAATATGGAAAATCCATCTGAGTACAGACAGCTAATTGGGGCTCTGATGTTCCTCGTGAACGCCCATCCATATATATGTTATGCAGTTAAAAAATTGATTCATTTCATGACTAATCCCCTTCATGTGCATTGGAATGTGGCCAAACATGTATTGAGATACTTACAGGGATCGATCATACATGGTCTGAAATATATTGTTGGAGACATCCAACTTCATGGATACACTGATGTTGACTAGGCAGGTAATGTCACTGACATAAAGAGTACATATGGATGTTGTATCAGTTTAGGTTCTGACATGATATCTTGGATGAGAAGGAAGCAAAATTCAGTAGCATTGAGCACCACAGAAGCAGAATACATTGTTGCTACCACGACTATTTTTGAAGTTGTGTGGTTAAGGAATCTCTTTGGTCAATTCTTTGATACAACAATGATACACTTTGATAACAAGAGCAGGATCCGTTTGGAACATAACCTTGTATTTCATGACAAGTCTAAGCATATTAATATTTGATATCACTTTATCCATGACATGGTGCAAAGAGGAGTTGGTAGACTCCACCACACATCGACTAATGAGCAGATAACAAATATTCTCACCAAGTCACTACCGAAAGGAAAGTTCTTGGTCTTCAGAGAACAACTTGGATGGATGGATGTAGCCCCTTCGAATAAGGGGAAACATTGATCGAGGATACTGAGCAAGATCTTTCTACCATGCTTGAGCTCTCGGGGTGAGGAATTGAGAGAAAGGGCTCCTAGGGTTGGGGGATCTCTGGGAAATATGGCACTTGCCTATCTGTTACCTAGGGTTGATATGTTTCTCCCCTATATTCATAGGGTCAGAGATGTTGCTCCCTTATTTGTTTTGTGCAAAGTATACCCCAGTTGGCATCATACCCTCAAGCAAGGCTTGATGGGAATACCGCTCCTCATTTGGCCAATGAGTTGACAGTGTACTTGGGATGTACAACCCAAGTCGATTATGAAGTAGGTGTTCTACCACTTGACATATGAGATTAATTGATGGGAATATCGGTAGGAAACAATATTGGGTTGATATTTTCTCCCCTTTCATGATTCCAGGTTGAGATTGAGCTCTTTGATGAGATCACAGGGTCAGAGATGTGCTCCCCTGTGTGATGGATTACCCTATTTCTAGGTATGGGTGGAAGCTATTGCTCCCCAATTCTTCTTCTTCTAGATTTGAGAAAGTTTCAACAGATGGATTTGAGTCGTGATGACACCTTGATGTAAAGATCTACACGCAAATATTACCAAAAATTCTTCCTAGTTGAGAGGGAGAGTTAATTTTTGCAACTAGAGTAAAATTCCACATTAGAAAATTCAAATGGTTAATATTATAATTTCATTAGATTCTTATGTTCGAGAGGACCAAAATCGACTTATAGATCGCCCAAATCAGTTAAACATAAGTTAAGTTATTAATTATTTTATTATTTTTATGGGTCAACCTCAACACACGTGGATTCGATCAAAGCTCCAAGTGGTCCCTTACAAAATTATAAATAGAAGCAACCCAAAACTCATTCTCACAAATTATCTCATGATATTTTCTTCATGCTCTTTTGGTATTGGTTCTTATTTTCTGTCTTGGGTCACATCGGTTCTTCAGGGGAAGCTCATGCAAGGGTTTGGGATTGCAGACGAGAGTATCACATAGATCTGGGTTTTTTGGGCTTGAGCCACAAGCACAGTACTAAATTTTCTAGGTTAGGGCCATGGGCAGGCCGTGTTAAGGTCGCAACTTGGCTGGTATAGCCACAGGAAAATCATGTTCAGGGCGCGGTTAGGGTTTCGAGTTGGTCAGGACCTCAGCCGTGGGCACAGAGCGCCCAGGTCACGGCTAAGGGAGCTTCATCCATAGGCTGAGAGTGTTAAGGCCTCGAATAAGAGATTTTGTGGGAAGATCTGTATTTTATCTCATTCATTTGATTGTGAAGTTCCTTCATCCATATGTCACTCAGTCACTGTTGCTTCAAATCAGTCTTTGTTAGCATCCTGGATTAAGATCTCAGACTTGGTAGTTGAGATCACTAGGTGATCCATCAGACCCATTCTCTTGTTGTTGCATATCTGCATATCTAAATATATAATATATTTGTTTCCACTGCACATATATGTATTGGGATCATTGTACTCTTTGCTGAAAATTGTTTATGACGATCTATTGAAGAAGAATATTTGAAAGGGTTTCCATGATTGTGGGGTTTTTCCCTGGTCTTGGACCAATCTATTGTCTCTTATGGTTGTGCTATTGTCTTCTTTGTCACTGCATGCATTGTTCTATCTTCAGTTACAGTTTATGGTTATTTACATTGCTAATATTTGGATGCACTGTTAATGAAAAGTAATTTGGGTTAAAGTAATTGATACAACATAGAACAATATGAAAAAATAACAAGAGCAACACTAATAGAAATAAAAACTAGAGTACCTCCAACATATTATCACATGTAACTTTAGGATCATCAAAGGCAGCCTCTACAACTACAACAATAGAATGCACAAAAAAACACTCATGGTAATACATGTGTATGAAACTCTCTAACCTCACCCTTCGAATCTATTCTAGCTTGAGAAAACATTAAAAGTGTGAGAAGGAAAGGTATTTTATAGCCAAACTTAATAGCAGGAAGTGTCGGTCTTATAAAGAAAGTCACTTAACTTTTCTCCAAAGGACATCCACACATGTGGGAGATTAATAAGACAAAAGTGAAAAAATAATTAATAAAGTGGGGTGTTATCATGGAGTTCAAAAATCAGGTGGGGGCCAACTCAATTAACTCAAAGCAGTCTGAGTTTATTTTGCATGTGATAAAAAAAAGAGAAAAAAATTGAAAAAATAAAATAAAATGATAAAAAAACAACAATAAAAATAAAAGGTGGACCCACCACCTCTTGGCATGCAAAGATGAGTTTCTACAAGCTTCAAGTTGTGTGCTATAGGATCATAGCAAGATGCTACAATACCAAAAAAGAACTGCTACAGGAAGAACAAAGTTGCTACAAAAAGGAACAATTTTCTACAGGAAGAAATTTTTTGTGTAGAACTACCACTCGAGACTTGGGGAGCAAGGAAATATTCAAAGGAAATGGCAAGGGTGCAAACAAAGATGCTACAGGTGAAAAATAATTACTACATCCAAATCATATTCCATTGAGCCAAGGAAGGGAATTACATGAAAAGACATTTGAGGCATAAAATAAGAACAACATGGAAAGAAGTTGGAAACATTGCTTAGAGGATAAGCAACAGTTTCAGTAGGGGGATATGATGGGCCTCGAAATTAGACACAAATTAAGGCCCATCTAACCTTTTCTAGGCATGTAAAGACTATATTAAATATCTCCTTATACACTTAATAATGTTTTTCTAGCTTTAATATGTTCTTAGGAATATTTAGAGATAATTGCATATTATGTGCCTAATATTATTTATTTTTGTAGAATATTGAGAGAATATGGAGTAAATTATAAATGAGATAATATAGGGACTTTATCCCTACTACAGGATGGACCAAGATTGGATATTAAGTGAACAAGATATTATGAGATTATTTCTCAAATTCTGGAGCTCCAGTGATTGAGAAAATGTAGGAATCCGCTCCCTGTCATTTAATGCAAATTCCTAGTGTTGGGAACCATATCCACTATTTGAGGGATTTTGGAGGGTGAAGCTTCCTCCTTTCAATGATAATGTTTCATAATCACTTTGTATAAGTACTGAATCAAATTTTCTTCTAGGGGCATGTATTTCTTAATCTTCTTGTGGAAAAAATTTGTTATTTAGCAGCTCCACTTTCATTTCTAATAGGGATGTACTTGGATTGATTCAAATAATGAAGTTTGGTGCCATTTTTAGCCTTTAAAGCTTGGTTTACTCCATATTACTCTAATTTTCCTCGGTCTTAGCCATCCTAGGAGCCTCAAATCCCTCTTGTACAATTTCTTTATTTCCTTTGAATGTATTTTTCACTTGCATCTCTTATTTCTACATTTACTGTTCATGCTTCTTTTGTTGTAGGTCATATTGTTTAAATTTTTGATGTGAGTTGTTTTTTAATTTATTTACAGAGTCACAAGCATGATGCATCCTTAGAACAACTTTGAAAATTCATATTCTTCATTGAGCTACTTGGATTGGTTTACTAGTTCACAAAACTAGAATTTCTAGAAGTCCCTTGTAGCAAAATAGTAGTAATTTTATGCTATTTTTAAGAACGTGTTAATGAGATTAATTTGAGTTGATTCCACTTATATTGGGTCATAAAAACATTCAAGTTAATAAAAAAAATTACCCCATAGCATTTTGCACTTGATTGGGTCAGGAATTTGGTAGGTTAACTAGCTCACTAGTTCTTGAATTTCCGGTTTTTAGAGTAAGTAATTTTATGCTATTTTTTAGCACATGTTAACATGGGTATTTTGGAGTGAATCCATTGGAATGGAGTCCTAGGACATCCTACTTAATAACAAAAATTTTATCATCTCATTTTCATTTTATTTACTTGGGCATTCAACAAGTTATCTCGCTCTTGTAGCAAAACAGGGCTTCCTGTAGCAACTCTTGTAGCACAAGTAAACTTTACCATATTTTCTCCAAAAGCTTGGTTTTTTTCTCTTAGGATTGAATCATGACCCCTAGGCTTTGAATCTGTGATTGAATAAGACCAAAATACCTCTTAAGCCTTGCCTCTTCTCCATTGCAATTCACCTCTACAATTTGGATTAGTGGACATATTCGTGACTTGAAGAGTATATTGATGACTTTCATGAAGCACCTTGTGAAATCTATTGACAAAATATATCTTGAATGCAATGATTGAATAGTGATTTCATTTCATTTCATACATCTTAATATATGATTCCCATTTCCAACATTGTTATTTCTATTGCATATACCAGGCTTCATTTTGATGTACCATTTACACTCTACAAATAGAATTAACATTTACATTCATGCAAAGTAGAATATCCTTTCATTTTTGAAAAAGTAACTAGGATTTCCTCTCTACAAAAGTAATTAGTTTTCCTTTATGCAAATAGATTAACATTTCCATTTCTGCAATTAGTTTAGGCTTAGATTTCATGGTATTCACTTCATTGCATCATACCAACGAAAGGAGGACACATTGCATGTTTCACATATAGTTTTGAACCTCTTAAGTTTGTATGAACCTAGGGTTGAAAATTAAGTTAGTGTCCTTGGTAGTTACAACATTCTTGTTGCAATACTAGGGCTCATCACTAAGAAACCAAACTTTTCATCAAAAAAATTTCCAATCCACATCCTCATCTGGAAATTCATAGCAAAGATGAAGAAACCTTTCAAAAAAGTGCTCAAGAGATTCATTCATTTCCATTCTAAGTTGATTGATTTCATTGAGAACATATTGATACTCGTACTTGTCGAAAACACAATGAAGCTTATTAAGATAGAAGTAACAGGTAAAGAATAACACCACTGCTTAACATGAACATCCAATGTAAGGGTAAACAACCTTGCCATAATATCTTCGGAATATACACCACTTGAAAGAAAAATTAACAATTGAATCACATAATCAAGGATGGTTGTTGTACACTTTCTATCAAATTTTAGATGAGACAAGTTATGTAAAAATCCAAGGGGATTGAAATATCTAAAGCTTCGGAGAAACACCTCAAGATTATCATCCAGGATGAAGCCATTTAAAGGTAAGAGATTCAAACAGATTTCATGGGCTCAACTTTTCATGTGGCCCTCCTTCTAGCGTCAAAAGGTTGAAAATGTTGGATAGTGCCAACATACAGGGGATCTACCCAATGTGAAGTCCCAATTAGGACTCACAATGTTTGGTATAGGAGTCCCATCCGGTTATATGTTTTGACCACCATTGCAAAGGTTTTAGAGGTAGGCCTTGGTTACAACATATACACGAGATCACAAACACCTCTTTGGGGCAATAAGTACGTAAGCTTTGCATGGAACTAGATGTATAATTTATTAGAGTCTTTCATGACTGTTAGAGGGAAACAAGCCTCTAGTTTGGGAAGTAATAGTACTATCCTAAGAGAGACATGCGAGCGGACGAGAAAGACTTGTTGATTTACTTGCAAATTAGTTCACAAGATAAACAATAATTGTAAAATCGAAACATCACTTATTCAACAATATACATATCTAAGAAACAAAATAGTTCATTAGTCTTAGTAAGTAATATGCCAACATATACCGCAAACACATCAAGAATAGTCTTACTATATTTACGATAC
The DNA here is from genome assembly GCA_034641835.2 of Pinus albicaulis. NCBI lineage: Eukaryota > Viridiplantae > Streptophyta > Pinopsida > Pinales > Pinaceae > Pinus > Pinus albicaulis. Next base: position 163,150,833 of record CM076569.1, on the reverse strand, counting down.
ATGTATGAATAACTGACGTATCAAACAACTTTGATTATTAATGAAAGATTCTAAGTACATTGTTACATAGATGAAACACTAGATCCAGTAGTGAAACATGAAGCAACAACCTGCTTCTCCAAAGAATGATTTACCTCCCATGTAATACAATATAATCCAAGGAAAAAATCTAAGAATCCAAGCCATTTACTTGAGTTATAGGGAGTTATTTATAACAAATGATAATTAATTTTGAGTTTCCTCGTGACTATTCAACTTCTATGACCTACGAGCTCCCATAAAACCTTTCACATTCTACTCATGACCTTTTACATTCCACGTGTTCCTTTTCATATCCAATATGTGTCTCTTGGACTTCATTACATTAAGCTTATTACCAAGACAGAATACATACAATATGGTGGCTATATGAGACAAAAATTTTAATAGGAAAAAAATGTTATCAAATAGATAAGTCGTTTGCTTCTTCATGGAGCTCATTAGTAATATACATATGCCACTTTGAATTCTATAGCAATGACTTTGACCTGTACTACCAAATCTGCTACAAATCACATATTCACCTCCAAGGCTTATGTCAATATGGATTTGGAGCTAAATTGTACACTATTCCACAACCATAATAGTTTAATGTGAGCTTTAGTTGGTGCAATGGCATATTGTAGAATAATGCCCTTAGTGATCTCCAAGCCTTATTGTTCTGATGTCTGTTTGATTTTTTCAATGTACTGCTTCACCTTTCGTAGGATGATATCCCTATCTCTTGTATATCCAAGTGATCCCACTAAAGGCATATTGTGCTTTTGTTCTGGGGAATCCAAACCTTTATGTAGTCAACTATAATAAGCTATAGTGTTAGACGACTGTTCGCTGAGACAAATATAATTATGATTGCGGAGTTTCAACTATACCATATCTACTTCGGTAGTGATCCTATCCTTTCTAACCAACTGTTGTGGAACATCTGGATATTTGGCAGCTCATTCCTAGATTTGATGAACGACACAGTTTTCCACCTTTAAGATATTTAGGACTTCTTGCGTTTTCTTTTGTATACCAACTAGGGGCACCAATACTTCGTTCAGAAGGATCATTTCATCATACAACTGTGCCATAGTATCCTCCATTGGCCTTGATTCATCCTGTATGACTGGCTGCCATTATGTTGTGTTGAATTTGTGGGAAGATAGTCACTAGTTTTCAACAATGAGTTGTTTTGCTTATTTATTTACTGCAACCAACTCTTTCCTCAATCATGCATTCTCATTCAACATATTCAACATGTGTAATTGTGATTTTATGTAATTTATGTAAAGAAGAAAAATAAATCATTTTTGTAATGCTTGTCTCATGGGTTTCATGGGCAAGGAATTTTATTTTTAGTTGAAGCTCCCATTGAGAGCTGTTAGGTTTTGTCATAAATTCATAAAGTCTAGGGAGTCAATTTCATGTGTTGAGGACATGTTACATATCGTAAGAATTAATTTTGAATGTGTCAATAACCCTCCAAGGCCTTGTCACAAGATATTCCTCATGCCAACCTAAAGTTGTTTCCAGAATGATGCCTAGGATCAAGTTTAAGTCTGCTTATTATGGATGCAAAAACCACTATAAATAGGTAAACTCAGCCTCATTTGAAGATATAATTTGGTGAAACAATCTAAAGAAAGAATCAGTGTGAAAAGGTCAAGGAAGATAACTTCATATCCAATGAGAAAAAGGAAATAAAGAACAAAGCTGTTTGGGTTTGTCTTTATGTTGATATCCATCACACATGCGAGGAAAGGGTGTTGTATATTGTAGAATAAACTGAGGTATTGCAATCACACTTAAAGGTAAAATCAAGGAGAATATTAAGGTGCATCTCAAGTCGAGTTTCCAAAGAAAAAACACTCCACCTAAAGCGAAGTAAATCAAGGTACACGCGAAGGTATTTTACATGTGCTAGGTTTTCTGAAGTAGGGCCAAAAAGTTGTAGGTTTGATCCAAGGGACCAGAATTTGAAGGATAGCTAAAACAGTGGAAGGAGGAAGAAGTTTGACTTTCGTTGACTCAAGGAAGGATAAGAAGTTGTGTCAATAAGGCTTGTGACGGTCTTGGAGAGGCTATGGTGTCAAGGGTATTGGTTACGGTCTTGGTATTCTTCAATTGAAATCTCTATAAGAAGAATAATTCGTTTTGGTTTTCCTTTCAATTTGGAGAGGTTTTGGCCCTGGCTGATCACCTACATTTTGTGTCTCTTGTCTCTTTATTGTTTATGCATTGGTATTGTTTGATGAAGAATAACACTATAATAATCTAAGTAAATAGAAGATCGTAATCTAAATAAGTTAAAATCATTCACAAGCAGTTATCATTAGAAGAGAAATCACCTAATTACAATGCCCTAGATTTATCAACATGGTATGAGAGCTAAGGTGGAAAAAGTCAAGGAAGGGCATATTATCAAGGGAGACTCAAGGATCAAATATCGAGAAGTATATCAAAAAAAATCTAGAATATCATATTGAAGTCAAGATTTACATAGAAGTACCGAAACCCTATATCAAAGAAGAAGTATACGTCAAATGAAGTCTTGGGATCCTCAAGTTATCATCAAAAGACCACAAATACCCTATTAAAGTTGAAGAGACCTACAAATCAAAGTAGCTTGAAGTATATTCATCCAAGAGAAGTGAGATCAAGGACGTTTTCATCATCATCAAAAGTTCTAAGGAAATTTCCCTCTCATTGAAGCAAGGTCCTTACCATTTAAGGACACCATCAAGAAGTCATCATTGAACATCATCATCAAGGACATAACCATTAAAGGATCTAAAGTGATCTTATTCTTTGTGAAGTCAAAGATCATTCTTGAAGAGATCTATCTTCACCAAGGAGAAGTTCTCTATCATCTATTTTATCATCAAATTCAAGGAGGCAGAAAGTGGAAGAAGCATCTTCACAAGTAAGTATGTTTATGTTTGAATTTGTCAAAAGTTCTTTTTGTAAGGAAGACAACAAATTGGTTGGGGCTTCAAACTATATTGCATGGAAGAAGAGGACATATCTGAATCTCATTGAAAATGAGGTGATGGATCACGTCAAAGGATCTATCACAAAACCCTCGAAAGAAGATGCTCAAGCACTTGCAAATTTTATGAAAGGGGAAGTGAGGGCTCAAAGGATTCTTATGGAATCCAGAAAGGATCCCCTCATTCCATATGTATCTAAACTTGACACCTAAAAATAAATATATGAGAAATTGGTAGAGTTTCTTTCTGTAAGCACTACAAGAGAAGTTACCTCTCTAAGGCAATAACTCTACAAGCTAAGGATTTCAAAGGAAGAAAGAATAGCCTCATAGTTTATGAGGATATATGAGATCAGGGACCAACTTCAAGATCTCGGAGAAATAATTTCTAACAAATATATGACCACTGTAGTGCTAAGTGCACTACTAGAGGAGTGGGGTAAATTTACTTCGAGCATTTATAGGAATAAAGAAGCTACTCCATTCTAGGATCTATGGTAAGAAACAAGACTAAAGACGAAGACTGATGTGGGATCAAATGAGTAAAATCAAGCATTTGCTACAATGCCGAAGAGAAAAGGAAAATTTGGAAAGTTTTTTCCTCGGAAAAAAGAAGAAGAACATGGTTAAGATTCAATGTTATGGATGTCAAGAATATTGTCATTACAAGAGAGATTTTCCTAAGCTCAAGAAGGACAATAACAAAAGGGGAAGAAAAGAATCCCATATCGCCAAATAAATAGAGGAAGCTGAAAAGGAGGAGTCCAAGAAAGAGAAAGTAAAATATCTCTACTATGATTGAGATAGTCTTCCTCACAAAGTTCTTTTCAAGTTTTTGTTGTAAAGTATGGAAAACATGAGAATTCAAGGAGTATGATATGTTGCATCATAATATCATAGAGGAATTTAAAGCAAGAGCTCATAACATCATCATAGACAAGCATAGTTGAAGTAAAAGTCTATGGGAGCCACATATGGAAGAATATAGCTTTGATAACCTCATTATAAGTATAAGTGACACTTATGGGAGAAGGAAAAAGTAATCTAGCGCAAAACTCGTCATACTTTAGTCAAAGGAAACATCTGCTAGATGAGGATTCTCAAGATCCTCTATTGGAATATTCATCAAAAGGTTCACCAATCAAAAGGAAGAAAGTGTTTCATCAATAATTCCAACTTGTAGGAATTCATGGAGGATGGTATGATGTCAAAAGAAGTAAATAAGGTCAAGGGATTGAAGTTCTTTCAATCAAGGAAGTTGTTGAAGGAAGTCTATATGACCTAAAGTAAAATGAGGTATGTATGCTTGTATTTGAAAATGAAGAGTCATGTCATATACTTTCAGGTAACATGGATAAATTCTCTACCCTGAGAGCATGATAAAATGAAAGGAATCCCCCCCTGAAAATATGCAGGAAGTCATAGGACACACATTGACTAGATGAAATCAAAACAATATGTACTCATATGAAATATGAGGTCGTTGAAAATAATTAGAGGAACTATGATCGAAATTTTATTGAAGGAAATGTGTGAAGAAAAAAAGGAAGAGATCATGTAATATGAAACTAAGAAGGAAATTAACATCCAAGGACTGAAAGATTTGAGTATGATATCTCCATGAAATATATGAAGAATCTGATGAATTCTGAAAAAGAAAGATACCCTTGACAATTATATATATATATATATATATATATATATATATATATATATATATATATATATATATATATATATATATATATATATATATATATTGGAGACGTGTCAATATGTATGCAGGATGTTGATGCAAACCAAAAGCTGTCATGATGAAAGACCATCACAAAGGTAATTTTGATTTAATATTCATTTGTTGTTTTTGAATAATATCTGGATGGGCTTATGCAGGGCTGCCATGTTGTGGATGTATTCCACCACTAATGAACATGTATTAGGATGAAATATCCTTGAGGAAACATGGCATGAAGAAGGGATCATGGCATGAAGGAAGGTCAGATATGGACTGACGGATCACTTTCCGATAAAATAAATGATGACATGGATCATGGATGAAAGTGATGGATGGTTTGTGCCCTACGAATAAGTCCCCAAAGATGTATACTCCATGACAAAGAAGAAATTCATGACATCGAAGGAAGAAGTTCTACAAGTAGCTAGTTGTCTCGTGACCTCCACCTGATGAGTTGTTGGAAGCAAGTCCCTAGACCTGAGGGAGCTTGGTCAAGTCTCTACTTAAGAGGGAGCTTGGGCACATTCATTTTATAGGAATGGGTACATTCATTTCGTGGAATGGCATGTCCTCCCTAGTTAAGAGGGAGAGATAAACACACCATTATTGTCTTCACTTAGGAAGAAAGAATGAAGGATTAGGTAAATTTCTTGCATTCGATACTCTTTAAGGATGAGTTACGGCATCCATGATAAGAGAAGTCGTACAGGACTGATATTATTTGAGGACTGAGAACCCAAGATAATAATAGGCCTAGTGAAACACATTATGAGAACCTGGGTAGGGTATGTTTCGAGAGAGACAATGATGAGGGTGTCTATACATCATTGGTCTTGCCAGCATTATGCTATGATCTTGTGGAGGGATAGAGTTGTTAGTCAAGGCATTGCTATGTGATAATGTTGGTTGATATGATGTTAAACAATGGGTTACCGATCTGACTCTTGTTATGATAATTCTTCAAATTGAGAATGTCCAAGTACGTTGTGTAGATTATGAATACCTCCCTATTTAAGAGGGAGTGTTGAAAAGTGAAACTAGGTTTGGTGTTCATAATGACGTGTAATTGATGTAAAGAAGAAAAATAAATTTATTTTTGTAATGCTTGTCTCATGGGTTTCATGAGCAAGGAATTTTATTTTTAGTTGAAGCTCCCATTGAGAGCTATTAGGTTTTTTCATCAAGTCATAAAGTCTATGGAGTCAATTTCATGCGTTGAATACATGTTATGTATTGTAAGAAGTAATTTTGAATGTGTCAATAACCCTCCAAGACCATGTCACAAGCTATTCCTCGTATCGGCATAAAGATGTTTCCAGAATGACATGTCAACCTAGGCTCTAGTTCAAGTTGACTTATTATTGATGCAAAAAGCACTATAAATAGGGAAGTTCAGCCTCATTTGAAGATAGAATTTGGTGAAGAAATATGAAGCAAGAAGAGGTGCGAAAAGTTCAAGGAAGATATCCTCAAATCCAACGAGAAAAAGGAAAGGAAGAATAAATTTGTTTGGGTTTGTCTTAAGGATGATATCCATCACGCCAGAAAAGGGTGTTGTCTAATGCAGAAGAAACCGAGGTATTGCAGTCACACTTGAAGGTCAAATCATGGAGAAGATTAAGGTACATCTCAAGCCAAGTTGTCAAAGAAGAAATCTCCACCTAAAGAGAATGAAATCAAGGTAAGGATAACTGAACTGGTGGAAGGAGGAAGAAGTTTGACTTTCGTTGAGTCAAGGAAGGATAAGAAGTTGTGTCAAGAAGGCTTCTAACTTGGTATTGGAGAGGCTATGGTATCAAGGTTATTGGTTACGGTCTTGGTATTCGTCAATTGAAGTCTCCAAAAGAAGAAGAATTCACTTGGGTTTTCCTCTCAAGTTGGACAAGTTTTGGCCCTGGCCGATCACCTACATTTTGTGCCTCTTGTCTCTTTATTGTTTATGCATTGGTAGATATTTTAAGAAGAATAACACTATAATGATCTAAGTAAAGATAAGATCCTAATCTAAATAACTTAAAAGCATTCACAAGAAGTTATCATTAGAAGATGAACCACCTAATTGAAATGCCCTAGATTTCTCAATATTTGTAGCAAAAGAAACATTATTTGCCATGATTTCTTGGGGATTCCTCTTGGTATTTGCAGTTATCACCTTTTCTGTGGATACAAAAATTGGATTATGAGGATCATTTTGGAAGAGCCTTCACCTTTGTTGCATGATAATTTTCTGGAGTTGGTCAAATGTAACATCACATAAGTCCATGACTTTGTCTTTTGGTGGAGATGTGATTCCCATCATCAAATGGGAGAAGACCACCTGTAAGAGGGGGTTTTGAAGGAGAACTTGGTTCATCATCTATGGGTTGTATGACATCATCTTCCTCCAATTATTCTTATATTTCCTGAGTCATATGTTCTTCCATCCTTTCATGTGTTTCTTCCTCCTCTTGTGAATGCCTTTGTTGTTATTCTTCCACTCTCCTTCTTTCCTCTTCTTCTTCCTATTGCTTCCTCTTCTTCTCTTCTTCTTGCTGCATCTTTGCCTCCAATTCTCTCTTTTCTATTCAGCTTCATTATCTCCCTTATTCAATGGGTTTACTTTCCATTTTATGCTACTTTTTGTTGTTGGATCATATGCTTGATCCTTTTCTTGGGAGGTCTGATACTTGTGGTTCCTCCTGTGTCTGCACATCTTGAGTTGGTGGAACTTGGGGGGGACCGAATTCAATTCTTGGATGTGTCTTTCTTAGTGCGTTGTATGATTTCTTCACCTTTTCATCTTCGGCAGTAGTCATTGATGTATATCCCCAAGTGAAGCCAATCCTGTTACAAAGTTTCTTTCACACTTTCCTAGGATCATACCCATGAAATTCCTTTAATGAAAAGTGCAAGCGGTCTATATTTTGCATTTCAACATCTGTCGCCTTGAGGCTCTTCAAATCATACATTCCAATCCTCAAAGGGAAAGTAGGCCAAGCAACCTTCTTCCTTCTATGAAGAACTCCTGATAACCCTGTATTTAACTGATAATCAACTTCTTGCAAGACCACCTTGTTAGTCACATACTATGGCATAAGATGAGGTGAAATTTGGCATCCAAAGCATCTGATATATGTAAATTCTAGTGCAAAAAACCAATCTACTGTTGAGATTCAACAAGAAGATCCTAGTGAAAATTATGCACCTACACTAGGATGGAGCCCCATGCTATTTTTAGGTGGATGTCTATTTATAGATGCACGAGAAAATTCTATTTATAGATGAGGTCTATTTATAGATGTATGTGCAAGTTTTATTTATAGATTGCATGTATATTTATAGATGCATGTCGACTATTATTATCCATTAATATTAGTTGGACAATAAAACATAATCTATTCTCAATGAGCAGTATAAAAATAGTTAACTGAAGTGGCAAATCAGTTAGCTATAGGAATTTTGAGTTGAGTGGTTGGTTGGTGGGACATGCAAGTGGACTTAGTTGTAACTGAGTGATTCGAAGTTGTAGCAGAGTTGGAAGTGTAGTTATGAGAGTTGTAAAGTAGTTTAACTTAGTTAAGTGAGTTAAACTCAGTTGTGCTAGTTGTAACTGAAGATACACTAGTGAGAGGTCAAGTGATTTAATTATTAATTAATTCACAATCAGTGGTATCACATTCAACTGAAGATTTACTACTATTAACTACATGCATGTCAAATCCAGTGGAGACCCAGTTGATATGTAGGTGAAAGGGACAGATTGACTATCAGTTGTGACATTATCGGTTGCACACATGCAACCACACACACATTGGATGTGCCCATGAGGATTGCGCAGTCAAGGCAAGCAATATTCCATTCATTCAGGGATTTCTATCAGCTGGGATTGCGCAGTGGAGGCAGGTTGTCTAGAGGTAGTAAATTGGCTAAGGAACTTTCCAATTTTTGTATGAAAATGTGAGACAATTAGCTATTGTACCGAGAGCTCTTGGATTGGAGCATTGTATGTAATTGTTTCATGATCCATGATATAATACATAATAGAAGGTAGTGGGGTTTTTAGCTATATGCTTTCCCAGAGTAAATTATTTGTGTTATATGTGATTGATCTTTCTTCATGATATTGCTATTGGTGATTGTGTTTTAAATTCCGTAAAGATTTTGTAGAAGAGATTATGTATTTAACAGTGGCATATAATTGTTATATAAGAAGAATCCAAGAAACACATATTTTGTATTAAATTTCTACATCTACGATATCATGGAATGCCTCTTTCACCTAGTTAGTCATGTAAGTGTTAAATTTTGCGACATCAGATGTGTTCTAGCCAAGAAATTTGGTGGGAGGCTAGAATACATGAGATCTCCAAGATGTATAAATTGCTTCTAGAAATTCCACCTAGAAATGGCTTAGTTAGATTATTATCTAATTTTTAAATATTTCCTAAGTCTAAACTTAGGGAATATGGTTAGTTAATCAAAATTAATTAAGTCAAGATGAGAATAGTCTAAAAACTCACACATATTGACTTCAAGATGATCCTAGCCCTTGATTAATATTTAATATTGGTCGTTGGAGTCCCAATAGAGGATTATAAGAAGAAATCGATGGACACACGGGGCAGACACACCGACAGTTTGATTTCCTTGGCATATCGATTTCCAAGGAGCAGTAGCAATTGTCGGAGTGCCATAGATCGAAGTAGAGTCAGTGAGGGGTAGAGACAGTAGTACGAAGGAAGTTTTCCAGATTGGGAGAGGCTGCAACAAGAGGTCGAGTTATTCCCAATGAGGCAGCGCAGAGGAATGTGCAGTTGCTTTAGAAGAGAAACTCAATTTAACTGGAGGAAAAATCGTTTTCAATTCTAGAAACCAGACAGAGGTTCCAAAGTGCTAGAGAAGCAATTTACTTAGTAGAGACATGCATAACGACTTCATCAGAGGCAATTCAGAGGCTAGATGTCATAGGGTCTGTACAAGCACTACAAAGAGGCTAACACAGAGGGTCTAGGAGGGCGAGTTTCCAAAGCAAAATTATGACGAGGTTTCTTGTGGAGGAAGGGAATTCCCCTTAGGTAATTTTGGCCATATTTGCTTGTTATTTGGATTTCCAGTTGGGAATCCATATATTGTACTCAAATTTCACTGCTATTTAATAATAAAAACCCTCAGCTGCTGCATTGGTTTTCCCAAGTTGGGTTTTTCCGAGGACATATGTCCAAAAATAATGGTGTCATTTTTATGTGTGTGTGTGTGTGCTAGAATTTCTTAGTTTCCAACACTATTTTCTTCCGAAGTTAATTTGTGAAGTTTGTAGTGTGATTTATTTGACATTTTTCACGACAAATAAATTGTTAAAATAATTAACAATTAGAAAAATTAAATTTCAGTGGCTGCAATAGGATTTCAGAATTGAAAATTTCACACTTCTTTCCATGTCGCCAGATCTTGAGCATCTATTGTTGCAAGCATAGGGATATCACTGTCTATGAATTCCTTCAACCCATTGTCTTCCAACACTGCTTCCATATTGTCTCTCCAAGCTATTTAATTCGAACTACCCTCAAGGGCGTATTCGAGTCTCAATCTAGAGAAAGACATCCTGGTCCTGTTGCTAACCCTAAAGAGTAGATCTGCAAATCTGACTCCCTTGCACAAAACAAACTCGTATTCTTCTCTTCTAGAGTGATTCCTACTTCAATACAATGTAGAAAATTCACATAGATTCAACTTATAATTGTAATATGCTTAAAAATTATACTTGAATCTACTCTGCCAATTGCAGAAACCAATTTAGATCTTGAAATCACAAAACATGAAAGAGAAAAAATTTCAGTCACACAACACAAAGATTTTCCTGGGGAAAGCCTTAGCTAAAAACCCTACTATCTGTATATTGCATAAGTCAAATAATATGAGAATATTACAATGCTTTTCTCCAAGTTGAGAAACCTCTGCATTATCTCTATTTGTCTCAATGATTCCTAGAAAAGCTTCAATACTTAACCAATTTTTTGCCCTCCAGGATCCCTATTTCCTTGTGTAGTTTCCTTGGGTAATTAGACCCTATTAATTAGGGAAATTCCTAATCCATACTGCACAATCCATCATAGGTCTTCCTCTGAGTGCATGCACCACCTGTATAATTCAAATAATTATACAATTGATAGTACACTACCCTTGAACTCCAAACCCAACTGGGTCTTTCTCAGAACTAACATGCATGGGTTAATTATGAGCGAATTATTAGTTAATTGATTGAAGACATGAAGTGATACCCCAATGTCTAACCTCCTACTAGTTCCTCCATTAGTTAGAACTAGTTTAACTGAATTTAACTCAGATAAATTGAGTTAATTAATTACAACTCAAAATAAACTCAACTAGGGCTCCTATAATGTAGAAGACACTCTACATGCCTCTAGTTTATGGCAAGAAATAACCAACCTACCATAGGACATTTAATGCACCTATGGAAAGTTGTTTCACATATATACCGTGGCTAACAACTCAACTGGTTTCCGGCAATGTCTCCACCTACCTTTCCCGAATACCTTTTGGTATCCGTGAATGTCGCATGTCATGGCTTTTGGCGGAAGTGATGGGGCATCCACCATACACATACCATGCTCTGTGTTTTTAAAATGAGCGGCACAAAATGAAATAATGATTTTAAATTGAGGGGTAAATGAAAATTTGAAAAATAGTCGCACCTTTATCTACTTCAAAAATTAGAAAACAATACTTTTGAATTTTTCTTATATTTGGTTCTAACGCCTCGTTATGGTAGATAGTGGATAGCATTCTTTGTAATTTCTGCGGGAGTAAATAGCATAAATCCAGAATGAATTGGACATGGAAGCAGCAGGAGAGCTAGAACTCAACAGAGATGTAACCATTGTCTTAGTTGTTGACAAATGGTTAGAATATTGTTAAGAATGGATTAATTATGACTGTTATTTTATTGCAAATAGAATATTATGAACAGAAATTAATTTTGGTATTGGAATAAAAGATTACTTGTGAAATTAGTTTCATGAGTAAAAATTGATGGTAAAAGTAATTCAAGATTTGGAGTTAGTTGAACAGAAAAACAGTTCCACAGTTACCCCAAGGAAAAACTCTGGAATAAATAAGGATTCTGGGAGAGAGTTTGGGGTTCTGTGTGAAAGAAAAAAAAAAGGAAATCTGTCATCCTCGGAAGTAACCCTTGAAGGGAACTTGCAGAGGAGACTGTTCCACTGGAGTTGGAGAATTGGACCGGATTGTCCCGAGTTTCTCCTCCAGATTTTTCTGTGTTCAACGAAGACTCAGACTTGGTTGCACGGGGGAGAGTTGCAGGACGTAATTGCCCAACTCGTGGAAGGGAGGAAACCAAAAATCATCAGTCATATTTAAGTACAGATGAGTGGACGCTGTATCTTGTTAGTAGAATAAGTGATTATTTTCTTAAAATAATTAGATGGAATCTGTAATTCTGACAGTAGGGTAAATGATTGTTTTTTAGTTTATTAGATGGAACCCTGTATCCTTGATAGAGGAATAAAATATTATATTCTTAAATTTTCTTTTAGACAGGAAAATTGAAATGTTGTAAGGATTGAAATAATTTAGGAGTTTCAGGACAACAGACAGAAAAGAAAGATCTAGAACGAAATTTGCTTTCACACTCTGTATAAGTGTATTAACTCTGTTTAGAAAAGAAACAAGCTGCAATCTAGCTAGCTAACCAAAGGACTGTTAGTCCAGTATCCGTGACCAGATTCCGGGACTGGTCGTCCTTCATAACCTATGATACTACACGGACAAGTCGTGGTCCGGACACGAATCACAGATAAAGACTACTATAACTGAGTCAAGACAAATTACTAAGACGCGAACTTACTCATAGTAAATAGTTCCTCATTAAGCAAATAGGAGAGGAAGGCTAACAGAGTGTGTAAGACTGCCATATCCAGTTATAGGAAGAGAACTAAAGCTTCAACGAGAATTGTATTTATATAACATAACCAAAACCATATGCGTACATCATAACCACGAGAGATGTATTTATACATTTATAACCGAAAACATATTCATACATAATAACAAAGAGATGCGTAGGACTGATTTCTTCATAGAGGAAAGATAAACTGAACTGACGAAGAAATCTATTTGCCAGCTGTTCAAATAAACTTTGTTGGGTCTCAATCTAGTCTCCTAAACTGAGCTCATTTAATTGTCAACCAGGATTTGTAAACTGCTGAAGTGAAGTGTACCATATGTACCTAGGTGTTTGTTTCCTAGTGCGTTGTGTGTAGTGTGTTGTGATGTTTTTGGTCTTTTATGTTGATTTATGATGTTTTTGGTCTTTTGATGTTTTATGCTCACAATGAAAATGTCTAGAAAACTAATGGAAAGAAGTTGGTGGTCAAAAACAGAGTTAAGCCTAATGTATGGAATGGCAAATGCAATTGGAAACACTGAAGCAGAATCTAAACTATGACTAAATAAAAGCAAAAGCTTGATAATGACTTTTAGGCAAATGACACAAACTAAACTTGAGAAATGATCACTAAGTATGCAAATTCTCTACATAGACAGTGAAACAACTAACTTACAATGATGCAATACTCTGTTCTAAGCTCTTCTATTCTATGAATAATTCCTAGTTCTATTCTGCAATTTAATCGAATGTCACAGAACCTATACTCAAAGAGTTATTGGTTTCTTTTTCAAAGTAGTTCTTTTGAGGAAGAGCTCTGTTTATAAAATGATGAGGAAATTGCAGAGATATTTCAGACCTTATAGTGATGTTGTCTTCTGTTCCTATGGCTATAGATCACTTGTAGTTTTTATAACAAGAAGATGTTTGTGAATAATGAAGGCTGTCTTGTTAATCCTAACAACTAAAGTAATTTATTGTGCAATGGATGACAATTTGAATATGAGATGCAAGTGTAATGAGTTAATCTAAGAATGAACCTAAGATGCCACTAAACTAGAACAATGCTGAACTATAAGTCATCATCAAACTTGAAACACGGTAACTGATCATGAATTAAATGCAATGAAACTCCGGAGTTGTTCTAACTGTACTAACATGCATTAATCTATGAAGTTACACAATCTGTTTGTTCATCATTAGTGATATTTTGGAAGAGTTCCTTCTTTTGGAAGAGGTAGAACAATTCTGACTGTGTACTTGTATGCAATTGAAAGCAAATGAACTGAAAGCAAATGAAAAAAAAACTAAGTTATCACATCCATATCCTACTCGTCATTATGATGTCTTGGGCAAGCGTTTAAGAGCAAGAACAGAGATGATACTTAGTATAAACACACAACTAAATCATTCATTATCACGGTCATGTCTTGAACTCCTTAAGGATGTTTTGGAAGAATTTCTTCTTGTGGAAGAGTGATTAGAACAAGTGCAACTGTGATAGTGAATAGCAAAAACTACAACTAATTCCTACAGTACCATAGCTATTCATCATTCATCATTATAATCTATTGGAAGAATGTCTTCTTGTGGAAGAGCTGGAATGAATATAACTACAGTAACTAGTTAAAACAACTACAAATTCAACTCCTATCCTAAAATACCATAGTCATTCAACATTCATCATTTTAATCTGTTGGAATAGTGTCTTCTTGTGGAAGAGCTAGAACGAATATGACTACAGTAGCTAGTTAAAACAACTATAAATTCAACTCTTATCCTACAATACCATAGTCATTCAACATTCATCATCTTAGTCTGTTGGAAGAGTGTCTTCTTGTGGAAGAGCTAGAATGAATACGACTACAGTAGCTAAAACAAAACAACTACCAATTCAAATGCAAAACGTAAAGGCAGCTAGGAAAACTTATCTAATTTACGCAAAGGAAATCCGTGCAAGAGGCAGGGGCCCTCTACCACTTGACGGCATTCAACTCCAAATTAAATCACGCCTTCAAAATAACTTTGTCTGCTCCATTAACGATGCAATAGTTTGAACATAACACTCTGTGTCTTCAAGGACGTAACACAGAGTTTAAACAAAATTTAGCAGCAAATCTAACATAAAATCTCTCCCCTAGCTCTTGGTATCCCAAGAGTTTATAAAGCAAATGCACGTAAGAATAATTACAACAATTTAGGAACAATGTCTTTCCTTATCCAAATCACGTTAGAACTCTTTGAAGTGGCTGCATGAAGAAGAAAAGACATCTGGACTGAGACAATCCTAGTAGGAGTCTTCCTTCACAAATGTGTTCCCACGTGCATAACCGTACCCAGAATCCATTTCCTCCTCCATGATGAGCAACGAACCATGTAGACATGATGTGGATCATGCCCATATGCGGTTTTCCTCAAGAGGCCACCTGGAACATACTCAAACATGAAGGTAGCTACAGAATCGTCGGTTAGCTACGGAATGTCTGCATTCTGCAGCTAGTTCCGGTCAAAATGCTTAACAATGGAAAAAATCACAAAATTCAACAAGTCAGTCATGTAAACCATTCTAGAAGTAATTTTAACTATATTTATTGATCAATTGGGTTTAAGATAGAAATGGACAAGGGAAAATGAGGTAAAATGAGGTGAAGGAAAGCACAATTTTGAGGCTCAACATACCCCCACTGCTGTCTCTTTGCATGTCCTCATGCAAATTATCCTATGAATTCAGAGGCTTCTACAAGGACATCTAGTCCCCTTCTTCTCCTTTGTCTGGAAGCTAGAGGTCTTCTGGGTTTCCTGATAACAAGTTTGAACCTGAGGTTGGTGAGTGCCCTGATTAGCTTTTTGTTCCTTGTCTTCAACTTCTCATTGGTCCTCTCCACTTTGTCTATATGCAGGGATAAGGTTGAGTTCATATCAGTCTTGAGCTTGATTTGATCTTTGAGAATTTCATTCTCATTTTTGATGTATCTATTCAGCAATTCCAACTCATATCTATCCCTCCTTAATATATCTACTTCAGACAGTGGAGGACTAGGGGTTCTTTCTCTGCTTTCTGAAGCTGTCCTCTCCAAGGTTTCCACATAGTCATAAATTTCCTATTGAGCAGGATCAATTTCAGGGGTTCCTTCATAAAAATCTTCTTCATCATCCTCTTCAATGGGTGTTTCTTCATCTTCAATATTGATTACCCCTGTTTGTTTGATTGGTGTTTTCTTCAGTTTTCCCTTTAATCTGTGGCTTCTCCTAGGCTGAGAGGACCCCTCTCATTTCTCTGTAGCAGATTCCTTGATTATCTTCTCTTCCTTAAGTTGCCTCTTGATTTGAGTCAACTTCTCCAAAATGATTTCCTCACTGCTCTCTTGAACTGGTTTATCAATTTTAACTTTTGAAGTCCTCCATTTCCTACTTCTCTTTGTAGGCTGTGGTTCAGGTGATGGTTCTTTTGCTTCTTCAAAATGATTTCTTATTAAGAAATCATCCCATGTATCATTTGTTTTAGCTAGATGACAAAATTTTTACCAAACCATGATGATACAGGGTTGTCTCTAAAAATTGAACTCTTCTCTGAACACAAGAAGCCATCTTCTTCAGACTTTGAAGCAAGAAATATGGTAGGTTTAAGTCTTCTCCCAGGAAATGCATCATTAGTCTGATGTGGTAGACATAAAATGTCCCATATCTACCCTCACATGTAACAATTTTTTGTAAAAGAAGTAGTATGTTTCTCCATTTGTTTTTCAATGCAGTACTGGGAATTCCTTTCTTGAATACACTAACATCCATATTTGGTGATTTTAAAATTTGTTTCCAGGAGTCATTGTGAAATTCTCTATTTTTAAACCATCTTTCTCCAGTTCGGAGCAATCCTGTAGCCTCTGCAATAAAAACTTCAGTGACAGTAAACTTGACATCCCCTATTTCAACTTCGGTCCCTTGAAATGCTCTTGCGAATGTTTTAGTGACTTCCTTATGGAAGCCATTAAATTTTTCCAAAAATTGAAGCCATCCTATTTGTTGTAACATTTCCTTGCATTGTGGGTAACCTTCTAAATATTTTGAACCCACAGGTTCAGTCCTTACGATGAAACCCATGATTTTTTTTTTTTTTTAATATCAAATTAACACTCTTCTACCCACAAAACAATGACTTTCACTTTCGGATTGAAATGGCTTCAAGCTCTAAATGAAAATGGCTTCAATTTTGGAATGACATACCTCTGATTTATAGTGGTAACAGCTTCAAAACCTCTGGCTGATATGCTTATGTTTGATCATGAAAGCAGTTTCAAATTTCGAACTGATATGTCTTTGATAGACAGTGGGAGATGGCTTCAAATTTCTTTTTGTGCAATACCTCTGGCTCTTAGTAGCAAATGGTTTCAGTTTTAATACTGCAACACCTCTGTCTTTGGTAACAAAAAGACTTCAAACTCAATCACTGAAAACACCTCTGTCTCTAGTAGCAAATGGTTTTCAAACTCAATCACTACAACACCTCTGTCTCTGGTAGCAAAATACTTCAATTTTAACACCTCAACATCTCTGTCTCTGGTAGCAAATGGTTTTCAAACTCAATCACTACAACACCTCTGTCTCTGGTAGCAAAAGACTTCAATTTTAACACCTCTGTCTTTTGGTAACAACAGACTTTAAACTCTACACGGCCACAATTCTGAGTTGATAGTGAAAATGCTTCAAATTTCGTCCACAGTGATATGCTATCTGCCCACGGGATCAAGTGGCTTTGAGTCCTCACATTGTTATACTTCCAAATTTACCTCTTCTGCTCTGCTTTGTGTTTACAATGCTCAATGCTGTTCAAACAGATATCCTTTAGCTCTGCTCCTGGTGATAATAATATCTCTGTCTTCGGAATGGAATACCGGCTACGGAATGAAGTTATGGCAAATGGTCACGGAATAGAGTAGTGGAGTGAGGTGGAGGGATTGTATTAATGATTGAGGAGACAACGGAGGATTTTACGACGGCAGAGGGAATCATCATCATTAAATGCTTTGGTTAAGAGACGTGGAAAATTCAAATGCTTTGGCCATTTCACCGCTTAAATGCTATCGAATATGAAATTTGAAATGGAAGATTTTAATACAAAGTCTGTAGAGGGTTTGTTGGTGTTTGATCAATAAAAACAATTAAAACAACCTTTCGAATAATCCACAACTAAACTATGCTAAACTTTTGTGAAATGCCATCGTAATTTAAATTTGTTACCTCTGCCTTTTATTTGATTTTTGTAGCCTTTGTCTTCTCTGCTCATCTCTGGAGGAGTCTTCATAATTTTCTTGATGCTTTTGATTCATGAATACACTAGGTCACTTTGTTGTAATTTTGATGTCTGTTAGTTGATGCCTTCAGGATTTGTAGCTGCGGAAAGACTATCGGGCTGCAGAAAGGCTGATCAGCTGCAGAATGTCCACTGTGCTGCAGAATGTTCCTGTAGAACACTTTAATCATGAAAATGGAATGTTTTTGGAGTATGGGTGTAATGTTATGTGGTATGAATGAAAATGGATGATGGATTATGATATGTATGAAGTGGATAATGGAATGAAATGGATTCAGTTCATGAAATGGAATGAAGGAACATAGAGGTTGTACTGCAATTCATGACATATTTTTATTCACTTACAACATGATATCAAATTTTGTGTTTTTACATGAAAATGAGATGGATGGAAGATGGAATGAGATGAATGAAATGTGGAATGGAGTGAAATATGAATGATGGATGAGATGGAGTATGGATGGATAAGTGAATGGAGTGAGATGAAATGAATCATAAGCACTATGGAACTGAACTTGTGATTTTTATAACAGCTGCTTAGAAACAAAAATGGGAAAAGTTAGAGTGTCAGAGAGACTCTGATTTTCACCCTATCTTTTCTGTATAAACATGCCAAATAAGCACTATGGAACTGAGCTTATGATTTTTATAACAGCTGCTTAAAAACAAAAATGGGAAAAGTTAGAGTGTCAGAGAGACTCTGATTTTCACCCTATCTTTTCTGTATAAACATGCCAATCAATGATTGGTTTTCATGTTTATACCTTTTTTCTTTTTTTTCTTTTTCTTTTTTTTCTTTTTTTTCTTTTTTTTCAAAAGAGAAATGCTTCAGAAAATTTAATCAAGTTGATGAAGAAGAGAGACTCTTCTTCATTAACTTCACATCATTGTCTTCTTGGAACTTCTTGACAAACTCTTCTCTTGAGAGTGGCTTGTAGTATAGCTTCAGTCTATGGCCATTCACAAGAAAAGTGACCTCTTCTTCATCTATAGTTCTGATTTTTACTGCCCCATTATCAAAAATTCGAACAATTTCATATGGCCCAAGCCAATGTGTCCGAAATTTCCCTTGAAAATCCTTGAATTTTGAATCAAACAAGAGAGCCCAGTCACCCTCTTTAAATTTCTTCTCCTTGATGTACTTGTCATGCCATCTAGCCCTTTGCTGTTGGACTAGACTTGTTTTCCGAACTGCATCTTGTCTGATCTCATCCAATTCATTAATTTGCTCCAGTCTATGCTTTTGTGCCTCCGTTAGATCAAGTCCTAGCTGAACTGCCATCTTGAATGTTTGAATTTGGAATTCTATGGGAAACAAAACTTGCTTTCCATAAACAAGCTCATAAGGATTATGGCCTGTTGTGTTTCTCCATGTAGTTCTATAGGCCCACAAGGCTTCAGGAAGCCTATCTACCCAATCTCTTCTATGTAGATGAACAGTTTTTGTTAGGATTCCTTCAATAACTTTATTAGTGGATTCCACTTGACCATTTGCTTGTGGATGATAAGGAGTAGATGTTCTATGTCTGATTTTGTACTTCTCCATCATTTGCTCCACTAGCCTTGATGTAAATTGAGCTCCTTGATCTGTAACAATTTCCTTTGGGACACCAAAACGAGTAAAAATATCCTCAAAAAGAAAAGTAACTACAGATGATTCATTAGCAACAAGTAATGGTTTAGCTTCTACCCACTTAGTAACATAATCAGTGCAAACTAATATGTATTTCTTTTGTCTTGATGGAGGACTAATAGGTCCTACAAAATCCAAAGCCCATTTTTCAAAAGGTTCAATGTGTACCTGATGTTGTAATGGCATCTCACCTGAAGGAGAAGGTTTCCCTACCCTTTGGCAACTGTCACACCTTTTGACATACTCCCTTGCATCTTTAAACAAAGATGGCCAATAATATCCTAATTTAAGGATCTTATAGGCTGTCCTCTTATCCGCAAAGTGTCCGCCACAAGGTTCATCATGACATGCCTTGAGAATTTCAGGCATCTCATCTTCACGAACACACCTTCTAATAATCAAATCTGGACCTGTCTTGTACAACTCATTAGCGACCCATGAATATCTTGCACTATCATTAATGATTTTTCTTTTATCCCTTACATTCATAATTGAAGGAAATTTTCCTGAAACTAAATAATTAGCAATATCAGCAAACCATGGAGTTTGAGTAGAAACTGCAAAAAGATATTCATCAGGAAATTGATCTTCAACCGGAGTGTCATCTTCGATATTTTGAATTCTAGACAGGAAGTCAGCCACAGTGTTTTGTTTTCCAGGCCTATCTAGAATAGTAATGTTGAATTCTTGCAATAATAACAACCATCTTATAACTCTGCCATTAGTGATTGATTTATTCATTAAGTATCTAATGGCAGAATGATCAGTGTGAACAAAAGTTTCATAGCCTGTTATATAGTGTCTAAATTTGTTTATGGCATGAACAACAGCTAAAAACTCTTTTTCAGTTACAGTATAGTTTAACTCTGCAGGAGTCAAATTTTTACCGATATAATAGATGGCATAGGGAATCAAATCTTTCTATCCCAATACTGCTCCTAGAGCTGTATCGGAAGCATCTGTCGAGATATGAAAAGGTAACTTCCAGTTAGGTCCCCTTAATATAGGTGCTTCAGAAATTTTGGTTTTCAGGGTTTCAAAAGCTAACTGGAAATCCGAAGTCCACTTAAATTCACAATCTTTGGTGAGTAATTTGAAGAGAGGAGATGCTATTTTGGTGAAGTTTTCTATAAATCTCCGATAATACCCTGTAAATCCTAGAAAACTTCTAACATCTCTTTGACAACTTGGAATGGATAGGTTAGAAATAACTTCAACTTTCGCCTCATCAACTCTAATCCCATTCCCTGAAATGTGGTGCCCTAAAACAATACCTTCAGTGAACATCATAAAACATTTTTCATGACTAAGAGAAAGGTTTGCTTCTTGACATCTTTTTAAGACCTTTCCAAGTTTTCTAAAGCCTCTTCAAATGTATCCCCATAAACTGTAAAATCATCCATGTACACCTCTACACAGTCATGTATCAGATCAGAAAAAATTCCTAATACTGCCCTTTGGAATGTTGCAGGTGCATTGCACAACCCAAATGGCAATACTCGGTAGGCATAGGTACCCCAAGGACAAGTAAATGTGGCTTTATCTTGGTCTTCAAGTGCTACTTGGATTTGATTGTAACCACTAAACCCATCCAGGAATGAAAAGTACTTTTTCCCTGCTAATGTATCTAATACTTGATCTATGAAAGGTAAGGGAAAATGGTCTTTAAGAGTAGCTTTATTCAGTTCTCGGTAGTCAACACACACCCTCCATTTTCCATTTTTCTTAGGTACAATTACTAAAGGAGAAACCCACTGACTGTCTGAAATAGGATAGATGAAATTAACATTTAACAATTTTTGCAGTTCTTCCTTGACAATTTCCCTAAGATTTGGATTCATCCGTCTTTGAGGCTGTCTAATTGGTTTGCAATTTGCCTCTATATAGATGTGATGAGTACAAGTCTTGGGACTTATCCCTTTCATGTCAGTGTATTCCCATGCATATGCAGAAGAATGTCTCTGTAATACTTTGACTAACTCTTTTTGTTGAGATTTTTCTAGGTTTTTGTTTATGTTCAAGGTTTTGCCTGGAAAAATTTCACTTGTAGAGCTGCCAAATTTGTCCATAGAATGAAGAGACATCTGCCTAGATGAAAAGAACTCAATATTGGATCCCTCTTGAAATGATTCTTGCTTGTGTTCTGGAGAAGATTCAAAGTTTTCTAGAGTATTCAGAATTTGATTATCTTCACTAATTTCTGAAATTGTGAAGAGTGGTTGTAAATATTCTTCATCCTCTATCCATTGAGTGTCATCTAGATCTGTAATTGTCCTAGCTGGAGGATATAAAGTGAATTTCTTTGTTGAAATTCCATCAGAAATATACATATCACCGGACCTACAACTAATAAAAGCATCAGCTGTAGCCAACCAAGGTCTTCCTAGTATGACAGGATGGCCTCCTAGATTATTCTTGGGTGTCAGGATCATGAAATCCACAGGGTACTCCCAAGAGTCTAGGGACACTGGAATGTCTTCTATTACCCTATCTGGTCTGATCACAGATCTATCTGCTAATTGTAATAGTGTGGGTGTAAAGAGAAGATTAGGAAGTTTCAGTTTGTCCATGATTTGTCTACTCATGATATTTATCGCTGCTCCTAAGTCAATGAGTGTGTTTTGAATTTCAATTCCATTGATGTGAATTTTGACAACTGGATTTCCTGGGTCAAGGTACTTTGGAATAGTAATCTTACCCATCATAATGTCCGCTATTTGTCCTACCAGTTGAATTTTCTTGGTTTCTCTTATTCTTTTTCTTGTTGTCTTCATACTCAACTCCTTTATTGTTTTGGCTAAAATTGGGATTTCTTTGATGGCTTGCAATAATGGAATTTTAATGCAAACATTTCTCAATTCATCCAAGAAATCATAATTAGGCACCATTATTTGTTTTTCTACACCTTTGTCAATTTGTAATCTTTCCGGAAAGGGAGGTATAGAAGTAGATGTGGATGGTTGCTCTAATACCGGAGTTGGGCTTATTGGATCTTTTTGTTTCAGTTTTTCAATGTTTTGGCCTTGAAAGGATGTTTCTTCCTCAAGACTTTTATTAACCCGTAGGGAGTCTTCCTAAGAATTATCTTGTTCTTGTATGATCACAGAAGGTTTCCTCTTCTCAAGTATCCTTCCAGACCTAAGTTGAACATCACTAAGGTCTAGAGGAGTAATTAAATAAGTTGGAAATTGTTGTCCTTCTATCATGTATGTATTCTGAGGGTTCTTATTATTGGGGTTTGGTATGGGCTGAGCTGGCAATTGATTGGATTTTTGAGGGAATGGTAATGGAAGTGGTTGATTTTGATGAGGTTGGTTCGGATGATGTTGTTGAGGATTTTGTTGAAAATTTTGTTGGGAATTTTGAGGATAAAAATGTGGATATGGTGGATAGGATGGTGGATACTGATAATATGGAGAGTATCTTCCATAGGGACCTTGTGATCCTTGTGCCCAAGCTTGAGATTGATTTTGAAATTGGGGCCAAGGTTGCTGCCAAGAATTCCAAGGTGGAGGTCGATTATACATTTGATCATGGAATCCTTGTGTCTGAGATCCCTGCCAAGGTCTTCTAGATACAAAGTTAAGAGATTCTGTGGAGTCTGTAGGAGTTTCCTCTTGAAAAACAGCCTTGAGACCAAGAAGAGAAGGACAACTCCTGGTCTCATGTTTCTCAGAACAAATAGCACAGGTTTCTACAACTTTTACATCTAGAGGACACTCTCTCAAGGCATGTTTCTTCCTACATTTGGGACAAAAGATTGCCAAGGCATCAGATTCAGCCTTTTGCTTGTTTTGTATCTCGAGGGTGTCTATTTGTTCACTAAGACTCCCTAAGATGTCAGATTTAAAATCATCAAGCATATGTCCTATTTCTGATCTACTTACTGTCCCAGAAGCAGATTTACTTGCCCTTGCAAGAGCAGGATCTCTTGGACCTTTGGCAGTTTTAGATTTCCCTCTGGAAAGGTTGATACATAACTCGGATATTTCAGGTAATGTGAGTTGTGATATATCCCCTTTTCCCATCATGTTAAGGATATCCAACCATTCATCCCTAATTGTTT
The DNA here is from genome assembly GCA_034641835.2 of Pinus albicaulis. Lineage (NCBI taxonomy): Eukaryota > Viridiplantae > Streptophyta > Pinopsida > Pinales > Pinaceae > Pinus > Pinus albicaulis. Next base: position 163,127,175 of record CM076569.1, on the reverse strand, counting down.
TCAACAAAAGAGCTTTTAAAGTGTCTTGATCTAGGTTTTCCATTTGTGCCCTTTTTATGTTGTATTTAAATCTTTCCAACAAATCTTCTAAGTTTTCATCTTCTTTTTGTAACATCTTGAACACTTCTTCCTTATGCTTAACCGGCATACAATAATCCAAGTATCTCTCTAGAAATGCTTGTTTCATGTCTTCCCATGTTCTAATGGAACTACTGTTTAAACTCATAAACCACTTCAATGCTGCTCCTTTCAGAGTGGAAGGAAATAATTTCAATTTTTGAGCATCTTGAAGGTAGTCATAAGTCCTACACAGCACTTCAAATTCGAATAAGAAAGTTTCAGGATCCTCAGTTTTAAGTCCATAGAAGTTCGGAAGGACAAAAGGTGAAATGTTTTTCATGGTTGTATTGGTTTCTTCATCAAGTATAGGGAACCCAAAAGAGCTTCCTATTCTACCTCTTCCTCCATCCGCACCTCTACCTCCTCTTCCTCCTTCTCCTCTACCTCTACCTCTACCTCCTCCAAATAATGTATGTTCTCCATTAACAACTCCTCCTCCTCCTTCTTCTGCCATGGTTGACTCTCCTGTGGAAGTAGAAAGGTTTGTATCCTCAACAAGAGTTTTTGGATCTTCTTCTATGGCAGGTTCAGTGGATGAAGTGGAAGGTTTCTCTAATGGAATAGGTGACCTTAGATCTTCTAGAAGTCCAGGATCAATAAAGGATGGAAGATGGGTTTGAGTTGAAGGTGTACTAGCTCTGGATCTAGATGAAACAAGTGGTGTTCTAGATATCAAACTTCTGCCTCTGCTGCTTATAAATCTTCCCCTTGAATCTCTCTCCCTACGCATAAAATTGTTTTTGGATGCTAAGAAATAAAGGTTACCTAGTTTTCACTTCCCCGGCAACGGCGCCAAAATGTTGGGTCTCAATCTAGTCTCCTAAACTGAGCTCATTTAATTGTCAACCAGGATTTGTAAACTGCTGAAGTGAAGTGTACCATATGTACCTAGGTGCTTGTTTCCTAGTGCGTTGTGTGTAGTGTGTTGTGATGTTTTTGGTCTTTTATGTTGATTTCTGATGTTTTTGGTCTTTTGGTGTTTTATGTTCACAATGAAACTGCCTAGAAAACTAATGGAAAGAAGTTGGTGGTCAAAACAGAGTTAAATCTAATGTATGGAATGGCAAATGCAATTAGAAACACTGAAGCAGAATCTAAACTATGACTAAATAAAAGCAAAAGCTTGATAATGACTTTTTAGGCAAATGACACAAACTAAACTTGAGAAATGATCACTAAATATGCAAATCCTCTAACTAAACAGTTAAACACTAATTATGCAATACTCTGTCCTAAGCTCTTTCTATTCTATGATTAATTCCTAGTTCTATTCTGCAATTTAATTGAATGTCACAGAACCTATACTCAAAGAGTTATTGGTTTCTTGTTCAAAGTAGTTCTTTTGAGGAAGAGCTCTGTTTATAAAATGATGAGGAGATTGCAGAGAGATTTCAGACCTTATAGTGATGTTGTCTTCTGTTCCTATGGCTATGGATCATTTGTAATTTTTAGAACAAGAAGATGTTTGTGAATAATGAAGGTTGTCTTGTTAATCCTAACAACTAAAGTAATTTATTGTGCAATGGATGACAATTTGAATATGAGATGCAAGTGTAATGAGTTAATCTAAGAATGAACCTAAGATGCCACTAAACTAGAACAATGCTGAACTATAAGTCATCATCAAAAATTGAAACAAAGTAACTGAACATGAATTAAATGCAATGAAACTCCGGAGCTTTCTAACTATACTAACATGCATTAATCTATGAAGTCACACAATCTGTTTGTTCATCATCAGTGATATTTTGGAAGAGTTCCTTCTTTTGGAAGAGGTAGAACAATTCTGACTGTGTACTTGTATGCAATTGAAAACAAATGAACTGAAAGCAAATGAAAAACTAATTTATCACATCCATACCCTACTCGTCATTATGATGTCTTGGGCAAGCGTTTAAGAGCAAGATCAGAGATGATACTTAGTACACACACACAACTAAATCATTCATTATCACGGTCATGGCTTGAACTTCTTAAGGATGTCTTGGAAGAGTTTCTTCTTGTGGAAGAGTGATGAGAACAAGTGTAACTGTGATAGTGAATAGTAAAAACTATAACTAAATCCTACAGTACCATAGCTATTCATCATTCATCATTATAATCTATTGGAAGAATGTCTTCTTGTGGAAGAGCTGGAATGAATATAACTACAGTAGCTAGTTAAAACAACTATAAATTCAACCCTAACTTACAATAACACAGTCATGCAACATTCCGTCATTATAATCGTTGGAAGAGTGTCTCTGTGGAAGAGCTAGAATGAATATGACTGTCGTAGCTAGTTAAAACAACTATAAATTCAACTCATATCCTACAATACCATAGTCATTCAACATTCATCATCTTAGTCTGTTGGAAGAGTGTCTTCTTGTGGAAGAGCTAGAATGAATACGACTACAGTAGCTAAAACAAAACAACTACCAATCCAAATGCAAAACGTAAAGGCAGCTAGGAAAACTTATCTAATTTACGCAAAAGAAATCCGTGCAAGAGGCAGGGGCCCTCTACCACTTGACGGCATTCAACTCCAAATTAAATCACGCCTTCAAAATAACTTTGTCTGCTCCATTAACGATGTAATAGTTTGAACATAACACTCTGTGTCTTCAAGGACGTAACACAGAGTTTAAACAAAATCTAGCAGCAAATCTAACATAAAATCTCTAACATAGCTCTCGGTCTCCCAAGAGTTTATAAAGCAAATGCACGTAACAATAATTACAACAATTTAGGAACAATGTCTTTCCTTATCCAAATCACGTTAGAACTCTTTGAAATGGCTGCGTGAAGAAGAAAAGACATCTGGACTGAGACAGTCCTAGTAGGAGTCTTCCTTCACAAATGTGTTCCCACGTGCATAACCGTACCCAGAATCCATTTCCTCCTCCATGATGAGCAACGAACCATGTAGACACAACGTGGATCATGCCCATATGCGGTTTTCCTCAAGAGGGCCACCCGGGAACATACTCAAACATGAAGGTAGCTGCAGAATCGCCGGTTAGCTATGAAATGTCTGCATTCTGCAGCTAGTTCCGGTCAAAATGCTTAACAATGGAAAAAATCACAAAATTCAACAAGTCAGTCATGTAAACCATTCTAGAAGTAATTTTAACTATATTTATTGATCAATTGGGTTTAAGATAGAAATGGACAAGGGAAAATGAGGTAAAATGAGGTGAAGGAAAGCACAATTTTGAGGCTCAACAAACTTATCCACAGAACATGAAAAAAGAAAGAAAGAAACAAGGAAAAAAACGAATGACAGTTCATGAACGCACAGGTAAGAACCTCGGCATGCTTAACTAGAAATTAGAATAGGCAGAACTGATACATTCACTGATATAACCACAGTAGTCCAAATGCAGAACGGAAACTCTGTTAAAAAAGAACTACCACGCATATAATTTCGACACAGTACTTAACCATATGTTCCAGAATTGAAAACCAAGCTTAAATAACATATAGATAGTCAAAATAATGTCCTTCGCTATGGTTATCAGCAGTGTAGTAATCCATAGACGATACATATGAGACAGGCCTGTGGCCGTAACAAGAAGACAAAACCCCTTTCTCTTTAACCCTAGATGCGGCTACTAACCCTAAGTATCATATAATTATATCAAACAATTTCGAGGAAAATTTTCAACCCAAGAGCCATAATTAATCACCAGTCGTTTGCGACTAAGGAATAATCCTAGGAACTTGACAGGGGTACCTATGGGGCAGGATAAGCACCATTTAGCCATTTCCGAACCAGAGAAGTACCGCTGCAAATCTGCAAGCGTAATAAATGGTGCGCGCAGGAGAGAAGAATTTGTTACCTGCAATACAGAAACAAAGAAAATAGTTAAAACAAGAATTGGCAACAGAAACCTAGACCCTGTTCCTATAAACAACCATGTTTTCAACGGCTCGGAACAAATAATTGGAAAGATAACCAGAAGAATTCGAGAACCATTACCTGTCGGTTGTCCGAGAACGGTTGCAGGACAGGAGCTGAACCATAAGTAGCCATGCAAGAACCAGAATCACGGAATAGCGCGTGAATAAAAAAAAATCAAGCTTCAAACCTAGAGGAAGAAATTAAAACTCGCCAACAGGAAGGTAAAACCTTGCGGTAGGGGTAGCAACTCAACTTACCAGTTCACTCATTGCAGTAGCGTAAAAGAGTACACCAGCTAGTGGGGAAACGCGCAACGCACAGAGACGTTGGGTTGCTATCGAGCGGAAGCCATATGCCAAGGAAACCGGAAGTAGGAAACCTGGAGCAGTAGGGTCGGCTCCGGAAGCTACCTCAAAGGAATTGTGAATGCGAAAACAATGAATGCAAACACAGTTACAAGCCGATAGTCATTAGCAAAATCCTAATACACTTCCACCGTTCGATCATCACCAAATCCACGGCATATAGACACCTAGATGTCAATCAAACAAATCAAAGAGCGCCAGATTGCCAAAGGACAACCGTAGAGATATTTAGTAATTAAGAGTACTTCATAATTCAAAACGAAATGAATGCCATCAACATCGACAAGCAATATATCCATGGTGCGAATTTAAAAGTCTTTTAAACCATTGCTAATAACAAGAGTCATCATAACATATTGTCACGGTCCAGGTGTACGTGGCATTTCATATTTAAACCAAAAATCATTGTATGCAAGGTTAACCATGTGCCGGGTAGATTGAAATATCGCTGTATTAATGATTGGGAGATTCCCATAAGACTTGTACGTGATCATTTAATCGATTATGGTGAACTTTGATAGGTCTATTTTTATATGTTGGTAGATAGTAAGAATTTTTTTTTACTGTTCAATGTTTGTTTTAAGAGTGACATTGACAAGAGATTTGTAGCTTAACATGGCAGAAGGTGTCTTTTTCGCTGTACCTTAATCTGTCTTTTTTTTATATATATGATTTTTTCAAAAGGATTTATTGCAATTTTTAATAGATTGAAATTTTATAAACTTCTGGAATTGGATCTTAATCTGCCCCTTTCTTTTATATATATGATTTTTTCAGAGGGATTTATTGTCATTTTTAATAAATTGAAAATTTTATGGACTTCTGGAATTGGGATTTTAATCTGCCCCTTTCTCTTATATATATATATATATATATATCATTTTTTCAGAGAAATTTATTGTGATTTTTAATAGATTGAAAATGTTATGAACTTTTGGAATTGGAGCTTTCAAGATTTCGCCATTCCGCAGACCTCTCTAGTTCGGTTCCTTTTTTTTGTTGAGGGGCTAGCACATTTTCCTAGCTTTCCCGTTCTTTCCCAGCTTTGGGAGCTGACATTCCATTTGCGCTGGAGTCTTCTAAGGTTAAGAGCTATTCATCTAGCAATCCAAAGGATCATGCATGGTGTGGTCTCTTAACAAGGTAAAGGTAAGTATTTCAAAGTAAAGGAAAATGTAAGCATTTCAAAGTAATTATGGATCTTTTATATACTCAGGAAAGCTTATATTGATGTTTTTTTATTATTACAATAAAATTTTACTTGTGAACCCAAAAAAAAATCTTTGTCCAAGAGTTAGAAAGCTTGAAGCTAAATTTTATTTATTTATTTATAGTTTTTTAAAATTGTTGTTTATAAACCAAAAAAAAATACAATTTTATTTTATTATTAAGTTTTCTAAATTATTATTTATATTTAATTTTAAAAAGACATTTTATATATAGGAATTTACAAAAATTATTTTACATTAAAAAAAATAAGTTATAGATAAGATAGTTTTGCTCAAGTAATGAAGGTGGTTAATAATTTATTTCTATTTTTTTATTTCATTCATATAGTTAAGAGTTAGTTTTATTGAATTTGGAAAAATGAGCATTTAATAAAAAAAAACATAAACATTAATCAAAATAAATAGAAAGATAGAAAGTTCTAATTTATTATTGATTCATAGTTTTTCCACCAACCATATTTTATATTAAAAAATTAAGTGTGTAAAAAACTAATTGTGAATAATTAGTGCGAAGTTTCAATTGATTATTAATTAAGAATGTTTCAATTTATTATTAGCTAAAATTTTAATATTTAATATTGTCTCTCTTTTTTACGTTTTAAGACTTAGTAAATCCTATTCACATAAGAAAAATAAAATTAAAACATAACTTTCATTTAAAAAAAATTAAACAAAATATTTATATATTTCTTTATTTATTAATTCACTTCATAAAATATTCAAATCTTTTACATTAAAATTTACTTAAATATTATAATATAAAAATTAATATTTAAAATTCAAAATTTTTATTTATATAATTTACAAAAATTATTTATTCAGCTCCAAATTTACATTAAAAAAACTATATTTAAATAAATGTTAGAAAGTTTTTTTTTTAATTATTTATTCATAAACAAAATCTCAGGAGCCCCAAATTTATTTTACAAAAATTAGATTTACATAAATGATAGAATTTTTTTATTTTTTTAAAACAAAATCTCAGAAGCCCCAAATTTACATTAAAAAATCAGATTTACATAAATAATAGATTTTTTTTTTTTAGCTTGGTAGAACTACATTTTCATCATCATGTCCAAATACATCCAAAGAATTAAGTTAAAATATATTATTGATTATAATTTTCTAACTAAATTATATATCCATCCTACAAATATAAGGAATATTTGTCATTCTTAAATTATATGTAATTAAAATCTTTGACTAGAATATGAACAAAAGTATATTCAATATTAGAAATAGGAAAGTGTTAGGTATGATGTTTGATTTATTCTTAAATTATATATAATTAAAATCTTTGATAGGAATTTGAACAAAAATATATACAACTTTAGAAATATGAAAGTGTTAGATTTGGGTATGATGTTAGATGGATATGGTTCAATATCAAGCAATGCAATATGATGTTGGGTGGACATGGTTCAACCTCAAAAAATGCATCAAGGAAAAAGTTAATCTTTGATCAAAACGTGGAAAATTTAAACTTTTCATTCATTTATTAATAAGCTCATAAAATATTTTATTGTGGGCTTAATAAACATAAACTGACAACCTATATTTTATATTAAAAGTAGTTTTCCAAAACTATAAAGGTTAAACATGTTGCTTACATATCTTTTTTTTTTACTCCTAATTATTTTACTTGAAATTATATTATTATTATTATTAGTATATCCTACATTGTCTTTCCATTTAGAGAATATTTTATTTTTTAATTTTAAGAGGGACCAACATACTTACACATCACCTATTTTTATTAAAAATAGTTCATAAAATCATTTTCTATGGGCTCAATAAACACAAACTCGCAACCTAAATTTTATATTAAAAGTAGTTCGTAAATTTATTCTTTCATCATCACAAATTCATAAAACTTATTTTATTAATAAGTTCGTTGTGTTCTTAAAATCACTCTTTCATCATCACAAATTCATAAATCTTATTTTATTTTAATAAGTTTGTTAGTGTATATGAAGTATTCTTACTCAAGTAACATAGCTAGTTAAAATTTTATCATTTAATTGGTTGCTTCTTTCTTTTTTTTTATTAATCAAAAGCTAGCTCCTTTAAATATGGGAAAAATGAATATCCAAATCAAATTGTGTTTTAATCTTAAAAAGACATTTATTATACAAAAATTCATAAAAACACATTTTACATATTAAAAAAATAAGCTATAAATAAGATAGTCTTGGTCAAGTGATGAAAGTTTATTTCTATTTCTTTATCTTATTTACATATTGGAGAATTAGTTTTTTTTTGGAAAAATAAACTTTTAATATAAAAAAACTTAAACATTAATCAAAATAAATATTTTTTCCATTTATTAATTTATTTGATAAAACCCTACAAATTCTATTTTACTTTAAAAAGATACATGTAAATAAAAAACATATTTTTAATATAGAGATAAAAAGTTCAAACTTATCATTGATTTATAGTTTTTCCACAAACCATATTTTATATTAAAAAAATAAGTGTGAATAAAAAGTTAATTGTGAATAAGTGAAGTAAGGCTTCAATTTATTATTACTTAAAAATGTTTTAATTTTTGAATTCAGGCTTCTATGATCCACACTAATTTTCCATATATATTTTTGTTGTCCTGTTCCTAACCAACTGTGACAACCAACTATGACAATGGGCTTAAGTGCTAACTAATTGTTATGCTATTTTATTTTTAAGAGACTAAGACATTTATTTCTTTTGAGGAAAAGATTTCATGATGAACATGAATTAATTATTTTTTTGTTGAAATAAAATTAATCATGGAATAGTGGTTCCGTAAAAAGTAAAAACATTAATGATAAAAGTATTCCAAGAACTGAGAAATGGTTGAACAGAAAAACAGTTCAGACAGTTACATTTTTCTCTGAGGATAAAGGTACATCGCAGTGAGGAAAAGGGGTTCCGTTCTATAGCTAAGGAGAGGAAGGAAAGAGAGTGATGATTTCCTAAGTTGGTGGTGACCAATGGAAACACTCAGTATTCCTGAATTTCTTGAAAAAGAAGACTGGACTTGGGGTCCCGAGGTCTCTTCTGGAATCTTTTCCAACCTACTTATCTCAGGTGTGGAGCACGGGGGGAGATGAGGACGTAATTGCCTCTCTCATGGTAGGAAGGACATCGTCAGCAAGGTCTGGAAAACAGATAAGTAAACAAGTTACTGGAGAACTATGTATGGGATATGCTATTTAGTTATTTGTATTTATTGTTATAATTATTGTTCTTTATTTATGAAATATAGACTTCTCCACATTAAACATTAGATAGGTGTTTTATCTATGTATTCCTTAAAGTAACCAGAGGAACTAGATAAACCCTTAAATATTTAGATCATGTGAGAAAAATCGTATTTATGCAAGTTCTAATTTTGTATCCTCAAGAAAAGAAATTAGTGTTTACAGAAAACAGTTGAAAATAACTAGAACCCCTGCTATCAGTAAGTTAAACAGAAAACCGTTAACTCAGAGTTTTAGAGTCTAAAATATGAACTTCGAGTTGATCATTAACTATACCTATGATATACACAAACGGAATGGTCCATACATTTCATTTAAAATTGAAAGAAAAGTAAACTCAGTACTAATACCCAGAAAGAAGTGAAACCTGTCTGTAAACAGTATATAATGAGAAAGGGGAAATATCAGGGTTTGCATGTGTAGTGTGCACCCAAAACCAAAATCTCCATCGTAAAAACAAGAATTACAAAGATGATGAATTACCATGCCAAATTAATATAATATCTCGGAGTTTAGACTCTAGTTCTCCAGGAGATAAGCTAGTATAATTCGAACAATCATCAAAGGCTATTGAAAAAGAAACTAGAAACCCATAATATACATATATATAAAAAATTGGAAAAACATTTTTTGTCATTACTGAAAATATGCAAAAGAAGCAATCCATTTCATAGAACAGAATGCATCAGTATTTGCAAGGTAGAAGATACTCAAAACGATGATACATTTGTAAAGAAGTAAAATAGCTTCCGGTATACGAATTAAAATATAAATAAAAGCTACTAAGTCCAAGGGTTAATCTCCCATAAGACCGAACCAAAAATACAGAGTAAAACAGGATTAAACTATAGTCTAAAGACAATGTTACAAATTTCATTTGTAGTCACGAGCAGGGCGAAGCCCCGAATGTTTAAAACAGAAATTAACATAGCGGCATGTAGCCATAAAACTAATCCAGAGCTCATGTTGTTATGAGTGCCTTCGAGGCTAGAGAAGAGATCTTTGCAACCGAGAACTTAACAAACCCTACGAAGAAGAATGGTACCTGAAGGGGCAAGTGAAAAGAGTCAGAGAAGACCAAAATCGAGCATCCCAAAAGAGCTAACCTCAACGCCCGAGCCATGGCAGTTACCTACACAAGAAAACAAGGGTAAGAAAATCATTAACAAAAAACATGTCGACTATGCTATCAAGCAGTGAACAAACATGAAGAAAATAAAAAGACAGTGTAACCTTTTACCTATGTAAAGATGCTTCCGCAGGTTCGAAGGTAAATTTCTGTGGACAAAGCCAAGGAAGAAGGTCAATTCTCGCAACCAGAGGATGGCGTGTAACTTATTCAAAGAACTCAAACAACTTGAAACTATCTCAGCTCACCTATTAACTCGATGAGGGGACTCGTAAGGGGAGTCAAATTTGCTTAACCGCAAGTAAACTACCAGGCCTGGCAGATCAAAAATAAAAATGCCTTTTAAATAAAAATCATAACTCATGTAGAGAACGGTGCATAGGCACAAGTCATAGAGCCATTATCTGACCAGCGAAAATAAACAACTGAGAAACCTGTGTAAATCGAATAGCAACTCATCCCAAAAACAAAGTTAATGGTAAGTTGTGACTGTTGAGTTTAACTGTCCGTGTTGAGCCATGAAAAGCCAGATAGAGCCAAGTGGAGCCAAGGCATGCTTGTTGATAGCGGCAGGTTGAGGCAGAGTTGCAGAGCTACGCAATGGAGGACGGTAACAATTGGAAAGAAATGGTTAGGGTTTGGGGAAGTCAATACCCTAATCGGGTACTCAAACAAAACTCCACTGTAGATTCAAACCTATGTAATCCGACGGGGTGAAGTCCTCACAACTGTCAACCAGAGTTAAGCTGTTGTAATGGCATGTATAGTGTTATCTAATCCAAAAATAAATACACAAATCTCCATCGAAACCCATTATGTTATTAAATAATTGTAACCAAGATTAATATAATGTTGCCAATAAATATATCGTCCTTTTCACATTATTACTAAGGATCTTGTGTACTGTATGAATTAAAATGAAAACATGGTCGAATCAAATGCCAAGTGTCTCGCATATGTTGACAAGTTGCCACCTTGGAACTAACAATAATTTACCCAATATTTATATTGCTATGATAGTGTAAAAAGAAAAGGTATGAGCTCGTAAGTGAATGGACATATAAGAATTACAATAATACCATTAGTTAAATGTTGGATAATGTAAAAAGTTATTTTTTTTTGTTAGTTGTATGATGATGTACGTTACAAGTGGTATTGGAGCCAAGTTCATACGATGGGACCTTAGGGGTCACCTAACATGAAAAATTGTGTGTGTAATGATGCACATCAAAGAAATAACATAGTAGGGGGCGATATGAGAAGGGGGTCAACGTAGCAAACACCTGGAATGCAGAGGAACCTACACCCCAACCCCAATCGGAAATGAATCCTGAAATGTGGATTCCGTTGAGTGTAGATTAACACCAGTAGAATAGTAGATTGTTGGAGGAACAACAACACCAGACCAGTATTGTGCTAAGTACTTTGCAAAAGCTACAGGTTGAAATGGTCTGAGAAGGATACTCAAGAGCCTTTTTTACAAATAGAATCAAGGAGTGATACAACCCAGTCCTAATAGAGACATGCAGGAAGGAAACGAATGACAAGCCAGGGACCAAACCACTGACAAAATGGAAATAAGTCATTCACAGCAAAGTAACAAAAGTAGAAAATACAATGAGGTAGAGTCCGGTAATGTGTCAGAACATCAAGATATTAAGAAACAGGAAGTGGAACTACAAGGTGAGTTCCGGAAGATAAAACCACCTACGTTTGATGGAGAACCGGAGGAGGTGGCTGAAGCATGGTTGATAATTATGAACAAGTAATTTCAAGTCTATGAGTATAACATAAATATTAAAGCCAGACTGGCCATCTATTAGTTGAGAGAGAAGGCCACTCTGTGGTGGGAGGAAGTTAAGAATGTCCGCAGCATAGAAGACCAAGACATGACATGGGATACATTCCAGCAATATTTCAAGGACAAGTATCTAACAGAATGCTTCTATGAGGAAAAGTCCAGAGAATTTCAAGATTTTAAATTGGGTCAAATGACAATGGATGAGTACATAACCAATTTCACTTCCTTACTAAGATACGTTCATTATCTAAGGGACAAAAAGGCTAAGGTTCAGCGACTCTTAAGTAGTTTGTCAACCCACATGAAAGAACAAATTGAGTTCATGAATCCAAGGACCATGGATGAGGAAATTCAAAAAGAAAGAATGTGTTACCAACAATCTAAGGCAAAAGGAGAACTAGGAAAAAATTGGCAGCCAATAAAAGGGAAGAAAAGCAACTCAAATTTCAAAAATGTTAGAACCAATAATTTAAGAATTCTGCAAGGAATTCAGTAAGTAAAAAATTGGAAGGAACCATCAAAGAACCTAGTGGCATGTGGAACAAAAGCCCATAGAGGCTTCCAGTAAGCCCGAGCAAGGACAAAATCAGAAACCACCTCTACAGTGTTAGGGGTGTGGTGAGGCTCACTATTATAGGAACTGTCCATAGTGGGAAAGTAGCGAAACAGTTGCTAACCTACAAGAAGCTTCTAGAGTAGGAGATGTAGCCCGAAATGTACCCAGAATTAATGCAGCATTGGAAGATCGTCGGGCAGATTATCAACCAACGATGATAGAGTTGGAAGGTAAGCTACTTTCACAACCTGTTTCTATTTTGGTTGACCCAGGTGTAAGTTTAAGTTATGTAAACCCCAAAATAGTAGAAATATGTAAATTACAAAGTCAGAAATTAACAAATCCATGGCTGGTATAGCTAGCCACTGGAGCAAAGAGAAAATTTTGTGCCAAAATTCTAAACTGTACACTGGAAATTGGCGAACAACAATTAACTTTGGATTTGAATATATTACCTTTGGGATCTTACGATGTGCTACTGGGCATGGATTGTTTGGAGAAACACTGGACATTGGTAGATTGTAAAGAAAAGATTATACATTATAGAATGCAAGATGGAACTCGTAAGGAGATGCAAGGAATCAAGAAACCCCTGGGAAGATGAAGGATTTGTTCGTGAGGTTGCCTAGAATTGTTTGTTGACCTAGAGTGAAACATTGAGGATGATGTTTACTTCCAAGGGTGGAAGTTGTGACAGCTAGCTTAAGTGCTAACAAATTGTTATGCTATTTTATTTTTAAGAGACTAAGACATTTATTTCTTTTGAGGAAAATATTTCATGATGAACATGAATTAATTATGTTTTTGTTGAAATAAAATTAATCATGGAATAGTGGTTCCATAAAAAGTAAAAATACTGATGATAAAAGTATTCCAAGAACTGATAAGTGTTTGAACAGAAAAATAGTTCAGACAGTTACCTTTTTCTCTGAGGATAAAGGTACATCCGAGTGAGGAAAAGGGGTTATGTTTTGTGGCTAAGGAGAGGAAGGAAAGTGAGTGATGATTTCCTGAGCTGGTGGTGACCAATGGAAACACTCAGTATTTATTCCTGAAATTTATAGAAAAGAAGACTGGACTTGGGGTCTCGAGGTCTCTTCCGGAATCTCTATCAACCTACTTATCTCAGGTGTGGAGCACGGGGGGAGATGAGGACGTAATTGCCTCTATCATGGTAGGGAGGACATCATCAGCAAGGTCTAGAAAACAGATAAGTAAACAAGTTACTGGAAAAATATGTACGGGATATGTTGTCTAGTTATTTGTATTTCTTGTTATAGTTATTGTTCTTTATTTATGAAATAAAGACTTCTCCACATTAAACGTTAGATAGGTGTTTTATCTGTGTATTCCTTAAAGTAACCAGAGGAACTAGATAAACACTTAAATACTTATATCATGTGATAAAAATCGTATTTATACAAGTTGTGGTTTTGTATCCTCAAGAAGAGAAATTAGTGTTTACATAAAACAATTGAAAATAACTAGAACCCCTGCTATCAGTAAGTTAAACAGAAAACCGTTAACTCAGAGTTTTAGAGTTGAAACTCCAAACCCCAAGTTGGTCGTTAACTATACCTATGATATACACAGACAGAATGATCTGGACATTTCATTTAAAATGGAAAGAAAATTAAACTTGGTACTAATACCCAGAAAGAAGTGAAACTTGTCTGTAAACAATATATAATGAGAAAGGGGAAAATATCAAGGTTTGCATGTGTAGTATGCACCCAAAACCGAAATCCCCATCGTAAAAACAAGAATTATAAAGACGATGAATAACCATGTGAAATTAATATAGTAGCTTGGACTTTAGACTCTAGTTCTCCAGGAGATAAGCCAGTCTAATTCAAACAATCATCAAAGGCTATTGAAAAAGAAACTAGAAACACATAATATACATATATACAGAAAACTGGAAAAATGTTTTTTGCCATTCCTGAAAATATGCAAAATAAGAAAGGCATTTCATAGAACATAATGCATCAGTGTTTTCGAGGCTAAAGATACTCAAAATGATGATACATATATAAAGAAGTAAATAGCTTCCGATATACGAATTAAAATATAAATAAAAGTTACTGAGTCCAAGGGTTAATCTCCCATAAGACCGAATCAAAAATACAGAGTAAAACATGATTAAACTATAGTCCAAATATGATCTGAAAATGGTCTCGGTAACTTGTTAGGTATTTCAAGAACCTCCCACTCAGCTAAACAAATAAATTATCTAGCTTGTACTTGACATTATGCGGAATTATTACTTGAAAGTGGTGTATGAATTTTTAACTATTTATGTGCCTTAATTTCATTTGTTCTTGTTGAAATTTAACATGTATAACAACAACATAATGCAACAATAAAACATTCAAACACAACAACAAAATTAATCTAGGAGTTCACCTGAATCTCGTGGGCTACGTCTCCTTTGAGCTTTGTCATCTTGACTTGGCTCTGTGGGATTATGGTAAGGTTTCTTTTACAAGTTCCACACTTAACCCCAATGGATACTGAACTGATCCAAAGGGTTGATAATACCATCTATATCCCTCTTATGGCTGTCCAAAATCTACAAACAGTTTTAGGCCCCATTAGACATGATTCCTTCTGTCGGTGCACTGAGCTACAATGAGCTTCTCCTTGGCACTAACTCCTTCATAATTCTGTTTCTGTCACTAAAACAACACCTGTTGTATCCAACACACATCATACACCAAATATCGACTGATACATTGCTCAAAATGGGCAATGCATCCCCAAACTAGGCTATCCTCCACGATTTGCCTAAGGCTACCCAAAACTTCCCTTCAAATTTTCGAGCTTTAGAATTTATCAAAATGTTCTAAAACCACTTTCATTGGTTTCAAAACTTCTTAAATTGTCAAGATAAACTATTATTTCATCAAAAATGGCCTCTGGATGCTCTGGTTTCGCCTCCAACACCTGTCGGCACACCCTCGCACTAGGGTCACTAAAAATTTATTTGTTGGGTTTTATACCCCTATAAGTCCTCAATACCTTCTGAAACCTATTCCAATGGATTTATAATTTTTATTAAAGTCATAAAATGACTATTGGTTCGTTGCATAAGGCCTTTAGCTGCCCTGACTAGGCGTCAAACTACTGCTGGCAAAAGTTGGCACTTATGGCCCCTGGAAATTCACTGAAGCTTTTCGGATTTCTAAAGTCCTCTACAAGCTCTAAAAACCATCTCATTAGATTCAGAACATCTGAAATATCCAGAAATGACTATTGGATCTCTGAATAAGGCCTCTAGCTCCCTTGGCTAGGCCTCAAACTGTTGCTGCCTCCTAGTGGCC
Organism: Pinus albicaulis; assembly: GCA_034641835.2. NCBI lineage: Eukaryota > Viridiplantae > Streptophyta > Pinopsida > Pinales > Pinaceae > Pinus > Pinus albicaulis. The sequence goes on along the minus strand of CM076569.1, from coordinate 163,111,524 downwards.
CTAGTGGCCCCTTGAACTTCACTGATGAAAAAACCTGTTTAGAAGCTCTCTAATGGCTCTGAAACCTACTCCATTGAGTCTGGAATGTTGGAGATACTCGACATTGAGTCTCAGCACTCCAAAATTGGTTCACCCTAGCTCAAGATAGAGCCAAAACCAATTTTTCCCAGTAACCCCTACCTCAGCTCCACCAAAAATGGAGCACTGGAGTTAACTTAAGTTATATTTAATAAAAATCCCTAAATTTAGGGCACTACTCCAAATCCCGCAATACAAACTATTAACTAACCTTTATGGTTAAGGGGAGTGGATAATGTGGGCATATGACCCAGAATCTCCGCAGTCAAATTAAATGTTAGAGTTAAAAACTCTGAACCCATCACATACATTACGACAACCGCCCATGTGATAAACATTTAAACCATTTGGGATAAATTTTGTTGTAACCGTTGGTTGTGTTGGAGGCAACGGTGTTTTGGCACAAGGCCATATGGTGGGGGCTAACTCCCCAAACCCCCAACGTATAACTCCATTCACGATAACAGAGACTGTCGCCACCATAATGTTAAGAAATAACGTGTAGTCCAACGGTAAGTCGCGGGCATGCTATGCGGGAGGTTGACTATTTGATTCTTGCGGACTCCAAAATTTTTATAAGACCAGACCTGGGCCACGTGGCGGTCTCCGGGCCTACCACATGGCGGCTCCTGATTGGTCCAAAATTAAAAAAGTCAACCCAATATCCATTTAGATGATGCCACTTGTCAAGCGCACATTGGACCATAAGGAATATTCTGGGGAATATTCCATGGAATATTCTTTTTTTTAATTTTCAAAAATGCGAAGCCAAACTTGGTCAAAGTCTAGTTTTTGCAATTTACTGGACTTTTCAAACTGCGATAACTTCTTCATACGATGTCAGTTTTTCAAACCGTTTGCAGGACTGAAATCACAATGACGAGACCTTTCCGGTCACTCAGGTTTGACACACTTCTAAACACTTTGAATTTTGAGCTATCATTCTAGTCCATGATCCAGTTATGATCAAAAGACATTGTTACAAATGTCATCTGTAGTCACGAGCAGGGCAAAGCCCCAAATGTTTCAAAACAAAAATTAACATAGCAACATGTAGCCATAAAACTAATCCAGAGCTCACGTTGTTGTGAGTGCCTTCAAGGTTGGAGTAGAGGTCTCTGCAACCGAGAACTTAAAAAACCCTACGATGAATAATGATACCTAAAGGGGCAAGTGGAAAGAGTCATATAAGTCCGAAATCAAGCATCCCAAAAGAGATAACTTCAACGCCCGAGCCGTGGCGGTTACCTGCATAAGGAAACAAGGGTAAGAAAATCATTAACAAAAGACCCTATTGACTATGCTATCAAGTAGCGAACAAACATGAAGAAAAGCAAAAGACAATGTAACCTTTTACCTATGTAAAGATGCTTCCGCAGGTTCGAAGATGAATTTCTGTGGACAAAGCCATGGAAGAAAGTCAATTCTCGCAACCAAAGGATGGCATGTAACTTATTCAAAGAACTCAAACAACTTAAAACTATCTTGGCATACCTATTAACTTGATGAGGGGACTCAGCAGGGGAGTCGGAGTTTATTAGCCGCAAGAAAACTACCAGGCCTCGAAGAGAAAAAATTAAAATGCCTTTTAAAGAAAAATCATAACTCATGCATAGAACTGTGCATAGGCACAATTCATAGACTTATGCCTACGCACAGTTCTCTGCATGAGTTATGATTTTTCTTTAAAAGGCGTTTTCATTTCTTATCTACCAGGCCTGGTAGTTTACTTGCGGTTAAGCAACTTTGGCTCCCCTTCCGAGTCCCCTCATCGAGTTAATAGGTGAGCCGAGATAGTTTTAAGTTGTTTGATTTCTTTGAATAAGTTACACACCATCCTCTAGTTGCGAGAATTGACTTTCTTTCGTGACTTTGTCCATAGAAATTCACCTTCAAACATGCGGAAGCATCTTTACATAGGTAAAAGGTTACACTGTCTTTTGCTTTTCTTCATGTGTGTTCGCTGCTTGATAGCATAGTCGACAGGTCTTTTGTTAATGATTTTATTACCCTTGTTTTCTTGTGTAGGTAACCACCATGGCTCGAGCGTTGAGGTTAGCTCTTTTGGGATGCTCAATTTCGGTCTTCTCTGACTCTTTTCACTTGCCCCTTTAGGTACCATTCTTCGTCGTAGGGTTTGTTAAGTTCTCGGTTGAAAAGATCTCTTCTCTAGCCTCGAAGGCACTCACGACAACATGAGCTCTGGATTATTTTTATGGCTACATGTCGCTATGTTAATTTCTGTTTTAAACATTCGGGGCTTCGCCCTGCTCGTGACTACATATGCAATTTGTAACACTATATTTAAACTATAGTTTAATCTCGTTTTACTCTGTATTTCTGGTTCGGTCTTATGGGAGATTAACCCTTGGACTTAGTAGCTTTTATTTATATTTTAATTTGTATACCAGATTCAGCTATTTTACTTCTTTACAAATGTATCATCGTTTTGAGTATCTTCTGCCTCGCAAATACTGATGCATTCTGTTCTATGAAATGGCTTGCTTCTTTTGCATATTTTCAGGAATGGCAAAAAACGTTTTTCCAATTTTCTGTATATATGTATATTATGGGTTTCTAGTTTCTTTTTCAATAGCCTTTGATGATTGTTCGAATTAGACTAGCTTATCTCCTGGAGAACTAGAGTCTAAACTCTGGGATATTATATTAATTTGGCATGGTAATTCATTGTCTTTGTGATTCTTATTTTTATGATGGAGATTTCGGTTTTAGGTGCATACTACACATGCAAACCCTGATATTTCCCCTTTCTCGTTATATACTGTTTACAGACATGTTTCACTTCTATATGGGTATTAGTACTGAGTTTAATTTTCTTTCAATTTTAAATGAAATGTCTGGACCATTCTGTTCGTGTATATCATATGTACAGTTAAAGACCAACTCGAGGTTCAGATTTTGGACTCTAAAACTCTGATTTAACGGTTTTCTGTTTAACTTACTGATAGCAAGGGTTCTAGTTATTTTCAACTGTTTTCTGTAAACACTAATTTATTTTCTTGAGGATACAAAACCAGAACTTGCGTAAATACAATTTTTCTCACATGATCTAAATATTTAAGGGTTTATCTAGTTCCTCTGGTTACTTTAAGGAATACATAGATAAAACACCTATCTAACGTTTAATGTGGAGAAGTCTTTATTTCATAAATAAAGAACAATAATTTTAACAGGAAATACAAATAACTAGATAGCATATCTCGTACATAGCTCTCCAGTAACTTGTTTACTTATATTTTTTCCAGACCTTGCTGATGATGTCCTCCCTACCATGAGAGAGGAAATTACATCCTCATCTCCCCCCGTGCTCCAAACCTGAGATAAGTATGTTGACAGAGATTCCGGAAGAGACCTCGGGACCCCAAGTCCAGTCTTCTTTTCCAGGAATTGCAGGAATACTGCGTGTTTCCACTAGTCACCAGCAGCTCAGGAAATTATCACTCTCTTTCCTTCCTCTCCTTAGCTACAGAACGAAACCCCTTTTCCTCACTACGATGTACCTTTATCCTCAGATAAAAAGGTAACTATCTGAACTGTTTTTCTGTTCAACCACTTCTCAATTCTTGGAATACTTTTGTCATTACTGTTTTTACTTTTTATGGAACCACTATTCCATGATTAATTTTATTTCAACAAAAACATAATTAATTCATGTTCATCATGAAATCTTTTCCTCAAAAGAAATAAATGTCTTAGTCTCTTAAAAATAAAATAGCATAACAATTAGTTAGCACTTAAGTCCGCTGTCATAGTTGGTTGTCATAGTTGGTTAGGAAGAGGACAAAAAAAAGATATATGGAAAATTAGTGTGGATCATAGAATCCTGAATTAAAAAATTAAAAAAAATTTAAGTAATGATAAATTGAAGCCTTACTTCACTTATTCACAATTAACTTTTTATTCACACTTATTTTTTTAATATAAAATATGGTTAGTGGAAAAACTATAAATCAATGATAAGTTTGAACTTTTTAGATCTCTATATTAAAAATAGGTTTTTTTATTTACAAGTATCTTTTTAATGTAAAATAGAATTTGTAGGGTTTTATCAAATAAATTAATAAATGAAAAAAAAATATTTATTTTGATTAAAGTTTAAGTTTTTTTATATTAAAAGTTTATTTTTCAAAAAAAAACTAATTCTTGAATATGTAAATAAAATAAAGAAATAGAAATAAGCATTCATCACTTGATCAAGACTATCTTATTTATAGCTTATTTTTTTAATATGTAAAATATGTTTTATGAATTTTTATATAATAAATGTCTTTTTAAGATTAAAATACAATTTGATTTGGATAGTCATTTTTCCCATATTCAAAAGAGTTAGCTTTTTATTAATAAGAAAAAAGAAAGAAGCAACAAATTAAATGATAAAATTTTAACCAACGATGTTACTTGAGTAAGAATACTTCATATACACCAACAAACTTATTAAAATAAAATAAGATTTATGAATTTGTGATGATGAAAAATGATTTTAAGAACAACAACAAACTTATTAGTAAAATAAGATTTATGAATTTGTGATGATGAAAGAATAATTTTACAAACTACTTTTAATATAAAATATAGGTTGTGAGTTTGTGTTTATTGAGCCTAGAGAAAATGATTTTATGAACTATTTTTAATAAAAATAGGTGATGTGTAAGTATGTTGGTCCCTTTTAAAACAAAAAAATAAAATATTCTCTAAATGGAAAAACAATGTAGGATATAATAATAATAATAATAATAATAATAATAAAGTTTCATGTAAAGTAATTAGGAGTAAAAAAAAATGATATGTAAGCAAGATGTTTAACCTTTGTAGTTTTGGAAAATATTTTAACGTCTAATATCAACTATATATATATATATATATATATATATATATATATATTTTTTTTTTTTTTTCAGAAGAAAAAAAAACACTGTATATTATATATAATAGTTCATTAAAACATCAATAACATTCTCAGCTGGGCTGTAGCGAGATTCATTCAGTATATCTTTGCCACAGTGTAAACATGACTCCTGTTTCTGAGAAAGAAACAGGTTCACTAATTACTGTGGCAAGTCGGATTTCTGAGAGCAAAAGATCACTCATTCACAATGATAAAGAACAAAATTGTGTAGTCCCTCTATCCCTGATTACATGCATTTAACCAAATCATATTAGGAGAGAAACAATTGAAAAAAATACCTACAATACATGTGGCCCAGTTAATGAAGAGGCAGGAAATATGATATCATTGAGGATTGGAAAGGATTGAAGCCTGTGAGAGATCCTTCATCCTTCCATCAGATTCAGGCTCGTGTGTATAGAAACAAAAACCAATCCTCATCATTGTTGTATATCGTATTCATTGCATCAAGCTCGCTTGATAGTCGTCGGGAAAAGGAAAGTGCACATAGGCTCGCTTGATGTTGTATACAAAAACCAACTGTCTCACTTGAGATAAGTCGAGAAAGATCCAAAAAGGTGATTATAAAAATAAAAAAAACGTTGAATCGAATGCAGGCTCGCTTGCATAATTGATATCCTTATCAGGGCGGTGGAATGGAATTTTCCCATATTAGAGATCCATCTCCATAGTGTAATACTTGAATGCACCCAAAATTTTCTTTGATACCACTTTTCGACAAGCCATCAGCTCGTGTGTTATTTTCCCTGAAGATGTGATTGATAGGGAGTTAATTCAACCTCACCCATAAGTATTTTTCCCTCTGAAACCATCGCCTGTAATCTAGGATTACTCATTTGAATGTTGCCCATTATACTATCCACCACAATTTTGGAATCCCCATAGAAATTGAAATTTGATATTTTTAAGTTGATAGCTGCCATCAGCCCATTTTGCCATAAACTCCGCTTTATTATTAGACCCTGTGCCTATGTTCCAAAATAAGTGAATTCTTTCTCTATGAGATAGCTTGACCCATGCTCCACAGCCAATGATCCCGTCCATACAGGCCCCATCAAAAAAGAAAGCAGGGATGGATATTTCGTGAGGCCTGATATGATGAGACCCATCGATCACCATAACAGTCATTTTGGGCAGTTCATTAATCCACCGTAGAATTGTAGTGTATATATAGGATATGTCAAAAGCCTTGTTTTCAAATACCAATCTATTCCAAGCCAACCAAACTTCCCATATGAAGAAAAAGGGGAGGTGTTTGAATCTGCCATCTAGCTTGTCCCATTCCCCTGCCGAAGTAATGAAATCCGTCGGAGCCCATGATGGATTCATGAGAAACTTACTGAACAACTTCCATAGATGAGATACAATAGAACAATTGAAAAATAGGTGCGCAATGGTTTCCTCTTCTTGACAACAAACAGGGCATTTGTTAGGGCCACAATGCCCTCTCTTGACAAGGTTGTCCCAAGTTAAAATCTTACCTTTCCAAACCAGCCACCCGAACACAGTGATCTTGGTTGGTATTCCATGGCCCCAATAATGAGAGAATGTCGAGGATAGTTGGTCCATATAATTGTTGAGGTTGATGCCCTGATAAATGTCCTTCATGAGCATAGAGTCCCCATTAAAGGGGCCATCCCATGTTATGTAGTCTCCGCCGCCAGCATAACAAATACCAACACCCCTTAATAGATTGATATATTGACACCATACCACAACATCGTGACCTTCCAGATTTAACTGTTCTGTCGATTTAAATACGGGGGCATCAAAGGACTAATGTGAAATAGCTTGTGATATGAAAAAAATACGCTTATGTGCCAGCCGATGCATGAGATTGGGGGGGATGCCCTGGTTTCTTGGAAAGCCAAAGATCCTGCAAGCACCAATAGGTATTTTGCTACCATCTCGGAACATCCATGTTAATCGATCTGTAACATGTCCCAGAATTTTACCAAAACTCCACCATATTGTCGATACAAACCTTGGAGAATGGAATTCATGATAGAGAAGTTGATGAAGAGGGTATCAATTTATATATTTGCATCTAATAATATCGCTCCATATTCCCAAGCCCTTAATAGTTGGCCAAAAGGACTTGACCAACAGTGCTTTATTAAAGGCCCTCAAATCCAAAATACCCCATCCATCATGCATTTTGGGTCGGCACAATACCTCCAGCTTACATAAATGATATTTGTGGTCCGAGTAGGATCCACCCCATAGAAAGTGAGCTGTGATCTTGTTGATCTCATCAATAGTCTATTGCGGCAAGCAAAAGAGGTGAGCCCAATAGAAAAGTAATTGTGATAACACTGCCTGTACCATAATAAGACGACTGCCAATGGATAACCATCGATGTGTCCATTTGCATATTCTTTCTCTATATTTGTCAATCAACCACCTCCAGTCCCGATTCTTGTAACTACAAGGTTTGATGAAGTATCCAAGATATATATATACAATATTAAAATATTTTCTTCACAAGTAAAATGAAGTTATGAGATTTAAGGAGATCATTAATAAATAAATGATAAGTTTAAATTTTCCATGTTTTGATCAAGGATTAACTTTTTCCTTGATGCATTTTCTGAGGTTGAACCATGTCCACCCAACATCATATTGCATTGTTTGATATTGAACCATATCCGTCCAACGTCATACCCAAATCTAACACTTTCATATTTCTAAAGTTGTATTTATTTTTGTTCACATTTCTATCAAAGATTTTAATTATATATAATTTAAGAATAGATCAAACATAATACCTAACACTTTCCTGTTTCTAATATTGACTATACTTTTGTTCATATTCTGGTCAAAGATTTTAATTACATATAATTTAAGAATGACAAATATTCCTTATATTTGTGGGATGGATATATAATTTAGTTAGAAAATTATAATCAATAATATATTTTGGACATGATGATGAAGATGTAGTCCTACCAAGCTACCAAAAAAAAAAAAAAATCTATTATTTATGTAAATTTGATTTTTTTAATGTAAATTTGGGGCTTCTCAGATTTTGTTTTAAGAAAATAAAAAATTCTATCATTTCTGTAAATCTAATTTTTGTAATGTAAATTTGGGGCTTCTGAGATTTTGTTTATGAATAAATAATTAAAAAAAAAACTTTCTTTTAATATAAATTTGGAGCTTGTCAGATTTTGTTTATGAATAAATAATTTTTGTAAATTATATAAATAAATAAAATGAATTTTAAATATTAATTTTTATATTATAATATTTAAGTAAATTTTAATGTAAAAGATTTGAATATTTTATGAAGTGAATTAATAAATAAAGAAATATATAAATATTTTAGTTAATTTTTTTAAAATGAAAGTTATGTTTTAATTTTATTTTTCTTATGTGAATAGGATTTACTAAGTCTTAAAATGTAAAAAAGAGAGACAATATTAAATATTAAAATTTTAACCAATAATAAATTGAAACATTCTTAACTAATGATCAATTGAAACTTTGCATTAACTATTCACAATTAGTTTTTTACACACTTAATTTTTTAATATAAAATATGGTTGGTGGAAAAACTATGAATCAATAATAAGTTAGAACTTTCTATCTTTCTATTTATTTTGATTAATGTTTATGTTTTTTTTTTAATTAAATGCTCATATTTTCAAATTGAGTAAAACTAACTCTTGACTATGAGAATAATAAAAAAAAAAAGATAGAAATAAATTATTAACCACCTTCATTACTTGAGCAAAACTATCTTATCTATAACTTATTTTTTAATGTAAAATAAGTTTTGTGAATTCCTATATATAAAATGTCTTTTTAAAATTAAATATAAATAATAATTTAAAAAACTTAAATATAAAATTAAATTGTAATTTTTTTTGGTTTATAAACAACAATTTTAAAAAACTAAAAAAAAAAAAATTATGAAGAAATCTTTCGGTAATAATCACATTATCATTAACAAAGTCTACGCGTTTCGAACCAACCAGTGTGGTTCATCATCAGGACTAGGTGAGAGATCAGAGTTAAGTTTAAATAGATGTAGGAGAGGCAAAGAAAATTGTTATAATCATCTAATTTGACTATGAAATCCAAAACGATTAGTTCTAATAATTAAAAAATAAAAAACAGCTAGTTGAATATTAAAATTAATAGTTTAAAAAAATAAATAAAAATAAAAAATAAAAAATTATATGTCAATTTAAAAGTTAATTAAAAAATATTTTATTTTTTTATTAATTGATTATTAAAAATACAAATATTATTTTATTATAATTATATATTATTTTATTGTACATCTATCTTTTTAAAAAATAAAAATAAAAATAAAAAATAAAAATAATAATAATAAATAAATAAAAATATAAAAATAAAAATAAAAATAAAAATATTTCCATTAATTTAAATATTTAATTACAAATTGAAACGACTAGTTTGAATATTTAAATTAATAGTTAAATTATAAATAACAAATTTTATTTTAATAATTTTTTTCAAAATACAAATATAATTTAATTATAATTATAAATTATTATATTGTAATTCTATCTTAAAAAATAAAAAATAAAATAAAATATAAAAATAAAAATAGTTCTATCAATAAAATTAAAAATGGTAACGACTAGTAAGATATTAAAATTAATAATTTAATTAAAAATTATTTAGGTCAATCTAACTATAAATAAAAAAATTTATTTTTATTTTTCTTAATATCGTTAATTGATTATTCGGAATTTAAATATTATATATATATATATATATATATATATATAAAAAGTAAAATAAAATAAATTAACAAATATATATAAATAAATAATTAATTAATTAATTAAGAATATAAGGCAGGGATCCAACACCTGCTTATATTCCAACCGTCATCTCTATTGAGATTTATGGGCCTTTTTTCAATTTCAAGGGCCTCTCTTAACTTACGATGATGAAAATGATCAACCCTAGCTAAGACCTTAGCCTCTTCGATGCAGATATGATGGTTAGTTTTTTCCACATGTTCAGCTAGAGCAGAGGTGCAAGACCTGCCATGTCTAATGTCCGCTGCATGTTCACATATCCTTTGGCTAATGGACCTACCCGTTTCACCAATGTAAGGCGTCCCACAGGAAAAAGGAATAAGATAGACACCTTTTCCATCCTTAGGGTTCACAGGATCTTTAACTAAGCTAAGAGAGCTGCGAATCGTGTTAAGGGGTTTGAAGGAAGAGGAAACCCTATGCTTCCTAAGAATTCTAGCAATCCAATCAGTGGTACCTTTAATGAAAGGAAGCCTTACATTGCAGGACCATTGATTAGGATTTTTATTTTTAACCAAGGAACCTCTTTCAGCTTTAAGAAACGCTTTAAGTCCTTGAGACTTACTATAACCATTAGAACAAAAAACATTAAGGAGATGGGTCTTTTCTCCCTCAAAGTGAGACTCATCAGAGACTCTCAACGCCCTAGTGGCTAAGGTGTTGAGGATGCCTAACTTTTGAGCAGGGAAATGATGCGAATCAGCCCGAAGATATTGTTCAATATGGGTTTTTTTACGAAAAACCTGATGAGAGAAAAAACCATCATCTTTCCTACAGATAAGAACATCAAGGAAAGGAAGGCTCCCATCCACCTCATAATCCATGGTAAATTTTATGGAAGAAGATTGACTATTAAGATGAACGAAGAATCGATCAAGCTCTTCCTTACCATGAGGCCAGATGACACAAGTATCATCTACAAACCTTTTCCAAAGCTTTGGTTGGTGCAAAGCATGGGAAAGAGCCTTGGACTCAAAATCTTCCATAAAGAGATTAGAAACAACCGGAGAAAGGGGAGAACACATAGCAACACCACAGGTTTGCTCATAAAACTCTCCTTCAAAACTAAGAAAGTAGAATTTAAGCAAATCTCAACTAAAAAGGTTGTGTCAGGGTCAGTTATCCGATTAATGACTTCAATGGCCTCCTTAATAGGGATATTGGTGAAAAGAGAGACAACATCAAAACTAACAAACCTATCTTCAGGCCCAATTTTAACTTCTTTTAACTCATTAACAAAAGATGTAGAATCTTTAACAAAAGAATCGGTACGACCTACAAGAGGTTTAAGCTTAGAGGCTAAATACCTAGCAAGAAGATAAGTAGGACCCCCAATGGTGTTAACAATGGGTCGAAGAGGAGCACCATCCTTATGGATTTTGGGAAGACCATAGATCCTTGGAGTAAGGGGGTTGCTTTCAATCAACTTCTTACTAAGAGAACCCACGGAGCTGCTTGACTTGATAGTCTCAGCTACAGCTCTTGAAACCTTTTTCAAGGGATTCTTAGAAAGTTTTTTGTAGCTCCCACTATTCTCTAAATGGTCTAACGTTTTCTTCCTATAATCCTCTTTATTAAGAATTACAGCAGCACCTCCTTTGTCCGCTTTAAGAACAACAATATCCTTATTATTATTTAAGGATTTTAAGGCCTCAAACTCTGACTTACTGAGGTTACTCTTAGGGGAGAGCTTGATCTATTCTTCATTCATCTTAATAGTCAATCTTCTTCCATAAAATTTACCATGGATTATGAGGTGGATGGGAGCCTTCCTTTCCTTGATGTTCTTATCTGTAGGAAAGATGATGGTTCTTTCTCTCATCAGGTTTTTCGTAAAAAAGCCCTTACTGAACAATATCTTTGGGCTGATTCGCATCATTTCCCTACTCAAAAGTTAGGCGTCCTCAACACCTTAGCCACTAGGGCGTTGAGAATCTCTAATGAGTCTCACTTTGAGGGAGAAAAGACCCATATCCTTAATGTTTTTTGTTCTAATGGTTATAGTAAGTCTCAAGGACTTAAAGCGTTTCTTAAAGCTGAAAGAGGTTCCTTGGTTAAAAATAAAAATCCTAATCAATGGTCCTGCAATGTAAGGCTTCCTTTCATTCAGGGTACCACTGATAGGATTTCTAGAATTCTTAGGAAGCATCGGGTTTCCTCTTCCTTCAAACCCCTTAACACGATTCGCAGCTCTCTTAACTCAGTTAAAGATCCTGTGAACCCTAAGGATGGAAAAGGTGTCTATCTTATTCCTTGTTCTTGTGGGACGCCTTACATTGGTGAAACGGGTAGGTCCATTAGCCAAAGGATATGTGAACATGCAACGGACATTAGACATGGCAGGTCTCGCACCTCTGCCCTAGCTGAGCATGTGGAAAAAACTAACCATCATATCTACATCAAAGAGGCTAAGGTCTTAGCCAGGGTTGATCATTTTCATCATCGTAAGTTAAGAGAGGCCCTTGAAATTGAAAAAAGACCCATAAATCTCAATAGAGATGACGGTTGGAATATAAGCAGGTGTTGAATCCCTGCCTTATATTCTTAATTATTTATTTATTTATTTATTTTTATTTATTTATTTATTATATATATATTTGTTAATTTATTTTATTTTACTTTATATATATATATATATATATATATATATATATATAATGAATAATCAATTAACGATATTAAGAAAAATAAAAATAAATTTTTTTATTTATAGTTAGATTGACCTAAATAATTTTTAATTAAATTATTAATTTTAATATCTTACTAGCCGTTACCATTTTTAATTTTATTGATAGAACTATTTTTATTTTATTTTTATTTTTATATTATATTATATTTTATTTATTTATTATTATTTTTTAAGATAGAATTACAATATAATAATTTATAATTATAATTAAATTATATTTGTATTTTGAAAAAAAATTATGAAAATAAAATTTGTTATTTATAATAATAATTTTTATTTATAATTAAACTATTAATTTAAATATTCAAACTAGCCGTTTCAATTTGTAATTAAATATTTAAATTAATGGAACTATTTTTATTTTTATATTTTTATTTATTATTATTATTATTATTATTGTTTTTTTATTTTTATTTTTTAAAAAGATAGATGTACAATAAAATAATATATAATTATAATAAAATAATATTTGTATTTTTAATAATCAATTAATAAAAAATAAAATAATTTTTAATTAACTTTTAAATTGACATATAATTTATTTATTTATTTATTTATTTATTTTTAATTAAACTATTAATTTTAATATTCAACTAGTCGTTTTTTATTTTTTAATTATTAGAACTAACCGTTTTGGATTTCATAGTCAAATTAGCTGATTATAACGGTTTTCTTTGCCTCTCCTATATCTATTTAAACTTAACAACTGATCTGATCTCTCACCTCGTCCTGATGATGAACCACACTGGTTGGTTCGAAAAGCGTCGACTTTGTTAATGACAATGTGATTATTACCGAAAAATTTCTTCGTAATTTATTGATGGATCACAGAAGCCAAAAATCTAGTAATAAAAAAAACAAAAAAAAAGTTAACTACAAACTTTCTAACTCTTGAACAAAGATTCTTTTTTGAGTTCACAAGTAACATTTTATCATAATAATAAAAAAAAACATCAACATAAGCTTTCCTGAACATATAAAAGATCGATAATTACTTTGAAATGCTTACCTTTACTTTTACTTTGAAATACTTACCTTTACCTTTTTAAGAGACCACACCATACATGATCCTTTGGATTGCTTGATGAATAGCTCTTTACCTTAGAAGACTCCAGCTCGAATGGAATGTCAGCTCCCAAAGCTGGAAAAGAACGGGAAAGCTAGGAAAATGATCTAGCCCTTCGAACAAAAAAAAAACCGAACTAGAGAAGTCTTTGAATTCGAAACAGCGAAATCTTGAAAGCTCCAATTCCAAAAGTTCATAAAATTTTCGATCTATAAAATATATATATATATATATATATATATATATATAAAAGAGGGGCAGATTAAAATCCCAATTCCAAAAGTCCATAAAATTTTCAATCTATTAAAAATCGCAATAAATCTTTCTGAAAAAATCATATATATAAAAGAAAGGGGCAGAAAAATTCAAAAGTATTGTTTTTTAGTTTTTGAAATAGATAAAGGTGTGGCTATTTTTCAAAATTTCATTTCCTCCTCAATTTAAAATCATTATTTCATTTTGTGCCGTTCATTTTAAAAACATGGAGCATGGTATGTGTATGGTGGATGCCCCATCACTTCCGCCACTGGCCAAAAGCCATGACATGCAACATTCACGGATACCAAAAGGTAGTCAGGAAAAAGTAGGTGGAGAATTTGCCGGAAAGCGGTTGAGTTGTTAGTGATGGTATGTATGTGAAACAGTGTGCCATAGGTGCATTAAATGTTCTATGGTAGGTTGGTTATTGCTTGCTTTAGTTTACCAATTGAACCAACTAAATTATTTTAACTTTGTTAACTAGTACAAACTGTCATGTGATATGGAATTACAATTTTATTCTAATTTAATTAAGGGGAAATTAAATTAAAATTTTTCTTAATTCCACTTTCAAGATTTCTTGTTTCCATTTTCAACATTGAAAACCAAATATTTCACTATGTGAGTGGAGAATTTTCATAATGTGTTTTGAGTTTTAATTTTAGCATGGACATTGTCAAAGAGTTGAAGCATTTGGATTTTAATTGTTCTCTAAACATTTTCAATGTTAAGCAATAAAATATTTTCCATTCTAATTGTAAACTAAACTTACTCATTACCATAAATATTACAAGAAATAATTATTAGTAAACCAAAACTATTATTTAATGGGAAAATACAAAAACGCTTACACATTTATGCTATGATTATTAAATAACACAAACAAACAAACTAAAATAAATAATATAAATTGTCCTTTGATCTAAACTATGTTTTACTCTATCTTATTATCTTAATAAAATGAAAAATAAATGTAAATAAGCTAATCTACATCCCTTTTTAATAAAATATACACATTCATTGTAAAATCATACATATTTTTTATAAAACAATATTATCATTTATATTATAAAAAATTCATATATAATTTTTATTAATATTTTCAAATTTATTTAAATATAACATTTAAATATATATAACTTTTTATAACAAAATGTGATAAAAAGATCTTGCTTATATCCAATATTTTTTTTAAAATAATAATGACTATATCATTTACCAAAATGTATGACATAAAAATTCAATTAACATATTACTAGTACAATTTGAGTTTCATAGAAAATTATATGTTACATCTCAAACTTAAAAATTTACAAAAATTTGAATAATCATTCTAATAATTAATAAATAAATTATTTGAAAAATATTTAGATTTTTTTAAATTTATTTTATTACATTTGGTATTTCACATTTCACATTTAACGCTTAAAAGGAAGAGATGGTTGGTAAGGAGAAAGATTTTTGATTAATTGTATAGACTTTTTACTTTCCTTTAGTGAGAGGCATGGAGAAAGATTTATGATTAATTTTATAGACTTTTTAATTTATTTTAGGCTGGGTTAGATTTTTTTTTTTTCATTTATTTGGAATTTTGTAAATACTGTCTTAAGTAATGCTTATGTTTTAGCTAATATTGAGTCTTTATTGATTTTATGAGGGTGAGGTTTTTTTTGCACACATACTTAATGGGGACTGCAAATGCTATATTCCTTCCCTTATTTTAGGGAAGAGTAAAGCATTGTTGTTTAAAGGTTAGTTTAATTTAATTTAATTTAGGCGTGGGCGGCTCTGCTGATACTAATTTTACGCTAATGGTATGCAACTAATGCTTTGTGATTAATTTTATAAAAATGAGATATTCATTTCTTACTTTTCTGGAAAAAGGTGAGTGTTTACCATTAAGTGTTTCAAATGTCACAATCTCGCTTATTCAAAATTCAAACAGAAGGCAGTTGTTTTTGGATTTAATTTATGTGAGTGTGCTCTTATTTGATTCTCTTCTATCAATGCTTGTCACAATCACTCATACACTTACATGTATATAAAAAAAAAAATTCTTTTTTTACTTTACTAGAACAGTAAAATTAACTAGTTAAAAACTCTAGAAGCATTTTTGGTAACGAAACACGTTATCTACCACTTAACCATAATCTTTCCTTTGATATAACTTAACCATAATCTTTCCTTTGATATAACTTTGTATCTATCCCGTACCGAATTAAACATGTTTATCGTTCCACAAATCTGATGGGGATTATTACTTCAGTACTTAATCATTACATAAGCATACGTTTTGAATTTTACTCCTTTGAAAGTTGAAATTATTCCTTGGCATATAATGTGTGTATATAAACTGTCGTGTTGCCAGCTCTTACAAGAAATAAATGTTATGGTAAGCGTTGTGGTATGAATTTTAATTTCGCCCGTCGCCGGACTTCACTCGTTTCACAACTTGGATCTCGACAACCCATAAACTTTTAATTATCCAGTCCTACGAGACTGCAGGCCTTGCCACCTGTAGCGCTCCTTGATATCCAAGGCTAGCATCTCGACTTCTCTGCGCTGGATGTACAGGTGAGTTAACTCCACTGACAGGTGTAATCAAGGTTTTTCGATAATTGCGAGGGTAAACATTCGCGGGAAGAAAAACACAGGCTCTTTGTGCTATCTTCGCTTTTTCGCTGTTGCAGGCAGGGTTTTTTTCTCTTTCGTTCTGCAAGAGATGCCAGGCCGAGGTATGCCAACTCGACCTGTAATCATGTTCTCTTTCTGAGTAATTAAGCCGTGGTCTTGGTCCAAAAACGATCATCTAAATGCTTGCCGGATTTGTTTCCTTCTCCACTGAGGAAGTCTCCGGGAGAACAGATGGCCATCCGTCGGAGAAACCCCAGAATGCCAAAGCTCAGCGTTTCCAGACTCCGCTTGTGGACCAAGTATCTACGTTTTTCTTCGCGGAACACTGCCAGGTAAGGGATCGGGTTTTCTTTTTTTAAATTTTCCAAATGCTTAGTTTAATTCCGCTAATGACCATTCCTGGCTCATCGCTTCGCTGTATTACCATATTGTTCTCACCCGTGCACTTACCTGCAGGTTTTCCAAATGGCCATGGCAAAACTTCCAGGTAAATTAACTAGTCCGCCCTCGGGTTATACGCTCACTTTTCTGGTTCAGTCGGGAATACAAACCCTTCAAAACACTAACGTCCTGTTAACTGTGAAATGTGCAGGTTGGTTTAACCCTAGAGTCTCTTCCTCAGGTCTGCATTAACAGCTGACGTTTTCTAATTTGCTTCCCAATTACATTTGCAGGTGCCAGGTTAGTAGAACTCTAAAGGCTGTGCCCCATGGTTAGAGTAGACCTTAAAACAAATGGCTACAGTGTAATTTTTGTCCGGTGTTACCGTCAATAATTTATCTAGCTCGTCGAGCTTAGGATAAACCTATGCACAAATTTCTTAAGCATCATCTACAGCTTGTTTTGAGGGATTGAACGCTTTGTCAGCTTGTATAAACAATTTTTATTTCATTCCGGTCGATATACACTAACACTGAGTTGTTCTATTATCCCAAACTCGTTTTAAAGAAGTGCTGTCTCCAGACGGGTTTTACTTTTCTTTTCAACCCTAAATATGTATTAAATCAGACTCGTGTATTTGCAGATTCTGAGCTTTACTGCTCGTAAGTAATTTATGGGGCACTTTATTTCCGATTTCTTGTTCTTTAAATCTGATGCACGCTGTGTAGTTAAATTCTTCTATGAGCTCTGGTTGCGTGTAACTCTAAAAATCTTCCGTTTACTATTCTGCGAGGGAGAAAGTATGGTAATGTATAAAGATTTTATGGGAAAATATATGTATGTGACTCTTTCGTTACTCTATAGTCTTTACAAGCACTGTAGCTCTGAATATGAATTCGTCCGTGTTTTCTTCTTATGAAGGTAGTTTTGTCTGCAATATTATTATCAACAAATTGTTAAATGTTAAAAACACCACTGTTCTGGCTATTTTAATGAGGAAGGTACTGGCTAGGAATTCTTCTAGGTTAATGGCACCAGCCCGCCAAATTAAGGGCTGAGTATAGCGTTTTTAACTCACGAACAGGGGCAGGATGTGTTTCTCTAAACTACTCCAGCTCTATAAGTTCTTTCCAAACCCTTTCCTCGGTTACAACTGTGTTTGTGAATCTTATTTTAAAAGAAAAACGACTTACATTCATATGATTGGTTGCATGCAAACGCCGATGCTTTATATTCTCATGATTATGCAGTTAGGGTTTTTGGTTTAATACTGCCATCGTTGACATGCATTACAAACTTTCTAGTTTTTACAAGAACCCTTGACAAATCAAATTTCTCAGGGTTCTCTGTCAGGTAGTCAAATATACGAACTCTAACTCCATTGATACGAAGTCGGTAAAATAACATTTAAGAACATTTTTCTAGAAAACCGTTTTGCAATTCTATTTTCTTTAAAAACTAGATCTAAATTAACACGCTTTGCATTTCACAATAAATGAATAAAACTTCAGTCTTTACGAGAATTAAACTCTCATTCATAAAAAAAAAAACTTTTCAGTCCAGACAGTTAATAACCGCCTATCTTTTCTTGCACGAACATACATAGAATCTTTTTCATCTACTAAACCTGCTAACGGTAACATCTTGGTCTGTTTCACTAACAGTACAACATCTTCAAACATTCTTAGCAGTGAAAGTAATAAACAGTCAATCTGTTTACTTATCTGAACTGAAATAAACTCCTTTTTAAACTGTGGTCCACCCAACCATCAAGCGAGGCAATGACGTCCTCTTCTTGCCCCCGAGCTCCAGAACTTGGACAATGCCGCGGAAATCAGTGGTTAGCTTCCTTCTTCTGTGACCTCAGGATAACTAATCCAGTCTACAGACAGAAACTCTTGCTCATAAGGGTTGCAAAAGTCATTTCAACTGGTCCACTAACCAACGCTAGAAACACTTCACCCTCAGCTAGCAGTTGCACAAAACCCCTACCCTTCTTCTGGAATTCCTTTTATCCCAGAGGGTAGGTAACTGTTTTCCCAACTGTTTTCCAACCACTCCCTATTCCTAGAAACTTCACCCACATTGTAAGAAGGTTACCTCTTTTTCCTTTTTTATTTATTTTTTAAACTTAATAACAAAATAATACTTTATGTCATGAATATTTTTACATTAAACTTTCCTTGTCCTGAATAATAAAAGAAAATAAAAGTAAAAACCAAAGAGAATAATTACACTAAGAGTGTTTTAACCAATTGTAACTAGTTGTCTCTTAATGAGGGTGTCACAATGCAGCTATATCGCTACACTATCTTGTTTATTCAAACTTCAAACTAAGTGTTATTGGAAAATTAGGGAACCAGATCTCGAAAATATTTGGCATGATAAATACCGACAGTTCACAGGCTTGACAGAATGTTAGATAAATTATTCTTTTAAATTATTTAAATATTTAATTTTAGACATTTATCCGTACAGAGTAATCCCATGCGAGGTGAGCCTTATTTCCGCTGCCATAGGCCCATTAATGCGGCTAGGCAGCTGATGCCCGCCGTCGGATTAAAAGTGTAGATCATTGTGCGGCGGGCATCAGCGGCCTGGCCGCCTAGGGCAGCTGAAATAAGGCTCGCCCCCATGCCAGCTGCTGGCCTTTACCAGAGAAATACGAAAAGCTCACAAGATTGACAGGATGTTAGAAACCCGAACACGTATTCAAACTTCAACCCGGAATTTTTGGCTTTAATTTATGTGAGTGCAGTCTTCTTTGTGGAAAATTAACGGACCCGAAGATCTCAAACCTTTTTCTTAATTTGATTCTCTTTAAACAGAAAACAGGTGTTGAAACTTCAAAACAAGTGGTTTTGGATTTTAATTCATCTGAGTGCGCTCTTCTTTTGGAAAATTAACCTACCCGAAGAAGAAAATCTTTTGGAAAATTAACCTAACCGAAGATATTGGAAATATTTCATCATTTTTCACTCAATGCAGCGGCTATATAGCTGCACTACCAAGCTCCCTTTTCTCATCCATCTTCAGTCATTCCAGAAACCATTCTGTTGGAGAAGAGATGCAGATTACCAGAATGATTCTGTTCGCCTTTTGTTTCGTTCTCTTTTCCAATCGTTTTGTGTCTTCCACACTCCATTTCTCTAATCCTCACCATCCTCGTCTCACCAATGCTTCCGATCAACACGCTCTGCTCGCATTCAAGTCTGCCATCACATATGATCCGTACCAATCCTCAGCCACTACTTGGAAACCAAATGTTTCATTCTGCCAGTGGACGGGTGTCATATGCAGCAGGCGCAGGCAGAGAGTCGTTTCCCTAGATGTTTCAAGCATGGCATTACAAGGTACAATCTCTCCCCTTCTCGCAAATATCTCCTTTCTTACAATACTCAACCTTCGCAATAACAGTTTCGAGGGTCACATTACCTATGAATTGGGAACCCTCTTTCGCTTAAAGATGCTTCGCTTGTCTCAGAATCAATTCCAGGGTTCCATACCGCCCACTCTGGGTAGCTGCCGCAGTTTGCAGAACTTGACTCTCTCCTATAACAATCTCACGGGAAACATTCCCTCAGATCTGTGTGTTCTCCCCAACCTAGTATTCATATCCTTGGGATATAACAATTTGATGGGAACAATCCCGAACTTCTTGGCAAACATATCCTCTTTGCAGTACTTATATTTCGGTTACAACAACCTTCACTGCAGTGTTCCTTCCGAATTGGGTATGCTAAGCCAGCTTCGCATTCTTTCTCTGGGGTTTAACCATCTCAGAGGAGGCATTCCATCTTCGTTTTCTAATAGCACCAATATTGAAGAATTGGATATATCTCTTAACCAATTAGTTGGCCACATTCCGTCGAAGTTGTGCAGCAAGAAGACCACCCAGTTAAATACGCTCAATCTGGGTGCTAATCAGCTGAGTGGCAGCATTCCTCCTTCCTTATTCAATTGTACGAACCTTCAAGAGATTGAATTAGCAGAGAACCAGCTCAGCGGAATAGTGCCCATGGAGCTGGGTAAATTGACACATCTCCGGACGATTCACTTTGGCGGCAATCACCTGATTAGTGGTAGCACCACGAGATGCCCCATTCTTACTGCTCTTAGTAACTGTTCCAATCTGCTATTTGTAGACTTATCCAGTAATAATCTCACGGGACAATTGCCCTACCTCTCCACAAAACTCTCCTACTTAGACTTGGGTGTCAATGAATTAGGAGGAGGAATACCTCCGCAAATTGGAAACCTTACTAGCTTAATATTCCTTGGTTTAGAAGGTAATTTTTTTGCAGGGTCAATCCCTTCTTCAGTTAATTCCCTTTAAAAGTTGGAGAGGTTATATATGGATTTTAATTATTTACAAGGAAACATTCCTGTGGAAATTTGGCAGCTAAGAAGCTTAGGGCTCTTATTTCTTTCTAGAAATAATCTTTCTGGAAGAATCCCTGATTTTGTGGCCAACCTCCAGCAACTAAGATATTTAGATCTTAATCATAACCAGTTATCAGGAAATATACTTGCAAATTTAGGGAAATGTGTGAACTTATTAAAGCTAGATCTATCTTACAACAAGCTTAGTGGGCACATACCTCCAGAGGTTGCAGGCCTTGCAAATTTAGCCTTCTATTTCAACTTGTCAAACAATTTATTACATGGCCATGTGCCTTTAGAACTAGGAAAGTTCAATAAGCTTCAAGCTATAGATATTTCTGCAAATCAGTTAACTGGCTACATTCCAAGTGCCCTTGCAAGCTGTAAAGAAATAGCATATCTGAATCTTTCTTGCAACAAACTTGATGGTTCAATTCCAATGTCACTAGGTGAAATCCAAAGTCTTCAAGACCTAGACCTATCTTCCAACAATTTGACAGGTGGAATACCCATATCATTAGAAAATTTCACAATGCTCCATCACTTGAATTTTTCTTTTAACAATTTATCGAAGTCCCTAAAGAGGGGGTTTTCAAAAAGATTGGTGCCACGACATTTATGGGAAATCTTGGTCTATGTGGACCTTGGGTAAATCTACCTCCATGCTATGCTCATAAACATGAAAGTGTTCTGAATCTAAAAAGAGTTATCATGCTTGTTTCTCTTGTAGCAATTGTTGCATTGTGTTTTTTTCTCGCAATCTTGTGGAGACAAATTTCCAAGAGACATATTCAAAGAGCGACTAGTCCGTCATTAGATGTGGGGCATCCAAGAATCTCCTATGCAGAGCTCATCATTGCAACAAATGAATTTAGTGATGCCAACTTGTTAGGAGTTGGTAGCTTTGGCAAAGTGTACAAAGAGGTTTGCTTTGGCAAAGTGTACAAAGAGGTTTTGAATGATGGCACAATGGTCGCTGCCAAGGTTCTCAATCTAGAAAATGAAGGGGCTCAAAAGAGTTTTGATAGAGAGTGCAAAGTTTTGGGTAAAGTTAGGCACCGAAATTTGATTAGGGTCCTAACCTGTTATTCGGATCTCCAAATCAAAGCTTTGATATTTCCATTAATGCCAAATGGAAGCCTAGAAAAGTGTTTATATCTTAATGATGGTGAACAAAGTGGTTTGAATTTGATTCAAAGGTTGAATATAGCAATAGACATCGCCCAAGGCTTGACATATCTCCATCACCATTGTTTTGTGCAAGTGATTCATTGTGATTTGAAACCCAACAATGTGTTGTTGGGTGAAGATATGACTGCATATTTAATAGACTTTGGCATTGCTACTATATGTTTTGCAAATAATGAAGATGGGTCTGCCACTTCCACAAATGCACTCAAAGGATCTACAAGGTACATTCCTCCAAGTATTATTTAAACTATATACCATATTAAGCAATGTTATGATTTTCTTATGTTCACTTAACATTTTGAATTAGAAAACTTAAGATGAAGATCTATGAATGCAGAATATGGAGTGGGAGGACAAGTTACAACAAAAGGCGATGTTTATAGCTATGGAATAGTGCTATTGGAAATGCTCACTAGAAAGAAGCCCACCCGTGACATATTTGTAGAAGGAATGAACTTGCAAAAATGGGTGAGTAGTAGTTTTCCAAACCGAGTACAAGAAGTGGTGGACATGGGTCTATTGAGGACTAATGGATGCACGGAAGAAGATAAGGATCCCAATTGTCTTAGTTCATTGATAAATGTGGGCTTGCTTTGCACAAACGAATCTCCTCAAGGATGACCTACTATGATGGACATTCTAAGCACACTGCAAAACATCAAAGACACTTTTTTGAACACTACTTTTATTCCCAAATTCCAATCAAATATAACACATTTGTTGAGTAGTACAAGTACTACTATCAACAACATTTGCAAAAGCCAAAGTTCTTCGACATTTTAGTCTATTGTAACAAAGTGATAGTTAAATAACTAAACCGTTAAATAACTAAACCATGAAATAATTTGAATCTTATTTCCATTTCCTTCTTTGTACATAAATCTTTATTAATTCCATGCAAATGTGAATAATAGTTATTTAGATCCACCGTGTTTTGCAAATATATTTATGATTATAAAAGTTATTATTCCATTTTAAATGAAATCATGCTGTTTTGGAAATTTCTTTATGATTTTAAAATTTATTATTCTATCTTCAAAGAAATCATATTCAATATCCTGTCTATATTTGAATGCATGGCACTTTTCTTGTATTAAATATATTCTGAGTTTTATATTTCTTTGGAATGATTAAAATATAGAAAAAAAAATTGTTCTAAATGAAATTTTGAGTTTTATATTTCTTTGAAATGTTTAAAATATTGAAAAAAAATTAATTCTAAATTAATATAATTATGAATATAACTAATACGTGGAAACATCTATTTTTAAATTAATATAATTATAAATATAACCAGTACGTGGAAACATCTATTTTTAAAGGAAGAAAGGGTGGAAAAATCTTTCTTTGACCTTTAAAGAGTGTCATAAACAACATAAAATTGATGTTACTCATAGATTTAAAGAAAAGTCAATTCACACACTTAGCTGACGAGCTTGAGCTTTAGGTAATCATAGTTCACAAATTTTTTCATGCCCCACTCTTAAATATTATTATCATAACATATACCAGGAAAACATATAGCTTTTTTATATTTCAATAAATTAATAAATTTCATTCAATTTTTCTTTTTATAACTAAGGTATTAAAAATATATATATGTTTTATATTTCACAGTTTTACCATGTACAAAGTTTTATTACACTTTCTATCGTAAAGTGTTACTATACTTTCTATCATATAGTGTTTTTTTATATAACATGACTTACCTATCCATAATAGCAAATATTGCTTTCCTTCTCATGTCAATGGGAGAATACATCATGTGTTACAACACTTGCTTATTCATCAAAGCTATACTGTACTTTCACATCTTCAATATTGCACACATACTTATAATGTGAATCTTGAATGCACTAATTATCTTTGCGTGCATGACAATGGGCTAAGCTACAAAATTTCATTTATCAGATAAATTATTAGAACTATCATTGAAACTATTTTGTAGAAATGTTCTAAAGAGTCTCACTAAAGGATGATATATCATTCTAGAATTTGGGATACTTTGTATTTGATAATTTTACCATATTACTATCAAATTAGAGTTGTTATACTTTATAATTTTACCATATTACTATAAAATTAAAGTTGTAATGATTAGCAAATTCATAGGCAAATCCATACCTTGTTGAAGAGGCTATGTATATTGCGACATACACTAGTAATAAAGTAAAAGGTTGGGTTGCAACATACACTAGTAGTACTCCTGGATGTGGGTGACAGAATTGACATGCTTGACAATCACATCCCACTCTCCCTAGATAACGAAGATCTCCTACGCGAGCCTCATTTGCTGCGAATCCACATACCATTAGCCACTCGCATGCATAGAACCATAAATGATGACGAGAGGACGAGAACAACATCACCATGCCCTGAGCATCACCTTGCATCTATCACCATTAATGTCCATCATGATTAACCTGAATTGCAGCCATACCCCTTCCCTCGAGCCTACTTAGGTTTTCAATCATAACACGCAGATGCGTGCGAAGCCTACTCATTGCTATTCTCATCGCACACATCCCCGCCCCTTTAAAAAGATGAGCTATCTGCCCCCCTCATTACTTAGTTTGTTATCTTGGCCTTTCGCCCCCCTAACTCTGCGTTGGCTTCTCACTGATTTCAAAAGGCTACGAAGCTCCACTCATAGCGTAGTGCTGCGTAGTCTCCTTTGAGCTGCCGCACTCCTTCCTGCGCATCTGCCCCCCAGATATTTCTTCCCCCTAAGCCCCAGTGCTACTCACCCTTGTGTGTTACCTATTCTCCTGAACTGCTCCCCCCTATCTTAATGCGCAATGGCTCCAAGACTTCGCCAACGCACTATTCGCGGAGGTCAGAGAGGGGCTCTACCTAGTCGTTATCATCTTGGCGAGGATAATCGCCTCGAGTCGATAGAGGCTCCTCTTCCAGCGCTTTTGCACGTCAGAATCTCGATCTCGAGCAGCGTGCAGAAGCCTCTAGGCATGTTGGGCCGAGAGGAGGACGCGGTTCGAGGATGTCCACCATCTCTCCCCAGATGCACCCCCAACAACGCAAAATTGACCCTCTGCCGGCTTCGGAGAAGGAAGATGACGACATGGAAATCTGGGTCATGGACTTCGATGGCATCTGGATGCATGTTCTCGATGGTGTAGACCCGGACTCCCCCATCGTCTGCGCTCCGGTGGGCAATCCCAGGCGTACAGTGGCAGATGCGGAGGCAGCTTCTGCGCAGGTTCCTGCTTGCCCCATTGAGGAGGCCCCCAACAGTGATGGTGAAGATGATAAGTGAAGTCTGCGCAGCTGCACAATTCTCTTATGTCTTTTGTCATGCTTGCCCACAGTGATTTTCTGCTACGGTTTACTTTGTGTTTCTTAGATATGTCAGCGCTACTGCGCATAATGTATTTCTTGGTTTTAAGTTTTGTTTGGGCTGGCTTCCAACATCGAGGCAACCCAGAAACAGTGTAACAAAGGCTAGGATCGGCTAAGCGCAGCTTGCCAACTCAGCTTGTAGCGTATGTAACTTTATGTTTTCGAAATTAATAGAATAGCCCAACTTATCAAAAATAACATACACTAGTAGTAAAAGGTGAAACATGTGATAAGCCTTTGCCCTGAAAGGTGTGGAGTTATGCAGCGACAATCTGACCTGTACAAATTAAATATTTCTCTCATTTCCCACAACATATTTTGATCAGCCCATGGAGCGTTGGTTTGATGGTGAAGGGTGCACTGTTAAGGTGGTTTTAATCTCTTTGTGGGTGCTAATTTACCTAAAACAAAAATAATCTAAACAAAAACAATATATTTTGATCCTAGAGATACTCATTCAGAGCCATGTTAGCCATATTATTTCTGAGTTTGGAGAGTCCTAAATTGCCATTGATATTGGATGTTCGAGTAATGATAGATTCTATAAAAACAAACACTCTAGTACCTATTATCAGAGTATCACAATGTATGATGGAAACTATTCCATTTGGAAATTTTGCATAGAGGATGATTTAACGAAGAATTTTGCATAAAGAATGTTTTAGTGAAGCAAAGGTCGTGGAAGATCACAAAGGGCAGGGAGGTTTGGTCCTACTAACATTGTTTTTGGTGATCTTTGAAGCAAGTGATGACGATGCACACTATAACTTCAACTCTACTGTGAGTTATCATATCATTCCTCACTCAGGAACTGGAAAAGTTAACATGCTATATGAATCACAATATAGTATTTGTTTAAGACCTCAAATAAATCAAGTGTCCTCTAGGTGAATTGTATTAGGAGATGTTTTGGGAGAAGTAGAAATTTTCGCACTCCCACTGTATTATATTTACCCTAGTTATTGTTTTCAAATCCCGTTGATCAACATTGTAGTCTTTTATTGCACTTTTCTACGTTAGAAAAATTATCTTATTTCATCTACTTCCGCAGATACTGTGAGACTTTCTAATATATAACCCACTATCAATAGGCTTTGAAACCTATTGATAGTGAGACTTGTTGATTATATAACCCACATGGAAGACTCTGCAACCAATTTATTGTTGTTGATACTGTGGATGCGAAGGAATTGGGTGCTCTGACAATGAATTTAGATAGAGATCCAAAGGATTTTGTTGCTTTGACAAAGTGATTGGTTGATTGAGGTGTTTGAACCATCAACGAAGACATGCATGGTTTCACTTGAAGAGCTTGGTGCTATGCTCCTTCAAAAAGAGCAGTGCCTTAATAAACTCAAAACAAATTTTTGATCAGGTGCTTATTGTGAACACAACCAGTGAACACAACCAAGATGAAAGGTATTTGAAGAATGGAATTCAAAAGGAGGGAATTCACAGAGTCCAGAGAATCTTTAGGAAAGAAAGTCCATTGTTACTACCATAACAAGGAGGGGCATTTTCACAAAATAGCTACGAACACAAGTGAAAACAAAATAGGAATAGCATTGCCTTTGTGATTGCGCCGAGAGGTGCATTCTACAGCCCAGTATGACCTCGATGTGTAAGTATGTCGGAAGCCAAAATAACAAAAATTAAAGAAACTTTTAAAAATAAAATCTCCATAATGTCGGCTAAACAATAATTTAGAAAACCATATAAATAAACAATTAAAAATTCAATAAAAAATAAATTTGTCAAAAATAATATAGTGAGGTGGTAAATAAACAAGACTATAATAAATACCATGGGAGCAAATACCATGGGCCAAATTCATAAATAAATAAATATAAAAGAGGTATAAAGAGATAAGGTAAATAAATAAAAATATATCAAATAGGATTACAAATCAACATCTAATTATATATGAAGTCTACGGCCCAAATACCATTGACTAAATTATTATTAATAGCATGCAAAAAAAACATTAAAAAACATTATTGGGCGCATTCTACAGCCCAGTAGACCTCCATGTGTAAGTATGTCGGAAGCCAAAAATAAAAACTAAAAAAAAATACATTCTAAATAATGTCACTAAAATAACTTCCACAAATCCATATAAATAAACAATTAAAAATAAATTTAAACAATATAAATTTAAAATATGAAGAGTTTTAAGAACACTCAAAAAGAGATATAGTAAATAAATAAAAATATAAATAAACTAGAGGTATGGTAAATAAATAAAACCTCTTTTTCTACTTACTCCAGAGGTATGGTAAATAAATAAATTTATTTGTATATTTACTCCATAAACCTCTTTGTATTTACAAAAACTCAAAAAAGAGGTTTTATATAGGGTAATCTTATGGGCCAAATACCATGGGACAAATTATTATTAATACCATGGGCCCAATACTATATTTATAAAAGAGGTATAAAAAGCTAAAGTAAATAAATAAAAAAAATATCAAATAAGAGTAGAAATCAACATCTAATTATATATGAAGTCTATGGACCAAAATAATAATAATAGCACACAAAAAAAACATTATTAATCCTAACATTAACATTAAAATATTAATATTAATATTATTAATATTATTAAATCTAAAAATCATATTAATATTATTAAATTTAATAACTTTATGTTAAAACAATATTAAATTTGTTATATATATATATATATATATATATATATATATATATATGGGAGGGAAGAACAAAGACATATGATAGAGGTGGAGAAATAGCCAGAGTGACAAAGAAGATATGGAGATAAATGAAGGAGAGGGGAGAGGACGAATGAAGAGAGAGAGAGAGGGAGAGGAGTGAGAGAGGTAGAGAAGGGTAAGAGAGGGAGAGGGAGACATAAATATGGAGGTGGGAGAGAGAGATAAAGAGAGAGGATTGGAGGGTAGAGAGAGAGAGAGAGAGCGCGCGCGAAGGGGGGAGAGAGAGAGGGATAGAAGAATAAAGACACAAAGAGTGAGAAGTGGAGGGAGAGGGAGTGGCAATGGAGATATGGAGAGAGAGTATGTATGTTTAGGGTGAAATAAAGAGACATATGAAGATTAATTGAGACAAGGGGGGAGAGAAGGAGAGAGAAGAAGAAAGGGAGGGATATAGTAATATATTTGGAGAGAGAGAGATAGAGTGAAGGAGGAAGAGAGAGGATTTGAGAGAGAGAGAGAGAGAGGAGTTGAGAGAGAAAGAGAGTGAGGGGGAGTGAGAGGATTGTATGGCAACGAGACAGAAAGATAGAGTGAGTGATGTGGGAAGAGAGAGGGAGGTAGGAGAGAAAGGGAGAGAGAGGAAGGAAAGGAGAGGGGACTTGAGAGAGAGGAAGAGAGAGGGAGGGAGATAGGATGAGAGAGGGAGGGAAGATTAAATGCATAGATAGTGACAAGTGGAGAGAGAGAGGGAGTGACAAGGGAGAGATGGAGAGAGAGTGTGTATGTTTGGAGTGAGATAAAGAGATAAAGAAGGAGATATGGAGAGAAGGGAGGAGAGGAGAGAGAGAGAGAGGCATATATTAACAAATTTGGAAGGTGAAGATAGAGAGAGAGAGAGGTGGGAGAGAAAGGAAGAGAGAGAGTGGCGAGAGGTAGGTAAATAATGATGGAGATGGAGGGAGAGAGAGAGGGAGGTAAGAATGAATATAGAGAGTGTGAAAGATAGAGAGAGAGAGAGGGGGGGGGGGGGGAATATAGAGAGAGAGAGAGGGAGAGAGGATAGTAGGAGGGAAGAGAGATATAAGCAGGGGAGAGGGAGGGAAGGGGAAGAGAGAGAGGAGCAGGGAGAGGAGGAGGGAATGATAGATATATATATTGGAGAATGAGAGTGTATGTTTTGGGGTTGACATAGAGAGACAAAGGGAGATAGAGATATATATCGAAGGTGAAGAGAAAGAAGAGATAGATGGATATAGGGAGGGAGGGACAAAGAGATTGATAAATATAGAGTGAGAGAGAGTGTGTGTTTGTGGAGGTGAGATAAAGAGACAAAGAAGGAGATATGGAGGGAAATATAGATATATATGGAGGGGGGAGAGAGGGAAGAATATTTATTGCAATCGATGCATTGATTTCGGTTTAGATGGTGATTTCTAATCCTATTTGATCTCTTGAATTAGATGCATTGATTTTAGTGTAGATTTTGATTTCTAATGATATTTGATTACTTGCACTAGATGTATTGATTTCAATGTAGATGATTTCTATTCCTATTTGATTTCTTGCACTAAATGCATTGATTTCAGTGTAGATGGTTATTTCTAATCTTATTTGATTGTTTGCACTAGATGCATTAATTTCAATGTAGATGTTGATTCCTAAATATATTTGATTGCTTACACTAGATGCATTGATTTCAATATATATGATTTCTAATACTATTTTATTGGTTTCACTAAATGCATTGATTTCAGTGTAGATGGTGGTTTATAATCCTATTTGATTTCTTACACTAGATGCATTGAATTTAGTGTATATGTTGGTTTCTAATCTTATTTGCTTACGTGCACTAGATTCATTGATTTGAGTGTAGATGTTGATTTCTAATCCTATTTGATTACTTGCATTAGATGCATTGATTTCAGT
This sequence comes from Pinus albicaulis, assembly GCA_034641835.2. Classification (NCBI taxonomy): domain Eukaryota; kingdom Viridiplantae; phylum Streptophyta; class Pinopsida; order Pinales; family Pinaceae; genus Pinus; species Pinus albicaulis. Next base: position 163,081,163 of record CM076569.1, on the reverse strand, counting down.
GGAGATGTTGTTTTATAATCTTATTTGATTTTTTGCATTAGATACATTGATTTTAGTGTATATGTTGATTTATGATCTGATGTAATTGGATGTATGATGGTACATTAATTTTAAATTCATTGGATTAATAATTTGCATTGATTTCAGTAATTATTGACAATGTAGATTTATTTTTGTGTTATAGTAATTAAACCTAATAATATTGGAGAGCAAGAGAGACAAGGTATGATGTTTATTGCAATAGCTCGAGCTAAATATTTAAATGGTATAAGCACGGTAGATTTATTTTTGTGTTATAGTAATTAAACCTAATAATATTGGAGAGCAAGAGAGACAAGGTATGATGTTTACTACAACAGCTCGAGCTAAATATTTAAATGGTTTATGATTTCAACTGTCTTTTTCATATAATCGCCAACAAGGATGACAATAAGAATAGTAGAAGAAAATAGTTTGATACTGATCACAATGAAAGCTATTTGTAATTTATTACATTCTTATTATTCACATTTTCTATCATTCAATATTATTACATTGTCACTTTGCATTCAAAAATTTTATTTCATCATTAAAGTTATTTTACAATATTTATCAATAAATCTCAAACATATTTAGCCTATTTAAAATGGTTATATTAAAATTAGATGTATTTACATATTATTGATAAAATTAATCATAAAGATTTGATCCCTCTGGGTGCTTGATAGATCCGGAGTTAAGATGGATCTAAGCTGATTTAGAAGAAGTCAAATGAGCACAGTGAGAAAGGTGCATTGATAACTCCACGTGGTGTGCCAGAAACGGTGAAGGATGCTCTATTCATTCACTTTAACACGGTCAAACACATGACGAGGAAAAGATGTTTGTTTGCCAGTTTGCACCATCTAAGATGGGAGATATCATGTTTGGAGATGACAGGACTAGTGCAGTTTATTAGTTGTGCAAGTTTGGTATAAGTGAAAATTTATCTGTATGCACAATTCAGCATGCCAGGAACTTACCTGAATCTCAACATTTGAATCAGTGAGCAAAGTTGGAAGCTGAGAAAGACAAATTTCAGCTGCCATATCCCATGTATCCCTGTGCAGGAAAATACAATAATAACCTCAATCCCAAGCATCCCTGTACAGGAAAATACAATAATAACCTCAATCAACAAACTATCTGGACATGAACAATAATAATGATGAAAGTAAGATTTCGAAAACATATTACCACATGGGATGTTGCTGAGTAGGTGGACAATAAAGGGTAGAACAGTTTGCAGTGGGTATGGTGCGTTCCCCAAGAAAGAAATTTCGGAAGAGACTTGCAATTAGAGCAACCTCTGAAATAGTTATGCAACAAAAAGACTTTGTCAGTATATTTGATGTATATATTATAGGAAGGATAAGCATTTCCTTAATGGTTACTAAAATGCAAAGGTCATTACAAGGAGATAAGACATTCCATGCAATAGTGTCAGTCACTGCTATAACTATCAAATTCAACTCTCCTAAATTTGTTGGCCAGGTATACTATCAATCAGATTAGCATCACAGTGAATCTCGAAGTAATGAGTGTGGATAGTAGCAAAGAGGCTGTGCTGTATTGTTAAAGAAGTTGAAGTGCTGAAGCCACTCCACTACATTGATGGGTTTTGCCCATGCGTCCATCTTGGGTTTGAAAGGTTGCGTTATTTCCTTAATTATCATTTGGGAATACAGTGTCTTCAGCACTAGTGGTGAGCAGAAGGATTTCTTAACATTGAATAGCATTAGCAAAACCAATTTGAGTGGGGCTACTCCAATACCAATTTAATGGAAGGTTAAGCATTTACGAAGCCTTCCCTTCCTCTCTCCATATTCTCCTTCAACCTTTTGCTTTTGGACAGCGGAGGACTCAAAGCATTGACTACATCCATTCTTCAATCTTGAGGTTGAATTGAATTGTTTGAAAAAGGTCAAACTTGTTGAAGCATTAGAGTTATACATTCTTTTGTTTAGATATAGTTAAGGAAGCAGAATGCAACAATGGTGGTTGTGATTTCTAATATTAGCATGCAAAAATAATTGATGGACTACTTTGATTAGCTATCAAATTTACTTAAAAAAAAAAAAAAAAAACAATGGAGTTTGGAAAGAACAAGATATCAATGGCATGATCCCCACCTCATCCTCTTCTTTGTCAGGCACTCAAGATATATGTTTGGACGGTAAAGAAATTTTAGAGAGCTTGCTATTGAAAGCATATTTGATGCCAAATGCTCTAATAAAAGCAAGATGGAGTTCCCAGGATATTGCAAAGATTTTCGACATCCATTATCACACTCAAAAGCCCACTAAGAAATTCTCACTGGAACTTGTTGAAAGGATTGGAAAACTTGCAAAGTGCTTTGCTCGAACATGATTATTCCCTTCTTACTATTTTCATCCAACTACCAGAGAGCCCACGTGCATGTGTATAAATTTAGCTTCAAGATTTCTTCAACACAGGGTCGAAGTTCATCCAAGCAATACATAACATATTTGGGACTTCTTTTTCAAGATTTCTTAAACACATGGTCGAAGTTCATTGAAGAAATACATAACATATTTGTGATTTCTTCATTATAAACCATTGTTACTTCAGAGATAGAAGAAAAAAATAGCACAAATGATTATAAAGTATAAATTAAATGGATGATAAAAGCTATATCAAAATATCTTATTACATTTTATATGGTAAAAATTAATAATAATAATTTTATTTTAAATTATTATTATTAATTATAACAATAGTTAATATATGAGTTAAACATGTAAATATTTAAGAAAACATGTAACAAAATTCTTAATCATGGAAGTTTATTTCATTTTATCATGGGGATTCTTATTCTTAACCTATAAATAGGCTTTGTTACAATATAATGGGTGAATAATATGACTTACTAATAAGACATAGATCCATCAATCACATTCATATGACACATGTTCATATCACATTTTTTTATTAATCAATTTAATTAAAAGGGAAGAAAGATGATAACTACTTTGTAGCTAATTCTTAACCTTTAATCTGTGTATACTACTAAGAATATTCTAAAATATTTAATGGATGTTAAATCCCTATCATCGAATTAATAATAATTATTAATTAAATTAAATAAATATGTTCATCACCATAAATATGAGAAAAAATAAGCACAAATGATGATCCTAGATGCCAATGATTTCAATTATTTATTTTTTTGGTATTTTGTATGGATTGAATCAACTCTTATTCAAAGCTAGTGATGAATCTTTGCCAGGGTTAGTAGTGTGAATAGTTTGTTGGTTCAAAGATGAACCAACCCAACCAACCCAATTCATTTTGAGTTGGGTTTTCGTTGCTAATGATTTTTATGATGCTAACACTACAAATCTGATATGATGTTGATCTATATCATAGGGTTATGTTACATATTGATGGGAATTTTGTGGTTATGTATCAATAGTTTTAAAACTAGCAATTGCACCTGATGTTGCAAAGGAAACGCCATAAGGAAGTACCATAGGTATGAGTAACATAGAAGAAATAAGATGTGATATGTTATGTGATGACATAACAATTTTGTCCTATGACCTTTCATTCATCAGAGTATAATAAAGGTCATGGTCTGAAGTTTAATTTGTTTCCTATTTTCTTCTTTTGGGAACCCAGATACAATTAAAGTCAGTCATTCTCCTATGAGAAGTTTGTGAAACCATAGAAATTGATCCTCACTACTATCTCAAGCTAAGCATAGGCTTCTTCATAACAAATTTTCTACAAGAGCCATTTTATAAGAGCAGAGTGGGTTTTCATACCTAAGTGGAGTAGTTTTCATACCAGGATACACATCGTTCAAAAATATATGCTTCAAAGCTCTTAGAGCCATGTTGAGATATGATTACAAAATTTTACGAGTAAAATCAAGAGCTCATAATTTTGTGCAAGGAAAAGAATGAAAAGATAACAAACATTGAATTCAAATTATTCAGTAAACATATATATATATATATAGAGTGAAGCATCTCTAACTTAATTTTGATCATGAAGGGAATTATTTGTGGCAAAAATAGTAAACTCCACACTGCACATAAAATGAAAAGAATCCTAGTATGTCATTTTAAATATTAGATTAATATATGTGAAGTTTGGACCTCATCCTCACTAAGAAAATTGACTACGGCTAATCAAAACCTCAATATAAACCCCACTAACTTTGTTCATGTTTCTATTGCACATAAGATAAACATGTTCATTCAAAATGTTAACTTCAAGATTTTGGACCTCATCCTCACTAATAAAATTGACTATGACTCATCAAAACGTCAATATAAACCCCACTAACTTTTCTCATGTTTCTATTGCACATAAGATTAATACTTTCATTCAGAATTTTAGATTCAAGAACATATTGACTTCTGCTCATAAACTATGCATATTTCCTGCATTAGGCATGGATTGGTCCCATCAAACATATTTTTATTGTTATTTGTTGAATTTTATAATTTTATACTTGGAGATTCTTCTCTATGCGATGTTTTAGGTTTTGAAATTTTGTAGTTAGGTAATGGATACATTAATAATGATCTCCCTACTCTTAAAATTTCTAACAATCTACTCTCTATTTATTAGATTTGTCACGTTGATGGGACGACAACAAAGTTTTAACTTTTCTCTTCATTATGTGGTCATTAAATAAATAAAAATTCAAAAGTGTTGTTTTTTTTGGGAGAGTTGATCATAATTATTGGTTATAGACATTCATTGGTTTTGAGCCTTTTTATGTTATTTATCCGTTACCTTTCCTCGAAGCGGAATTGAAAAAATTTCACTACAAGGCAATGAAAGTTGTAACTTAAACTGTAACACCTTCATCAAGAAAAAAAAATCTGAAAATGAGACCTTGTGAGCTACAAAGGCTTAACATATATGGCTATGAGCCAACTAATTTAAATTATTTTTCCATTCAATCATTTGTTTTGCTAAAGCCACAATTACAAAATTCCAAACAATATTCTCATTATTACAAGTGTCATTTTGTTTTGTTGAAGCTACAATTACAAAAATACAATCTTTTGACTATTACAAAATGTCATTTTGTTTCGCTGAAACTACAATTACAAAATTTCATTTTTTTTTTTGGGAAATGGTATGGGATCCAGAGAAAATACATAAAGTGGATAATTTCTTACAGAAGCGGACCTAGATTTTGTTGGATATCGATGTTATATATCTGTTATTTCAAGTAGCACATCACGTTCTTTCGAAGATCTGTTAGCTCTATTTTAAAGTGGACCAAGATTTTTGTTGTATCCACTACTTTAAATTATATTAAATGAGGTACATACTTTATGTATAGGGGAGAATGTGCATACAGGAATTTGTTCACATCCTCCCCCATCAAAGTTTCCTATATGTGTGAATTTGCATGGACAATAGAATTTCCTTTGTCTTTGTGTATATGTTTATATATAGTATTTTTTTATCCTTGCTTATCTATTTAGTGTTTCCTTTATGTTTTTGTATATGTTTATATCTAGTATTGTTTTTGTCCTTAATTATCTATTCAGTATCTATCTCTACATTGTATGCTTTTTTAGTGTCTGTATCTATCTCTACATTGTATGCTTTTTTAGTGTCTATCTTTGCTTATAACAAAGGAGTGTGTAGCTTCTTTAAATTTAAAATTGATTATCTGAATATAAGAGAAGTAGGAAGGAATAAATGAGAGAAGTAGGAAGGAATAAATCAGGGATGGACGTTGCCACAGGGACGCCCACAATTATGATAGATACATACCTCTTTAAAGGTGGTATTCTCATCATTATTTGTTAGTAATGGAGTTTAGTACATGAGTCTTAGTCACGAGTATGAATAGCCTCAATATGAGCCCCTCCCTTTTCATTCATCAAGAGGAATACTATAATCAATGTTAGAGGATGAGAAAAGAGAGATTATGAATCACGAAATTCATATTTGAACAAAAGTGATTCTCACGAAATCTTTGAGTTCTACAATGATTAGATTCGTTTTTAGTTCAATTTTTTCATTGAGGTTAAAATGGGGTTTGCTATTACGCTCGTGTGTGTGTGTGTATATATATTTTAAAATTAATCATAGGATAAAATGATAAGAAATCAACATTGTAAGGATAAATTGTAAGCTTGAGTTGTGACATCAAGTTATGAATAAATTGCAAGCTTGAGTTGTGACATTAAATTATGAGTTTTGAACTATGGACTTGGTCATTTGCCAAAATTAGAACCTCAAAGTTAAAGGTTGATGAACCTTGTGACATAGAACTCAATTGATAGTTCTTTTAAGCAACTTTATAAATTAATTAATTTTTTAATTGTATTTATATCCTTAATATTATATTATAAATTAATGTATTTTTTATTTTTCAAAGAAATATTTGGGCATCCTCGGTGTCCCAAAGGGAATCAAGGGGAATTGACCCCGTGAAGGGAATCAAGGAGAATTAACCCCATGTGAAGGGAATTAAGGAGAATTGACCCTATGAAAAGCTTGAGTTGTGACATGAAGTTATGAATAAATTACAAGCTTGAGTTGTGACATGAACTTGTGAGTTTTGATCTATGGAATTGGTCATTGCCAAAATTCGAACCGGGATTCATGACATGAAGTTATGAATAAATTACAATCTTGAGTTGTGACATCAAGTTATGAGTTTTGATCTATGGACTTGTTCATTTCAAAAATTCGAACCTGTATCCCAAATGGAATCAAGGAGAATTGACCCCGTGAAGGGAATCAAGGAGAATTGACCCTGTGACCTTCCAAGAAGGAGGGAATCAAGGGGACTTAACACCATAAAGGGAATGAAGGATAATTGAGAGAATTGACCCTGTGACCTTCCAAAAATTTTAATAAAGGAGAATTGACCTCGTTCTTTAATCAAGGAGAATTGATGACCCCCCACGAAGGTTAATCAAGGATAATCACCTCGTTCTTTAATCAAGGGCAATTCACCCTATGCTTGAATTGAGAGAATTGACCCGTGACCTTCCACGAAGGCTAATCAAAGAGAATTCACCCCATGACCTTCCTCAAAGGTTAATCAAGGAGGATTGACCCCATGGTTTAATCAAGGAGACTATGAACTCAACAATTTGATATAACCCTCAATGCTAAAATTAATGATTTTTCTTATGCCATCCTTATATTATAAATACACCAAGCTAACCCTCAATGCTAACATTGATGTTTTCTCTTATGTCATCCTTATATTATAAATACATTACTTTCAAGGAGAACCAATTGAGCTAACCCTCAATGCTAAAATTAATGCTTTTTCTTATGCCATCCTTATATTATAAATACACCAAGCTAACCCTCAATGCTAAAATTAATGTTTTTTCGGATTATGTCATCCTTATATTATAAATACACCAAGCTAACCCTCAATGCTGAAATTCATGTTTTTTCTTATTTCATCCTTCTATTATAAATACATTACTTTCAAAGAAAACCAATTGAGCTAACCCTCAATGCTAAAATTAATGCATTTTCTTATTCCATCCTTATATTATAAATACACCAAGATAACCCTCAATGCCAAAATTAATTTTTTTTCTTATGTCATCCTTATATTATAAATACATTACTTTCAAGGACAATTGACCTCATGCTTTAACGATATGAACTCAACAGCTAACCCTCAATGCTAAAATTAATGTTTTAAAGTCATGGAAACCTTTTTGATGAAAAAATTAAAGATAGATGTAGATATAATAAATGTCTCCTAGCATTCCAACCAATTTCACTATTATGTTAAGTTCTACTTTTTTTTGGCCGATTTCCAAAGATGATAATTCCCCTAGAACATTAAAAAAAAAAAAACTTAAACTTAAATTTATAAAAAGGAATTTGATTCTATTATCTTTGACTATATTCAATAATATAGTAAACCATGAATTGATTTTTATTATCTTGGATTATATTCAATAATTGTAAACCATAATCATAGTACCAAGGTCTCAATTATTGAAAAAACCTTATCATGTTCATTAAATATTCTATGAGAAAATAATTTTTTTTCTCACAACTTAATAACAAATTTAAAAGAATAATTAAGAAAATTATTGATAAGTGGTTATAGTAATCTCTTATAAATGGTTGATTAGAGTTAGTGAAAATCAAACTTAAAAAATAAATTAATAGTTATGATATATTTTATTTTACACGAAATAATATCTCAATCATTATTATGTAATAACAAATAATTTTATATTAATCCATATAGAAAAGTTGTTAGATAAATAACCAATATGGTTTCCAATAACAAGTCCCATTAAAATATTGCAGTATGTAGGCTATTATAAAATAGCGATATCAAAATTAAAATGAAGTTTGCAGTATATCTCTTACAATTTATTTGTGATTACAATATCAGGATAAATATTTCATAAGATGAGTGATAAAGATGGCGCTGAACTTCTGATATTCTTTTCTGATATCAGTAGAGGCAGGTGTATAAAATCTGTCACATAGTATTAAATAGAATATTGTACCAAACCACTAGTATGGTGTATAAAATCTGTCACATAGTATTAAATAGAATATTGTACCAAACCACTAGTATTGAGTGATAATGCACATAATACTTTTAAGCCTTGTTTAGGGAGACTTCGAGAACACAATTTGGCCGGGATTTTTGTTTTGGTTGTAATTTGGTTTTTTTTTTTAAATATCTCATTATGGTAGTATTTAAATTTATCTTTTTTTATTATGGTAGAAATGGATTTATAGTGGTAATGTTTAAATCTATTTTTTTTAGTGATAGAAATAGATTTCTGTTACAACTTGAATTTTCAAACAATTTTGTAAATTTTTGTTTTTGAATCTTACCAAAATTTTTATAATTCTCCAAACAAAATTATAATCTATTTAAACTATAATATAATTTTACATTTATATTTTAAAAATTTCTTTACTCTCTAAATAAAACCTTTAACCAAACTATTCAAATGCCACGCATACTCTAGCTTAAGATGAAGCTCTCCTCCAATACTATCATTTCGACAGAAACAACAACCTATTTTCCTCTTCCCCACTTTAAATTCCAAGTATTTGATATTTCTTAAAATTCATTTGTGATTACAATATCATGATGAATATTTCATAAGATGAGCGATAAAGATGGCGCTGAACTTCTGATATTCTTTTCTGGTATCAGTAGAGGCAGGTGTATAAAATCTGTCACATAGTATTAAATAGAATATTGTATCAAACAACCATTATTGAGTGATAATGCACATAATAATTTTAGGCCTTGTTTAGGGAGACTTCGAGAACACAATTTGGCTGGGATGAGGTTAAAATGGGGTTTGCTATTACGCTCGTGTGTGTGTGTATATATATATTTTAAAATTAATCATAGGATAAAATGATAAGAAATCAACATTGTAAGGATAAATTGTAAGCTTGAGTTGTGATATCAAGTTATGAATAAATTGCAAGCTTGAGTTGTGACATTAAATTATGAGTTTTGAACTATGGACTTGGTCATTTGCCAAAATTAGAACCTCAAAGTTAAAGTTTGATAAACCTTGTGACATAGAACTCAATTGATAGTTCTTTTAAGCAACTTTATAAATTAATTAATTTTTTAATTGTATTTATATCCTTAATATTATATTATAAATTAATGTATTTTTTATTTTTCAAAGAAATATTTGGGCATCCTCGGTGTCCCAAAGGGAATCAAGGGGAATTGACCCCGTGAAGGGAATCAAGGAGAATTAACCCCATGTGAAGGGAATTAAGGAGAATTGACCCTATGAAAAGCTTGAGTTGTGACATGAAGTTGTGAATAAATTACAAGCTTGAGTTGTGACATGAACTTGTGAGTTTTGATCTATGGAAGTGGTCATTGCCAAAATTCGAACCGGGATTCATGACATGAAGTTATGAATAAATTACAATCTTGAGTTGTGACATCAAGTTATGAGTTTTGATCTATGGACTTGTTCATTTCAAAAATTCGAACCTGTATCCCAAATGGAATCAAGGAGAATTGACCCCGTGAAGGGAATCAAGGAGAATTGACCCTGTGACCTTCCAAGAAGGAGGGAATCAAGGGGACTTAACACCATAAAGGGAATGAAGGATAATTGAGAGAATTGACCCTGTGACCTTCCAAAAATTTTAATAAAGGAGAATTGACCTCGTTCTTTAATCAAGGAGAATTGATGACCCCCCACGAAGGTTAATCAAGGATAATCACCTCGTTCTTTAATCAAGGGCAATTCACCCTATGCTTGAATTGAGAGAATTGACCCGTGACCTTCCACGAAGGCTAATCAAAGAGAATTCACCCCATGACCTTCCTCAAAGGTTAATCAAGGAGGATTGACCCCATGGTTTAATCAAGGAGACTATGAACTCAACAATTTGATATAACCCTCAATGCTAAAATTAATGATTTTTCTTATGCCATCCTTATATTATAAATACACCAAGCTAACCCTCAATGCTAACATTGATGTTTTCTCTTATGTCATCCTTATATTATAAATACATTACTTTCAAGGAGAACCAATTGAGCTAACCCTCAATGCTAAAATTAATGCTTTTTCTTATGCCATCCTTATATTATAAATACACCAAGCTAACCCTCAATGCTAAAATTAATGTTTTTTCGGATTATGTCATCCTTATATTATAAATACACCAAGCTAACCCTCAATGCTGAAATTCATGTTTTTTCTTATTTCATCCTTCTATTATAAATACATTACTTTCAAAGAAAACCAATTGAGCTAACCCTCAATGCTAAAATTAATGTTTTAAAGTCATGGAAACCTTTTTGATGAAAAAATTAAAGATAGATGTAGATATAATAAATGTCTACTAGCATTCCAACCAATTTCACTATTATGTTAAGTTCTAATTTTTTTTTGGCCGATTTCCAAAGATGATAATTCCCCTAGAACATTAAAAAAAAAAAAAAAACTTAAACTTAAATTTATAAAAAGGAATTTGATTCTATTATCTTTGACTATATTCAATAATATAGTAAACCATGAATTTGATTTTATTATCTTGGATTATATTCAATAATAATTGTAAACCATAATCATAGTACCAAGGTCTCAATTATTGAAAAAACCTTATCATGTTCATTAAATATTCTATGAGAAAATAATTTTTTTTCTCACAACTTAATAACAAATTTAAAAGAATAATTAAGAAAATTATTGATAAGTGGTTATAGTAATCTCTTATAAATGGTTGATTAGAGTTAGTGAAAATCAAACTTAAAAAATAAATTAATAGTTATGATATATTTTATTTTACACGAAATAATATCTCAATCATTATTATGTAATAACAAATAATTTTATATTAATCCGTATAGAAAAGTTGTTAGATAAATAACCAATATGGTTTCCAATAACAAGTCCCATTAAAATATTGCAGTATGTAGGCTGAAGGGAATCAAGGAGAATTGACCCTGTGACCTTCCAAGAAGGAGGGAATCAAGGGGACTTAACACCATAAAGGGAATGAAGGATAATTGAGAGAATTGACCCTGTGACCTTCCACAAATTTTAATAAAGGAGAATTGACCTCGTTCTTTAATCAAGGAGAATTGATGACCCCCCACGAAGGTTAATCAAGGATAATCACCTTGTTCTTTAATCAAGGGCAATTCACCCTATGCTTGAATTGAGAGAATTGACCCGTGACCTTCCACGAAGGCTAATCAAAGAGAATTCACCCCATGACCTTCCTCAAAGGTTAATCAAGGAGGATTGACCCCATGGTTTAATCAAGGAGACTATGAACTCAACAATTTGATATAACCCTCAATGCTAAAATTAATGATTTTTCTTATGCCATCCTTATATTATAAATACACCAAGCGAACCCTCAATGCTAACATTGATGTTTTCTCTTATGTCATCCTTATATTATAAATACATTACTTTCAAGGAGAACCAATTGAGCTAACCATCAATGCTAAAATTAATGCTTTTTCTTATGCCATCCTTATATTATAAATACACCAAGCTAACCCTCAATGCTAAAATTAATGTTTTTTCGGATTATGTCATCCTTATATTATAAATACACCAAGCTAACCCTCAATGCTGAAATTCATGTTTTTTCTTATTTCATCCTTCTATTATAAATACATTACTTTCAAAGAAAACCAATTGAGCTAACCCTCAATGCTAAAATTAATGTTTTAAAGTCATGGAAACCTTTTTGATGAAAAAATTAAAGATAGATGTAGATATAATAAATGTCTACTAGCATTCCAACCAATTTCACTATTATGTTAAGTTCTACTTTTTTTTGGCCGATTTCCAAAGATGATAATTCCCCTAGAACATTTAAAAAAAAAAAAAAAACTTAAACTTAAATTTATAAAAAGGAATTTGATTCTATTATCTTTGACTATATTCAATAATATAGTAAACCATGAATTTGATTTTATTATCTTGGATTATATTCAATAATAATTGTAAACCATAATCATAGTACCAAGGTCTCAATTATTGAAAAAACCTTATCATGTTCATTAAATATTCTATGAGAAAATAATTTTTTTTCTCACAACTTAATAACAAATTTAAAAGAATAATTAAGAAAATTATTGATAAGTGGTTATAGTAATCTCTTATAAATGGTTGATTAGAGTTAGTGAAAATCAAACTTAAAAAATAAATTAATAGTTATGATATATTTTATTTTACACGAAATAATATCTCAATCATTATTATGTAATAACAAATAATTTTATATTAATCCGTATAGAAAAGTTGTTAGATAAATAACCAATATGGTTTCCAATAACAAGTACCATTAAAATATTGCAGTATGTAGGCTATTATAAAATAGCGATATCAAAATTAAAATGAAGTTTGCAGTATATCTCTTACAATTTATTTGTGATTACAATATCAGGATAAATATTTCATAAGATGAGTGATAAAGATGGCGCTGAACTTCTGATATTCTTTTCTGATATCAGTAGAGGCAGGTGTATAAAATCTGTCACATAGTATTAAATAGAATATTGTACCAAACCACTAGTATTGAGTGATAATGCACATAATACTTTTAAGCCTTTTTTAGGGAGACTTCGAGAACACAATTTGGCCGGGATTTTTGTTTTAGTTGTAATTTGGTTTTTTTTTTTTTAATATCTCATTATGCTAGTATTTAAATTTATCTTTTTTTCTTATGGTAGAAATGGATTTATTGTGGTAATGTTTAAATCTATTTTTTTTAATGATAGAAATAGATTTCTGTTACAACTTGAATTTTCAAACAATTTTGTAAATTTTTGTTTTTGAATCTTACCAAAATTTTTATAATTCTCCAAACAAAATTATAATCTATTTAAACTATAATATAATTTTACATTTATATTTTAAAAATTTCTTTACTCTCTAAATAAAACCTTTAACCAAACTATTCAAATGCCACGCATACTCTAGCTTAACATGAAGCTCTCCTCCAATACTATCATTTCAACAGAAACAACAACCTATTTTCCTCTTACCCACTTTAAATTACAAGTATTTGCACTTTCATGGTTTCGAAAGTAGAGGTTTTCTTAAGCAAACAACCCATCACAGTAATTTCCTTCTAACCAAAATTATTCATATCCAAACTTACGATTCGAAGATCTCCTCCAATACCATAATGTAGACAGAAACTGCAACAACCTATTTTCCTCTTCCCCACCTTAAATTCCAATTATTTGCACTTTCATGGTTTCTAGAGAAGAGTACCTCTTCTCAAGAAAACAACCCATCACAGTCATTTCCTTCTAACGAAAATTATTTATATCTAAACTTACCATTCGAAGATTCCCAAACTCGGTGTTTAGGTATGCTAGAATGTGATCACAAGCTATCATAATAAAAATAAGCACATAGTAATAAAAATAATAATATCATAAAACTTACCAAAACAAACATGCCTCTCATGTGAAAGCGTTCTAGATGAAGGTGTGATGAGAGTGTCTTTGGAACAAGTTGAGTATAGAAACCTTCATTTCTTTTCCCCCTTCCAGTAACAAGGACTAAACATAGATGTGAACCTCCTTTAGTAATTTGAATGTCCCAACTATCTCCAAAAATTCCCCTGCCCAGAAATTGCAGGCTTCGCCTTCGCTCCAATTCAACCACAATTCGATCAATCACAATTCTTCGATCGCTTTACTTTCACCATTGCGTTTGAGGTGTCTCACCGCCCAAGAAAGCTCGCGAAACAAAAAGCCATTGACTTGCACATCCTTTATGGGCTTTAAGAGAGAGAACATGAGAGATTTTTCGGATGGTAATATTCGACCGCCCGAGGTAATTGAAAATGCTCAGTTTCTCAAGAAACGGTTCTAAATTTGACATTGCCGAATTATCAGGTAATGAGATGGATGAGTTTATGCCATCTCAATAGCACAACTTGTAATTTCCATAAAAGAGAGATGTGCACACGTTTCAGAAAGGAAAAAGCTTTTTAGTTAATTTATCAAGAAACGGTTAAGCAAGAAACAGTTGTTTGATTAGTTTTTAGAGTTTTTCATTATTTTTTTTAATTATTAGTTTTCTCATAATTGTTCATTATTAATCCTAGGGCTTAAAAACACTCAATCGTCTAACATTCTATCTAAGGGTGCAAAATGGTACACAGTGGCACATAGGAAAGTTGTTTTCAAATAATAACGCCTTACGGCGTAAAAATATTGGCAATGTTGTTGTTATAGGAGTAGAAGTGGTAATCTAGCTTATGGTTTGAGTTGCTAGCACATTAGAAATGGAAATAGTACAACAAAGCCAATCACATTTAAATAAAAAAGTCAATTATAAGTAAATTACAAAGTCAATCATAGGTAAACATAATTGTGTTAAATTTTTTGTTTAATATGTCACCCTCATATGTATAAAGAATAAAAAAAAATCCATATTACAAGTGAATATATTGCAGGTATCTTCACAATTGAAAAAATTTAGATTTAGAGTCACCCTTTTCAGATATTCCAAAGTCCATATTACACCTTACCTCCCTTTTAATTCAGTAATATCATGTTCGGAATCAAGGCAAGCTGATTTTGAAGCATACCAAGTTGATATTGGATTATCACTTGTTTATCATAATCCCTGTTATAGGCCATTTTGTCACATTCGGTCAATAGGCCTCCTAATGGGATCAATAAACATCCCATTCCCCTTGGTCATCATCATTTCACAAATCCCTAAGCATGCCTATTTCATTCCCGAGAGTTTCTGCCCGAAATTACATCATCTGAGCCAGTTTTAGGACCAACGCTCCCTGGCCTCTTGTTGGACAATGTTTACTTACAAGTTGCTCCACTATGGTCTGCGTTGATCACCTATAGGTTGCTCCCCTTTGCATATGCGTTGGTTCTAGAAATTCGAGAAAAAGAGAGAAATGCTGGAAGTTTCCTCTTCCAGAAGTTTCCAGAATTTGTTACAACCATTTATCTTAGATAAAACGTTTGAATCTTATCCTATCATTCTTTGAAGTTTCCATCCCTTATCCTTTGATCCCATCCTCCCATCAAAGGTGGATCTAAAACCTTAGATTGGTAATTGGATAAGAACTCCATACTTACCCCACTCCTCTATATATTTACAACCTTCCATATGCAAGGGGTTGGCTTTTGGAAAGTGATTCTACCTTTATGTTGTTGTTGCGAGAGGTTGCATTTTATGCATTTAGGGTTTTTTGAGGTGCACATTGTGACAAGGAAAGGACAAGTCAGCCTAGAGGAGCTCTTCTACAAGATCAACATCTATTTATGGTTGTGAAATCCTTCCATTTATATTAATACAAATAATTCTATGTTTTCCTATATGTGATGTCATTATTTCATGTATTTCAATAACATGTTGATTTATTAAGTAAAGTACTTGGATGATACTGCATAGATCCTATAGTTTCTTGGCTAGTGTTGTTTTGCTATGCAGGTTCTAATTTTGGCAATTAGAGCTGGAATTGGAGCATTCAATTTGAAGGAGCGAAGCATGCGACAGATTCTAGGTAGGCTTTGTTCTGTCATCTATTTAATTTAAGGAAAAAATTGGGTTCCTTGTCTCTCTGTTGTTCTAGGTTAGCCACCAAACCTAGGGAAGACACTTTTGTTCGTTGGCCACCGTACTGGGGAACAGTGTATTCCCTTGGTGGTTTCTGTGTCCATTGTGTTTTATTACCTCTTTGGTAGACCTTTGTTGCTTTAACCAACTAAGAACAGAACTAGGAAGTGATTTCATCGAGTCTCATTTGCAATTTTTGTGTTAGAATCCTCTCTCCTTGGACCAACGCTCCCTAGTTGCCTCTAACAGAGTGTTGCACCTCACTTGGGCCCACTCTGTACTAGTGTTGCAAAGCACCGGTGCTTTCTCTGCACCAACGTTGGCCCTTGTTTTTGCACAAAAATTTTCCCTTGTTTCTGAGTGTCTTTTTTATCAGCTTACTTCTAGTTGACCTTCCCTGAGTCTTGAGTGTCTTGTGGTCTCTCTAAAGCCCCCATTCGGTTTTCATTTGTGTTTGATTGCCTTTGGTAAGAATTGGTTTTGATTTTTATTTGTTCTTATCATTAGGTCGCTTGCAAACTGATTTCTTTGGTCATTGATCACTTAGATGAATTGTTGTTTTAGTCCTCATTCTGAAAAGTGCATTTGAATCGGTGATTAAAATTGTGCATCTTATTTTTCCTCATCTTGAAAATTAAGTATGTTGAAAAAAAAATTGCATTGGAATTTAGGGTTTTGTATGTGCATTGATATAGGAGCAGTTACATTGAAAGGGAAATTGCATCTTGCATCTTGTTTGTTGCACATTGTATCCTACATGCTGATTGTTTCTTCCCTTCCTTAGCTATATTTTCATTGAAAGAGAGATATTTCCATTTTCTCATGTTAGATTTGCATTTTAGGATATACAGGTGACATTCGTGGTGAGCCCAAATTTGAAGCTTAATCAAAGATGAACAGTAAAATTTATTGAATCAACCTAAGGAGAGTTTGTAACATTAATGCAAACACTTAGAGGTCTAGGCTAGAGACATGTTTCAGCGTCGTTAAACATAGGAGCTTTTTTTATTTGCGAGTGTTGCATTCCGGGGGTGTTGTCTCATTCCACGTATGTAAGTGTATCGAGTCGTTATCCACATACATTCAAGTATATTGGATGGCTCTCCACACATGAAAAGTATATGGGAACGCTCTTATTGAACGATTATGAATTATATAACACTACTACACACTGCACTCCCACGTACCATCAAGTGTATTTTGGGAGTCCACTATAGGTTGCATTATGTTGAGAAATCTAAGGAGATGGCAGTTAAACAATTTCTCCTAGTATGACATTATCTTGTGATGTTTTCGATATTATAATTTGTTCTTTAGATTTATTTTTTCTTATGATCAAGACTAATGCCAAGAAACAAATAGAAGAGGACACAAGATGTAGGCACACAACCAGGTAAAAACCCCACTCTTCAAGAAAACCTAGTCAAAATTATTCGTTCAGTAGATTCAATATGAGACAAATAAGACCCTAACAACCTAGACTAGAGACTCCCTCCATCAAGTCATCCTTATTTTTTCTTCTGATTAGTAACTTCCTTTCACTGTGTTTGCATTGAATACTTTCCACTGTGTTGCATCAAGATCTTATCACTGTAATACTACCAAGACCTCATCATTGTCATGGAACTGATATCTCCTCACAGAGACCTCATTATAGTCATGGCATCGAGATCTCCTAACTGTAATATCACTGAAACCTTTTCCCTGTAATAGCACCGAGACACTGTGACATATTGTCAAAATTATGCCCTTAATCTCCATTGTTATCCACATTCTACCTAAGAAAGATATACCGAGAATATCACTAAATCTTGCCCGAAATTATCTCTGCAATATAACCAAACTTATGTGGTTACTTTGGTCACGGTGGTAACACTGAACTTGTGAGAACATCGAATTTTATATTTTGTGATAGCACTTGAAGTTGAGATCATCTATGTACCCTTATCCGAGCTCCTTCACCGAAACACTAGTCTTTGAAATTGACATTCGAGTTTGTCTCTGCAATTTTGTCTGAGTTTCTGTGGTTGTGTAATGCGAAAACCTTAGGCTTTGTATATATAGTGGTTCATCCATCATAAATGAGCCGAAATTTGTGAAGAGATGTGTCTCTGTTTTTAGGCCGACGTGAGTATATTGAAGAAAGTCGACTTGAAGAAAATTTATTTGAGGCCAACTTGGAGAGGGTGACTTGATGGAGGAGTCTTTGACCAAACAATAGATGACTTTGACAATAAAATAAATCCTAAAATGGAGGCTTGACCTATAATTGACCCAAGCATGAAACTCATGCTTTAACAATTCAATTCAATAATAATAAAATTATTTTTGCATTTATTTTGACAAATATATATTACATATTACTCAAGTACAATAATGAATATTGAACCTAGTTACACTCTTCAACGCTGCCTATTAACTAGGGAGGTATTCATATTTACATATAATCAAAGAGGTACATGGAAGATTTCACATCATCTATGAATAAGTTTAGGGACCATAATTCCATGGATTAGATTCCTGACCAGAGAAATATATCCATTGGTCTCTTAATAGTTTAGGCTCTGCAATGCCATGGACTAGATTCATGACCAAGGAAATCTATCCAAGTGGGACTAATATGGATTAAATATTTTAGCCTATCTAGGTACCATAAGGCTTACTTACTAACCATCAACCCAGGGATCTGGGTGCGCATCCACTCGATGCCACCCTCCCTACCATACATCAATAAAAAGTGCCAGCCATATGTCCTTCCAGGCAATGATTCACTCACAAAGCCTCAACAAAAAATCTCTCATGATCAAACTAATAGGTAATCAACATGTTATCTAAACTTTGAGAGATTCACCAATACAAACAAAACCCAATCAGTAATACACTTTCAAGTATACATCACCAAAAACAAACCTTCGAGGTCTCCATGTTACCTTTCAACTTATCTCAGTAGGACTACTAATCGAATCTTTTGACAAAGGATTCATTTTTCCTACTCCTCATGTAGCAAAATATCATTCATTATCCAATAAAAAACTATGTTATGCCCTCCCTCTTAACCAGGGAGATTTCTTCTATCCAGGCTCCCTCTTAATCTAGGGAGATCAACTTCTTCCTTCAGTGTTGGAGAATCTTTCTTGGCTTCCATCCTTCTTATCATGCTTATCATATCAACTAATTTCACATACATCTTCATCATATTGGATATGACGTACCTGCACAATTTAGATAGCAAGTACAACCAAATCTATAGAAGCATGAAGTTAGTCATAACAAAATCTTATAGTAATAGAAGCATTTAGACTTTACAAACATAATCAGCAAGAGACCATACTTCAACACTTCAACTTCTTGCTCAGGTTTGTTACGAACCCTAAATCACATCAATAATTCAATCAAGATATCAGTATCATTATATCTAGGGTCTTAACATTATTCACAACAAGGTGACAAGTTCTTTGATATAGTAAACCCTAGAAACAATCCAAATAATTAATACATCTAACACTTATACAATTCATATGTTAGACTTCCTACTAGGATTTCATGTAAACCCTCGATTTAATACATGAACTTTAATCAAACACAACTTAATTAAAATCATGGATAATTTCTACTAGGATTTGATGTAAACCCTAGATTTTCCAGAAAATATAATCCTGGAACTTCAAATTTGACTAGGGCTTGTTTCGAAACCCTGGGACTTATGATAATTAATAATTAGGTCAACACATATATCAAGGAATCCATCATAAAATATATATATATCATGTTAGGAAATATTAACATATTATATATATATATATATATATATATATATATATATATATATATATATATCGACTTAGACCAGGCTAGGGTTTCAACCAAATGAACACATACCTATGGTTTTGTTCCTATGATCTTACTTTTATAACAAGGGTTTTGCTTATAGACTGTATGTTTTAACCCTGTATATAAATTATCTGCAAACGAACTCTTAAAATAGAAAATAAACAGCATCGAGAGCATAAAACATAAAACATATATACACAGATATTTTCCCCTAGATCCCAAAATTGGGACTACCATTTTGATTTTTCATTATATTCCTTTCAATGTTACAATACATATATATACATGTCGAAGCATTCATATACCCCAATCCATTAACCCTGGATTAAAACATAATCGTAGTTCCCTTAACCGGATCTACAAATTTCCATGGACAAAAAACCATCATGCGCAAAACCATGTGCTAAAGCCACACACAAAACCATAGGTAGGTCTGCGCGTGGGGCTAGTCGTGGAAAGAATATAACACACATCCAACATTCTCCCACTTGTTGTTTTCTTTCCACAAGGGGCCATAGGAGAACTTAGACATTGGTCCACCCCTGCAACACCCATTGTTTCTCTACACCAAGAGAACTTCTCAGTGCTCACAGAATTTGTCAATGTATCTGCAACATTTTTCAAAGTATCCGCCTTTACCAGCAACACCTTTTTATCCTCAACCATATCTCTCACAAAGTGATACTGAACATCAATGTGATTTGTCTTTGAATGATAAGCAGGGTTCTTAGCTAAGAAAATTGCACTTTGGCTATCACAGTCTATCCTTATAGCTCATTGCACCAACCCCATACTTGAACACAATCTCTGCAATTAAACTGCTTCCTTATTTGCATGAGTGGTTGCCATGTATTCAACCTCTGTAGTTGAAAGAGCTGTTGGAAAGTGTAACTAGGTCCGATCTTCATAATGACTTGTAATTACGAATTTATGTAATGAATAAGACAAATATAATAAAATTTATTTTGTAAATGCTTGATTCATGGGTTTCATGAGCAAGGAGTTTTTATTATAGTTCAAATACTTCTTCTTTATGTCTTTAGTGTTTTGTCATCTTGTCATAAATGTATAATTTAGAGTCATGTATATGAAGTGTTGTTACACTTGTAAAGAAAAAATTATTGATGTAAATGTATGCTTCAAGAACTTGTCAAAATGCTATAGAAGATGTTGGAAGAGGTCAGCCCAAATATGTTGAAGACACTCCTTGTTAAGTCAGCCCACCAAAAAGAGATCATGTCGGCCCAGGCAAAGGAAGACAGTGCCTATAAATAGACCGAACTGTGACCTCATTTGGTCATCAATATTCAGATAAGTATGAGATATCAGTGTGGATTTAAGTCTGCATTTTGGTGCGAATAAGAGGAGAAATCCAGCGAAGAAGGAAGGCTTCATCATATCTCTGTTTTGAGTATAATACCCTTCGCATATTTCAGGGAGGTCGAAGGATACCGCAATGTAGAAGAATGTCTACAATACAAAAAGGTGTATAGACAGTGCGTAAAAGATGTATTTGGACAACAAATAAAAGGGTCATTGAAAGGATTGAGATCAATGTGGAGGAGAGGCAGTTCTAGCCTCTGTCATTGATCTCACTCTCTTACCTAAGTTCAATGACATACGTAGCAACAAGGAAGAAGGTCATCACAATGTGAAAAGAAGGTATCACAACAAGGAATGATATTTTTTTCTATGGCATCAATAGTGTAGGAAGGTAGGCTGAGGAAGAGTCTCTTGAAGACTGAGAAGGAGCACATCATTTCGTGATACTAGATCAGGGACCGAGTCTCCCTTGTACTAGGGTAGCATGGCGCAGAAAAGAAGATCAACATAAGGAGCCTAGAAGAGTAATGACAAGGTCTTGGAGGCATACTAGTGTCAAGGGTCTAGGTCATGGTTATGGTACTCATCAATTATTGATCTATAAGAAGAATGTTTATCAAGTTTTCCTCTCCAAGAGGGAGAGGTTTTGGCCCTGGCTTGAAGAATGTTTTAGATCCCTGATTAAGAGGGATCTTGATAATGAGTTTCTTACTTAGAATAAACTTCATGACTCCTAAGCCAAGAAGAAGATTAGGTACATTATGTATAAGTATATTCCTTTGTGGAATGTGTCCTCCCTAGTTGAGAGGGATATATAGACAATTCATTATGTTCTTCACTTAGGAACACAAAATGGAGGATTGGGTAAATCATATGGAATCTAATACTCTTTGATAATGTGATAAGACGTTCCGATAAGAGTAGTCATGAAAGGATGGATATTATTTGAGGATTAGCTACCACGATAATAATATTCCTTAGAGGTCATACTGAGTTAACACCTAGGTGAAGTATGTTCCTTGGAGACAATGTTGAAGGCGTCTACAATCATTGGTCTCGCCAGCATTGTAGCTCATGATGGAGTTGTTAGTCAAGGCCTTGCACTGTAAAATTGTTGGTTAATGCGATGTTATAATATATGATTAACAATTGAATTATTCTTATGAGATTCCTCAGATTGAGACTGACCATGTCCCATTATGAATACCTCCCTAGTTAGGAGGGAGTGTTGGAAAGTGTAACTAGGTTCGGTATTCATAATGACTTGTAATTATGAGTTTATGTAATGAAGAAGACAAAGATGATAAAATGTATTTTTTAAATGCTTGACGCATGGGTTTCATGAGCAAGGAGTTTTTATTATAGGTCAATTACTTCTTAATGTCTCTAGGGGCTTGTCATCTTATCACAAATGTATAATTTAGAGTCATGTATATGAAGTGTTTTTACACTTGTAAAGACAAAATTATTGATGTAAATTTATGCCTCAAGACCTTATCAAAATGCAATAGAAGATGATGGAAGAATTCGGCCCAAATATGTTGAAGACACTCCTTGTTAAGTCAGCCCAACATCAAGAGATCATGTCAACCCAAGCAGAGGAAGACAGTCCCTATAAATAGACCGAATTGTGGCCTCATTTTCTCATCAAGATTTCAGTTAAGTTTGAGATCTCAGTGCAGATTTAAGTCTGCGTTTTGGTGCGAAGAAGAGGAGAAATCTAGGGAAGAAGGAAGGCTTCATCATATCTTTGTTTTGAGTATAATACCCTTCACATATTTCAGGGAGGTTGAAGGATACCACAATGTAGAAGAATGTCTACAATACATTGCAGAGAAGGTGTTCTGACAGTGTGTAAAAGTTGTATCTGGACAACAAAGAAAACGGTCATTGAAAGGATTGAGATCAATGCGGAGGAGAGGGAGTGCTAGCCTTTGTCATTGATCTCACTCTGTTGCCTAAGTTCAATTACATACACAACAACAAGGAAGAAGGTCATCACAACATGAAAATAAGGTATCACAATAAGGAATGAGATTTCATTCTATGGAATCAAGACTGCGAGAAGGTAGGCCGAGGAAGGGTCTCTTGAAGACCGAGAAGGAGCACATCATTTCAGGATACTAGATCAGGGACCTAGGCTCTCTAGTGTTGGTGTAGCATGGTGCAGAAAAGAAGATCAACATAAGGAGCCTAGAAGATCAATGACAAGGTCTTGGAGGCATACTAGTGTCAAGGGTTTAGGCCATGGTTATGGTACTCGTCAATTGTTGATCTATAAGAAGAATGTTTATCAAGTTTTCCTCTCCAAGAGGGAGAGGTTTTGGCCCTGGCTTGAAGAGCAAAAAATTTGTGTCTCTTGTGTTTTAATAATTGACTTAATGAAAGACATAATAAGCTAATGAAGACAAGATCTAAGTAATAGAAGTATAAAAAGTATAACACAAGTAGTTATCGAGTAAGATAATTGAAGTTAACTATGCCCTACCAAATTCTCAACATGGTATTAGAGCTAAGGCGATGAAGACAAGAAAGGGATATTTGGTAAGAAGACACTCAAGTACCAAGAGATCAAGAATCGGATTTATTTAAAGCAAAAGTCAGAGATCCACATTGAAGATTCAATCTTTTGTTCTAAAAAGGTAGTTTTTGGAAATCCATCTCAAGAAATATCAAGGACCTATACATCAAGAAGGACACTATGTGGAAGCCATCACCATCGACAACTATTTGGTGTTGAGGTCAAATCAACATTGTTGGAGACATAATCAAGCCACGTTGTTGAAGTCATCATCCCTGATCATCATCATCATCATCATCAAGGATCCAAGGTGATCTACCACTTTACACCACTTTTGCAAGAGTAAATTTAAGAGGAAGCTACTATCTATATCATCATCAAAAAAGAAGCTCGTTGCATAAGAAAAACATCTATTCAGATAAGTATATTTATAACTTCATTTGAATCTGTCAAAATGCCTTTTTGCAAGGAAAGCAACAAACTGGTTAGGGTTTCAAACTTTCTTGAATGGAAGAAAATGATAGATCTAAGTAATGAATTCATGAACTATATCAAAGACTTCAAAAGAGGATACTGAAGGAAGACATAAGAGCCCAAAGGATTCCTATAAGAATCCACAAAGGACTCTCTCATCCCCTACGTATCAAATCTAGAATATTCAAAATAAATATATGAAAAATTGGTGGAGATATTCTTGGTAAGTACTATAGGGGAAGTAATATCTCTAAGACAAGAACTATACAAGTTTGATATGTCTAAAGAGGAGGGAATAACTTCATACTTTATGAATATTTTCGAAATACAAGATCAATTGCAGGAATTGGGAGAAGAAATGTATGATAGAGAGATAACTACAATGATGTTGAATGATGTGCCACAGGGATGGAAAACTTCACTTCAAGAATCTATGGGAAGAAATAAGCAACACCATTCCAGGATCTATGGTCTCTATGAGAATTAAAAGAGACAAGGTTAAAAGCTAAAATTGATATAGGATCAAATAAAGAGAATCAAGCCTATGATGCCATATCAAGGAGAAAGGGAAGATTCGGTAAGTTTGGTTCTCAAGAAGAAAAGAAGAAACATGGATAAGATACGATGCTATGGGAGTAATGAAAGATTGTCCCAAATCTAATGAGGACAAGAGGAAAAATAAAGAAGCCCATATCATCGGAAAAATGGAAGAACCAGATTCAAAGAAGCCTAAGAAAGAAGAAGTGAAATATCTTTAATATGATTGAGATCATCTTCCTCTTTAAGAGGTATCTATTAGGTTGTAAAATAATATGTTAGGAAGCATGGTATATTAGATAAATGCATCACTCCAGGATTGGCATCATGATGGAAGCATTGAAGGAGGAGCACTCGTTGTAGGAGGATGGTGTTGGGTGTGGAGCCTGATTATCTTCTTTATTTTGTATCACAAATACAGACCCATGTAATTAAATGCTGCTCAGGGGTCCTGGGGGGGCTATGACTTTATGGAGCCCCCCCTGGCAGGGTGTTTCGGGAGCAGCGCCCCTGAACCTAAAAACAAATGTAAAATTGCCTTGTAAAAGTATTGTAATTTCTATTAAATCTGAGTCGTTCATTAGGTGGATGATTTGACTGTAGAAGTTATGTTTAATTTAGGGTTTTTTTCCCTAGAAGGCAACCCCTCGCTTTGTATGAGGGTATTGTATTGTGGCTATTTATTGTAGGTGTATTCTCAGAGCGAGAAACATATAGGGAGACTGTGAGAGAGAACAGAGAATATTAAAACGGATCTGCTGTAGATTGTGTCTCTTCATTTTGCTGGATAATATAAAGGAAGGATTGGTTGTTCGAGGTGGACGTAGCCCAAGTTGGGTGAACCACGTATATCTGTGTCTCTCTGGTTTTATGTGGTTTTTGTGTTTGTGTTTTCCGCATACTTTATGTGTTGCATTGCTCTATAATATATAATTTTCGAACAGATGGTTGTAACACACATGTGACATCTATGATATAATAGGCTCTTGGGAACCTCACTGAAAAACAACATTTATAGAAGGCGGTCATCAAGATCAAAGGTCATCATTCAATAATCTATAAGGAAACAAATGCTGACATTTTCTAATGGAGTCCTCTTTGGACTAACTAGTTAGAAAGAAAGTAATAGGTTTCCTTGAGAAATTATAACTTGAAGAATTATGGGATTAGAAATTATGACATATTGATGAAGCGGGTCAAGGGAATCAAAATCTTCACTCCAAGGAAATCTGTTGTAGGATGACTCAAAGAAAGGAAATGAGGTACATATATATTTATGCTGACACTGGATGCTATATAGACAGGTCATATGGTTGTAGATAAAATAAGTATGATCAAAGAAAGAAGAAACTCTTTCGATGCACAGGTTGTCAAAATACATGATCAACAACTAATGAAATCAACACAATATGTCCTCATATGAAATATGAGGTGGTTATGTACAAACAAGGAACTGCATACTGGAAGTTCCTGGGAATGAAATAAAATTGTGTGGAGAAAGAGAGAAAAAGGAAGAGATCGCGAAAAAGTGTAATCATGAAAAGATGCAATCAACATCCAATGAAGCCAAGAAGACTTGACTAGAAAATCTCCTAGGAAGATATGTAGACTCTGATGAAGAGTTTGGAAAAGATGGAGACCCTTGACAATACATATATTTTGGAGATGTGTCAACATATATGAAGGATGTCGATGCCTACAAAAAGGATGTCATGGTGAAATATCATCACTGAGGTAAATTTTGATGTAAGTATTCATATTTATAATTGCATAATATCTGAATGAGATTATGCAGGGCTACCAAAGGGAAGTATATGTCTTCCACAGGTTAATAACCATACGACAGGATGGAAGATCCTTGGAAGATATGTGGTTCGAAGGAAAAGCAGCATGATAGAAGCTAGACCAAATAAGAAGATTGATGGATCACTTTCTGAAGACATGACTAATGAATGAAAGTGACAGATGATCTGTGCCCTATGAAGATTTGAAGGCTCCTAAATTCATCACAAACGGAAGGAGTCCTTCATGAGAAACTGAATGTTTTTCATCATTGTTGTTGTAGGTCCCTGATTAAGACGGATCCTGATAATGAGTTTCTTACTTGGAAGAAACTTCGTGACTCCTAAACCAAGAAGAAATATTAGGTACATTCTTTGTAAGTATATTCCTTTGTGGAATATGTCCTCCTTAGTTGAGAGGGATAGATAGACATGCCATTCTGATCTTCACCTGGAATAGAGGATTGGGTAAATCATCTAGCATCCGATACTCTTTGAGAATGTGATAAGACGTTCCAATAAGAGTAGTCGTGAAAGGATGGATATTCTTTGATGATTAGCTACCGCGATAAGAATATTGCTTAGAGGTCATACTCAGTGAATACCTGGGTGAAGTATGTTCCTTGGACACAATGATGAAGGTGTCTATAATCATTGGTCTCGCCAGCATTGTAGCTCATGATGGAGCTGTTAGTCAAGGCCTTGCACTATAAAAATGTTGGTTAATATGATGCTATAATATATGATTAACAATCGAATTCTTCTTATGATATTCTTCAAATTGAGAGTGACCATGTACCATTATGAATACCTCCCTAGTTAAGAGGAAGTGTTGGAAAATGTAACTAGGTTCGATCTTCATAATGACTTGTAATTATGAATTTATGTAATGAAGAAGACAAAGATAATAAAATGTATTTTTAAATGCTTGACTCATGGGTTTCATGAGCAAGGAGTTTTTATTATAGGTCAAATACTTCTTCTTAATGTCTCTAGGGGTTTGTCATCTTATCATAAATGTATAATTTAGAGTCATGTATATGAAGTGTTGTTACACTTGTAAAGGAAAAATTATTGATGTAAATGTATGCCTCAAGACCTTATCAAAATTCTATAGAAGATGTTGGAAGAATTCGGCCCAAATATGTTGAACACACTCCTTGTTAAGTCGTCCCAACATCAAGAGATCATGTCAACCTAGGAAGAGGAAGACAATCCCTATAAATAGACCAAACTGCGGCCTCATTTGGTCATCAATATTTCAAATAAGTTTGAGATCTCAGTGCGGATTTAAGTCTGCGTTTTGGTGCGAAGAAGGAAGGCTTCATCATATCTTTGTTTTGAGTGTAATACCCTTCTCATATTTCATGGAGGTTGAAGGATACCACAATGTAGAAGAATGTCTATGATACATTGCAGAAAAGGTGTATAGGCAGTGCGTAAAAGATGTATTTGGAAAACAAAGAAAAGGGTCATTGAAAGGATTGGGATCAATGTGGAGGAGAGGCAGTGCTAGCCTCTGTCATTGATCTCACTCTCTTGCCTAATTTCAATGACATACACAATAGCAAGGAAGAAGGTCATCAAAACATGAAAATAAGGTATCACAACAAGGAATGAGATTTCATTCTATGGAATCAAGAGTGCAGGAAGGTAGGCCGAGGAAGAGTTTCTTGAAGACCGAGAAGGAGCACATCATTTCAGGATACTAGATCGGGGACCAAGTCTCCCTAGTGTTGGTGTAGCATGGTGCAGAAAAGAAGATCAACATAAGGAGCCTACAAGAGCAGTGACAAGGTATTGGCGGCATACTAGTGTCAAGGGTCTATATCATGGTTATGGTACTCGTCAATTGATGATCTATAAAAAGAATGATTATCGGGTTTTCCTCTCCAAGAGGGAGAGGTTTTGGCCCTGACTTGAAGAGCCAAAAATTGGTGTCTCTCGTGTTTTGATAATTGACTTGATGAAATACATAATAAGCTAATGAAGACAAGATCTAAGTAATAGAAGTATAACAAGTATAACACAAGCAATTATCGAGTACGAGAATTGAATTAAACTATTCCCTACCAATTTCTCAACAAGAGCCACTATAGACTATCTTTTACCCATCCAAATGACTGCACCTCCAAATAGGCTAAACACATACCCACTTGTACATATTCTCTGATCTAGATCACCAACCCAATTTGCATCAACAAAGCCACAAATATCCAAAACTCTGTCCAATCCTAGTTTTCCTTGGTAGCATAGACCATAATCACTAGTGCCACGCAAATATCCAAAAACCCGCTTCACTATTGTCCAATTCTCCTTCCCTGGTTTTGACATGAACCTGCTTAATACTCCCATTGCATGTGCAATGTTTGGTATAGTACAGACCATTGAATACATCAGGCTACCCACTACACTTGCATATGGAACACGAGACATTTCATCTTCTTCTTATTGTGTCTTGGGGCACTTTTCAGCAGAGAACTTTACACCTACAGGAATAGGAACCTTCGTCGGTTTACTATCCTGCATATTGAACCTCTGCAATATTGTCTCGACATACTTTCTCTGTTTTAACCAAATATTCCTCTTTTCTCAATCTTGTTTAAAGTCCATACCCAAAATATAGTTTGCAGATTCAATATCCTTCATGTCAAATTTCGATGTAGTGCCCTACTCTAGTTGACTATGTTGAAAAGTCAATAAGAAATGTGTGTCTAATTTAATTTTCCCTTAATTAAATTCAACAATAAATTGTAATCTTATCTCATAATCACTTGTAATAGTTAACTGAGTGTGATAGACTCAATTAGCTTGTGAAATTCGAGTTGAGGGTGGTTGGTAAGGCATGTAGAGTGATTCTATTTTTTTTAGAGTCCAAGTTGCAGTTAGTGTATTAGTTTAATGCATGATAAATCAGTTAACTCAATTAATTGTGTTAAAATCAGTTTAACTAGTTGTAACTGATTGTTGCGCTAGTGAGAGTTCAAGTGAAATAAATCAGATTTAATTCACATGCAGTGTTCTATCAAGTGACTGATGATTTACTATTAATAGTTGAATGCATGTCAATTCTAATGAAGACCCAGTTGAGGTAAAGGTTAAAGGGATATTATCTATCAGTTTTGTTGGTGTCCCGTGTTTTGATAGTTTGGCAAATCAAAAGACAAGGCAACATCAGAACCAATCTTTAGAGTTACAGGATCTAGTCCTCCTGTTCTCAGAGAGGGATCTCTCAAATGTTTGTTTGCAAAGGTTTATCTTTTGTGCTTAGAGTATTGGTTTTAGACGAGTTATTAAGTGCAGGTGTTTGTTTATTTGTTTGGTTGAATTGATACAGCATAATATGAAAGATCTAGGAAAGGTAGGTAGAAAGAGGAAGTAGTAGCTTCATTGGGCAATGGAGTCAAAAAGAGGTCATGGCAAACTTATCAATGGATATGGGATATCAGAGGGCAAATCTAACTTGGCCACGGGATCCTTTGGCTTTTTGAATGAGATGGACATCAATAATTTGGAAAGAGAAATTTAATTCTCAACAACGGGAATTTGAAAACACAATTTGAACAATAAAGAGCTATTTGATAGACATGGCTAACCATGAATTCTACAAATCACACCTTTAAGCAAATAATGATTTCAAAACAACTTTTTAAAATGAAATCTAAGATTCGGGGAACACCCTATTTCCTCAAATATTTTATTTCAAATGACTTAGAAAACATAAAAGATTCACTGATAATTGCAGTCATAGAAGATGGAACACCTAACACATCTATGATCACAACTACAAAGACCTTTAAGACAACTGTTTAAGAAAGGACAAAGGGAAAGATCAGAACAGACCTCCTTGGCTTACTATAAATAGGAATACTTCAAAGGGAGACTTCAATAACAGCTTTTAAGTGGCAGCAGACAAGCAGGGAGAACAATAAATCATGCTGAAACCATCTTATTCGAACTATCATAGAAATAAACAAGCATGAGGACTAAAGAGAGAGATTAAAGACTCTAAAATACCTCAGCAGAAGAAAACATGAAAGAGTGAAGGATGAACAGGTCTAAGGTGCTTCCAGGAGTCATTTCTTAGCCTAAAACTTTCAACCTACTGTAGTAAGAAATTATGGAACAGAATGAAAACAGGAGAAAACATTAAACAGTTCAGAATACTTCACCAACATCCAAGCTCATGGATCCAATGATAGAGCCTTCTCGGGAACAAGCATGCAACAACATCATCAAGGCTTCCAAGACTTCAATTTCTTCTTCAACTTCAATAGACTATGTATTATTTCAGAGATTTTCAGTATTACAAATAGTGATCAACCAACCCCTCTCTCATCTTCTCCAGTAGTATTTATAGAAGAATGAGGAGGTGAGATCTGATAAAAGATCTCCAAAGATAATTAATACAGACTTAATGGTTTCTCGGCCTTTGGGGGGCTCGATGAAGAAGCTTACATAGGTGTCCTCTGTATTAAATAATTTACGTTTAAGATTTAAGCTCGGTGAGAGCTCTTTTTGACTTTTGAGGCTTTGTGTTGTGTAATAGTCAGTCTGTTGATATTTTTTTTACATTAATTTCCTTGGCAGAAATAACTATTCGGCTGCGCTTGAGGAAAATATCTGATCTTAATCAATAACTTCAGCCTCTGTTTGAATGCTTTGAGGCACAGGTGGCACTGTGGTAGCTGGGAGGAATCAATTTGCCTCAAATGTGGCGGTGGAGGCCTTATGTATGATAAAACAGTTCGATTTCCTTCAACTGTGTCTTAATTGGGAGGATTAGGCTTTTGATAAGTGATCTTAGCCGTAATCTTCATAAATTTGTCTTCAATCTTCCATTCTAGTGCGTTCTGCCTTTGACACTGATACTCTTTGATTTGTGATTGATTTACTATTTTTTGTTGGTGTGCAGTGCTGCGCAGGGATCGTGAGGCATCAGCGCCTTTGGAATATTGACGAGGCGCGAAAATTTGAACCCATGGATGGCTTTCTTTTTAAAGAATCGAAGGCACGAGAATTAAACCCTGGCCTTCGACCTTTCTTCAGCATATAACGAAAAAAAAACCATATAATCACCCTTACCAAATAATATATCCGGACTTCAAAATTTTGATAAAACCAAACTATATAACCATTTCGGGTCACAAAAGGTGTTTGCTGACGTCAGGGTGAGTGTGACCCGAAATTTCTTTCAAATCCGCTTTATAAAGCTCCCCGGGTCCGGATTTCATGACCATACGAGCAAACAAACCAGGCCCGCTCCAATCTGCTGCTGCCGCTTGTGCGCTGATGTGTACATTGACTAGGCCTCTGGGGCCACCGGTTCTGTGGGACTGCTGAATTCTATCGTGGCGGTGGGGACCAGGGCGACTGATTGTGGGTCGTCGATCTGTAGATCAGATCGACGGCAGAGATGTTTTGATAAACGCGTCGTACCTTAGCTTATCCCCCGAGCTTCTTCTGAGTGTGATCACCATCCGATGAGCCGGCCTCAGATCAGACGGCGCACATCAATATCGCGTCGGGCCCATAGTCAAATTTTAATGCGCGATGAGGGCGGTATCTCCAAACCGCTCAAGGCCACATGTCGGCCTGCGGCATTGATCGCGACCAAACGGGGAAAACAACTTTCCCTTCAAAGGCAGTGCGATGAAAACTGCTTCGGTTTTGTATAGTGATTGACCGTGGGGACCACCGGGGCGATTGATTTGCGGGCCGTCGATCTGCATATCAGATCGACGGTGGGGATCAATTTAAGCTCTGCACCGGCGGAACCTTTTCATACCCTGAAAAAACACAAAATATTAATAAAAACAAAGGTTTCATGGTTTCGAGGGCGAAATATATATATTTATAATATGGCTTGGCGCCCGTCTGCGGGGCCATGGTCTACATGAAATGTAATATGATCGAGGGTTGTAATATACAGGGCTAATCGGCATCAGAGCTTTTTATTTAACCAAAAGACTTGTGCACTTGGTTTTTTGCGATGCGATTGGCGCTTTGTGGGTCTAGCACCTGGTTCTAGGGCGCGGGCACGTGGAGGGGAAGTGGCTTAAAACTTAGCCCAAGGGGGCTTAAGTTTGTAATACAAAAATGTGTTTTTTATGAAATTTTCAAGTTTTTCAATGGTTGTGAGGGTTTCGATAAGGCAAAGAAAGGGTCTTAAACCTTATCAAAGGGGTTTTGATGGAGGGGGAAAAGGGAGAAATATGAAAATGAAGGATTTTTTATGGAGAATAAAGGGGTAAAAATGAGGTTAGTTTTGGAAGTGGAAGGAGGGGAAAAATGATGATTTTGCAGCAGTCTCTCATGAAATCAGCAGAATTCCAGGGTGTAAAATGGGCACAGTAAGAAAGATTTTGGACAGAGGCATGAGCCCTTCAAGAGTCTTCAAGAGATAACATTTTTTACAATAAAATTTGTTCCTTAGAGGCTCTAAAAATGATTTAGCCACCTTTTGGTATAACAAATTTTATAGGTGGCTAACAGTGGCTCCACTTGGGGATGGTGCCTTCTTGAAGGCATCAAGAACTTCAAACTTGCATTCTTAGGGAGGTTGATCAGTGCCTCATCCATTGGGCTGCCTTTCTTTTCTTGGATGATCTTATTTTGGTCTGAAATCAGGTTAACAACCATAAAACAATGGAACTTTCATCAACAAGCTTTCTACCTACCTAATCCTATAGATCTAACATTTTTTCTTCATTAGAGTGCACTTGGATTGGCAAACTCTTTTACAACATTTTCTTCTTTTGAAAGCAGGAAAAATAATCTATTTCTACTCCTTATTTCTCCATGGACTCAGATTAAACATTTGAGCCCATATGATTCTCTACCTAATCTACTATCTGTTGGGATTAAACTATCCAACAAATTTTATACACTAAATTCTACAACAGAAATTTAAAAGCATACAAGTCAGGATTGAACAGTCTAACTTGATGCTGATCTATGGCATAAAAACAAGCTGCACATAGATACTGTTTTGCAGAAAATTAAATAAAAAATGGAAGGCTTAAGATGCGAAATTTCCAAGCATTTCCTTCATCTCTTTTACAACTCTGTTTTTACTACTGTGTGAGTTGTTTTCTTCATAACCTGGTTCAGATTTTGAGCTGATTAGGATGAGTTTTACATCTGTTTTGACTCAAAAAATAAAATAGATTTGAGTCATCTCTCTTTGGAAACTTAGGTTCAGATTTTGAGCATGTTTGAACCCTTTAATTTTTAGCCTAATCTACCTACTGATAAGCCAAGATTAAACAATTTGGCAAATCGAATTCACTAATCCTATCAGCAGTAAATTTAAAACTAATTAGTCAAGATTAGGCAGTATGACTAATTAGGAGTGTGTTTTTTAGGAGTGGCATTTAAGCTTGCACACTTTCAGATTTGTTTCTCTTTTTGGTATGGGGCTATACCTTTATTGTTTTTGACAATCTGCCCTCTTTTCTTTCTTCTTTGTTTTTGTATTTTTTTTTTTTATAACCTTGAATGCAATGTTCAGACTATGATATTTATAATGAACAAATAAAATGCTTTGAAACTCATGATTCCTGGCAGAAGTAATGCTTTAACATTCTGCCATTGACAGGACCTCCATACAGATCTTCTCCATTCAATTCTTTCAAGAAAAATGCATTGTGACCCCTTTCAGCATGAACAATATAAGGACCTTTCCACAAGTTCTCAAACTTGCCATGTTTTCCCTTCTCTTATCTTCTTGAATCCCATTTAAGAACAACATTTCCAACTTGGAAATTGTCTGCCTTAGTTTTCTTATCAAATAGCTTCTTCATATTTTCTTGGGCCAACTGTGTTCTCTCATAAACTTCTTCTCTGGTCTGTTGTAAATGGATGGTTTGATTGATTCTCCTCTGCATATCATTCTCTTCAACCTGCACTTCTTGAAGGAGCTTCATGACTGGCACTCCTAATGAGGTGGGAAAGACTGCATCCATGCCATAAACTAGCTGATAGGGGGACATATTTATTGATTTCTTTGTAGTTAACCTATCAGCCCATAAGGCATGAACCAGTTTATTGTGCCATGATTTCTGATTTTGTTCCAACAGTTTTTTAATGATATTGATGAGGATATTCTTGGAAGATTCAGCTAATCCATTTCCTTGGGGATAGTAAGCAGTGGAATGGCCCAAGGTTATGTGGTATTTGTAACAGAAGTCAACCATCTTTTTAGACTTAAAAGCAGCAGCATTGTCTGTTATGATTTTTCTGTGACAACCAAATCTGGATAGGATATTTGTTTCAAGGAACTTGATAATGACAGAGTCATTAGAATTTTTGGAGGGTATAGGTTCTATCCACTTGGTAAATAAGTCAATGGCTGTGAGGATCCACTTATGTTGAGCTGAGGAGGATGGGTAAATTTCCCCAATGAATTCTACACCCCATTGTTGAAAAGGTGCCTCAACTCTGATAGAATGTAAGGGTAAGGGAAGGAGTTTTCTCTTGCCATCAAAAATTTGACACTTATGGCAAGACATGACCAACTTCTGAGTGTCTGGGAAAAGGGTAGGCCAATAGTAACCAGATCTGAGAATTTTGTTCGTTGTGGCCTTCCAGTAGAGGTGTCCTCCACATTCTCCATCATGCAACTCATGCATGATTTTTCCTGCATCATCTTCAAGTAAACATTTAAGCAAAATTCCAACATCATTTTTCCAATATAATGCCCCATCTATAATGCAAAAACTCAAAGCTTTTTGTTTCAAAAATCTAGCTTTAGTTCTGGACAAAGAAGGGGGGGCATTTAAATATAAAAGCACATAAATAATGTTAGCATACCAAGGAGAATTTAGAAATGTTTCTTCAATAAAAGGAGCAGTAGATTCTTCTATTTCTTCCAACACATCCACCATATTCATGTCTAGTGCTTGGAAGTTAGACTCAACCATAAGTTTTGCTAATCCTTGCCCTTTAACTAGTTTGGTGGGCCTAATTTCTAAGTCATATTCAAGAATAGTTGCAATCCATTTTCCCCTTTTACCATTAGGGTCTTGACTTAGAATGTCCTTGACAACAGTATGTGGAACAAAATCAATTATGTGAGAATGTAAAATATAGGCCCTAAAGTCTTTTAATGTTTTCACTAATGCTAAGGCTTGCTTCTCCATGATGTTATATTTGAGAGGAGCATCTCTTAAGGCCCTAATAAAAAAAGATATTGGTTTTTCTTGCCCTGAATCATTCTTTTGAAGTAAAACTGCAGCTATTGTATGTTCATATGAAAAAGAAAAGATATAAAATTCTTTGGTGAAATCTGGACTAATTAGGACTGGTGTTTGAGTAAGGGCTTGTTTGACCAGTTTGAATGATTGTTTAGCTGGTAAATTCCATTTTACACCGACATCTTTCTTAAGAATGTTTGGAATGTTTTTTAATAGCTCAGAAAGATTAGGGATAAACCTCCTCAGAAAATTGATCTTTCCAATGAAAGATTGCAACTCTTTGAGGCTTCTTGGATGACTGATTTGTAATATGCCATCTATCCTTGTAGGGTCTATTTTGATTCCCTCTTCCGAAATTATATGGCCAAGAAGTTTACCTTCTTGGAGACCAAAGAGTGTCTTCTTGGGATTCAATGACAAGCCAAATTTCCTACACTTCTCAAAAACTTTTCTTAGGTGAATCAAATGTTCTTCATCAGTTTTTGAGAAAACGGTTATGTCATCAAGGTAAATGATTATGAAATAGCCAATGTCTTCATAAAAGGCTATGTCCATGGCCCTTTGGAAGGTGGCCCCTGCATTCATTAATCCGAAAGGCATTTTGACATACATAAAGGTGCCCCAAGGTGTGGTAAAAGCAGTTTTGATTTGATCACTTGGGAGCACTAACACCTGGTTGTAACTCGAGAACCCATCTAAGAGGGATATCCTTTTTGACCCAACTACCCTTTGAAGTATATGGTCCATCTTGGGTAAGGGGTAGTTGTCTTTTAAAGAGGCTCTTTTTAAATTTCTGAAGTCAATACAAAGCCTGATTTCCCCTGTTTTCTTTCTAACAGAAACTAAGTTTGATACCCACTCTGAATATCTAATTGGTATAATGATCCCAGCAACATACATCTTTTCAATCTTTGCCTTAACTAAAGGTAATAAAACAGGGTTTATTCTCCTTAGTTTTTGTTTAAAAGGCTTTTGATTTTCCTTCAAAGGGATTTTATGCTGGATGATGCTGGTATCATATGATTTTAGGTCTTTGTATCCCCAAGAAAAAACATCTTTAAACTCTTTGAACAGCTCTATGTATTGCAATTTTATGTGAGCCGGGAGAGTGTTGGATAGTTTAATCATCTTGGGTTCTGCTAGACTGCCTATGTTATGCTCTTCTACATTCGTTTCTACAAGATCCATTCTCGGTTCTTTGGCTACATCGTTAAAATAAAAAAGGTGTTCTAAAGGTGTGAGACCTCTTGGAATTTTATCATTTTTGCATTATAAAACTTCCAAGTCTTCTTGGTCTGCGTTGTCAATTATCTCTGCTTCAAAAGGATTCTCATAATGATTTATATCAGCAGTATATGCCATTTCAACTTCTGGGATTTGTTCAATATACAAACAGTTTTCTTTATGGCTGGTTTCTGATATTGGTATGTCGAAATCGTTTTCTGATTTTAAGAAATCACCTATGTGTTTGTCAGAGTCAAACACTTGCCAGTGATCTTCGTTATCAGGCACAGCAGTCCTGTGTTTTACCTTTACGCTGAGCTGTTCATTTATCTCAGGTATTTGGCAATTGCTGGCACTGAAAGCGAGTTCATTTGCTAGATGATTTAGTGCTCTTGGAATGAAAATAAGTTCATACTTTTCAAAGGGTTTCAATAGATCAAGGGCAGTGTTCCGATATTCCCTAAGCCTTGGATTTCTAGATGAGTATTCTCCTTTGATTTGTCTTATGATAAGTTCAGAATCTCCTAAGATTGATATCCTCTGGGCTTCTAATTGTTTAAGCAATTGTAAGCCTAGGAGAAGTGCTTCATACTCAGGAATATTGTTAGTGCATGGGAAATCTAATTTATATGAAAAAATCTTATTCGTATTTTGAATCCAAACACCTACCCCTGCACTTGTTTTATTACAAGATTCATCAAAGTTTATTGTCCAAAGTATATTTGCCTCATTTTCATTTTCTTGTTGCGGTTGACTGTCAATGTTTTGAATTTGATTCAAGGGAAGATTTGATTGTTCTGGTGAACTGATTGGGTCTATGTTTTCCTTATCTTGTTGATTAATTTCATCTTCTTTACATAAGATAAAGGAATCTAAACTTGATTGAATAGAATAGATTGGAGAGTTGTTTATTTTGTCTACGTTGCTTACCATGTACTTCATGTGAGATTCCCTGTATAGTCCTTTGTTGTGGTTAAAAA
This sequence comes from Pinus albicaulis, assembly GCA_034641835.2. NCBI lineage: Eukaryota > Viridiplantae > Streptophyta > Pinopsida > Pinales > Pinaceae > Pinus > Pinus albicaulis. The sequence continues at coordinate 163,043,210 of CM076569.1, read as the reverse complement.
CGGGAATGGTGGCATAAGACATGTCCATTTGAAGGCTTCCCTGAAGTTTGGCTCCCCATGATCTTGATAAGAGCATGCCATACTTAGGGGGAATGTCAGCTACAACTATGTCCATTACTAGACTCTTAGTAGGAATTTGAGCTAAATTAACACATAAATCTTTGATTAAACCCAAACATTTGACTCTACTTGAGTCAAAGGAATACAAATCTTTGTATGGTTTAGCAATTTCTAAGCCTAAGCTTTCCATCACTACCTTGGGCATTAGATTGTGTGAAGCTCCAGACTCTAACATGGCATTATGTAAGATTTTCTCATGTATGTTCAAACTAACATAGAAGGGAGGGACAACCCCTTCTTGGTATTTTCCTTCGACCTCTGGACCAAACAACAGCTTAGGTTTGTCATCTGTCAAGTTTAAGGTGTCAGTATCATTTCCTAAATTCAAAGCTTTTAAAAATTGATTTTTGTACACTTCTTGGGTTACTAGTTCAGCTAGGGGAATGGTAAATTTTATCTTGGAAATCTCTCCCTCAAGGCTGAAAGGAACAATTGACTTGTTCATATTTACATCTGTCTTTTCAATTGAATTCTTTTCAGCAATTTTGATTTGCTGAACCTTGTTTGGACTGGTAATTGGGATAGTTTTATTAGGACTACTAGCTGAAGTGCTAGGGTTACTTTGTTCAACATTTGGCAAGACACTTTTGTCCTTGTTTATGTCTGGTTTCTTGGCCAAAATGTTGGTTTTCTCTGTTGCCTTTTTTGGGCTGAGTTTCTGTGTTTTTCTTGATAGCAGTATTGGTGTTCTTATCCTTTGAATTATCTATGTTCCCCTTGCTACTAAGATCGTATTGTTTGTGCACCTCCATGATTGCATTTTCAAACCCCAATCTATAGTCATCAGAATCTTCATAGGTGTTTGTATTTTGATCATAAGAGAAAAAACCGTGTTCTTCTTCAGTGAGGAAAACATCATCCCCACTGTCTGATCCAATCAAGTTTACATGAGATTCTCCCAACCTTTCCAACTCCCTATCTTCCTCATATTGATCTACATAGTTCTGTTGGAAGGGAGGTCTAATCTGTTGGTCACTTTCTTTTGGCTTATCTTGATTGTTTTCTCTTCTATAATTCTGATTTCTATTTCTGTTTTGGTTATTTTGAGGTTCTCTTGGTGGCACTCTATCATTTAAGTTGATCTTCTCAAGCATCCTCTCCATCACCTTCACTAGGTTGTCAATTTTTGTGTCAGAAGTTGAGGTTGAGGGTAGTAGGTCATCTTTATAAGTTACCCTCTTCTCTAATCTCAACCTATTTCTTTTCTCAATTATGTTTTCTTCTACGCTCACAGCTCCTTTCTGCATGTCTTCTAAGGTTAAGTAATCTCTCTCCCTTAACTGATAAGTCATTTCAGCATCAAGGCCTTCGGGATACCTTACCAAGGCCATGCCTTGAGGAGGTTTCATGTGAGGTGGAAGAGCATTGTAAACACTATTGAACCTATTGAGCAGTGTAAACACTATGAACACTCTCCCCTTGATTTCTCTTAAGGCTGCTATACTTTGCTAGTATTTGGAGAGGGTTCTTTTTGAGTTCCCATTTGTTTATGAATGTTTGATGCAAGGCAGGGAGATCATTTATGTTGTTAGGAGGTAGGTTTTTAAACCATTTTTTTACATCTCCTCCTAAACTTTGGGCGAAGATTCTCATCTTCACAGTTTCTTCTTCTATCTCCATGTAATCGAAAGCATCTTCCATCCTATCTACATGATGTTGAGCTATTGTAGACTCTTTTCCAGTGAAATGAAGGATTTTGGATTGGTAATCATTTGGTAAGGGAAGCATAGGTTGTGGTAACACTAATGGGGCATACCATGTTTCCATGGCTGGAAAGAAAGGTGGATTTGCAAGGGGTGGGTTTGTGAATGGGAAAGTGGGCTGCAATGAAGTGATTTGGATAGTGGATGTTGGATGGACAGATGTGGATGTACCGGGGATAGATTGTTGAGCTGATCTTTGATGAGAGACACCTAAATTGAGAAGGAAATGTAAATCAGGTGGTGTCGTTTCTCTACTACTAGGATGTTCACTTTGTTCTGGGGATAAAAGTGAAGACTCAGAGTCTATCTTAATTATATCATCAAGCGAACTAGTTCTAAAAGGATTTCTTAAGTCGACTTGTGATTGGTGTAGAGCTGCAAGATTTTCAGGAACTGAATTAGCTCTCAAGGTTGATCTGAAAATAATTGAAAATTTAATCTTAGGAATCTCCCTAAGTATACTTTCAGGGTTTTCAACTATTTTCGGTGGGTTTGGGTTAGGGAAGGCTCTAGTATGAATCTTTCTAGGAGCCACTATGCTGTGTTTTTCGAACCTAGCTAAAGGAAAAGTTTAACCAAATATGACAATCTTTTAAGAGGCTAACTGATCTTTTTTAAAAGAAGAAAATTTTAATCCTAAAGCCTTCTAACTGAGTTTGTATGATGTTACAGAGATTATGGGTCTTCCTAGTGGAGTCTTAAGGTCTGTTTAGGATTGTGGAGTCACCAGGTGGAAATTTTTAGCTCTTTTGGAGGTAAAAATTTTTATGGTCCACCACCAAGTTTATTATGAAGCCAAACTGAAATTTTTTTGGGTTTTTCTGAGTTTCTTGATCTTATAGGTTATGAGAGTGTCCTAAATCTGACTTAACACTTAGCTAGGGTGTCAAAACATACAGAGTTCACTCTTATGGCTTGGTAACTGATTCCTTCAAGGTTTGATAAGGTTCTAAGATAATCCTAAGGGTTTACTTAGTTTGTCACTGATTTCAAAATAAGTCCTATCATGATTACCATTATGCTTGGTAGTGCTTGAAGAAGTTTACTTATGTTATACTAGACAGTGAGTGTTTAATTTTGAAGATTTTACTCAGTTTCCCACCGTGATCGCCATTATGTTGGTGTCTCGTGTTTTGATAGTTTGGAAAATCAAAAGACAAGGCAACATCAGAACCAATCTTTAGAGTTACAGGATCTAGTCCTCCTGTTCTCAGAGAGGGATCTCTCAAATATTTGTTTGCAAAGGTTTATCTTGTGTGCTTAGAGTATTGGTTTTAGACGAGTTATTAAGTGCAGGTGTTTGCTTATTTGTTTGGTTGAATTGATACAGCATAATATGAAAGATCTAGGAAAGGTAGGTAGAAAGAGGAAGTAGTAGCTTCATTGGGAAATGGAGTCAAAAAGAGGTCATGACAAACTTATCGATGGATATGGGATATCAGAGGGAAAATCTAACTTGGCCATAGGATCCTTTGGTTTTTGAAATGAGATGGACATCAATGATTTGCAAAGAGAAATTTAATTCTCAACAACGGGAATTTGAAAACACAATTTGAAAAATAAAGAGTTATTTGATAGACAGGGCTAACCATGAATTCTACAAATCACACCTTTAAGCAAATAATGATTTCAAAACAACTTTTTAAAATGAAATCTAAGATTCGGGGAACACCCTATTTCCTCAAAGATTTTATTTCAAATGACTTAGAAAACATAAAAGATTGACTGATAATTGCAGTCATAGAAGAGGGAACACCTAACACATCTATGATCACAACTATAAAGACCTTTAAGAAAATTGTTTAAGCAAGGAAAAAGGGAAAGATCAGAATAGACCTCCTTGGCTTACTATAAATAGAAATACTTCAAAGGGAGACTTCAATAACAGCCTTTACGTGGCAGCATACAAGTAGGGAGAACCATAAATCATGCTGAAACCATCTTATTCGAGCTATCATAGAAATAAACAAGCATGAGGACTAAAGAGAGAGGTTAACGACTCTAAAATACCTCAGCAGAAGAAAACATGAAACAGTGAAGGATGAACAGGTCTAAGGAGCTTCCAGGAGTCATTTCTTAGCCTAAAAATTTCAACCTACTATAGTAAGAAATTATGGAACAGAATGAAAACAGGAGAAAACATTAAACAGTTCAGAATACTTCACCAACAGCCAAGCTCATGGATCTAATGATAGAGCCTTCTTAGGAACAAGCATGCAACAACATCATCAAGGCTTCCAAGACTTCAATTTCTTCTTCAACTTCAACATACTATGTATTATTTCAGAGAGTTTCAGTATTACAACCAGTGATCAACCAACCCCTCTCTGATCTTCTCCAGTAGTATTTATAGAAGAATGAGGAGGTGAGATCTGATAAAAGATCTCCAAAGATAATTAATACAGACTTAATGGTTTCTCGGCCTTTGGGGGGCTCGATGAAGAAGCTTACATAGGTGTCCTCTGTATTAAATAATTTACATTTAAGATTTAAGCTCGGTGAGAGATTTTTTTGACTTTTGAGGCTCCGTGTTGTGTAATAGTCACTCTGTTGATATTTTTTTTACATTAATTTCCTTGGCAGAAATAACTATTCAGCTCACTTGAGGCAAATATCTGATCTTGATCAATAACTTCGGCCTCTGTTTGAATGCTTTGAGGCACAGGTGGCACTGTGGTAGCTGGGAGGAATCAATTTGCCTTAGATGTGGTGGTGGAGGCCTTTTGTCTGATAAAACACTTCGATTTCCTTTAACTGTGTCTTAATTGGGAGGATTAGGCTTTTGATAATCGATCTTAGCTGTAATCCTCATAAATTTGTCTTCAATCTTCCATTCTGGTGCGTTCTGCCTTTGACAATGATACTCTTTGATTTGTGATTGATTTACTGTGTTTTGCTGGTGTGCAGGGATCGTGAGGCATCAGCGCCTTTGGAATATTGACGAGGCACGTAAATTTGAACCCATGGATGGCTTTCTTTTTAAAGAATCAAAGGCGTGAGAATTAAACCCCGGCCTTCGGCCTTTCTTCAACATATAACGAAAAAAAACCATATAATCACCCTTACCAAATAATATATCTGGACTTCAAACTTTTGATAAAACCAAACTATATAACCAGTTCGGGTCACAAAAGGTGTTTGCTGACGTCAGGGTGAGTGTGACTCGAAATTTCTTTCAAATACGCTTTATAAAGCTCCCCGGGTCCGGATTTCACGACCATACGAGCAAACAAACCAGGCTCGCTCCAATCCGCTGTTGCCGCGTGTGCGTTGATGTGTACGTTGACTAGGCTTCGGGGGCCACCAGTTCTGTGGGACTGCTGAATGCTGTCGTGGCGGTGGGGACCAGGGCGACTGATTGTGGGCCGTCAATCCGCAGATCAGATTGACGGCAGAGATGTTTTGATAAACGCGTCGTACCTTAGTTTATCCCTCGAGCTTCTTCTAAGTGCGATCACTGTCCGATGAGCCGGCCTCAGATCGGACGGTGCACGTCAATATCGCGTCGGGCCCATAGTCGACTTTTAATGCGCAATGAGGGCAGTATCTCCAAACCGCTCAAGGCCACGTGTCGGCCTGCGGCATTGATCACGACCAAACGGGGAAAACAGCTTTCCCTTCAAAGGCAGTGCGATGAAAAATGCTCCGGTTTTGTACAGTGATTGACCGTGGGGACCATCGGGGTGATTGATTTGCGGGCCGTCGATTTGCAGATCAGATCGATGGTGGGGATCAATTTAAGCTCTGCACCGGCGGAACCTTTTCATACCCTGAAAAAACACAAAATAGTAATAAAAACAAAGGATTCATGGTTTCGGGGGCAGAATATATATATTTATAATATGGCTTGGCGCCCGTCTATGGGGCCATGGTCTACATGAAATGTAATATGATCGGGGGCTGTAATATACAAGGCTAATTGGCATCGGAGATTTTTATTTAACCAAAAGACTTGTGCGCTTTGTTTTTTGCAATGCGATTGGCGCTTTGTGGGTCTAGCACCTAGTTCTAGGGCGCGGGCACGTGGAGGGGAAGTGGCTTAAAACTTATCCCAAGGGGGCTTAAGTTTGTAATACAAAAATGTGTTTTTTATGAAATTTTTCAAGTTTTTCTATGGTTGTGAGGGTTTCGATAAGGCAAAGAAAGGGTCTTAAACCTTATCAAAGGGGTTTTGATGGAGGGGAAAAAGGGAGAAATATGAAAATGAAGGATTTTTTATGGAGAATAAAGGTGTAAAAATGAGGTTAGTTTTGGAAGTGGAAGGAGGGGAAAAATGATGATTTTGCAGCAGTCTCTCATGAAATTAGCAGAATTCCAGGGTGTAAAATGGGCACAGTAGGAAAGATTATGGACAGAGGCATGAGGCCTTCTAGAGTCTTCAAGAGATAACATTTTTTGCAATAAAATTTGTTCCTTGAGGCTCTAAAAATGATTTAGCCACCTTTTGGTATAACAAATTTTATAGGTGGCTAACAAGTTGTATTATTAGCAAACTGCCCAGATGCAGTAATACACCCATAGGATTTCCCGTGAGCATTACACAGTTTTGGAAGGTTGAAAATCTTAAAAAATAGGGATTTAATTCTCTTATAATTGTGCAAGCAAGGTAGGCTGAGCAGAGGCATGAAATTGGCTAAGTGTTAGTTGATTTTTTCTGGATCAGTGTGAGACAGTTGGTAGAGTGCAACAGACTCTTGTGAGAAGAGTGCATTGTATTGTTTCATGATTCATTGGTTGATTATACAATATAAGATAGAGGGGTTTTTAGCAACAAGCTTTCCCCAAGAAAAATATATGTGTTGTGCGATTGATTTGCTTCTTTCTTTTACTTGGTGTGATTGTGCGATCATGTTTATTTTCCGCAATTAATTTGTAGAAGGATTCAGTATCTTGCTTTAGCATATCGCATGATAGGATTGAATTCATTGGTATACATATTGTTTGTATAATTTCTACATGGTATCATAGTGCCAGGATTCACTATAGTGGAGAATAAATTGAGTTTGTGTTGAACAAAATTCGAATTTGCAAAAATATTCTTTGGTGCAACAGGTGGATCAAATGGCTTTCAATGAATTAATATTGGAATATGCACTTGAGGGAAGCTCTAATTATGTTGCATGGAAAGACAGAATGGAGGAAGTTCTATAGGACAATGGGTTGAAAGAATTTATCAACACTGATATTTGTAGGCCCGCAACAGCAGACGCCACTCTTCTTGATGCTTGGCAAAAGACGGTTGCAAAAGCGAGGAGGATCTTATTAGAAGGAGTTTGAGATCACATTGTCTCGAGTCTCCATGGAAAGGCAAATACATATGCAATTTGGAAGGCTTTGACACATCTGTTTCATAACAAAAGTGACCACAGAAAATTGGCACTAAAGGACAAGCTCAGGAAAATCAAAATGGAGAAAGGTGACACTATTCTGAAATACTTGTCCAAGTTCATCCAATGTCGAGATGAGCTTGGAAGTGTCGATATTACTGTAGCGTATGATGACTTGCCGAGCCTAGCACTTCTAGGCCTTCCCAAGAGATGGCATAGTTATCAAGACTCTGTCAATGGGAGGGAGAAGCTACCAGATTGGGAGTGACTTTGGTCAAATTTGGTACAAGAAGAATTTAGGCGGAATACCAAGGGTGGATCCTCATCCAAGACAGATGATGAGGAAAATTGTGCCTTGGCTGGTAAGGCAAAGAATGGAAAGGGAAAAAACCCTATTCGAAATCTAAGACCGGCAAAGAAGGCAAGAAGCATGACATTTCCAAAGTGAAATGTTTTCACTGTCACGAGCATGGACATTATGCCACTAATTGTCCACAGAAGAAGAAGAACAACAAGAAGGCTTCAGGATTTGTAGCGGGTGATGCTTTGGCTTCATAGTTCGAGTTGGACTTCTCACTCATCACATGCATGGTGTCTAGTGCAATGGGATCAGTGTGGTACTTAGATAGTGGTGCATCTTTCCACATGACGGGAGACAAAGAACTCTTTAGTAGCTTGGAGGAGAAGGATCTTCAGATGCACATTGAGATGGGTGATGATGGGAGGTATAACGCTACTGGGATTGGTACAATTACTTTCCAGAGACAGTCAAGTAAAACTTTCTTATTAAAATATGTCATGCATGTAGTAGGCTTGAAAAATAATTTAGTTTCAGTTGTTATGTTGGAGGATAGAGGATATGATGTGGTTTTTAGTGAAGGGAAAGCATTCCTTCGTCACAAAGCCACAAGACAAGTTAAGAAGATTGGGGTTCGTGTGAAGAACCTCTACAAACTTGATGTAGATGGCTACGCAACATTGATGAGTAAAGAAAACAGAGTGGTGAGCCGGGATGAGGGTCAGTTATGGCACAGTAGATTGGGCCATCTACACCACAAGGCCTTGAAATTCATGCAGCAGATTTATACGAGGCTTCCAAAGGGTACTCTTGCGCAGATAGACACATGCAAGGGATGTACCATGGGGAAGTATACAAAGGCCACTTTTCATGAGAAGGAGAACCAAGCAGCGGAAATCCTTGAGAGAGTTCACTCAGATGTGTGTGGACCATTCTCTATATCTTCTACAGCAAAGCACAGGTATTATGTGATTTTTGTTGATGATTTTTCTAGAAAGTGTTGGATCTACTTCATGCAGAAGAAAGATCAGACGTTCTCAAAATTTTGTGAGTTCAAAGCACTGGTTGAGAAAGATATAGGGAAGCAGGGGAAGGCTCTGAGGAGCGAAAATGGTGGTGAGTACATCTCCAATTAATTCAAGAAATTCTATGCCAAAGAAGGAATTCAGAGAGAGTTGATTGTGCCTCATAACCCATAACAGAATGGGGTTGTAGAAAGAAATAACAGAACAATTGTGGGTGCGACACGAGCTATGTCACATGATCAGGGCCTACATTTGCATCTGTGGGCAGAGGCATGCAACACAATATTTTTTATGCAGAACTATAGTCCTCATCGAATACTTGGCATGAGTACACTAGAGGAGGCTTTTTCTGGTAAGAAACCTAATGTTTCATATTTTAATTTTTTTGGCTCATATGTCTATTGCCATGTGACCAAAGATTCTAGAAAGAAGCTAGAACCATCAGATGAGATTGGGATATTTGTGGGGTACAATATTACTCCCCACAACTATCGGGTGTATTTTCCGAACAACAGGATGACAATTGTTAGACGGGATATAAAATTTGATGAGGAGAAAACCATGTGATTGTCCCTTAAGAGGGAGCTTGATTTTCATGCAGATGAGGAACTCTTGGATCCAAAGGATGAACCTCAATATGTGGAGCAACCACATGCAAAGGATCATGGAGATGCATAAACCACTCACAAGAACATGTAGGAGCACCTACATCACTGCGCAGATAGAGACAGTCACCAGACAAGTATATTGGATACATGGCTCTTATGAGCAAGTGTATTGTGATAAAACCATCCTCTTTTGAGGAAGCAGTGCAGCAACCAACTTGGGTTGATGCCATGGCTGAGGAGTATGACTCCATCGTTAGGAACAGTGCATGGGAAGGTCCCAAGACCAGTCAGGAAGTCAATGGTTGGATCTAGATGGATCTATAAGGTGAAGTAGGCAGCAGATGAGAGTGTGGAGAAGTACAAGGCTAGATTTGTAGCCCAGTGATTCTCACAGGTTGAGGGGATTGACTATGAGGATACTTTTGCATCGGTTTCAAGGTACTCATCGATTAGATCTATCCTTGCACTCTCAGTGCAGATGGGGTGGTAGATACATCAGATGGATGTGAAAACTGCATTTATCAATGGAGTTATTGAGGAAGAAGTGTACATTGAGAAACCAGAAGGTTTTGAGACCTTTGACAGGGAGTCGCATGTGTGTAGACTCAAGAGAGCATTGTATGGGCTGAAGGAAGCACCTCATGCTTGGTACACCAGGATTGACAGCTATTTCACCGGGTTGGGCTTCACAAAGAGTGAAGAAGATGCGAACCTGTACCAGATTGTGGTTGATGGTAATATTTTGATTATTGTACTTTATGTAGATGATCTTATTCTGACAGGCGATGAGTAGCTCATAACTTCTTGCAAGAGAGTTTGAGATGAAGGGCATGGGACTCTTTCACTATTTCCTTGGTTTGGAGATATGGCAGCGGGATGGGGAGCTATTTGTTTCTCAAGGCGAGCATGCTAAAGATATTATGAGGAAGTTCCACATGGAGAGTTGTAAACCCATGGAGACTCCTCTTGCAGGAAACTGGAGGAATGAGGATGCTACTTCAGGTGAGGTAGTGGACGCTACTATTTACAGACAACTTGTGGGTTCACTCATGTACTTGGTGAACACACGACCAAACATATGCTACGCAGTTAACCAGCTTAGTCAAGCTATGGTTAAGCCGACCGAGCTCTTTTGGAAGGCAGGGAAGCATGTCTTGAGATATCTCAGGGGCACTACAGAGTATGGATTATGGTACATACGGACAAAGGGAGTGAAGCTTCAAAGCTTCACCAATGCAGATTGGGCAGGCAGTCCATTAGACAGGAAGAACACATCAGGAGGGATCTTCAACATAGGATCGACAATAGTTTCTTGATACAACAGGAAGCAGAGATCATTTGCACTCATTTCAGCCAAGGTAGAGTACATGGCAACCAGTCAGGTGGAATGTGAGGCCATATGGATGAGGAAGATACTTGTTGTTTTATTTGGTCATCAGATGGATCCGACCGTGATACATGTGATAACCAGAGTTGCATAAAACTCTCGGTTAATCCAGTATTCCATGACACGTCCAAGCATATTGACATTCGGTACCACCATCTCAGAGATTGTATTCAGAGACGCATTATGTTACTTCAATACATTCCCACAGAGGATCAGGATGCAGATATTCTGACGAAGGTGCTCGCCAAGAGAAAATTCGAATACCATAGTGGCAGGATCGGGGTAGATGATAATCCCTTTCTTGTTGAGAGGGAGTGTTGAAAAGTCAACAAGAAATGTGTGTTTAATTTAATTTTCCCTTAATTAAATTGGACAATAAATTGTAATATTATCTTATAGTCACTTGTAATAGTTAACTGAGTGTGATAGACTTAGTTAGCTCATGAAATTCGAGTTGAGGGTGGTTGGTGAGGCATGTAGAGTGATTCTATTTGTTTTAGAGTCCAAGTTGTAGTTAGTGTATCATTTTAATGCATGATAAATCAGTTAACTCAATTGATTGAGTTAAAATCAGTTTAACTAGTTGTAACTAATTGTTGCACTAGTGAGAGGTCAAGTGAATTAAATCAGACTTAATTCACATGCAGTGATCTATCAAGTGACTGATGATTTACTATTAATAGTTTCATGCATGTCAGTTCTGATGAAGACCATGTTGACATAGAGGTTAAAGGGATGCTATCTATCAGTTGTATTATTAGCAAACTTCTCAGATGTAGTAATAAACCCATAGGATTTCCCATGAGAATTGCGCAGTTTTGGAAAGCTGAAATTCCTAAATAATACGGATTTACTTCTCTTAGAATTGCGCAAGTAAGGCAGGCTGAGTAGAGGCTGGAAATTGGCTAAGTGTTGGTCGATTTTGTCTGGATCAATGTGACACAGTTGGTAGAGTGCAGCAGACTCTTGTGAGAAGAGTGCACTGTATTGTTTCATGATTCCTTGGTTGATTATACAATAGAAGATAGAGGGGTTTTGAGCAGCAAGCTTTCCCCAGGAAAAATATCCGCGTTGTGGATTGATTTGCTTCTTTCTTTTACTTGGTGTAATTGTGTGATCATGCTTATTTTCCGCAGTTAATTTGTAGAAGGATTCAGTATCTTGCTTTAGCATATCGCATGATCAGATTGAATCCATTGGTATACATATTATTTGTATAATTTCTACAGACTGACAATGATATGAATTTTAACATTATTTAGCCCTAAGGCCCACACTTTATTCTTTGAGGACCTCAAGTTGAGGATCTAGACACGTGACTCTATTATTAGTGGATTTGATGGTTATGTATGTTATTTATTGATACTATGATGATGATAACATTAATGGTTATGTATGTTTTCTATTGATATGATTGTAGCATTAATGGATATGTATATTCTTTATTGATATCATGATGATGATAGATTTGATGGATAGGTATGTTTTCTATTGATGTTATGATGATGATGGCTTTGATGGATATGTTTGCTTCCCATTGATGTTATGATTATGATAACCATGATGGATGTGTCCCATATGTTAGCTACTTACATTAGTTCCGATTCACAATGAACAATGATGTGAATGACTAGGTCATGTTGATGTTTCTATTATGATAATGACTAACATTGAGAAACTTTGTTATTGATGATTATTGAGTATGACAGGAAACCACCAGAGGCACTCGCATATGATGAGTTGACAAAATCTGGTTTGGTAGAAATTAATATTTTTTCTCTGAAATTCTAAGTCCAATTTGAAACTTGCTATATATATCTACTCTGATGATATGTCAGTGGTTACAGGAACAGGTTCATTTCTTGGCCGAATGACTCACATATGGGTGATGGGGTTGTACAATTGGATGGAACAACATGGGAGGGGTGGGACAATGTCCTTGATCTCACCCGCTAGCACTCCTACTGTGACTTAGGCTATAAAGGTCGAAACACCTATGCCTTGAAGATGACGATGTCGTGGGGGCAGGTCCCAAATTTGGGTCGCTCACGAGGATTTTCTGGGGGGCGCACATTAAGGTGGATTCCTTGATCTCCAGCACCATTAGTCTCATTATAGCAAGTGACCTACGAGATGATAGCGGTCTCTGTCGTTGCACCTATACTTTCCCCTCATAGCCACTGGATTCTTGAAGGGAAAGTGGCGTGGCACCCTTGAAACTCCAAGAGAAGTTCTTGAAGGGCATGAACGACTTGGCACCCTTAGCATCACAAATAAACTGTTAGGCATGGCACCCTTGGAACTTCGAAAGGAAGTTTTTGAAGGGTATGACCAACTTAACACCCTCGACATCATTAAAAAGAAACTGATAAATATAATCAAGATATTAAAATCCTACAAACTCATATAAAGTGGTATATGATGCAATAACCAAGGAAATTAAATCAAGAATAAAACTTAGGGTAAGGGAAGAATAGGAAGAAATAAAATAGTTTACCCTGAGAACTCTACCCCTTTCCATGTTGAAAAATATTAAGTGGATAATGTACATGAGTAACTTAATTAGGCAAAAGGGGGAAAGAGGGGCATAGAGTTAAGTATAAATATTAATCATAAAATAGTTAAAAACTTCATTAAGAGAAGAGGGTGGTGAATTAAAATAAGATTAATAAATCAAAATTGGAGAAATTAGAGAACTTCCATGTGGAAAGAGCCAACATAAGAATGTCCATCTAAGAGGCAAATTGAGTTAAATTAGGAGGTAGTTAGGGGACCGAATCTAAGACTTATCAGTTAACTTCAGTAATAAACACAAATTAAGGAGTAGCAAAAGGGGGATCAAGAGACAACTAGGAGAAGAAATATGAAGTCTTGTTGGGGTGAGGAAAATACTATTTTAAATTAATATTTAAGTAAATGATTTTGGAGAGTCTTGGTGAGAGGGTGACACATGGGTGGGTGAATAATCAAATTTTGGATTAATAAAAATAAGCAATTATGCATGAAATGCCAAGTGTCACCTATGGAGCCTTCTATAAAAGAAGGGGAAAGCCATGGGAAAAGGAATTTTTTTCTTACCCTATTGTTGGATGGAGGATATTATGTCATTGTTAATGGTTACGAGCTATAGTTGAGTTTGGTGAGGTAGAGGACTTTAGAGAGGGGACTCTTGAGCCAAGGAGTGCTCACCTCTATCAGCTAGCACATTTCCTTCATTGTACAGCGCCATTGAAACTCGGGGGTCTGCAGGGAAGGAGAGTACCCAAGGAGTAGGCTGGGAGGTCAACTGGTGGGTCACTACATTCGGATTAAGCACGTCAACATTCACGCTTGGAGGTAGGTGACAACAAGGGAGTTTTAGTGACAAGTCAAGATTGAATTTCGTCTCCGAGTGAGCGGTACCTATGTTATTTATAATGTTTTTTATATGACTTCATTGTGCCTATAATTAGCATGTAAAATAGATGTATGTGTAATGAAGTTAAATTCATGGATGTTTGATATAAGTGATTAATTTTTCTGATTTTCCAATGTTGTATGCTTATGATTAAATTCCTAGTTTACTGTATTATTTCTTTAAAATAAAAATTAAAAATTAAAAAAAACATAGGGTTGGTCTAGTAAAGCATAGGGTTCGTCCCTACATTGGAGAAAAATTGGGTCTTCAAATCCTGTATAATTTCTTTGTCATTTCCAATAAACAACATATCATCCACATACAAGACCAAATAAATAACATGGTCACCAATTAATTTAAAATACACACAGTGATCCTCTTTGATTTTGGTCAATCCAAGTCCCCGTATATATGTATCAAATCTTTGATACCACATCCTTGGTGACTATTTTAACCCATACAATGACTTTTTTAACCTACATACCAATTCTTTCTTACCCTTCACCACAAAGCCTTGAGGTTGCTTCATGTAGATCTCCTCTTTCAGATCCCCGTGAATAAATGTTGTCTTCACATCCATGTGTTCTACCCCAAAATCAAATGGAGCAACAACAAATAAAATTAATCTAATAGAAGTTACCTTGGCAACAGGAGAAAAAATATCACCAAAATCAATTCCTGACACCTGGGAATAACCTTTTGCTACCAAACGAGCTATGTTTTTCTCCACCTTGCCTTCTGCATTGATCTTCTTCTTAAACACCCATTTGCTTCCAATGGGTTTCCTTCTAGACAACATCTCCACCAAATCCCATGTCTCGTTTTTGTGCAAGGATGTCATTTCATCAACCATGGCCCCCTTCCAGAGTTTTCCATCCTCTGAATCCACTTCTTCCCTGACAGTTCTGGGATCATCATCAGTGATAGATAAAGCAAAATTTGAACAGAAAGTAGATGGACTATACTTTCATGGTTCCCTTCTTTCTCGAACCGATATTTTGGGCCCTATGGCCATTTCAATCCACATACCATGTTGAATACTTGTTGTGGAGGTTTGAAAGGTATTCAAAGTTATAAGCTTGACAATTTAAATTTTTAAAATTAAATCCTTTCACGTAGTGTTTTGAAGTTATTTTAATAAAACATATTTTGGAGACCTTTTGTTTTAGTGGGTTTATTAAAAACGATTCCTTTATAATTTTGGTAGAAGTTTCTGTTATAGTAAAATTATGTGGGGAAAGTATTTGTTATGATATATTTTTGTTTAAAAAGGGGGTTTGCATATTTGGTGTTTGCATAAGGGATTATTTGGTATTTTTCAATTAATATTTATTTGAGATTTGACTCAATGATAAAGAGAAAGTGAATAAAGTGGTGCACTAGAAATATGTATTTACCTTTATTTAAGTTGGTATAAGAGAGTTAAAAGTAAATCATGGGTTACAAAAGGAGAATTAAACAGTTCTAGAGATAACTGAATCAATTAAGGTAAAATAATCAAAGGAAAGAATGTGAATCCTTAGTGGCATATCTATAGCTAGGTGTAGAGATTGCAGAAGAAAAATTTATGGATGACTTAACAACAACTGATGAATTAAAGAAAAAGTAATTTGGAATTAAATTTGATAATGGATACTTGTTTTATGAAGATGAATTGAAGTTGATCTCTAAAAATAAATTAGTTGATAAATTGTTGTTTGCTTTTGATGATCAAGCAGAAGAACATGAAGTGGAAATTGTAGTAGTAGTTAGACGAACAAACAAGTTTGAAAATGTCAAGCTTGATTATGATGCAGAGATAAAGCTAACTGGAGGATGGCTTAAGAAATATTTTGAACATATTGATGTAGGTTTGAAAGCAAAAACTAGCATGGTGAAGAACCTTGAAACTGAACATAATGAAGAATCCATAAATGATGTAGGTGGCATGGATATTGAAACAACTATTGATATATCTAAAGATGTTCATGGAATTATGATGTAGTGGAATCCTGGAGAGATTAAACATTATTACTGATTGGTGTGGGAGCTATCCAATGAACAAGAAACAATTGATGATGAAAATGAACTTGTTGAAAAAGTATTTGAAATGGATTGGCATCATCCTAGTTACAGTAAGAAGGAATATCCAGAGTTCATGATTTGGAGTAGGAAGAAGACTAAACAGGTTGAAAGAATCAAAGTTTGGAGCAACAAGTCCAAGAAGAAATTTCATCAATATGTTGAAGCAAAGAAAGTCAAGATGAAATATTTGAGTCATATTTGTAAGTCTAACTGAGACTTCGACCAACAGAGATTGTTGTGTATTGTAGAAAATCCATTTCTCCATTAAGGGGGGATGTTATAATAATGTAGAAATGGAAGAGTCTGAAAATGTGATAGGTTTGTTGAGTTGTCTTCTTAGTTGTTAAGAAATGTTATAGATCTATGTGAGTTACGAGGTCTAATTCTAGAAGTCAGTGTTTTCCAATGTAAGTGAGTTGTATCTGAGTCGAAGTCTCTATCTTCCATGTTGTTATGGAAATCGAGTCTAGTGATCTCATAGTTATGTAATGCGACACATTATGATGTATTTATATTGAGCAAGTGTGAGCAGGCTTAAGCCTGAATTAATAATATTACTATGTTGTGTTACACTTTGTATTTTCTAATTACTATGAAATTTTTTGAGGGTTTTCAATAGACTCACGTGCCCTGTATGATATATTTTTATGTCGTAAGGCATATTTATTTGAAAACAACTCACCTATTGTCTACCTGTCCTTCGTTTGCATTGTTAGATGTTTTTTTAGACGATTAAAATATCCTCAAACATTGATTTGAATTCGGTATTTAAATTCAGTTTTGATTGACGAGGTGGCAATAGATCCTTGAATTCGACATTGCTTGGCAAGGTGGCAACAGATCCGACCTTGGTTCTTAAAGCATGGATCTAACTGCCCTCATTGACGAAATTTAGTTAACGGTACTCATTAGCCTTCCTCGCCCTCCCCACTAGCATTAGCCACGCGCATCAGCAGATCTTGATTCTGCTAATTGAATCCAGACAACTTGGGTAATCTACTCAAGGGAAAATTGCTCCGACGAGAAATCTGAGCATGGTGACTGTGATTTCAAAAACTCGGCTAAGGGATCTCGATGGATTTTCAAACTATTTCTACTCAGAACGTTAAACAAATCGGACTCGACTCCTTTCGGTAGATTATCTTCCAATCGCACAAATTTGAGGTTCTCGTGTTCAAATCAGAATAAATAAGACCGCGTTACTACTCAAATTACAGTTACCTTTCCCACTCTTGATAAAATTGTTTTTAAAAACCTAATACGCATCTGCCCCAAATGCAGTTTCTCACTTACCAGTTTCAACCTAGTTTTGTTTAACTTGTGTATTTTATTATATCGAGATTGCCAGTGGTTATGTTGTTTTAATATTAAATGTATTTTTATTTATTTATTTTATTTATGTTAATTATTTTCTTTTTTTAATGTGCATCTCCTTTTCAGTACCGCGATCTGTATTTATTATTCCTGTTGCTGCAGGGTATTAGTATATTACCTATTTGATATTTTATTAACCGAACATTAGTTTTTAAGTTAATTAAAATTAAAATTCGTATTTCTAATATTTAGGTAAACCATTTAAATTATTTTTTAAATAAATTTTATTTTATTTATCACAAATTTTATTGGTTCTCTACTCATTTCTCTTACTGTTACTGTGTAATCATGTTAATGTACCTTCAGCATCAGTTGATAGACCCGAGCATAGTACGAACTGTGTGTGCTGGATGAATTCTACAACAAGGGCATCCTCACGATTCTTGGCCAGGTTTCTGATTTTGAGAGAGAAAGGTAATCAACCGTGGGATTTGAACTTTGGTTTTTTGTTCTGGTGCTTCGACTTTCAAGGCAAATAAGTAATAGTTGTTGATTTGAACTTTGGTTTTTCGTTCTGTGCTTGACTTTCAAGGAAAATAAGTAATAGTTGTTAGTTACCTAATGGCCGTGATGAAATTCTTCTTCCAATTTTAAACACTAAACCATAAATAATTTTCGAATTTATCCATATTATACATAGCTAATAAATTCTTTGGGATGAGAATAGTTCATCATCTCTTTGTTTTACTTAAATATTTCTTCATTTCTTAAGGAGTAATTATTTTAAGAAGTAATTATTATAGTATTTGGTTTTAAATGGAAGCAAAAATTTGTTTTACTTAAATATTTCTTCATTTCTTTGTTTTTTTAAGGAGTAATTATTTTAAGAAGTAATTATTATAGTATTTCTTTGATTCGTTTTAAGTTTTTTGTTCTCGTGCTTCGACTTTCAAGGCAAATAAGTAATAGTTGTTGATTTGAACTTTGGTTTCTCATTCTGGTGCTTCGACTTTCAAGGAAAATAAGTAATAGTTGTTAGTTACCTAATGGCCGTGATGAAATTCTTCTTCCAATTTTAAACACTAAACCATAAATGTATATAAATAACTTTTGAATTTATCTATATTATATGTAGCTAAAATGGAAGCAAAATTTTGTTTTACTTAAATATTTCTTCATTTCTTTGTTTTTTTAAGGAGCAATTATTTTAAAAAGTAATTATTATAGTATTTCTTTGATTCGTTTTAATAATATACTTGACACTGTATTATCATGTCGCTTGCCATTTGAACTACCCAGATAAAACTAACATTCAACAAAATTTATAAATATATTTCACGATCACTTGTTTTAAGAATAATTAAGATTAAGTAAATATTTATATCATCAATGTTTCATGCTTACGTGTTTTAAAAAAAAAAGTTATTGCAAATTTTCATTGGTTTCCATTTATTATTTGTTTTAATTTCTCTCAAATAACTATTATATAATTATTAAGTATTTTAAATAAAATTTAAATATTTAAATTAAATAAATTTTAAAATGACATTAGTAATTAATTTTATTATTTTTAATAAATGATTTATGTGGACAAAAATTTATTAATTTGAGTGTGTAATATATTTTATTATAATTTAATAATAGTGAATCAAATTAATGAAAAACTTAAATTATATAAAATTATATATAATAATATTTAGATTTTACAGTAATATTTTCTTATATAGTTTTAAAACTAAAATTATATAATAATATTTAGTTTTTATAGTAATATTTTTCTTTATACTTTTGTATGGATTCTTCTGTGGTGGGATGGGGCTCAACCTCTTTTTTGGTTAGATTTTTTCAAGAGTTTGTTGGAATGCTGGATTTGTGGAGAATCCCTCCTAAATTCCTCATCACTAGCTTCTTTTTCAAATATTTTTTTTGGAGACAATGGAGATTATAGTCACTCAAGGAAATGACTAGAGCATTTTGGGGAAATAAAATTTAAGGCATTGTCTTCCAGATGTTGTGCAATATCCAAAGTGTGAGGTGAGATATAACAATATTGTAGAATATGTCTAATATATGCAAGAATATTCTCTCATGAGCAAGTTCATTAGATTATGGCCCTTTGAAAAGTCTCTAATTGGTTGGATCCAAAATAAATGGAGTCGGGACAAATACATCTAGAGCTACAAGCAAAAGTATTAATCACATTGATTCCAATTGTTGGATGACATGGTGCAAATACATCTAGAGCTACAAACAAAAGTATAATTCACAATGATTCCAATTGTAGGATGACATGGTGTAGACTGAAAAAATGTTGACCCATATGCATTGTGGTTTCAATTTGCTTACTGATTTTTTATATTTTCCCTTTTTGTTTTGTATTTGAATTATACAAGAGAGAGACATGTGACATTATCACTATCATCATAGAAGAGTAAGGGTTTAATGCTACTCTTTCCTACGTACTACCTTACCTTACATCTAGAGCTACAAGCAAAAGTATTAATCACATTGATTCCAATTGTTGGATGACATGGTGCAAATACATCTAGAGCTACAAGCAAAAGTATTATTCACAATGATTCCAATTGTAGGATGACATGGTGCAGACTGAAAAAATGTTGACCCATATGCATTGTGGTTTCAATTTACTTACTGATTTTTTATATTTTCCCTTTTTGTTTTGTATTTGAATTATACAAGAGAGAGACATGTGACATTATCACTATCATCATAGAAGAGTAAGGGTTTAATGCTACTCTTTCCTACGTACTACCTTACCTTGCGGCGTTTCCTTTGCAACATATGGTGCAATTACTAGTATATTGAACATTTTATGAATAGAGATTACATATACACATTATGCATCTACATAATTTAATTTTTATTTTCAAATAGTTTTTTTTTTCTAAATTTTAATAAAAAATTATATTTTTAATAAATTTAATTATAATATAATAAGTTTAATTATTAAAAAATATCTACATTAAACACATAAATTAAAAAAATAAATCATATTTTTTATAAATTAAATTATAATATAATAAATTTCTTAATATTGAAATCATATCTACATTTTCATCCCTTCACGGTCCATATTTCTTAAAAGTAAAAATGTACATACCAAGAGGATGAATAAAATGCACATCTTCAAACCTCCCACCACTGCTTTACACAAACTTTATATATATATATATATATATTTCAAAATAATTAAATAATTTATAAATATAAATTATTTAATAATATTTTTTAAATAAAAATCTCTTCATAATATTTTCTAAAATACACACAACTTCAACCAACATAATCATCCAAATAAATCAAATCAAGTCATCTTCAAAATACAAGATGTTATTCTAACTTGTCAATCGCAGGATACTTGTCCCTTGTTTTCCCAAAGTTGGGATGCCACCGAGAAACACCTTTACTATGTTTGGGATTAGAGTCAAAGAGTTAAAGCCATAAAACTAAGTAAAAATACCGAAAAGGAAGATGGTGAGGCAAAGATCATGAAAGTTTGGGTCCCAAAATATTATAAAGATCATAGATATGCTATTCTACTTTTATGTATAGAACCATCATGACTTCAATCTTTAAAAGTATGGAACCATCATGACATTAGATTGAAAGATGCTCTATTATACACTTTGAAAGCTTTTACTAAAGAATTAGATTTTCCATGTGATTGTTTGAGTTTTCATGAACCAAGGTACAGGTTTCGCTTCAAACAGGGAATTTGATGACATGTGGTATGTATTTGTTCTCCAACATTGTATTTGACACGTGGAATACAAAATCTACATGTCAACCATTATTTACATTAAAAAAAACTTTGTGACTTGTATATGACATGTGGACACAAAATTTACATGTCAACTATTACTTATATAATTTTTAGTCCAACATATTAATATTTAACTATAATTGATACTTATTATAAATTATAATAGGTACCTACAAGGTATTGGCTATCGCTAAATTTACACATATATTTTATAATGCAATTGTGTATGGCCTATACATATATGTTATAATGGAACTATATATGGATTGGCAAGGGCAAAGTTACTAGGGGTTAAATGAAGTAATGAATGAAAAAAATGTAATTTTGTTGTGAGTGGTTATATTAAGTTAATAACTAATTTAGGTTTTTATGGGTTACATACTATTTAATTTTGTTGTGTTTAATGATGGGTTTGCTCCACTTTGGTGGCTCAACTTTGTCTCATAAATTCAAAGGGTTTAATTTAATGTTGGGTCTACTTCGATAGGTCTTCTCAATTCTATTAACTTTCAAGGTTTTTAGTTAATGTTAGGTCTAATCCACTCCAATGGGTTTGCTCAACTCCATTAATTTCTAAAGTTTCTATTCATTGCTAGGTCTATTTTTTGGAATTGTAGTGATGGAATTGATGTCAACATGGTCATGATGTTGTTGGTCATATCCATGTGTGATGAGTGTTGTGTGATGGATGATTGGGTTGATGGTCTTGTTAATTGGCATTGATGTCAACATACTTATGAATAGACCTAGTGCAAGTAATTTGGAGGCTGAGTAGAGATGGATTCCACATGTTGGTTGGATTGAGGTTGGCATATTGTGTTGATTGGAGATGTTGCTACTGCAAGAGGTTGGAGTGTTGCTCTAGGTGTGACATATGTATCTCTATGTCTAGAGACATTAGATTGTTGTTACATGTGTTGAGATGAGGTTGTATGTGTTGGAGGTGCTTCTATCAGTGTTGGATGCAGTTGTATGAAATGATGATGCTACTATAGGAGTTGGTACATCTTGATATCAACTTTTACTTCCATTTTAAACAGGGATAGTGATTGGTTCACGACACTCAAACTGGGTTGATCTTTTTTGGATCCTTTCTTTAACAAGTTTTTTGTTTCTCCCCGAACTTTTGATCCTCATTCTGATTTTTCCTTTGCATATGAACCCCCATCTTATCCAAATGTCCCTAGCTTTTTATTCAAGGCCTCCATGAGAAGGCTTGCATTTCGATTGATATTTGTGACTTGTCGTTCCAACAGCGTCAACCTCACCTCTATAGGATCACAAGGTTCGTTTACATATTCATCACCCATGATTAGGGTTTTACGATTTTCGTCCCCACCGATCTAGATTATTTCAATCTCCAAAAAATACCCAAAGAAACCTGCTTTGATACCAAATGATCCGTAAACTTTCGTGGATATTCCATTGGACAGTTCGTCACAACATATCTTATAATAATCTATTAAAATACTAAAATTTTACACTATTACAATTTTATTAGAATTCTAGATTTATATATTTAACTGTAATTAATGCATGCATGCATGCACGTGGAAATTATGCAGAAAAGTAGAGAACAACAAAATAATCTCAAACACACACATAATATACAATATATGCTCTCTAGGAAACCCTTTTCAGGAGAAAACCCAGCTGGAAGGTGAGGTCGCTTCACTCTCTTTCTATGTCTGGAAATATGGCTGCAGGTACAAAGAATTAATTCTTGTGGCCCGTGGGCTGATACAGTGCACATATCCTCTCAGTGTGCTCTACTTCTCTCTTGGATATCTTTTCTAAACTATGGAACAAAATTCTCTCGCAAGAATGGAATGTCTCTTCCTCTTAGTGGCTCGGTTATAACATAGCTCGATAGCCTAGTAGTGGTTATATCAACTCTTAACTAGAGTTACAATATAGACTCTTCTAGAGTCTTTTACATCAAAAACACATGGCTAGCCCCTTTTCCATGAATAATGGGGGCTTACGCAGCATCCTCCCAAATTGTAGGTGTGAAAACAAGAAGGTCAACTTCTGAGTGGCATAACTTTTGCATACGGACTTTGATTGATGCGCTTCTTACGCCATTGGAAATATATTTGTGTGTAGAATATCATGAAATTTTTTCATGCCAAAGAGGCAAATTTTTACCCCCACAAAGTGTCGTTTGATGCCTCAAAACACTCTTGGAAGGTTTCAGACCCCATTTTTCCAAACTGGGTCCTTCCAGTAAAAATGATCATGTGAGATGGTTCCCCCACTTTTTCCACTCTGAATGCATAAATATGGATAAAAAATATAATTGTACAATCTGAATCACACCTCCCCATTTTTGGAGGCTTTTGGTCCCAAAAATATTTTACTGAATGAGGTGAGTAAATATTCTACAAAACTGTATCTTCTTCCAACTCTTCCTGAGCATATGGTTCCAAATCCTCCACAGAAGGTAGGACATGTTCCTCTTCCTAATCTAGCATGGAAAACTCATAGAGTTTCAAATTATCTACATTCACATCTGAGTAGATATGCATATATGGTGGTAAACTAATTCAATAGGAATTATCATCCACCTTTTCCAGTATCTCAAAGGGACTATACCTTAGAGCCTTGATTTTCTTACTAAACCCTTGCAGCCTCTCCTTTTCAATTGTAACCATACTTTGTCTCCCACCTTGAATGAATTCTCTATTCTATGTTGATCATGCCTAGCCTTATACTTCTCCTGCGACTTATGCAGTGTGTCTTATACATGTAGATGGATATGTCTTGTCTTCTCTATAACTTTTTTAGCCCTCAAAGTCTTGTTGACTACTTTGTCTTCCCATATGTTTGTAGATGGAATGTATATCTCTTCAACTTTGTGTCCATCCTCTCCCACAATTTAGTCCAGGATGCACTGAGAAATCTTGTATCCGTGTCTGAAATTATGCTCCTTGGTATCCCAAAGTGCACCCAGACCTGTCCAAAGAATAATTTTTTTACTTATTTCCCGCTAATGATATTTTTATAGGGCATCAGAACACACATCGTTTTGAACCTATCAACTACCATGAACAGTTACTCATGTCCCTTCCTGGTTGTTAGTAAAACTTCCACAAAGTCCATGGAAATTATTTCCCAAGGACGAGTAGGTACAGGTAAGGGATGATATAGACCTTGTTTCTTATTACTATGCTTGTTGGTACAACAAAGCATGAATCCTCTTATGAACCTAGCTACCTAGTCTTGCATCTTGGGCCAATACACGTACCTTTTCCAAGACCACCTCTAAGCCTATCTAATTGGACGTGGGTATGATTAAATAAAATTGGTACACTTTTTCACTTATTGATTCATAGTTAAACCTTACGAACACACATTAGTCCTTTCCTATTTTTTTATGTAGGGTGCTCCTCAATTAGAACTCCTCCCCCTGTCTTAATAAGTACAATACTTGGAGCTATTCCAAATGTGTAACCAATTAGTCATTGTGTTGATCTTAGTTCCATGCTCAAACTAGAAGACCGCTAAACTATTAAATATTCTTTGCTCTAACAAGACCTTGTTTCTCCATCCTTTAGGTTGATCTCTTGTTAACTCGAGTCTAAGAGAGATCATGTGTTAATATGTGATACAAGAGCATGTGTTATTGAGCACTCAGTCAAGAGTTTACCCTGTTCGACATCAGGTTTTCCCTCCTCTTCCTATTATGTCCTCTAACAATACCCAAATCTATTTCTTTAGCACTCAAACAAAACCTTGTTTATCTTACTCTTGAGTGCTCATTCAATTATACCTCTAACCCATGATCGATGTCTTCATGGTTGTTGTTCTGGGGGAATACTTTTTTACTTTTATACTTTGCACCACTACTTATTATTACCTAAAGAACGTGGCAGTTGATCCACCTGTTGAAGTGCGAGGGATTGTTCCAACACCAGTAACACTTGATCTAGTAGAAGAATTTGTTCCAAATCCAGCTCCTTCAAATTCTAGATTGGGATAGAAGTTCTGGTTCCTGGTGAAGATCCATATTGAATGGGTATAAGCTCTTGTGGACCCTGCTAAAGAAGAAGATATAGATGCAGTAGATCCAATCATGAAACCCATTGATATAGCACCCCTTGATCCAAATCCAATACTAGTGGCATCCCTTCGCTAGGTTAGAAATCTCGTAGAATCCCTTTCATTTCAAATACCAGAGCCCTGTCATCCCTCCTTTTTCCGATATTAGAATATATTCTGGTAGTTGTTCTGACATAAGCCTTTGTTATTACATATGCATGTGTTCCAATAGGTGATGTTAGGCCATATGGGTGTGTTCCAACATAAGATTTTGTTCCAATAAGTAAAGTGGACTTGTACCCTAGTATAGATGTTCTAGCATAAGCTCTATTGTTCCATAAGTAATGTATAATCGTTTGGAATTGTATGTAAATTGATTGGATGGTATAGTGGTATAATGGCATCATACCATTCTGTCATTCCTTGTAGTTCCTACGAATGATGTTCCAATATTGACATGTGTTCCTAGAGGTTTTGTTCCTACATGTGGATGTCTTATTATCAGTGATGTCTCGCCATTTCCTAATGGAAATAGAAAGGAGGCATCTACTAGTGTTCTGAGAAGTTTTTTTCTATCATTTGTATGTGTTCCAAGATAATTTGTTTCAACGTCAAATGTAATTTTGACAATAAATGATGTTACATCAAGCAATGTCATAGCATCCCCTCACATGGTTCTAATTGATCGAGATTGAGATCTATATCCATTTCGATGAGATCGTTCCCCAAATGATCCATTTCAATTTCAAGTTTCAAAGCCTCTAGACCCAAATCCAGATCCTATTTACCGAGCATAGTCATGGGCATAGGCTCCTTCAGTAATAACATATATAAAGGTATTTATAGCATCACCCACAAGGAAGACAACCTAAAATTCATAGCAAAGGCACCAATATAAGATACAGTGGAGGATGACACGAATGAGATTTACATGGATCCAGTCAAAGAACCACTTAACCACCCAATATTATTAGTACCACCACTGACAGAGGAATAAACACAGGCAGAGGCATAGGTTGGAACAAAATAGAAAGTATACCTTGCATAAGCCACTCACCAACAAAATCTTCCCATTCTCCCTAATGAATGAAATGAAGGTAAATCCTTTACATCCCTCACTAATTTTTAATTGCACTCCTTATTATAGTTGAAAGTTAGGCCTTTCCTGACCAATAACAGTTGGTAATAACCTCCTTTCCATTCTTTCTCATTTCTGCCTTCTGACTATAAGTTAGGTACATATATCCTTCTCATTCCTTTTATCTTTATCTCTTTATTTTCCAATACTGCTAGACTAAGTGGGATGGTTTTTATTTTTAACTAGTATAGAGTCGTTGGTCCTAGATCAACCAGTTCTGCTTGGGAAATTGGATCATATCCTAACTGGCCTAGCTGGTGGTACTGAAGCTGAGAGAGATGGGAATGGGTGGAGGACTCTGTTTCCATCCTTCACTGGGTTTTTTGGAGTTTATTTGTATTAGTTGGACGCTGCGCGTGAAAGGAAATTATTATCACAGAAATTTATTGGCTAAGTGGCTAAGCCTGCTCTCGAGTTCAATTACTAAACTAAAGGAGGAAGAGATCGTGAGAGAACTAGACTGATGAATGGAAATAATTGAGTTAGGATAGCCAAATAATAGATATATTAACCAACGATATCTTCTTGTTGACTATCGTCTATTGCTTATTGTGTGGTAGGATATCCTCCCTTTACCTTAGGGAGCCTCCCTTCACCTCAATCTCAGCTATTTTGTTTGGCTCTCAGATATTTCACTTTCGATAGATGGATGGTCCAGTTGTTACAGGAAGGATTCTTTGATTATATTGTTGAGGGAAGGATTCCTGGTGGGACTAAGGTATGGATGCCTGGGGATACTCATGGGAAAGAGGGAATTTTAGCCCTAATAGGGGAGAACTTAAACTAATCAAATACGAGGGGTCCTAAATGAATAGATATAGTGAGATGGGCCTAAACGAATAGATAGTGTTGAGATGGGGTAGCCATCCATTTTTATTTCATTAGTCCCTGGGGGATGGAGTCCTATAATATTAGTATTATCCTTGGTACAAAGTTCTAGAAAGTATCCTCCATCAGGGAGGTTGGAAGGTTCCCTAGATTTAACTACGTTTATCAGGTGGGAAGAAGATATAGTGGAGTTCCTGGGATCCGAGATAGAAGGAAGGGTCGATGATCCTGTATTTTTTTCCTGTATGGAGGGATGGTCAGTAAGATAGTTTAATGAAAGGAGACACCAGTTCAGTAGCTTTGATGGAAGAGATACTAGGTGAGGGAGATAGCCTATAGGTATGTTGATGGATGCTATATTTGATCCTTGGTAAAGATGAGGCAATCCATCTAAACTGGATAATTGTTGAACCTTGGAATTACCCTCTCCTTGACATCCCTTCTCACCTTTTTCCCTTACTTTCTCATAAGATCACATTCCTCAATCAATGATAAATGCTATGTTTTGGCTTAAGGAATGCATTAAAATGACTGCCATGTTATATTTTCATGTTCTTGCTATTTTAATATATTTTTGCAATTTAGCTACAGAACGCAACTTATTCTGCAGCTAATTGTGGATTCTGTAGCTACTCTCATTGTCTGGAAAGTTCCAGGTGTCAAATGAAGAATTGGGCCACATGGGCATTTCTAGAATCATCTCCACATGGATTCTATGCTAGTCACTCAGTCAAGATCGACAGAAAAGTAAGCCTAAGATCACAGTCAAAGGCATAGTCAAAGTATGTTAGCTGAGAGTAGCAGGACTCTTGATTTTCTCTATCGTAGCAAATCAAGATTCAAACATTCGTATTGCAATTCTATAATTAGCCACCTGTAGCAATATTATCTCATAGACAATTATGTGTATTTTCCTTTAAATATCGATTGTACAGAACCGAGAAGACAGTTAAGAAATTAAGTTTGAATTTTAAGCTTTTTGTTGAGACTCTGTATTAAGACTTTGTTTCATCATAATGCAAAGTTTACGTTGCCAATGATTCCTTAAGTGCACCTTTAACTAGCTAGTGTTTCATCCAAATTAGTTTCAGAGGGCCCCTGCACTGGAGGAGGTTTTTCATTTGTTGTTTTTAGTTTAATTTCCATTACTCTGTTTCCAGCAATTATGTTTTCTTATTAGATTAATGTTTCATTCCAGTTTTTATCAATAGCATAATGTTAAAAACATCGATGTGTAAGCATTGTTCTTCTAAAATATTTTGTGAAGATAGATAACTCTGTTTTCAAATCGAATTAAGATTGAAGCAATAAAGATATACAGTTATCTAGTTTTCTTAATGTTCTATCATTCATTTTCTTAGAATAGAATTATCAATTAATTATGTAAATGGATGTTCTCAAAATTCATTTCATGATGATGAGTCTGAACTAAATGATTGAATGTATAATTTATACAGTTATTGAGTTTATTCTACACATCTTTATTTGCTTTCTAGGAATTTAGAAACTAAGGTATAGTTGACTTCTTATACAGCATCTCAAGAGGGTAATACTTCACACTGAATGTTGGGGAAAATCAAATATACATTAGTTGTTTGCAATTAATTTTACATGCTTTCACATTTTTTTTTCAGATCCTCACTTAGTTGCATCACTAATATTCCTAAAGCTCATTCCAAGGAGATTGATTTAATCGTATTTCAAAAACTAAATGATTGAATTATTAATGAATGCAATTACTGAGTTACCTTCTGTACACTTTACTTGCTTTTCTAGATAATTAGGTATAATTGGTTACTTAACACCATTTCAAGAAGGTCATACTTCATAATTGAATGTTGGAGTAGCTATATATACATTAGATGTTTTCCTTTGCATCCTTTGCTTACTTTTCTAGGAAATTAGAAGTTAAAGTACAGATAGTTGCTTATACATCATCTCAAGGAGGTCATACTTCATAATTGAATACTGGAGTAACTAGAAGTATATTAGTTGTTTTCATTCTTTGATTTTACTTAAGATAGACACTGTAATTTCAATCTTATTTTTTAGAATTAAATCCATGGAATAGAACTAATGATAAGGTAAGATAGATGCTCTATTTTATAAATTAGACTCTAACAAGCCAGCAGTCTTTGATTTGTTTTTATGTAGATTAGATTAATTTAGGAACACTTCATTTTCTTCCTTCTTAAAATTCGTTATATCCATTTAAATCTTTTCATTAGTTTTAGATTAAATATTCTTAGACATCAAAGAACAAAAACCCCCCAAAACAACGTAAAATAAAAAACAACGAAGTAAGAAGAAGGTTAACTAAGCACATACAGTGCACCATACTTCATCAATTTACAAACCTTGGTTGATAATTTATGCAAGAAATTTAAGACATTAAATTGACTAAACATTTTGGCGTCGTTTCTAGGGAAGTGTAATTAGGAAACCTCATTTTTTACATCTAAAAAAAATGATATGTGTAGAGAAAGAGACTCTAGGGGCAGATTCATAGCTAGAGGCAGGAGTTTAATCCCTACAACACCGCTCACTCCACCAAGACTAACAAGTGATACACCTCCATCTCAAACTCATATTCCATATTTCAATAGCCATAGACTTCCTAAAGTTCTAAGGTCATAAATCCAATTAGGAGGATCTCCTACTTCATCTACTGAGGCAGTCTTAGAAGAAGAAGATCCTAGGTCTCCAATAGAAGGAGTAACATTTTTCACCTCTACAGGAGAACACAATTTAGCTAAAAAGTTAGAAATTCCTAGTGGAGAGGAAGAGGAAGAACCTTTCTTTAACATACCATTGATAGAAGAACCAGAGAAAGAGCAGTTAACCTTACAAGTTGACTCTTATATCAGTTCTGAAGAATCTATAATGGCAGGAAGAGGAGAAGAAGGGGAAGGAGAAGGAGAAATTCTAAATGGATAAAATGTAATATTTGGTAGAGGAGGAGATAGAGGGAGAGGTAGAGGAAATGTAGAAGGAGTCAGATGAAATAGGGTAATTGAGAATTATTTTGGATTCCCTATAGTTGATGAAGATACAAATGCCACAATGAAGAATATCTCACCTTCTGTCCTCCCAAATTTTCATGGGTTGAAAAGTGAAGATCCTGAAACCTTTTTTGTTTGAATTTGAAGTCGTGTGCAGAACTTATGATTATTTACAAGAATCTCAAAAACTCAAATTGTTTCCTTCAACATTGTAAGGAGCGGCTCTAAAATGGTTCATGAGTTTAATCACTCGGCCTATCAGAACATGGAATGATATGAAGAGAGCATTTTTAGAAAGGTATTTGGATTATTGCATACCTATCAATCACAAGGATGAAGTGTTTAAAATTATTCAAAGAGATGATGAGAATTTGAAGAATTTAACTGAAAGATTCAACTATAACATAAAAAGAGAAAAAATGTATAATTTAGATCAAGACACTTTAAAAGCTCTTTTGTTGAAAGTCATTAGAGATGAGTGGATAGACATCCTTAACATGATGGGGAAGGGGGACATCTTTCAACTCCCATTACCTAACATTGGGGAATTATGTATTCATCTCTCAAGAGGAAAATAAAAAACTGGGAAAGGTCCAATAGATCCTTCTCTTGCTAGGGTAAATAGATCTGCAACTGGAATAGTGAGTAGGGCAGAAATTGGAAACATGTTTGATGAATTTAAAACAAAAATTTTAGGGAGTCTTAGTGAACATATAGACACCCTTAAGTTACAAAAAAAGAAAAAAGTCGAGACTGAAGCTTTAGTTATTTTCTGTCCCAAATGCAGAAAGAAGCATGCTTTAAGAGAATTTCCTCTTGATGCAAAAGTCAAAGATACCTGTATGATTTGTTCAGAGAGTCATGAGACTAAGAGTTGTCCTTCAATTCCTGGTCTTAAGGCTATTTTTCAAGAAAAAACAACTTCAAATCCAACAGAATCTCTTTGCTTTGTCTCTAGAAGACCATGGCAGGGGCCACAAACTCAAGGTTTTAATAACCAAATGTATACTCAACCCCCACCAAATTGGAATTCTTGGCAACAACCTTGGCCTCAATCTCAATCTCAATCTCAACCTTGGGCTCAAGGAATGCAAAATCCCTATGGAAGATTCTCTCAATACTATCAATATCCTCCATCATATCCAAACTATCCTCCCCAAAAATTCCTCAACAAAATCAAAAACCCCAACTCCAAAATCAAAACCAAAATCCACAACTCTCACTACCATTTACTCAGAGACCAAATCAGCTACCTGCCCAACCATTACCAAACCCCAGCAATAAAAATCCTCAGAATACCTATATGATAGAAGGATAAAAATTTCCAACCTACATGATTACTCCTCTAGATCTTAATGATGTCCAACTTAGATCTGGTAGGATATTAGAAAAGAAAAAGCCTTCTGTAGTCATTCAAGAACAAGACAATTCTGAGGAAGATTCTCTACAACCCAATAAAAGTTTTGAAGAAGGAACATCTCTTCAAAACCAAAATTCTGATAATGAAAAACAAAAAGAACTAATAAACTCAACTCCTATCACAGAGCAACCATCAGTATCTACTTCTACACTTCCTTTTCCTGAAAGATTAAAAGTTGATAGAGGGGTAGAAAAACATATTATGTTGCCTAATTATTATTTTCTAGATGAATTGAAAATTGTTTGTAACAAAATCCCTTTGTTACAAGCCATCAAGGAAATTTCAATTCTATCTAAAACAATAAAGGAGTTGAGCATGAAGAAACCGGGAAGAAAAACAAAAGAAATAAAAAGAATTCAGCTTGTAGGAAAAATAGTAGACATAATGATGGGAAAAATTGCCATACAAAAATATTTAGATCCAGGAAGTCCAGTTGTAAAAACACATATCAATGGAGTTGAAATTCAAAATACATTGATTGATTTAGGAGCAACAATAAACATCATGAGCAAACAAACCATAGATCAACTCAAGCTTATTAATATTCTTTATACACCTACATTACTGCAATTAGCAGATAGATTTGTAATCAATCCAGATGGTGTGTTAGAAGATATTTCAGTATCCTTATACTCTTGGGAGTACCCTGTTGATTTTATGATATTAACTCCTAAGAATAATCTAGGAGGGCATCCACTTATATTAGGAAGACCTTGGTTGGCTACAGTTGATGCTTTCATCAGTTGTAGATCTAGTGACATTTATATCTCTGATGGTAACTCAACAAAGAAATTCATTCTATATCCTCCAGCAAGAACAATCATAGAGTTAGATGACAAAGAATGGATCGATGATGAAAATGATATACAACCTCTCTTTAATATTTTAACCATTAGTGAATATAGTCAAATCTTAAATTCAATAGAAAATTTTGAATCATCCCCAGAATATGAACATGATAAATTTCAAGAAAAATCCAATATGTAATATTTGTCATCTAGGCAGATGTCTCATTACTCTATGGAAGAATTTGGTAGCTCTACAGTTGAAATATTTCCAAGTAAAACTTTGAACATAAACAATAACTTGGAAAAATTACAACAGGAAACGCTAATCAAAACATTACAACAACATTCTTCTGCATATGCATGGGAATACACTGACATGAAAGGAATTAGTCCTAAGACTTGTATACATCACATCTACATTGAGGAAAATTGTAAACCTATCAGACAACCTCAAAGAATGATGAATCCAAATCTTAGGGAAATTGTGAAAGAGGAGTTGCAAAAGTTCACTAGTACATTTGGCGAAAATTCCAACACTTGGTTCCAACACTTTTGACCAAATGTCGGAAATTTCCCCAAATTTTTTCAACTTTTTCAAATCCCGCTTGAAACCATCGCTATACTGACATTTAGAGACAAGTGTCGCAATACCGACACTTAGACAAGGTGTCGCAATTACGACGTTTGGAGGAATCCGTCGCAATACCGACACTATGCCCCAAAGCGTCACTATTGCGACGGCTTCCTCCAAACGTCGCAAATTTGGAGGAAGTCGTCGCAATAGCGATGCTTTGGGGCATAGTGTCAGTATTGCGACGGATTCCTCCAAACGTCGTAATTGTGACACTATGCCCAAAAGCGTCACTATTGCGACGGCTTGCAAAAATCAAATGCGCGCTCATTTGAAATGCAAAAATCAAATGTAACTAAGGAATGAAACTGCTTGCTATGAATACAAGTCGAGGAATCAGCATCGAAAGCTAAGGTCCTGGTCTCGCTCAGATAAGGGGTGAAATAAGCACAGGTCTGAGGTAGAAATCAAACACCAGGTCACTTCATTGTCCGGGACTGGAGGAGTCGAAAGGATATCTTCAATGACATGGGTTGTGTTTTGCAACGTACCTGATGATTGTCCCTACTCGGTGGAAACAGAGTTACCATAGAAAAGGGTATGGTTTTTGTAATAAACAGTCAAGGTAATGGACAACTTGGTAGCATCATGGATGCGTGTCTTATAAACAGCTCGAAAGAACTGATCACGTCTTGACTGTAACCTCAATTTCTTCTTCCTATAAACATTGGGCAAAGCAATTCGTTAATGGAGATCGTGGTACCCATGATATGATGAGGGAGCTCTTAAGTCGGGTTAGATTCTCTCTACAGCTACTAGGGACTGTCCATTCATCTACTGTCACCAAGCAGCGGGTGAGGACAAACTCATGCAAGTGCACAAGTTTGGAGTATCAAGAAATTTGAGGTTGAGGTACTGAGTAAAATAAAAAACACATTGATATGAGTTCATCCAATTGAATATGGGATAGATCAACTGTTTCACACTGTGAAATGTACTACAGATGCAGATCCAAAAAAATCTACAACTTTATAATTCGTATTACAGGTGCAAATCCAAAAAAATTGCAATTTTATAACTCGAGAATTGCTAGATCTACAAAGATTTGGGCAATTTTAAAATAGAATCAGCAACTAGTCGATTAGATGGCTCGATCACTACCAGCAAAGAACAAAGATTCAAAACTAAATCCATAATGGTTGAAAGAAACTATATGCGCACTTGTATGGCTCAAAGAAAACTCCAAATTTATATGGTTATCTGGGCAATTTTACATTGAAGAGCCCTTTTAAATCCAAAATTGAAAACTCATTTTGTTTAAGATCTACAAACATCTGTAGAATTTACAACAAATATTTCATAGATCTACAAAGATTTTCAATGAATTTTAGATCTAGAGTATATTACAACAGATCTAGGGTTCTTTCGAGTATCTTCCAGTGTTGAATTTTTTTCCCACAAAACAGAGTCTAGGTAGGGATAACAAGGCAACTTATGAAACAATCTACATGGATAAATGGGTCTTATCTCCTTCACCATTCATGCGTGCTTTATTTACCACGAACACCTTTGATTTGATATTCATTTGTTGCTTCATCCATTTCACTTAGAAAAAGGATAAGGCTATCCCATGAAGTGCACCCTTTTGGTGTCTAAAACTAACCCAAAGTCCGCCCTTATAACCTACCAGCAGGTGCTCTATATGCTGTTGTCTAGCAACTACAGAATATTAGATGAATAATTTGAGGATGGATCAATAGAAGAGTTCACAAAAGCACATAAAGGAGAGCCTTGTGCTGGGCATAATTAAAAGAAATAACAATCTATAAAGCTACACTCCTTAGAGGAACCATGGAGTGAAGAGTCAAAGACAAGAGAACCATTAGCTAAGGTTGTTGTAAGGTTGTTGTATACTGATTTCATTTGGTTGTTGTATATTGTTTGGCAAGGAGATTAGAGTGCCTTTGTCAAAGTAAAACCTGCAGGCATTTTACATAACAGGAGTTGCAATCTGCTACTTCTGGTTTTTCAAGAGGTTGCATTTCTAGATTTCCTCCTGGAGTTTTTCATTTCTGCGCTTCTGTTTTGAATGGGAAATTTCCCTTGAAATGTTTGTTAACCTTGTGAACTCAATTCAATTATGCAACATCCTTATTCTTGCAGGGAATTTTATAGGAAGAGGAGGCTGCAGTCAGCCTCTCTGCAAATTGAATCACTAGAAATATTAACTTGACTGAGTTAAATTATCTTAGCAATGCTGTAATTTAGTAATATGGATTTTCATCTTACAGGGCACTGGGTTCTGCTAGGAACATATTTTCCACAAACGAAAAGGAAGTTGCTTCACTTGTTGGACCTAGATCACCATTGGAGATGATTGAGCGTGTTGCAGAACTTGGAGCTGAGGTTTTGCTTCTAGTATATATTAAAATTGTGTTGCCGTCTATTAGTTGTTTTGAGCTGCTGCAAACTCTCTGGAATTGAAATGGTAATGCTAATAAAATACAAACTGCAGGTAGTGACTCTTAGAAGAGGCCCTTCGGGAAGCATTGTTTACAGGCAAGATATTAGTACTCAATTAAACATTCATATTAGGTCCGTCCATCGGCGGGGTAAGAACATGCCAGGTAACTTAGGTCTTGCACTATGTGCCAATAACTATCTTTTCAACTATACTAAATGCATTACATATGCAATAATCTTATTTCATAACAGAAGCTTGTTGTGCCTGATTTTTGTATTACTTTATTTTGTGTTGTAACATTCCAAGGGTGTGTAACAGACCCACATTTCCATAGATTCCATATTATTATTGACTGTAGCTGAGATTTTATGGATTATAATTGAGACTATGTATTTATGATTTTAAATAAAAACATTCATGTTGTTTAGCAGCTTATTTCAAGGCAGGGGAAACAAGAACATTTTTATTTGTCGTCTCGATTATTGATTTTATTTTGTATAGATGTAAAGTCATGTTGTCATCTTTTCCTATTACATTACCAAATCATTCATATAGATATAAATATATGCATATATGTATATTTGAAGAATGTGTTGTGGTAAGAGTAGTACAATGAATGTGAGTAGCTAACTAGTTGTTTCATTTTGTCGTTAATACCACCTGCCTTCAGCAGTCTAACGAGGAAGATGCAATGGCTAGAATATGAATTTTTCCCTTATGAAGCAAACTTGATGAATCTATGCATTGACTAGTTATTGAATTACTATCTGCAGGGAAGTATCCTTGTATGTATTACACAAATTTGGTTTGAAAACCTCATTTGGTGGAAAACCATTTTTATGCGACGATTATATTACTTGGATTGTGCATGAAATGATTCATGTTTACAATTTTGTCAGATATTACGACAGCTGAAGCATGAGAATATCATAGAGATGCTAGATGAATTTGAAAGTCCACAGGAGTTTTGTGTTGTGACAGAATTTGCGCAGGTATTTATGATTGTATTATAGCATGTGCGTACTCTTTTATCTTTCCAGTTTGAAGTATATCATCATTAAATTATGCTCCCAAAGCATTTGATATAGATCATAGACTTATAAATGATTTTGATGATAGGGTGAACTATTTGAGATTCTTGAAGATGACAAATGCCTTCCTGAAGCACAAGTTCAGGCTATTGCTAAGAAACTAGTATTTTAGTCTTTATTTTATGCATTTGTAGTTGTAAGTCAATTTGTGTGTGTGTGTATTTTCTCAGTTTTTTTAGTGGTTGGATTAACGATATTTTGGATTAAGCGTGACTTCTTAAAATCTTGTTTCATTGTTTATTATTATTTTTTGAAAATCCTTAGTTTTAGGACAAACATTTCGTTCATGAATCTACCTCCCATTTGATGAGGAATGTGGGCATAAAAGGGTATTTGTGATGAAGAGTCTGCCAGGATTATATAAGTATCTTTTTGGAGTTAGGTTAGATTGAGAATTTGAGGGGCAGTTGTGTCCTGTTTGGGAAGCCTTGGACTATCTATAGGTTTAGTCACTGCATTCGACGTCATTTATTTCGAAAGAATTCTAATTTCGCTGAATCTCAAGGATTGGTGAATTTAATGGTGAACTGATGGTGGATTTTACAAGTTTACACAAAATATACACTCAAAATGGGAGCCAACATGGCCTTCCTGTTTTTCACAGATAATTTCTTATTGATTGCAAATATTTATTTTTGAGCCATTTGTAAGCCTTTGGCATTATATACACTCCTTAGTATTGTATTCACTTTGGATGATTCATTATAATTAAGTTTTTGATGCATTGCTTGGTACTATTGATAGCTTATAAAACTTAGATTTTGACAAGGTATTTTCTGAAATTAGAGCTAAGAAAATTTTGGTTGCTTAATGATGTGAAGAATATATCTCCTAGGGCATACTTTGGCCTCATGACAAGGTTGAGGTTCCCTTTTATTTTTGGATTTTTATGTTTTTAGTATAATATAAAAGAAAATTGTTTCAAAGTTCAAAGTTCAAACACACACACATATAAGGTAAGCATCTTGTGGGGTATGCTTACCTGAAGTGCCCTCCACTGTCTTTGGCATTATTAGAATCATTAGAATCAGCATCTGCTACCCTTAATCAATCAGCATTCCCATCAATTTCTAAAATCAATTCTCAACTTCAGTTTATACCTACCCTTCCCCTCCAACTTATCACTCCTACTTCTCCATCAACAGCTCCTCTTTCTACGGATTCGCTCCATGAGGCTATGTTTACAGAATAGATTTGTAAAGTGAAAATTCTGTCAATCTAATATTATTTTATGATAAACTGTACGTTTATCTATCCGTGGGCGTTCTTAACAACAAAGTTACAAACTTCATTATGAGTTGTCATGTACTGTTCCTCTTGCATACAACTTTATGGGTTATTTGAAGGCCTCTCTGATGATATGCAAATAATTGTGCATATTGTTGTCATTTGTTTACCATAATTTGGCCACTGTAGTTGTCCTTCAATTGTGTTGTACTGGGCATTGACATCAGAGTGCCTGAAACATGAAAAAGCCACGGAAATTTCTTGTTTCTCACTGTGTTTTAGTTCTTATCAGTATGTGTAGTGAACTTCAGTAATGTAATGACTTCACTGCTAAGGTTTAGCATCGTAGTTCTAGTGGTTAGCCTATATTTTCTGAATTTAATGTCTATTTTTCTCTAGGAAGGGTTCTTGGTATATGAATGCAACTCTATGTGCAGTTGTAATAAAGAATGCCCAAACCGGGTGCTGCAGAAGGGAGTGCAAGTCAGAATTGAAGTATATAAAACAAAGCATAAGGTGTTATTTTGCTTTTATTGAATTTCTAGTATTGGTAGTGCATTAGGAGCATTATTGAAATGTAATCATGGTCTAGAATGTAAATAACTTCACTTGTTAATGTCAGATGCATTTTTTCAAAAAGCAAAAGCTTGGTTTCAAAATTATCAATAAACCAAGGTGCAACAAGACCCCAATTCTGTTTCAATGTTTTGGTCTGTCTTTCTGTTTGATTTTAGGGTTGGGTAGTTAGAGCCGCACAAGCAATTTCACGTGGGACATTCATTTGTGAATACCTTGGAGAGGTCTTAAATGATCAAGAAACAAATAAAAGAGGAGAAAGGTAAATTTTTATCTTGTATTAAATTTTGTTTTCCTATTTCTTCATCATAAATGGTTCTCTAACTGAATGCACCTATTGCTTACTGCCACTACTTTTCTTGTTTGTTCTAAATTACTACTATTCAGGTATGACAATGAAGGTTGTAGCTATCTATATGATATTGACGCCCATATTGATACAAGTGATTTGATTGATGGTGTACAACCAGATCTGATATATTTTGAATTCACTGCTGATCTGTTTCCCATGGAAGCAGATAACAGTTTGAACTGCTTGTAATTCATACTGTATACTATTAAAAGTATAATTTTTCTAGCTTAAAGAAAAAAGATGAAGTCCGCACTAAGGAAACTACTTGCCACCAAAAAAAGGCAGCTATTAAAAAATATACATATACAAAGAGAAAAAGGAACCATCAAAGAGGAGATGAATGGTCACATAAAACTACACCAGTGAAAAACACTCAACTCCCACCCTCTGTAGTCAATGCCCACAATCACAACAATATTGTTTAGCATAATTCACAATCGTAGGAGCAGCCAAGGTTTCTTTCTCCCAAGTTATATGTCCAGATGCATACAAATCTCTCATTGTAGAGTGATATGCACAAAGTTCTAATTTATGTACTTTTGCTGCTCCTTTCTCTTCAGTCAAAGATTTATCTTGCCTCCGGTTTGGACATTCACATGAATACATAGCATCATCGAAAGAGCTATAGACTACAATTCGTGATGAATGCTTTTGATTTGAACATAAAATATCATTTGACATATAGCTACTACTACTACTAGCAACAGAACAATGACAACTCTCAGCTTCCTCAATTGAACGATTTAATCTGTCTTCAAATGAAGACATGCATACACAGTCCTCACCCACATGTTTTCTGGGGAAAGGAAAGGTATCTACCTTTTCTAACAGAGGACGTGATGACTCTCCCACTGCCTCATGGTTCCTAGATTTCTGGATTGCTCTCCTTTTCTGAGGAGTAGCCTCCATGTTGAAGAAATCTTCCTTGTATGCAGATTGCATTTGAATGCCTGGTTTTCTCTTTGTAGCCTTTAAAGAGACATGAGATGTCAAAGGGTTGCACAAATAGGAATCTTTTTTTTCTTACTGTAGCACTTAGAAGGCCTGTAATAGCAGTTACATACAGTATCAGCTGTGTAACAGAGGCAGTGTCACCCATCAAGACTGTAAAAATGCTAGGCTTGGGTTGAATTGGAATTTGTATTTTAATATCTTGCATTTGACATAAAGGTAGTAATTCCTTCCAACCATGGTCCAATTTTCTCTACCAGTCCTGGTCACTAATTCATCAAATGCTTGCTCAAGGACTGCAAAAATATTAGCTGTGAATATGACATTAATCTTACGAGCTTTTGCTAGGGGATGAAATGTGTGTAATTGAAAAATATCAATTGCTACCAAAGATCCTGTATTTGGTTCTTGGTTGTTGGAACCTGATGGAGGTAAGACCCACAGTCCCAGTTTTTCAAAACTTTATTGCCCAATCAATTTCACAATCTTGGCAAAGTCAACCCGTTCTCATTTCTTGAACTGGAAAATTTAATAAACCTCCAAACCAAAGTCTGGAAATTCACAATAATCTCGATTGGCAATTTCAATACTGTGCGGAACTAATTCACTTTCCTTCTTAGGTTATGAAACACTCATTTCGTATAGCCTGCCTTTGTAATAAGATCTGAATTTCACAAAGGTTCATTTCATAATGGTGATCAAATGAGCTTTATTATAAAGTTCATTTTTTACCATAGGCCCACGCACTTATATCCACTTACGACAAGGCTCCCCCTTTTATCACATATGCTTTCGCCCACTATATATATATACACCTGTATGTTAACTATTCTTTGGTTACGAATCCAATTCATAACATAACAATGCCGTTCATAACACACATAACCAGCTGTTGATTAGACCCCGCAGTGCATTTAACATACCCTTTCATTAATCATCGCCTCCATCCTACGGCTGGAAGGCTATCGCACTACCACTCCATCATCCGACGGTAGTCGCGCGACCCAGCTACACGGAGGTTAATTCTCCAAACGTGCGCGATATAGATGGTATCACAAAACCGCTCAATTACACGTGTCCATCGCCGGAGTATATCGCGTTTTTTTTATAAAAACAACTCACCACCTTCGACCTCGCACGATACTGCCAGGTTTGGATTTAAAAACCGCCTTTACTGTTCAATGATCGTGGTTCTGCTCCTTGCCTTCAAGGTTCCATCGCTTCACAGTTGAACAACCCTCGCCAATTTACAATCCTCCTTAGTTTTGGATTGCGGTTCTCAACGCTGGTCCAATTCATGCATTGACCACGCTATGTTGTTCTAGCACGGATGACCTCATCCATGAGAAGTAGTTACGATGCAATTACAAGGCCAGAATTTATAATCTGGCGCTTGACAGAGTAGTTTTCAAAAATTCCCTCCAAGTATGGGTCCATCGGTTCTCCTGTATGATGATTTAAACCAACAATGTTGCCTTTGTCATGCTCCACATGTAGTCCAACCAAGACGTCTTGAGTATCTAGTCCAGAATTTTCTGCCAGAGTCTTGGGCACAACCAAAAGCGCATCAGCAAAGGCTTCAACTCCTCCCCACCACAAGCTAAAACCAATCTCTCCATATTGCGCCTCTTCGCTCTCCTCAAAGCTACAATCCCTTCTCTTGCAAGAAGATCGAGTGACATAGGATCTATTCCCTTTTTATTGATCACAACAAAATTGTTGTCAGTGCCATCACAAACTTTCTTCTTCAGGTTGATGATCTTTTGAATTTTCTCATCTACTTGTCTTCTTTCTGCTAAAACCATTTTCTCCCTCTGCTCTGCATTTGAATAAAAGAAACCTACATTTACTTCACTCTTTTCATATTCTAGAGACATTACAAGTCAATTCATTACAGTTTCAAATTCCTGTTGTCGTTTATCGAATAACCCATACTGCAATGACTGTGGGCTATTTCATTTTTTTTATAAAAATTTAACCTGTCGTCGCTCGAACGATGTAGTTTGTGAATGTAGATCTAAGCCCTGTTCAAGATTTGCATCGGAATAAAATTATTGATGATGTGAGACAAGCCCTCCTAGCAACATCTGCTAACGGGCATTCCGAATATTTTCATTTTTTTTTTTTAAATTGAACCCGTTGTCGCTCTTCCGACGCGCTATAAGTGTTGGTCTTTGTAAGTGTCGGAATATCAAAGTTACATTTAAAAAAAAAAATTACTATGCCGTCAGAAAAGCAACGTTTGCCAACGTCGGAAGAGCGACGTTCCCAAAAGCGACATTTCCAAACGTCGGAAGAGCGACATTCCCAAAAGCAACGTTTCCAAACGTCGAAAGAGCGGCACCACTAGCGTCGGAAGAGCGAATTCTGCTCAATGTCAGTATTGCGGCACTTCAAAGCGTAGTTAGCCATAACGTCGGTCTTCCGACACTATACGAGCGTTGGTATTGCGACACTTTAGAAGCGTCGTTAGCCATAACTTCGGTATTGCGACACTTCATAAGCATCGCTAGTGCGACACTTCATAAGCGTCGGTATTGCGACGCTTTTGCAAAATGTCGGAACAAGTGTCGCAATACCGACGCTTTATGGAAGCGTCAAAAGACCGACGTTATGGCTAGCCATGCTTTGAAGTGCCTCAAACGGTCGCTCTTGCGACGACTAGGTGTCAGAAAATTGACAAATTGGCCGTCGGAAATTGGGCCAAATTTACTAGTGGTTGCTAAATGTAAATTTTATTTACCAATTTCAGACAGTCAGTGGGTTTCCCCTTTAGTGATTGTGCCCAAAAGAATGGTAAATGGACGGTATGCATTGATTATAGAGAATTGAATAAAGCTACCATAAAAGACCATTTTCCTTTACCCTTTATAGATCAAGTGTTGGATACATTAGCAGGTAAGAAGTATTTCTCATTCCTAGATGGTTTTAGTGGCTATAATAAAATTTAGGTAGTACCTGAAGATCAAGATAAGACCACATTCACCTGTCCATGGGGGACTTATGCCTACCGAGTACTTCCTTTTGGATTTTGTAATGCACCTGCAACATTCCAAAGGGTGGTACTAGGAATTTTTTCTGATCTAATACATGATTGTGTAGAGGTGTATATGGATGACTTTACAGTTTATGGTAATACATTTGAAGAAGCTTTAGAAAATCTAGAAAATGTTCTTAAAATATGTAAGGAAGCAAACCTTTCACTAGGCCATGAAAAATGTTTCATGATTTTTACAAAAGGGATTGTTTTAGGACATCACATTTCAGGAGATGGAATTAAAGTTGATAAATCTAAAGTTGAAGTCATCTCCAAACTATCAGTTCCAAGTTGTCAAAGGGATGTTAGATTTTTTCTAAGATTCACAGGATATTATAGGATATTTATAGAAAATTTCACTAAAATAGCATCCCCACTCTTCAAACTACTCACCAAAGATTGTGAATTCAGTTGGAATCATGATTGCTAGTTAGCATTTGAGACTTTAAAAGCAAAAATTTCTGAAGCACCCATATTAAGAGGTCCAAACTGGAAACTACCTTTTCACATTTCAACAGATGCTTCAGATATAGCTCTAGGAGTTGTATTAGGAAAAAAATATTTGATCCCCTATGCCATCTATTACACAAGAAATAATTTGACTCCCATAGAGTTAAATTACACTGTAACTGAAAAAGAATTCTTAGTTGTTGTTCAGGCTATCGAAAAATTCAGACATTATATAACAGGCTATGAAACCTTTGTTCATACAGATCACTCTGCAATTAGATACTTAATGAATAAATATATTACTAATGGCAGAGTTACAAGATGGTTATTAATCCTGCAATAATTCAACATTACTGTTTTAGACCGACCTAGAAAACAAAACACAGTTGCTGATTTCTTGTCTAGAATTCAAAATATCAAAGATGACACTCCAGTTGAAGATAAATTTCTTGATGAATATATTTTTGCAATAACTACTCAGACTCCTTGGTTTTTGGATATTGCCAATTACTTAGTTATAGGAAAATTACCTTCACATTTGCTCTCTAGAGAAAAAAGAAAAATCATTCAAATAAGTGAAAGATACTCATGGATTAATAATGAATTGTATAAGACAGGTCCAGATCTGATTATCAAAAGATGTGTTCGAGAAGATGAAATGCTTGAAATTATTAAAGCATGTCATGATGAACCTTGTGGTGGACACTTTATTGACAAGAGGACAGCCTATAAAATCCTTCATTTAGGATATTATTGGCCATCCATCTTCAGAGATGCCAAATAATATGTCAAAAGGTGTGACAGATGCCAAAGGGTAGGGAAACCTGCTCCTTCAAATGAAATGTCATTACAACCTCAGGTACTCATTGAACCGTTTGAAAAATGGGCCTTGGATTTTGTTGGACCTATCAATCCATCATCTAAAAAAAATAAATATATTTTGGTATGCACGGATTACGTCACTAAATGGGTAGAGGCTAAAGCATTACCTTTTGTTAATAAAATATATGTAGTTAATTTTCTTTTTGAGGATATCTTCACTCGATTTGGTGTTCCAAGAGAAATTGTGACAGATCAGGGAACCCATTTCACATCTAAGTTGGTGAAAATACTAGTAGAAGATTACAAGATCAAGTACAGAAAGTCTACTCCTTATCATCCACAGCCAAATGCTCAAGTTGAATCTACCAATAAAGTGATTGAAGGAATTCTCACTAAGACTGCACATCTACACAGAAGAGATTGGGCAGAAAGGCTTCTTGAAGCCTTATGGGCCTACAGAACTACATGGAGGAATACAACAAGACATACTCCCTATGAACTTGTTTATGGAAATCAAGTCCTGTTCCCTATAGAGTTTCAGATTCGAACCTTCAAGATGGAAGTCCAATTGGGACTTAATTTATCAGAAGCACAGAAACATAGATTGGAGCAACTATGTTATAGCATCATTTCTCACCTTCATATGATTCATGATTTCTTTATGGCTTTTGGGCACCCATTCCTACAGACTTGGACAAATTCACTTAAAAACAGTGTAAAAATCCCCATACGCGACTATGCCCGTACTTTTCCGCATGTATACGCGAGTCCAGCTGCACTTTTCCGCGTATGCCATTAAAATGATTAAAAAATATATAAAAAA
This sequence comes from Pinus albicaulis, assembly GCA_034641835.2. Classification (NCBI taxonomy): domain Eukaryota; kingdom Viridiplantae; phylum Streptophyta; class Pinopsida; order Pinales; family Pinaceae; genus Pinus; species Pinus albicaulis. The sequence continues at coordinate 162,998,602 of CM076569.1, read as the reverse complement.
TCCCTAATTTCGCACTGGGTTGATGGTTACTCAGGTAGTTCAACCACCCCAGCACGTGGCCAACTGTTTCCAACTGTTGAAACTACTTGGAGGGAGTATAAAAGCCCCCTGCGTCCATGCCACATGGCCCAAGGGAGAGAGAGAGAGAGAATTATTGATATTATACTCTGTTGGTATTCCCTATCCAAGTCTAATTCCCCGTGCCTTCTGCACTTTCCCAGTTCATTACAGGAAACCCTTGTTTCCTTGAGATGCTCATCTCCCTATATGTCATCGCGTATGCACCAGTTTGGAAGGAGTCTTAGCGAGGCAAGGGCGGGACGGATCTGGACGACGGTCTGCTCGAAGGCCGTGGAAGGATCGGGTGATCTCTCCACTCGTTACTTTTGTACATGCTATTTATAATACAGAAGTACCATGCTATTCCAGAAATATACGTGTTAGTGTCTGCTTACATGTATGAGAATATTTGTTATTTAAGCATTCATTATGATCTATTTAATATTTTATATGGATTTCACTAACATTTAGAGTAGATATATGCTGTACAACCAGTTCTTCGTTCTTGTTTCTTCTTGTCTTTCAGGTTAAGAAGGAAGGACGGTTGCTAGGGGTTTGGACCCCGTGGGATCTGCTTCAACCGTAGGACCTACGGGTAACTTCCTCGTTCTACTCTATTTTTTTTGAACATGCATGGTTGTGTGAGTCCTTCTTAAGTAGCATGCCCCTGCTCTGTGGAGGTTGTAACCCAACGAACCTCTAGGGTGATATTCCCCGAAACAGAACTGGCGACTCCCCTAGGGATCACATTTCAGATTCCGTGTTTCACCGTTTGATAGGTTGTCGATGCTTTTAACTTATTTGTTACCCGCTTACCTTTACAAATTTCACCGAAGTCCTGGCTTCTTTTCCAGGCTTGTCCCTTTTGTTTTTTCATTATTTACCTTTGCATACGCACTTTTTTCTGCACACAGTCGCGTATACACGCAATTTTGTCTAAAGGTCCCCGCGTATACGCGATTTTCCCTTAGCACAGACGTGTATGCACGCTGGTTGCATAACTATGAAGTAGCGTATACCTAGGCAGATTTTAAATTTTTGGGTTTCTTGACTTTTTGGTCCTTTCTGGCTGTGGAGACCTGTTCCTACAGTGTCTCTGTACTCTCTGGAGTGTGAAGGAAGTGGTTTCAGATCTTTTCTCTCTTTCGTTTGATTGAAAACTAGTCTTTTTGGAAAAATGTTGTTTCTGGTGCTGGCACTTCTGGATTGAGTACCAAGATCGCTTTCTGAGCATTCTTGGCTGTTCTGCTTTATCAGAACAGAGAGCTCCTGCTCACTTACTCGCTCCTATCTTTGTGTTGTGCTTCGCATTACGATTTTTGCTTCTTTTTTTATTGGTTTTCTTGAGTTCGGTAGGCTAGGTTTTGTTGCAACTTTTGAAGAGTTTTTCTTGCTTCTTCGAAGTTTTTGTTTGCGACGAGTTTCCACTATTTTTCTAAGCTGAGTGTCTGAGTTTTCTTGTCTTCCGTTGCTCTTATTGATCTTGCTACTAGTTAGCCTTATAAGGTTTGGGAGCATTGTTGAAGTTTGTGCTTGAAATTCAGTCTTGTTTGGTTTGGATTTTGATAGTTTGTGCTTGGTCTTTTCGAGCTCTCTCTTTATAAAACTAAAAAGCTCAAAAAACGTTTGCTTTGCTTTTTGTTTTTGCATTTCAAAAACTCAAAAAACATTTTGTTTTGTTTTTGTTTTTGTTGTTGCATTTTCATTTTCGTTTTGCCATATCTTTTGAAGCTTTTGTGAGGCTTCTTGCTTCTAGTTTTTGGCTTGATTTTGAGGAGGGGTTCTCATTGATTTCTTCTTCTTGTTTGTAAGCGGTTTTTGGTGTCTTCTTATTAAGAGTTCTTGATTTCGGGAACTAGCTTTCTGGGCCATCAAAAAGAGTTAAAACTGAAGGAGCTTTTTGGGAAATTTCACTTTGTTTTAAGAGATTTTTGCATCTTACGATTTGCATGCTTGTAGTGATTTGCATTAGGTGCATTTCAGCATTTAGTCAGTTTCTTAGTTTTTTTGAGTGTGAGTTTGCTATTTGAAAAGAAAAATACAATTTTTAGTCTCGTAGAACCTGTATAAAGATTACTTTTCATCGAAAGACAATAACTGCATGTGCATGTAGTTAAGTTTTTATTAATTTCTTTTGCGTCAAAACACCATAAGTTTCATCTCCATATCCTTGTGACTTAACATAACAGCCCATTAAAATAAGCGATTTAATCTAAAATCAACTAGCAAGTTTTCTAAGTGTCTAACACCAACTAGCTAGGTTGTAGGGCCTTGGAATAGGTGAGTGGAGAGTTAACTCTCCAAGGCCGCTCAAACAAACATAGAAGTTGATCAATTGAGCGAAATCCAACTCCGTTAGGTGGACCGGGAAAGCTCTCATCCAAGAGTCAAGCGCGAGGGGAAGTGAAGGTTGAGAAGAGGGATACCCCCCCTGCGATTAGCTGAATCTGACCTCAAGACCGTTCCGCCCGGCTTCTGACATGGATTGGTGCCCATAGTTGCCACACCTAGGTTCCACACAGGTGACTGCGGGGGGGAATACCCGTGGTACCTGAGGTAGACGTCGCATCACTTTCAGCAGTACTTCTAGGGGGTGCCCTTGCGAAGCTTGGGTGCTTGAGCCGGCAAAGGCTATCGTTAGGAGGTCGGCGTAACTGTTTTTGATACCTTCGCTAGTTGTTCTGGGCCCTAATCATCCCAGACTGCTTTCGGGAGGTCCTATATTTCTCTTTCCTGTATTTTGGTGTCCGGTCCTCATCACCCGGAGCGAAAATACTTGGAGGTTGTTTGCTTGACTGTATCTTAGGGATTTTTATTATAGTGAGTGCTCTTTGCTCCTAGATTGCCTAGCTTTTCACTTTTTTGAGTCTAATTTAAAATCTATAAAAGTGGCTGATCAAGCGCCTCGACGATCGAGGAGAATCCGGGGGTTATCTCCCGAGAGTCCAGAGCCTTCTTCGAGAAGGCATAGGAGTGATTTAGCAGGTGGTTACCACCCTGTGGCGTCTGACGCAGTGGAGAGAGATCCTCCACAAAGGTCTGAAGGTTTCATAGCTTATTCTGGTGTCGGTTCCGAGAGGAGCGTTCCGCTAACCTCACGAGTTTTGTTTCCTCAGGAAGAATATTTTCAAATCGAAGACGTACCTGAGCCTCCTGCTACATGTCCATCTCCTCTTCCTCCTGATTATCCGTTCGTTGTTCAGTACATCAGACCTGAGTCGGAGAGACCGCCAGATCTTCCGTATCATTCTTATCTTTCGATGGCCACGACTGGGAACGTGGCTTCTACCGTGAGTGCTGCAGGCATTCAGACTCCTGCTTCTGTTGAAGCAGGGGGCACTATTGCTTCATCTTCGATTGCTTCTAGTGCTGCTATGTTTGGCTCTGGGTTCACCCAAGCACATGCTTCTCATTCTGGTCCCTTCTGTTTAGGGTTCCCCTCTGGTGGGAATCCCTCTTTTTCCTTTTCCGCTTCTTCAGCTGGATCTACGCCCATGTCTAACATGGCTAGTGGATCAGCTTCGTTTCAGGGTTTCCCCTTTGGGACTGGACACATTCCTAGTTCCAATCCTTCTTTAGGGTCGTTTCCGTTTACGTCCCAGACCCAGAGTTTCAACCCTTGGTCTGGGGGGAAAAGTTCGACTACTTTTACGGGATGGAATCCTGTCTTTACTACAGCGGGGGCAGGGAATCAGTTCTTCGCAGGTCATCAAGGGAATGCTTCTTTCCCTTCATCGAGTGCTTATCAGACCTTTTCTCCTCTGTCTAATGCTTGGAACCCCTATCAGGGGCTCTCCTCTTCATTTAATACTTCAGCGGGGGGAACTGGTCTGGGCTTTGGTAACTCGGCGTGGGGAGGAGGTTCTTCTCCGTTTTCTACGAGTCCTTTCTGGCAGCCTAGTGCCTCATCAAATCCAGGCTATTCTTTTCAGAATGTTGGGAATCCATCCCCTCAAGGATGGAATTCTCAGGCTCCGCCTCGCTTACCGTTTCTGGCAACATTAAACTTGCCAGATTTGTCGAAGTTGACTAATGACCCGATTCGTTATAGTCCGGGGTGGCCTCCGGTCCTGACCAAACTTCCTTCAGACATTCCAAAGTTTGAAGGTAAGAATGGAGAGGATCCGGCAGACCACATCACCACTTTCCACTTATGGTGTTCTTCAAACTCCCTGATCGATGATTCGATTAGGCTGAGATTATTTCAACGCACCCTAACTGGAAATGCTGCCAAATGGTATATCGAGCTCACTGGGGGCAGTTTTTCTACATTTGGAGAACTGGCTGTCACATTTCTAAACCATTTTCAGTTGCCTATCAGATATGAGGCTGGGACCGAACTCCTGGCTAATTTTAAGCAGGACGAGGCAACTCACATTTCTGATCACATTCAGGAATGGAGGAGAAGGAAGAGGCTTATCAAAGCCCATATTCCAGGTGAGTTCCTTCTCGAGTGGTTTCTGAAATCACTGCAGTCAGATATTTCAAAATATGTATCCCTATCTGGGGTATTTTCTGAGGAGCAGGCCATTTTTAGGGCCCAGCAGTTAGAACTGATCTATTCCTAGTCTGGGGTACTTTATAAGTATTTGCCCAATGCTCCTCGCTCCAAATTAGATTTGTCGAAAACTAAACCTGGTCCACATGGTGATGGGCTTGTCGGATCGGTCAATAGTGGTGCAGCCAGCCTGCTTTCTCAACTGCAGCAGTTGTCTTTACAATCTGCTCCTTCTGGTCAGGCTGTGCCTGCTGATTCATCACCTTCCCAGTCTTTGTCCATAAATGTTGTCCAAACTTCTGATCCCAATGGAAATCAACAATCCGATGGGAAGAAGAAAGGACGAAATAACAAGAAGAAGGGCAAGAATGGGAAGGGAAATGCAAATAAAACCAACGAGCGTGTTGGTGAGGGTCAAAAGGAGAAAAAGAAAGTGAAGTTTCCGTGCAAGCTTTGTACTGGAGACCATCTCACACACCTTTTCCCTAAAATTCAGGATGCTCAGCGCCTGTTATCCCAGCAGGGTTCTTCTAGTTCCCAGGCTGTGCTAACAAACCCTTTTCCCCAAGGGCAACAATTAGTTGTTGGCGCGAACCAAAATCCTGGGGCTTCCTCTGGAGGTACCCAGGAAGGGGAAATTCCATCGAACATATTTATGATGAGTGCTCACGCGGATATCGCTACGAGATCCCGTGATTATGGCGGAGAAGATTCTTCGAAAGCTAAGGAAGTTCCTGATGCTACTGAGTCGCTTCACATCACGAAGCCTACTGTTGAGTCTATGCCTCGGATGCTAAAAGCATCTTCTAAGCGATCAACGATTAATCCAAACGCGAGGGCTGCCCAGAACTACTCGATTGTAGAAGATCTGGCGTAGAGTCCTTGTGCTATGTCAGCTTTAGAGGTACTCCAGTCTTGTCCGGCTCAGCGCAGTTCTTTGCTCATTGCCATTGGAGCTATTGATCCGAAAAATTCTCTTCTGATTACTTTTGATATGACTAATTTTAAGAAGAGACTTCCTCATCACATGGCATTTCATATTAAATCATCGTATCGGAAGTGAAATATCTTTCGAACGGTTGTTGATGAGGGTGCTTCCACATGCGTGATGTCTCTCGCATGCTGGAAGACACTTGGATCTCCCAAAGCTGTTCCATCTAGCACTGTTCTTACTGCATTCGATGGTCATTCTCACAGACCCCATGGTATTGTCCCAGCTTTTCCCATCTATGTTGGGGGCAAAACTGTTAACATAGAGGTTGAGGTAGTGGATGCAGCCTTGGACTACAACCTTCTGTTGGGGAGGAATTGGATTTATGAGATGGATGCCATTGCATCCTCATTGTTTCGAATTGTATGTTTCCCCCACGAAGGGAGGATCGTTACAATGGATCAACTGGACTGTCCTCCTGTAGACCTGGATGCGTCTTCTGACTCATATGTTCCTAAGTTGGATAATACTAAGGCGCCTGTTGAGAATCTAGGAGTTGGAATGTATTCTTCCTTGATGGGTACTTTTGATCTTCCTCCTCCTAAGGTTCATATTAATGCTATCTCATCCTCCAAGGCTCCTCTTCGAAGAGAGTTCTTTCGAACTCATTATTTTTCGGACCCTTGGACCTTACCTTCCCCTACTGCCACATTAGCGGAAGGTCAAGTGGGTGGAATGGCATTTCCGATTTCTGCAGCTGAGATTGCGTATCAGTCTATTGTTGACTCTGCAGAAACCGTTCCAGCTCCTCTTTCACCGGAAGAGTTGGATGGTGATGTGGCTCCGGCTTGGACGCTTAGTTCTTCTTCGGCCCAGGATTGTCTTGATACCACTCTTCCATCTAAAGAGGCAATCCTGGAAGCCATGACTGGTATAGATAGACCGTGGGATGATTTGCATCATCGGTCTTACTTCCTACCTGACTTGAGCGAAGTTGAAACTAGTTTTCCAAGTCCTCAGTCTCTTGGTCCTGTTCACCCAGTCTTGAACCCTTTGGCACCAGCACAGGTATATGCTGAAGGGAACATGGTTGTGATCTCTCCTACTATCCCGGTGAACATTTCCAGGGATCCCAATATTATCGAGAATGTCTTCATTGGAGCTAAATGTTTTCGTGAAGAGGTTCAAATTTATACCGAGCTCTTCAAAGAGTATAGGGATGTATTCGCTTGGTCTTATGAGGAAATGCCTGGCATAGACCCATCTATTGTCCAACATGAGATCAATACGTATGAAAACGCTAAGCCGGTCAGGCAAAAACTTCGTCCAGTCAATCCTAGGAAGGCAGCAGCTATCAAAGCTGAAGTTGAAAAGCTGCTTAAGGCGGGATTCATTTTCCTAGTTCCTCTGACTGAATGGGTTTCAAACCCCGTTCTAGTAGATAAAAAGCAAGGAACGATTCGAGTGTGCATTGATTTCAAAGACCTGAATAAAGCATGTCCTAAAGACAATTACGCCACACCATTTATCGATCAGATCATAGACGAGTGTGCCGGTAACGAGATTTTCTCCTTCATGGACGGTTTCTCCGGATATAATCAAATTACTATCCGTCCAGAAGATCAACATAAGACTGCTTTAATTTGTCCCTGGGTACGTTTGCATATAAGAAAATGCCTTTTGGTCTTAAAAATGCTGGAGCTACCTTTCAGCGGGCCATGTCTTACGCCTTCCACGACATCAAAAAGATTATCGAGGCATACTTAGATGATTTCGCTGCTCATTCTCGAAAGAGGATGGATCATCCAGGTCACCTCCGGCAAATATTTGAAAGATGTCGTTTTTATAAAATTCGATTGAATCCAAACAAGTGCGTTTTCGCGGTTACATCCGGTCGGCTATTGGGATTCATTGTGTCGAGGGAAGGGATAAGGGTAGATCCCTTCAAGGTTGAGGCAATACTTCGGTTGCCTCCCCCGTCTTCCATCCGTCAGCTTCAAAGTCTCCAAGGAAAGTCTAATTTTCTTCAGAGGTTTATCGTCAATTATGCTGAGATTACAAAGGGATATATGAGACTGTTGAAGAAAGGAGTTCCTTTTCTTTGGGACGACTACGCTCAACGCTCGTTCGATGCTTTGAAAAAGGCATTGACCTCTGCTCCTTTACTGAGTCCACCTGATTATAGCAGAGATTTTCTTTTGTATCTAGCAGCAGCAGAATCTACCATTGGTATGGTTCTGGTTTAGGAGGATGATGCTCTGGTAGAGCATGTTATTTACTACCTTAGTCGAGGACTGGTAGGACCTGAACTTAGGTACACTCCGATAGAAAAGTTAGCCTTAGCAGCATTTCATGCTGTGCAGCGACTCCGGCATTACATTATTCTTCGCAAAACTTATGTTTTGGCAGTTTCCAATCCATTTCAGTTTGTCCTCAACAGGCGAGTGATTGGGGGCAAATACAATCGATGGATTGTGATTTTACAGGAATTTGATCTCGAGTTCATGTCTGCCAAATCCAAGAAATCATTAGTTTTTGCGGAATTGATCTCCGAGTTGCCCTGTGGGGAAGAGATGATCTATGATGAGTCCTTTCCAGACGAACACTTGTTTCTTATCTCTTCATAGGATCCTTGGTACGGGGATATCATTGTGTATCTCCAGACTGCGAAGTTTCCCTCTACTTTTTCGAAAGATGAGCGTCGTAAGTTGCGTCACTTAGCCAAGAATTATTTGATTATTGGTGATGCTCTATACCGTCGAGGGGTTGATTCAATCCTAAGACGCTGCTTAACTTTCGAAGAAGCAGAGGCTGTGCCGAATGATTCCCACAGTGGAGCTTGTGGGGGTCATTTATCTGGGCTTGCTACAGCCCAAAATATTTTGCGTGCTGGATACTTTTGGCCCTCGATTTTCAAATATTGTATTGAATCGGTCAAAAAGTGTCATCCGTGTCAAGTTTATACTCGAAAAATGCGCGCTCATCCAGCTCCGCTTTTTCCAGTCGTTATTGTCGGTCCCTTTACAAAGTGGGGTATTGATTATACTACTTGTAACCCGCCTTCGGCAAAAGGTCACAGGTACATTATTGTAGCAGTAGACTACTTCACGAAGTGGGTCGAGGCTATGCCTACTTTTGGGAACGATGGTGAGACTGCAGCTCTGTTCCTTTTCAACCAAGTTATCGCTCGTTTTGGTATTCCTAGAGAGATTGTCACTGATCATGGCAGTCATTTTCAGAATAGTATGATGGCTGAGTTGGCTCTCAAATTTGGTTTCCGGCAGGAGCATTCATCTCCGTATTATCCTCAAGCCAATGGGCAAGTGGAAGCCGTGAATAAATCCTTGAAGACAATTCTTCAACGGACAATTGATAAAGCTAGATCCAATTGGCATATTATGCTATATCCTGCACTTTGGGCATACAGGACGTCAGTAAAAACTGCAACTGGCTTTACTCCGTTTTAGCTAGTGCATGGGGTGGAATCCGTATTTCCCATTGAATGCGAGATTCCTTCTCTTAAATTAGCTGTTGAACTTATGCCTGACACTTCTAGTCTTGCAGAACGGCTTCTTCATCTGGAACATCTCGATGAGCAGCGTCGGGATGCAGCCACGATGAACGAAGCGCATAAAAACCGAGTTAAAGTTCAGTACCATAAGGCGGTTAAGCCTAGGGTCTTTTCGGAAGGTGAACTTGTTTTGGTCAATGCCCAAGAAAAAGATGCCTTGGGGGCAGGAAAGTTTAAATCTATGTGGTATGGCCCCTATATCGTTAAAAAAGTCCTTAAGAAAGGAGCTTATACCTTGGTTGATTTCGAAGGGAACGAGTTGTCGGAGCCCCGAAATGGGCTCTATCTTAAGAAGTATTATGCCTAGGCTTTGGCCTGGCATCTTGCTTTTGTATATATTTGTAGTTTTTGCTTTGTACATATCTGATTGATTTTCGATTTTTGATGAGTTGGTGATGTTTTTGATCTGCTTTGGCAGGTTGTGTTGGATGTCATGAGTCATTTTGGTTTCGCCGATGGTGCTAGTAGACACACCCGGAACTTAGCTTCCGTGGCTTGGGTGCTTCATTATCCTTCCGGTCAGCTGTTGGTATCAAGAGCGGTCTGCATTGGTCCTGCTTCCAATAACGTAGCAGAATACACTGCAGTCATTCATCTACTCTCGGAGGCAATATCTTTGGGTGTTGATTCGTTGGTAGTTTTCTTGGACTCCCAGCTGGTGGTGTCGCAGTTTAACAACACTTATCGGGTACGAGATCCATTTTTATTACGATTGTTCTTGAGGGTACGTTTGTTACAAAGGTCATTTCAATTTTTAACTTTCATTCATATTCCTCGAGCTGACAATTGGTTTGCTGACTCATTATCTAATCAAGCATTAGATTGGCATATTAATCATTCAATTCAATAAAATTTTAATCATCAAAAACATCATACATTTGATACATTTATCACATCACATCAAATATCGTTGTATATATATCATCAGAGTGTTTCAAAAACTTTACAAAATTTGGATCCATAATGTCGTACAAAAATTGGGCTTATGCCCCATCATGTTCAGTCTCAAAAAAGAATATACAGTCATCTAATACATAATATTTGTCTACTCCTGAGGTCCCTGCCCAGAAGTCGTGTTCCTATAGAACGTAACTACAGTGGCAACTCGGCGGAATAATCTAACCCAGTCTCGGGGTACTCCTACCACCCGTCTCTGGATGGCTTCAAGCAAGTCCTCCACGGCAGCCATAGGGATTTGGCGGGTTAATCCCTCCAAGTTTCTCTGCACGGCCTGGAGAGTCCTGTCTAAATCCACTGTCTCTGCCTCGCCCCTGCGACGCTTATGGCGCGGGAGACCCTCAGGTCGAACTGGTCCAAAATCTGAAACATGATCATTTTACTTGTCAGTCATTATGAATCCAATAAAAAAAAAACATGTTTGTTTTTCATTTTTCATACATATTTGAAAAAATCCAAAAAAAAAATTATATAAGTCAAAAAAATTTGCAAAACTTACCGACTGCGCCCCATGCTGTGCCTGGTGGAAGAACTAGATCTGGATCTCCACGAAAGTCCATCCTGGCATAGGGATAGTCGTCCACTGCGATGATTTGTTCTCCCCACCAAAGGAAGAACTCATCGTCCCACGTGGTCCGGGGTACCTCACTACCCCCCAGTCTCTTCATCATGTCTGCCCAACGGGCAATTCTTGGGTCCCGCGGGCTACTGATGGTAGAGATGACTCTGGGTCTCAATGCTGGTATCTTCTCAAAGAAGAATGTTGTCAAAATTGTACCGTAGCCAAAGTGTTTGGTCTTTACTTGGTGGATTGAGGTCAACTGTTGTTTCATGTTCAGTAATAGGGCTGTGCACCAATCATACACATGAGTCAAACATTCTACTGCTATGCTCATTTGCGTCCTGGACGCCTAATGTAGGGAGGCAGATCCTGCCACTCTGCCGATGGTGAAAAGGAGGATTTTCATGTGCAAATCCCTCACATCTTTAATTGCAATCTGAGTTCCAACCTTTTTGGAACCCCCTACGCAATATACGTGGACATAGTCTTCCACGGTTAACCCTCCCAGGGGTTTCCCGTGCAAGTCTACTGGTTCTCCCCTCCGGGAGAGTCCAGTAATGAAATATATGTCTTCCACTTCAATGCGTAGTGGCATCTGATCAATTATGAAGCAATCCTGATCTGGTTCCCAGTAATTTACGAGCATTTCAAGCAACCGCACATTGCTTTTCATATTTGGCATTTTAAAGAATTTCAACAATCCGCAATTTCGAAGGATATTTTGCGCTGCGCGATCTTGCATGACCTCTTGGTCTATTGCGCTATGCTCACATTCTCTCCATGAGATTGTCATCCTGTCAAATTTCATCAAATTATGCATTAGCCACGCTTTTTTGCATTCGGACCTGTGCATACGCGACTTTTCCTGTGCACAGTCGCCTGTATACGCGACTTGCCTTCGATGAACCCGCGTATGCGCAAGTCCGCATATTTTAGCAAGGGTTTTAAAGCTAAAAATCACTTAATTTTAATTTCCAAACGGACAAAATGAATAAACAGGATGATTGAGGAGCCTACCTGAAGTTTCGGCACGTTCCAACGGTCGGTTGTTCCTGATTTGACGAAAGAATTTTTTAGCTCCAGAGCACTTTTTCCAAATCAGCAATGCAATAATGAACCAAATGAGAGGTAATTTGTCTATTTATGGCTAAAAAGTTGAAAATTTTCGCAAAAATTCTTTATGCTTATTTTTTCGATCTATCTTAAGCTGCATAACTCGATTGCTTGGAAGTGCCCAGTTTGGTATGTTTTCAGGTACATTTTGACGATTTTGAGATTTTTCCCGGTTTTTTATCCATGATTACCGACTCGTCACGGCAGGTATATGATCTTCACTGGCATATAGGTTAGGGATATCACTTTCCGTTGCATCTTGCATACTAGCCTCCATACTGATCACTTGCCTTAGGGTCGATCCCATCAAGTCATGAGTATTACACCCATTTCACTCGCCGATTATTTAATCATGACTTGATGGTAGAGCCTTCCTTTACATGGGCTTCCTAGTTAGTTCCTCGCTATCACTTGTTGCCCATGTTGCTTTTTATGTAGGCTCGGGAGTCCTCTTTAGTCCCGCCATGTCTTTCGTGTTGAAGCTTCATTCTTCTCCTTCATCACTTATCATTTTTCTGGCTTATACCCTAGAGGCTCCCTGGTGTCGTTAAGTTGTATTAATGCAATGCATATTGGCTACTTGTTTATCCTGGCCTTTAGCCGGCTTCATTTGGACTCGATGTTTAAGCCAACTTTTGACCTTGACTTTCTGTACAAGTTAACCATTGCATACACTTAGCTATCACGACTTGACACCTTTTACCCATGGATGGAACGTTCCTCTGAGTATCGCTTACCAGTTTCTCCACCTTGCATTGAGCATAGGATTGTTCCAATCCCAGGAACTAGTGCATCTGATTTATTGATACTCGTTCTATCCATTGTACCATAGCATTCTTTTATTCTTTTTCAAGCTTATTATATGAAAAAGACAAAAAAATCAAATATAACAAAAAGAGCGGGAACGGGATGTATCTTCGTTGTTTTGATGGCAGTACAGAGTCAGTTTGTCGCCCTTGAACAAAGCACATATACTTATCTATATTTCCTCCATTTGGGATGGTTCTAGTTTTGACCTAGGTTCAGCCTTTACCATGTTTCACTTGTCAGTTCTCCCCCGGTTGGTTATCTCTTCCAATCATATGGAGAGTTTGTTTTGCCTCCTGCAAGACAGACTTATACAGTGTCACTTTTTACTGCCATGGTCATCACGGAGTCGTGCTTTTGTTCAAGGGAAGTCTAGCCTGAGTCGGCCATTCTGCGGTGTCTCTTGACTCATTATTCAGTCGGCCTTCCCGGTCTTGTCAGTATCATGTTCTATCACATCAGATGTTTTGATCTTCTGCTCGTGCTAGTTTGAGAAGGTCCCCATTGACTTCTTGCCGGCGGGTTTGTCTCTTATCGACTACGACACATTGCTCTGAGAGCAAGCCTAGAGCCGCACCTTGGGCCTATTTCCATTATTGATAGGTGACCTCGTGCTCAGCATTTGATCATCATCATGGGTCTTTGACTGAGTGGTTTCCCCCGTGTTCGACGTCAGCACACATTATCACAGTTGGGATTCGTGCAGTACCTTGATTTCCATTTGACCCTATCGGTGGATTTCTCGCCTCTGTGTCAGCTTTCATTATTGGTTGGTTCAGAGGGTTTCTTCCGTGCGCTAGCTTCATCTTGTGCATGTCGGAAACGTATTTCGGTTTTGGTTCCATCACTCTACTTCGTCCGATTCCTTCCAAATCTTGGCCTGCGGGTTACACTCGCGCTGGACTGATGTGGGATGCCTTAATGCCTTCCTTCCAGTAGATCTTTTCCCATCGACTCCAACTCATTGCTCTGGGAATAAGGTCTAGATTCTTTTTGTCAATACCTTAGGGTTTGCAGTCATCAGTGGCAGACTCTTCGCTATCGACAGTGGGGATTCATCATTGCCTCCTGATTGGTAGATTCTTTCAAGTGTTCGACTTCTACTCATTCGCACTTGTCAGATTGTACTAGGGCACCTTGACGCTCATTTTCATTATTGGTGGGTTGTCTCGCGTTGGTTAACGGTATACATCATTGACCGGTAATCCAACGATTTCTCACATGGTCGACTTCAACTCATTTATTCCCATTGTGTAGAATTGTGCCATAGTGATCGGTGAAGACCTCGGGTTGCATCAGCATTCTTCGGTTCACTTTTGACAGTCCATTCAGTTTCTGCCAGTGATGTCGTCTACCCTTATATGTTGCATTTCAGTACATCAGCATCCTATATGTTGGCTCCCGAGTTGCGTGATTGTACCGGTTGTTCCACCTCTTATGATTCTGTACTTGGAGATTCAATTACTTATATGATCAGACATCCAGTTGTACCATCCTTGATCAGCTTTCTATATGTGATACTTGGACATTGATTCAGACTTATATTTCCAAGCCATGCTCAGATGATTCATTGTGTACTTTCAGTTCAGCTATACTTGTATACATATTGGATCTATTCAGTACTTTCTATATGATGTATTTTTGACTGAGCATGGGTATGCCCGCCTCAGCATGAGTTGACTCTCTATTTTCTTTCATTGGTTTTTGGTAGGCTGAAATCTGGTGAAGTCCTCTCTTGTCCTTGCGAAGTTCTTTCTATGTGCATAATACATTTCGGCCATCATGTACCCCTTCTGACCTCATATATTAGGGGGCATCTGTTATAGCATCATTTCTCACCTTCATATGATTCATGATTGCTTTATGGCTTTTGGGCACCCATTCCTACAGACTTGGACAAATTCACTTAAAAACAGTGTAAAAATATCCATACGCGACTATGCCCGTACTTTTCCGCGTGTATACGCGAGTCCAGCCGCACTTTTCCGTGTATGCCATTAAAATGATTAAAAAATATATAAAAAATCCCTAATTTCGCGCTGGGTTGATGGTTACTCAGGTAGTTCAACCACCCCAGCACGTGGCCAACTGTTTCCAACTGTTGAAACTACTTGGAGGGAGTATAAAAGCCCCTCATGTCCATGGCCTAAGGGGGAGAGAGAATTTATTGATATTATACTCTGTTGGTATTCCCTATCCAAGTCTGATTCCCCGTGCCTCCTGCACTTTCCCAGTTCATTATAGGAAACCCTTGTTTCCTTGAGATGCACATCCCCCTATATGTCATCTCGTATGCACCAGTTTGGAAGGAGTCTTAGCGAGGCAAGGGCTGGACGGATCCAGACGACGGTCTGCTCGAAGGCCGTGGAAGGATCAGGTGATCTCTCCACTCGTTACTTTTGTACATGCTATTTATAATACAGAAGTACCATGTTGTTCCCAAAATAAACGTGTTAGTGTATGCTTATATGTATGAGAATATTTGTTATACAAGCATTCATTATGATTTATTTAATGTTTTATATGAATCTCACTAACATTTAGAGTAGATATATGCTGTAAAACCTGTCCTTTGTGCTGGTTTCTTCTTGTTTTTCAGGTTAAGAAGGAAGGACGGTTGCCGGGGGTTTGGACCCCACGTGGATCTACTTCAACCGTAGGACCTACGGGTAACTTTCTCATTCTACTCTATTTAGTTTTTCTGAATGTGCATGGTTGTGTGAGTCCTTCTTAAGTAGCATGCCCCTGCTCTGTGGAGGTTGTAACCCAACGAACCTCTAGGGTGATATTCCCCGAAACAAACTAAATGAGCTTGATGAAATCAGGCAAGATGTAGTTCAAAGAACTAGTATAGTCCAGGAGAAAAGGGCTAAATGGCATGATAAGTACATCAAGGAGAAGAACTTTCAAGCAGGGGATTAGGCACTTTTGTTCGATTCAAAATTCAAAGATTTTTAAGGAAAGTTTCAAACTCATTGGCTTGGGCCATATGAGATTGAAAAGTTTTTTATAATGGAGCAGTTAAGATAAGGACAATAGATGAAGAAAAGGTATCTCTTCTTGTGAATGGTCATCGGTTGAAAGTATATCATAAACCACTTTCAAGAGAAGAGTTTGTTAAGATTTTCTAAGAGAATACTAATATGAAGTTAGTGAAGAAGATTTCTTCTTCTTCACTAACTTAGATTTTATTTTTCCTATATAAAAATAAAAATAAAAATAAAAATGTATAAGTATGAAAATCAATCAATGATTGGCATACTTATACATAAAATACAGGGTGAAAATCAGAGATTTCTGACATCCTATATTTTCCATTTTTTTTCTGTAATAAGTAGTGACACAGAACTACATTCATTGCAATTCATAATCTACAAATTCATTTCATTTTACATTTTCATTCCATCTCACTCCACTTTCATTCTATTTCTCAAGTCATATTCCATTTTCACGCTCATTCCATTTCACAGTCATATTTCATTTCCATTTCATCTCACATTCATATTCCATATCCATACTTCAGTTCTTTTTATAGAGTCTATTCTCCAGCTGATACATTTTGCAACTGACTGCATTCTGCAGTTAATCACATTCTGTAGTTGATTCCATTCTGCAACCAATTCAATTCTACAGCCAATTCTATTCTGCAACCACATCTCATTTAGCAGTTCTGACACAATTGTACAACCTACAAAAAAATGATGATTACAAGAAATTGAAGGATTATATTTTGAAGACCAACATGTTGAAAGGGTACCTAAAGGATCAACACCAAAGAAACAACAAGCGAAAAGGTTAGTTCTAAAAGGTAAAGTGCAAAAAAATATTTTAATAGCAAGGTTAAAACATAAATCATGTATAATATGGATAGTCATATGTTATATCCATCATACTACATATCAGCCACATCCTCTGTATTGTGCTGCATAGTGGTCCATAATTGACTCCCTCATTGATGATTAACGGTCATGACCTATAACGTGACATACTTGTCTACGTTTCTCCAAAACCCCTACCATCTATTTATTCCTACAAACCCTCGATACCTTTCGTCAAATCCGTAGCCAATTCATTTCATAAACAGGGAAGGTTAATTCTAAAGGTTGAGAACTCTGCATAGTAGAAGGCATGGGGCTAATTGTCAGATCAGAACCGATAGGAGCAAAGTACATAGAAGGATACCCAAAGATCAAGGAAATGTTGCAGAAAGCTGGATGGCTAAAATTCATAGAGAAATTCGATGGTTTCTACAAGGAGATTAAAAAATCCTTTGCTCGGTATTTTGATGGCACAAAAGTAGAAATTGGAGATGTCAAGTTTACAGTCACTGAGTCATTCATGGCTGAAGCTACAAAACTTCCAAGGCATGGTGAAAGATGGTTCAAAAACAAGGAGTTCCACAATGAATCATGGAAAGTAATACTCAAAAACCCAGGTATGGATGTCTCTGTTTTTAGAAAAGGTATCCCCAGCTCAACTCTTAAAAGTAAATGGAGGAACATGCTCTTGGTTTTACAGAAATTTATCACTTGTGAAGGAAGGTTTGGTTGCATTTATGTATACCATATCCGTTTACTGATGAATTTCTTAGAAAATGGTGAAATAAATATTCCTTTCTTTCTTCTAAATAGTTTAAAAAGGATGGCCTCAAATGTGCAAAAGAGAATACAGTTCATAGATACCACCATGCATCATCATGGGTTAGTAAATATATTGATTGAGTTTCATTTAAAAATCATAGGAGATACCTGGGAGGATTTCCCTATTACGAACCATTTTCAAGAAGCAACAGAATCACCTAAAGAAGATAATGTCAGAAAAAGCAAAAGGAAGAATACTGATATAAATATTGAAAACAAACATGAATCTTCATTGCAGAAGAATGATGAAAAGCTAATCTCTGAAGAACTGACAGAAATAAAAAAGCAAATCAAGATAGGAGGAAAAATAAGAAAGAGGAGTAAGGTTACAATTGAGGAAAATGTAAGTTCTTCACAACCAAGAAGGAGCTCCAAAATCCGAGGTTTGATGAAGAAAACATTATCAAAAGAGACAGAGTTTATAAGTTTAGATGAAGAAACCCCAATACCATCTCTTGTCAACATTTCTCCTGCACACAGTCCTCAAAATTCTCCTATTCATAATTTTGAAGGTAGCCCCAGTAGAAGATCTCTAGGCATAGACCTAGTACAACCAGAAATATATGATTATGTAGAATCACTAGAGAAGAGAAATGCATCAATGAACCTAGAACCTTCTGTCAATCCACAAGAACCTCTAGTTGATGCTCTCAAACAGGATATTTATGAACTAGAGATATTGAACAAACATATCAAATTGGAGAATGAGACCTTGAAGCAGCAGAACAAGTTGGACAAGGTAATTCATGACAATACCATTCTACACCTAGGACTGTGGTATAAGAAAAACAGGAAATTGAAAAGAAAGAATAAGTTACTAAACAGAGAAGTCATTAACCTCAAGTACAAGCTTTTTATGAAAAGGCCCATGATGATAGTCACTTTAAAGAAAAACAAAAGAAGGAAATTAGATGTGCTAGCAGAAGTGTCTGAGAAAATACAGTAGGGAATGAGAACTCACATTTTTGGCAAATTGCATGAGGACATGAAATGATTTTGCAGTGGGGGTATGTTTAACTTCAGTATTACCCTCTCCTTGAAATCATTTCTCACCTTTTTCCCTTAATTTCTCATAATTTCACATTCCTCAATCAATGATAAATGTTATGTTTTGGCTTAAGGAATTGATTAAAATGACTGCCATGTTATATTTTCATGTTCTTGCTATTTTAATAATTTTTTGCAATTTAGCTACAGAATGCATCTTATTCTACAACGAACTGTGGATTTCGTAGCTACTCTCATGGTGTGGTAGGTTCCAAGTGTCAAATGAAGAAGTAGGCCACATGGGTGTTTCTAGAATCATCTCCACATGGATTCTATCCTATTCACTCGATCATGATCAACAAAAAAGCAGGCCTAAGATCACGGTCAAAGGCATAGTCAAAGTACGTTAGTCGAGAGTAGCAGGACTCTTGATTTGCTCTATCGTAGAAAATCAAGAGTCAAATTGTCCTATTGCAATTCTATAATTAGCAACCTGTAGCAAGATTATCTCATAGACAGTTATGTGTATTTTCCTTTAAATACCGATTGTACAGAACTGAGAAGACAGTTAAGAAATTAAGTTTGAAGTTTAAGCTTTTTGTTGATACTCTGTATTAAGACTTCGTTTCATCATAATACAAAGTTTACATTGCCAATGATTGCTTAAGTGCACCTTTAACCAGCTAGCATTTCAGCCAAATCAGTTGCAAAGGGCCCCTGCACTGGAGGAGGTTTTTCATTTGTTGTTTTTAGTTTAATTTCCATTACTCTGTTTCTAGCAATTCTGTTTTCTTATTAGATTAGTGTTTCATTCTAGTTTTGATCAATAGCATAATGTTAAAAACATAGCTGTGTAAGCCTTGTTCTTCTAAAATATTTCGTGAATATAGATAACTCTGTTTTCAAATCGAATTAAGATTGAATCAATAAAGATATACAGTCATCTAGTTTTCTTACTGTTCTGTCATTCATTTTATTAGAATAGAATTATCAATTAATTGTGTAAATGGGTGCTCTCAAAAGTCATTTCATGATGATGATTTTGAACTAAATGGTTGAATGTCTAATTTATACAGTTATTGAGTTTATTCTGCACATCTTTATTTGCTTTCTAGGAATTTAGAAACTAAGGTATAGTTGACTTCTTATACAACATCTCAAGAGGGTAATACTTCACATTGAATGTTGGCGAAAATCAAATATACATTAGTTGTTTGCAGTTAGTTTTACATGTTTTCACATTTTGTTTTCAGATCCTCACTTAGTTGCATTACTGATATTCCTAAAGCTCATTCCAAGGAGATTGATTTAATCATATTTCAAGAATTGGATGATTGAATGATTAATGAATGCAATTACTGAGCTACCTTTTGCACACTTTACTTGATTTTCTAGATAATTAGGTATAATTGGTTACTTAACACCATCTCAAGAAGGCCATAATTCATAATTGAATGTTGGAGTAGCTAGATATACATTAGATGTTTTCCTTTGCATCCTTTGCTTAATTTTCTAGGACATTAGAAGTTAAAGTACAGATAGTTGCTTATACATCATCTCAAGGAGGTCATACTTCATAATTGAATGCTAGAGTAACTAGAAGTATATTAGTTGTTTTCATTCTCTGCTTTTACTTAAGATAGACATTGTAATTTCAATATTTGTTTTTAGAATTAAATCCATGGAATAGAACTAATGATAAGGTAAGATAGATGCTCTGTTTTATAAATTAGACTCTAACAAGCCAACAGTATTTGATTTGTTTTTATGTAGATTAAATTAATTTAGGAACACTTCCTTTTCTTCCTTCTTAAAATTCATTAGATTCATTTAAATATTTTCATAAGTTTTAGATTAAATATTCTTAGACATCAAAGAATAAAAACCCCCCAAAACAACATAAAATACAAAACAACGAAGTAAGAATAAGGTTAACTAAGCACATACAGTGCACAACACTTCATCAGTTTACAAACCTCGGTTGATAATTTATGCAAGCAATTTAAGACATTAAATTGACTAAACAATAATTCCAATTATAGTTCTATTCAACTACTATTTATGGAAGGGAATTCCAATTCTGAGCGAGGGAAGGTGGGAGTTTTAGCAAAATCGACTAAAGCGGGTACCTAACTCAACGAGCCCCAGGAAATAGATGATAGATGGAAGGGGTTTGTTCAATTATGAGCAGGAATAGATAGAGATGTTGGTCCTCTAGAGATAGGATAGTGGGGAGATCTCGTTGAAGGCCTTAACTTAAGGATGGTCTGGTTTCCCTCTATAGTTTTTAGGCTAGTTGACTTCCTTCTGGAGCTATATTAGTTTAAATGGACAAAAAATTGAAACTAGTTGGACCGGAAAGAAATAATGGATTACTCATCGAACTATTAGTCGCAGCACTTTCTGCCAACACCAATTCTTTCATTGGCCTTGGCCTTCCTCATTTTTTTTTACATAGAGAGGGGTGGGGCCTTACTTGACAAAAAAATCAAGGTCACGACCCAGACTTCATATATGGTATGCCTTCCTTCCTTATCATCTCGCAATGAAAGGGTGACAACTAACCTAGTTTTCATGGATGGCCTACCTTCCTAATGTCAGGAAATTAGTTAGGAGCTATATGACTTTATTTGGTTGTAGTTATTCTATTTCTAGTTACTGACATGATACGAGCTCAGGTGGACTGACTTTAAATAGGTTCTAAGTATATTAAGAGCCTACCTAAAACAAGGTTTCTTTGTTCTCTTTATTCTATCTCTAGTTGTCAAAATGAGAAGACGAGCCGGAGCTCTGTAGGATACCACCATAAAGTTATTTTAATGGCACCTAGGATGAGGGATCATAAGGCTTGGAGAAATAATATGGTTCAAAGTGATTTGTGTTTGTCCCCTCCAATGTTCCTAAACAAAGCGTCCTTCAACAGCATGGTGGTAGGCTACGATGAGAATTCCTAATAAAAGGCCTAAAAATGTCGCTACAGCCACAAATAAGGAAATTTTATAAGGGTAAGAAATCAATCCCTCTCGTTTTAGTCGAGATTTCGTTACCTCACTCTTGACGATGATAGATTCTCCCCTGTGAACCTGGCCTTATCTCTCTCTTATTTGGCTCGATATGCTACCATAGTACTTTATGTGAGGGAACTATGATATTTACCACTTTTACAATGAGTGTTAAGCTCTTCCCGGCCTAAGAAGGGAAAGGAGTGAAGTACGAGCCACTTTCCTGACCTAAATTCGTTTCTAATCAATTTTACCCGTTTCCAGGAACAGCTCTAGAAGCAGATGGACTAGAGCAGGTGTTATTGTACCTAGAGGTGGCCACCCTTATACACCACTGATGGATACTATTTTATCTGTAACTAACTTTCTCTTGGCAAGCCTAACTCTTTCTGTATTGTTGGAAGGAAGGACCCCACACTACCCGAGTAACGAGTTCTAAGGGAAGGATCCCACCCACATAAATAAAGTTACTTATTTGGAACTGAAATGTTTGTCTATCTGGTAAATAACTTCGAAATACCACCTTTTCACTAGTGCATTTACCAAGTATCGGGGCATAACTTAGAAATACCACCTTTTCACTAGTGCATTTACCAGGTATTGGGGCGTATAATTTAGAACTGATATGCTAGGTTATCAAATGGGAATCTACCATTGACAAGGCGACCCTTTCACTATTTCAATTACCAATTCAAGATCTAGATTCATGCATATCAATTGACTAAGCGATAGGCTATCTTTTCACTAGTGAATTTACCATTCTTTAGGTTATGAATTTCTAATACGGTGACTGGTAATTATGAAATAACTTTGAAGATGGTGGATGGAGACCCCCTAAGTAAGTGCCCACAGAGAGGGGGTAATGACCTGAAATGGAACACTTACCAAATCCATACTCAGTTGTATTGTCGGAGATATTTTGGAGCTATCAAAGTAAAGTTCCCATAGAAAATATTATAGCCGCACGTATGGAAATCGTCGAAGATATTAGTTACACTAACAAAGAAATTAAGATATATGTGTCAAACCAAGCTTGGGAAACCCTTTCAAGTTGAATGGCTGCAATCTAAATCTTTTTCTTCTTTAGCCAGTCCTTCATAAGTCTTGAATTAAGTGCAGAAACTATGGATCCAGGAGTCCACATCATCCCCTTCATTTACCCAAAGAAAAAAGGAAGTTGTATCTGGGTATCCAATTAGAGAGGTGTTGGAGAGAGGAGCTTAAATCTGATGAGCTCATGAAGGGTGAGAGAGAGATCTTCATTACCGAGATACACGGTAAAGACGAGATGTTGAGACAGAAAAATTCCTCACAATTTAGGTGGAGAGATCCAGAGGCGTCCATGCTTGTTTAGGTACTTGTGATACAGTGGGGATTGAGGTAAAGCTTGGTTGTATTGATGAGGGTTTCAGGCATAGTAATCCCTTGGTGGGATATATGGTAAAGCCCGAGGAAGCCTTGGTTGGTTTTGTTGTGAGTCCCACATTCATGCTGGGAATATGGCACGAGGGTGATTGGTTGAAAGAAATATTTGGTTCAACCCAATCTATGGTCGGGTGGTTCATGGAAGTCCTAGACCTAGTTGGCTTATGAATTCATTAATATAAGCTCCTTCTCCTTGGTATTTCATGTGTGATTCTTATGGTTTTTATATCCTTGTTATTTTTTTTGGTGATATTTTGGTTATGAGTATGTTTTATGATAGAATTGATCTATGGCTCTCATCATGTTTTGATTAGAAAATGAATGAAAAATGAATATATGACCTAATATATGATAATTCAACTATTTTGATAAGGCATCAATGCTTCTTTACGAATCTCAAATAAGTATGAGACCTTTATGCCCAGATCTATTGTTATGACCGATAGATTACATATTTGTGACATGTTTGACGAAATGCTTGTCATGGCTAGTAGGGGTCAAATAAAGTAATTGTACCAATTTTTGCATTAGTAACCTTATTCCATTTTTATTTATCATTTCTGAAAGTTTCATGAAGTTCTAGGTAGTGGCCTAAGTCCTAGCCCTGAAAAATGGCACAAAATCCAGGGTCATTAGCTAAGAACTGCCTGCAAAATTCCATAGTTGTTGGCATGCCTTGTTGTGGAAGCGACTGGAAGGCCTTAGTCACATGCATGTATTTTCATAGGAGTGGTTGAGGTTCTAATCAGAAAAATGATAATTTTCTCAGGGGTTAAGCACTTGGAAGGGTTGGTTGCCTCCTAGAAGGTTTGTAGCTCCTGAGGAAGGTCAGAATGGTTTTGTTTTTTCGGTTCCACTTTCTTAACTATACATGGGGAGTTGAATCATATCATAGCAGCCTATCGTCACATGTTTACTCTAGTGGACTGATTAGCTTGGGTAAATATGGGACGAGGGTGTTAAAGATCCAAATTCATATTTCTTCTCTAGGTTTAGTCTAAATCATAGCTTTATTGATATTGACCATATTAAACTCAAACCTCCCTTACACAACAAAATAATAAGGGAGGACTGGATTGAAAAATGACTTGAATGATTCTTATTGACTGAGCACCTAGTTGACAACCTCCCTCTCCTTAGGCAATGGATTGGAGAAGGTGGATGATCATACCATTCCCCAATCTTCTTGGAATTAAAAGTCTTCGGGAAGAAAACTCCCAGCCCCTTCAAATTCAATACAACTTGGCTTACTGATGGGAGCTTCACTTAATTGGTTAAAAAAACTTGGACACCTTTGCTAACACTCCTCGCATTACCCACCTTCTCTTTGTTGACGATATCCTCATCTTTAGTGATGGTTCTAGAAGTGATGCACACTCAATCAAGGATGCTCTTGGACTTTTTGAAGTAATAACAGTAATGGAGATAAGCATTCGTAAATCAAACATCACTACTCTTTAATGGTGATCTTATCCTATATAGGCATTTCTTTCCATACAATCAGGCTAACCTATTTGATGGTTTCAAATATCTTGGGTTCCTTCTCAAGCCAAATGCATACACTAGCACAGACTATAAATGGCCCTTAGAAAAAATGGAAAAGAGACTCAAAGCATGGGCATTAGATGGTTATCAAGGGTGGGACATTTAGTCTTAATCAAAACAATCCTAGAGGCCATTCTAGTCTATTGGATGTCACTCTCCTAGGTCCCAAAAGGCACCCTCTCTAACAGAACAACAACAAGACCCTCTCAGGGATCAAAATTGGTTTTCAAGCAGCCACCTGAACTTACCTAGATACTTCAGAAGAACTTGGTCCTCCTATGTCTGAGCCTTAAGAGAAGCACATGTTCGCATCACTAAGGACCTTGACAAGCTTGTTTGGACCCTCTCCACCTCAAGCCAGTATACTCCAAAAGAAGGATATCTACATTTATTATCTGACTTCATCCCTGATCCACTAGAGGAATGGTGGTGTCACATGTGTAACCTCAATTTCCCAGCCAAATCCATACTATTCATGTGGTGTGCTCTGAAAAACAAAATTCCAACATGGGATTTTCTACGCAAAAGACAAAAAAAGGAAGGACCTAGCTATTGTTGCCTATGTAAATAAGCAGAGGAATTAGTTGGTTACCTATTAATTCAATTCCACTACTCCAAGACCCTCTACACTTTCTTTGCTTCAAATTTAGGACAAGAATTCAAATGGGAAGGTTTAAATTTGATCAATGTTTGGAAAAGGTGATTTTCTAATTATAACACAAGTTATTATATTACTCTCCCACTTCTATATAGTTGGGGCATATGGTTAGCAGGAAATAAGCTCATATTCAATGATAAATTGATCGCTCCAGAAACCAAAACATCATAGGCCCTCGCAACTCTTTACCTTCTACACATGCCATTTGTCGCCCCTCACACCAGATTTTCCATCCAACCCCAAATCAACAAGAAAAAGCCCCAGGGTTTCTCTTACAGAATAGCTCAAGGAGATCCAAAATGATGTGGTGGTGGTGTAGTACCTCACATCAATGAAAACCACTATTATATAATGAAAATGGGCCTAGGAGAGGGGTCCAACAACTATGCAAAACTCATGGCACTCAAACTTTTAGTTTTTTCATTGGAAAACAATATCATGTCCATTCACAATTATGGAGATTCACAGCTCATTGTCAATTGGGTCAAAGGAGTGAAAAAATTTTATAACCTCAAATTGCAACATTTATTAAATGATTTCATTTGTCTTAAATCAGCTCTCTAATTTTTTCCTATTTCTCATATCTACAGGGATTTCAACACACACACAGATGACCTATCTAAAGTGGTTGTTTTGTTGACTTGCGAGACATGGGAGATAATTGAAAAAATAAAGAACGAGTCCACCACATTCCTCCATATTCCTTTCATGGAGGATGACAACTCTGATTGAAGACACGTCAACAAATCTGTATTTTTTATTTCAGTTCTTTTTTATACTCGATATAAATATATATCAGGTCTACAATCTGAACCGCTTTGACGATTGCTCCACATTGGTTTTTTTTTTTATCTCTTTATGTTGAGACAAACAAAAGACCTCTTATATGTATACCTTTCCAACTTCGTTTATTTTGACTATTATGTGAACAGTCACAAATTTTGATTGTAATCAACAAGAACCGTCAGCATAACTATTTTGATGTATGCCTCCATCAAATGAATACATGTGTGACATGTATCGACAAAATTCAGTTTTATTCTCATATGATAATAAAATTACCCTTTTTTCGGAGGAAAAAAAAATTCTAAGTCCCTCCTCTAAATTCTTGTACAAAGGTCCCCTACTAAAAAGACACAACTTTTTTAGGTAACCTATCAACTCTATTATTGAATTCTTTATATATAGGAACAAAATAAATAACATTGAATGTTGTTTTACCTCCAAAACCATATTCATTATTACAGCTTATAATATATTATCTATTCCACATTTACAATTAGCTTGGTTTGTCAAGATTTAAAAATCTTTAGAGACCCACAATTGTGTGAGATCCTTTTTTGCTATTGTCTTAAACAAAATCAATAGAGCATAAAACTCAACTCTATTGTTAGTTCCTTGTATTCCACAATACTTCCTAAGAAAATAAGTGGATGCCTCAAAAAATAGAATGGTCGTTATTCCACGTAGGCCCAGAGCACCTTGACATGCTCCTTCGAAAATAACCCAATGTGATTGTGTAATCTATACAATGTTCCTTTAAACCTCTCTAATTTGTACTTTAAAATTTTCTAGATACTTTTGAAGGATAACCTAATTTTATGAGTTACTTGCTCTATATTCATATCTAAGCCTTGAAAAATCATGTTATTTCTTGAGAGATAAAATTCCCATATCACAAATAAAGTAAAATCCTTAAATATTTTTCGTATTTTTTTGTTAATCATGAGAAGAGACAATTTGTCAGAGTCACTTGTTCTCAATTTTTTTTTCCAAATGATATCTATAGCAATTCATTCCGAACAACCTTGGAGAAAGTATAGGTGGAAAATATATGATCCATTGACTCTTCACTATCTTTGAACAAGATGCAGATGCATGGCTTGTGCCAATTCCTCTTTTTCCCGTTGCCCTATGTAAGAATTTTATTTGCCTAGGAAAGTGAAAGAAAAATTATTGTTTTGAGAGGACTATTTAATCTATGCATTATCTTACACCATCAGACACTTTCTTCTAAATGAAGTTTCTACGTTGTTTTCTTAACATCCTAATTTCTCTATTATATAGCTTTATATAATAGGTCCATTCCTATGCTTTTTCTCCTTGAAGAAGCTTATGATAACTTAAAATTCCATTTACACCCAATCCATGGATCTTCGTTAACCCTCACTTTGTTCCCTTTTGCTAGTTTCCATGCTACCCATTTACTTATTAAGGGAAAGGATATAATAAGGACTTTACATACAATGGCAGCACCTTGAAACCTTTCCTATCTAAATTGAACCACTCTTCCAATGATTTCCCCTTTTAGTACATATATTTTAGAACTTTGCATCATAGTTCTTCATTACATATTAGCCTCCTAAGTATTTTTGTAACTAGATCTAAGCTAAACACATGGATATTCTTCAAACCCCAACCCCTAGAATCCTTTAAATATACCACTCTTGACCATTTTATAAAAGTGGTTCCTTCTTTCTCCATTTTCCTTTTTCGCGAAAGGATAAACATTTTATTCTTGATTTTATCCAAAATTGCTTTTGGAATATGGGCTATGGACATATAATATGCAGGGACACTCTCTAAAAGAACCTTGATAAGAACTAATATGCCTCCTCTAAGTAGCCATCAGTGGCACCAAATTGAAATTCTTGTAGCTATTTTATTATACAACCATAGCCAATGTCCATATTTATAATCATTAGTTTTTAATTTGAAGAATAAATATATTTTATAATTTGATCCATATCAAGCCCATTGGTAACAAGTTTAAATTTGTAGTTTTACCTTTTCCTCTACTTGATTAAATGCTATTAATGACCTTTACAAGTCAACTTTCATCTTGTAGCTTTACAATATATGTCGAATACCCTCTTTAGATTTTTATTTCCTTTTCACGACCTTAACCAAATATCAAAATGTCAACTAGAAACATTAAGTGTGATATCGCCACTAACTTTGAGGTTTTTATCCTTTTCACTTCTCCTCTTCTATTTACATATTTTATCAAAATTCTTAATCCTTCACGCATTAATAAAAATAAAAAGGTTGGAAAGGTACATCCTTGTCGAAGACCCCTTGATGATTGAAAAACCCTAATGGAGAACCATTCCAAAGATAAGCATCCCATGATCTGATTTACAATCTACAAATTCAATCCTATCTAAATAAGAATCAAACTAAGATATAACCAATGCACTTTGTCATGAACTTTGGCCAAAACAATTTTCACTACTACAACTAACTTTTATGAACTTTTGCTAGTCACATTCCTTCTTGATATACTCTTAACAATATCATTTATTTTCGTATTGAAAAGAAATCCAAATTGTTTATTTGAAGTAACAACAAACAAAATACCTTTAAGCCTACAAGCCATAATCTTGGAAATGATTTAGTATAAAGAAGATTTCATAAATAAATTAATCTAAAACCTCTTAAAGTTTCCAAATCTGTTTTTTTAGGATAAGAGTTATGAATGTGGAATTTAAAGTTTCTAAAATTTCCTTGGTTGCATGGATTTTACTATTCTCAACATATCCCCTTCTAGTAAATTATAATATCTAATGAAAATTT
This sequence comes from Pinus albicaulis, assembly GCA_034641835.2. Classification (NCBI taxonomy): domain Eukaryota; kingdom Viridiplantae; phylum Streptophyta; class Pinopsida; order Pinales; family Pinaceae; genus Pinus; species Pinus albicaulis. Next base: position 162,970,270 of record CM076569.1, on the reverse strand, counting down.
CCAAAATCCTTACTACGTCTAGACTCAATAAGTAAATCCATTTGGTTTTGGCTTTTAACCATTTTAAAGTAAAGCTAAAGCTACTTTTAATTCATCTTTTGGTCACTTTTTTATCCATGTCCTCATTAACTAGTCTAGGAAAAAACCTAAGGATTGTTAATTTCTTCAATGTTTGTATCTTAAGGGTATTTGAAAATATTTTTAAAATAATGTTTCCCTTCTTTTGCAATTTCCTTGAAAATTTTGACCTTGGAACCATCATTGTGATCAAATTTTGAGATTGTATATCCTTTTTTTTTTTCCCTCCTTGCTTTCTTAAGTTGTCTTCCACTTCCATCAAGTCCCTTTGAGATTTTTTAACATGTTTTATTTTCCCATTCTCCTACCACTCGTTTCTAACTTTTTAAATTATCTATAAACTATTTCATTGTAGATTCATTTGAAATTCTATCATAGATCTTCCAAGACCTAGTTACAAGGGCTCTAAATTCCTCCTTTCACAATCAAGAATAATTGAATTTTAAAGGAGATGTAGGTTTCTTATTTTTAGGTTCAAATTGCAACATAATAGTTAAATGGTTTGATAAACCCCCATATCCAACCTACAATTTTATTATGGACCTGGCACCCATTATTTTATCCAAAAAAAGGAAAAAAAAAACTATCTAATCTATTTGAGATTCCTTCCCTCCCTCTTTTGGAATTCCTCCATGTAGGAACTTTTTTTATAGGCAACAAGTCTATGAGGTTTTGAGACTCATAAAGTAGAGAAGAGAAATCAACAAAGGGATCACATCTATTGATTCTCCAAAAATATCCATCTATATGAGAGTGACATTAAGGTATCTTTCTATACTGACTTTATCACCTTTCAGTGACTCTGCATCTTCTAAAAGATCCCCAAAGGTTCTTTTTTCCATGTAGCATCCATATAGATTAATAATTCTATATACCCTCCCCCAATTTCCTTGAATTCACTTCAATAATTATACTTGAAAGAGAACATTTGTGGATATTTTGTCAGTTTTTTAATTCCATTCTATCGCTAATCCTCCATACAAACCTTCAACTTTCACCATACATAAATCCCATTGTCTTAGATAAGATGGCAAAAAAACTATTTCTTTAAATCCTAAACATATTGTTTCTTGAATTAATAAAAAAATTGGACAATAAATAACCACAAGTCAAGCCCCAAGGGATATCTCAGTTGGTCTAGTTCTTGTTGCTAAGTACCTCGCCTATCGGGAGGTACGGGGTCAAATATCCTTGACACCCTTTGGGTTAGGCCTGGATAGTTTGGCCGACGGGTATATCCCTTCGGTTTGATCTACTTGGATTTTCCCATGGATGTAGCGGCCACTAAGTGCCCGTGAACCACCCTAAAAAAAACAAATCACCACAAGTCCTTTTAAGAATTTTTTTGGGGGGGCACCCCCAACACCACTAGTATTTAGGGATAAAATGATCATTTCAAAATAGGGATTTGGGTCTTGTCTACTCTAAGGACCCCATTAATGGTCATTTCCCTTCCGTTATTTCCTTCTTGGATTAATATTTTTCTACAGTCATATAATATGTCCTTCCTACTAAAGTGGGGTTAACTTGTTCTAAACATAACCCTCCTTTCAGAACCCCATAATCTTTCAAAACTTTCTTTTTCAATCTTAGTTGATACGCGAGTTCTATAATGGGTTTACAAAGTTTTTTTCAACATAAGAGATACCATTTCACCAAGAATTTCTTTCTCAAGCTTTAGGGATTCTTAGAAATTCCTCTCCAAATCACTCAGAGGAATTAAAAACCTTTCTTCTTTCACTAGTCTAGATAGGGAAATATCTTCAACCCCTAAAGATTTGTCTTTGAGGCTCTCAACAATTTTTGTCTATCTATGGGAATAGTCTGTAGAAAATCCACGTAGATTCAAACTGATATTTTTAATATGCTAAAACAAATTACTTGAATCTACTCTACAAATTGTGGAAACCAATTATGATCATACAATCACATGAACAAGAATGAGAAATTATTTCAATCACACAACACAAATATTTATCTTGGGAAATAATAAGCTTAAAACCTCGCTATCTATATATTTCATAAGTCAAATAATATGAGAACAATACAATTCTTCTCTTGGGCTTGAGAGCTCTCTGCACTATCTTTTTCTGTCTCACTACCAACCTGTACACAAACTTTTCTTGGCACACCTTTCTCTCACAAGCTCCAAGCACAAACTTGTGCTTCCTATTGCTTGGTCTCACCAACTCATGCTCACCAGAACAACAATTAAACTTATGTCTTCATTCCTCCTTTTAAAGGAAATTCAAATGGTTAAAATTAGTGATTTATCTAATTAAGGAATGATTTATTTTAGGCCTTCTTTTGACTGCATGCACCACCTGTACAATTTGGATGATTATACAACAAATACTACACTTCCCTTTAAGTCTAATCTCAATTGGGTCTTTCTCAGAACTAACATGCATGAGTTATTTATGAGTGAATTATCAGTTATTTGATTGATCACTGCATGTGAATTAGATCCAATTTAATTCACTTGGCCTCTCACTAGTTCCTCCATTAGTTATAACTAGCTAAGTTGATTTCAACTGAAATTAATTAAGTTAATTAATTAAAACTCACAATAAACTATAATTGGGCCCCATAAAACTTAGAGAACACCCACATCCCTCCCATTAAACTCTCAACTTGAATTAACTGAGCTAACTAAGTCTTCCTGACTTATTTAACTCATACAAGTTGTCATATGATGTGGAATGACAATTTAATTATAATTTAATTAAGAGAAAATTAAATTAGAAGCCTCTTCTTGTTTCCATTTTCAATATTTCTTGGTGCAATTTCAACGCCCCCTCTCAACAGGAAAGGAGTTCAACTCTATCCTGATCTGGTACCTTTGGAATGTTTTTCATGCAACACTTCTCTCTAGTGTTGTTGATACTATAAATTTTCAAACTAAAAAGCATCCAAACTAAATCAAATGTGATCAATATGATACATATGTCATCAGAGTCTTTGACTGATACTAGCTACTGCACTGTCTACTAAAAACTATGTGTTGTTGTTGACTCTGCATTGTGCCATCTGCATTGATGCCAACTCTCCTCTATGCTCCCTGGTATCTGACTACTGCTAATCTCTGCATCTGTCACTTTGTCATATGACTACATCGCTGCCACTGATCCATCATGCTATTGTGTATTGTGGGCCCCCGTAGCAAGTTAATTATCCATGAGAAAAAAATCTCAATGGACCTCGCCCGAATTTCTGCACTCTTGGGACTATTGCTTTACATCGCCCCACCTCTCTCTTGGAGGCATGGTTACATGCGCTCCCTTTTCCCACTTGGCTCGAAATTTCCCCCTACTAGAGGTCTCTGCTTGAGTGGATGCCTCCACTCGGTCTCCTCTCTTATTCTCCAATTGTATTTGCTCCACAATTTGTTGAGGCTTCTTCTGAGGCCGCATGTTGAGAGGTAATTCATGCTCCCTCTCAACCACCAAGTCTCTAACCTTTGCATTTCTCCTTAAATCTTTGCATGCATCTGGTACCTCAATTGCATACAGGTTCTTGACTCGCACACCGATATGTTTCATCTATCTCGTGGTGATGTGTCTAAGGAAAACTTTCCCTTTGCTAAATATCACATCATAGCCACGATCTTCCAATACCACGACGAAAACAATATTCTTCTTTAGTCCTCTAAAAAACAACACATATGCCAGTCTGAGATGGGAGCCATAATCTCTCTGAAAGGTAGCAATATCGATGTCAGTTGCGTTATACCTCCTATCATCTCCAAACTCTATCTTTTGCTTGAGGTATTTTTCCTCCAAGTTATTGAAGAGATCTCTATTCCCCGTCATATGGAATGAGGCATTGTTGTGGAGATACCAGATGCATCCCATTACAGTGATTTCCATGCATATAATAAGAGTGAAATCAAGTTCTAATTGGGAAGCTATAGGTTCACTTGTTGCTGCTACTGCAAGCTCCTTCTTGCTTGCCTTCTTCTCTGGACATTTCGTGGCATAGTGCCCGAACTCGTGACAGTGAAAACACTTGATGTTGGACAAGTATTTATTCTTGCCCTCTTCGCCTTGGGACTTCTTTCCCTTGGATTTCTTTCCTTTAATAACTAATGCAAAGTCTTCTTCTTTGGAAGAGGTGTCATCTCTGGTGTTTCTCCTAATTTCTTCTTGCAACAAGTCAGACCACAATCGCTCCCACTCTGGTAGTTTCTCCCTCCCATTTACCAAATTTAGGTAGTTTTTCAAGATGTTAAGAAGGCCTAGAAGTGATAGGCTCACCAGATCATCCTCAAAAATTGTAACACCAACACTTCCAAGCTCATCCTGACATTGGGTGACCTCGGCCAAGTATTTTGGTATTGTGTCGCCCTCCTCCATCTTGATTTTTCTGAGCTTTTCCTTTAGTGATAGCTTCCTATTATCATTGTTGTTCTAAAACAAATATGTTAAGGCCTTCCAGATAGCATATGGAGTTTCGTTTCCATGGAGGTTCGAGGAAATATGATCTCAAACACCTTCCAATAGAATCCTTCTTACCTTTGCTACATTCTTCTTATCACTATCTATGAATTCCTTTAGCCCATTTTCTTTCAACACTTCCTCCATCCTATATCTCCAAGCTATGTAATTCAAACTACCCTCAAGGTCATATTCGAGTCTCAATCTAGTGAAAGGCATCATAATCCTGTTGATGGTCTTGAAGAGTAGATATGAAAATTCGATTCACTTGCTCAAAACAAACTCATATTATTCTCTTCTATAGTGATTCTTGCTCTAATACCATGTAGAAAATCCACATAGATTCAAACTGATATTTATAATACGCTAAAACAAAATACTTGAATCTACTCTACAAATTTCTCAAACCAATTATGATCTCAAAATCACATGAACAAGAAAGAGAAATAATTTCAATCGCACAACACAAATATTTATTTGGGGAAAGCCTCAGCTAAAAACCTCGTTATCTACACATTTCATAAGTCAAAGAATATGATAACAATACAATGCTTCTCTCAGGCTTGAGAGCTATCTGCACTATCTCTATATGTCTCACTACCAAACTGTGCACAAGCTTCTCTTGGCACACCTTTCTCTCACAAGCTCCATGCACAAACTTGCGCTTCCTATTGCTTGGTCTCACCAACTCGTGCTCACCAAAACAACGATTAACCTTGTGCCTTCATTCTTAATTTTAAGGGAAATTTGAATGGTTAAAATTAGTGAGTTCTGTAATTAAGGAATGATTTATTTTAGGCCTTCTTCTAACTGCATGCACCACCTGTAGAATTTGGATTATTATACAACTGATAATACACTTTCCCTTAACTCCAATATTAAATGTGTATTTCTCATAAGTGACATGCATGAGTTATTTATGAGTGAATTATCAGTTATATAATTGAGCTGCATGTGAATTAAATCCAATTTAACTCACTTGACCTCTCACTAGTTCATCCATTAGTTAGAACTAGTTAAATTGATTTTAACTCAAATTAATTAAGGTAATTAATTACAACTCACATTAAATTGCAACTTCCCCCCTTAAAACTTTGATAACACTCTACATGCCTCCCATTAGACTCTCAACTCGAATTAACGAAGCTAACTAAGTCAGGAACACTTAGTTAACTCGTACAAGTTGTCATGTGATGTGGAATTACAATTTACTTCTAATTTAATTAAGGGAAAATTAAATTAGAAGTCTCTTCTTGTTTCTATTTTCAATATTTCTTGTTGCAAATTTCACCAAAGTCTAGGGACTTAGGGTTCCTTACTCTGGGACCTTCAATAGTTAATAATCGAAAAAATAGGGTTTTTGTTGTATTCCTTTAAAAATTAAAGAAGGAGTTGGATTAAGCATACCTTCACCCATTATTGTTAGAATTTGGACTTGAGATGTTGGATTGGTACCTTGAAACAGCTCCTTGGCATCATTGTAATTTGAGGGATTATAAACAGATCCTATTATAGAGATTGATTGAGGCTCCAAAGCCTTTCCACCGACTTAAATGATTACATATGAGAGTCTTACAAAAATATTTGCTTCTCCAAGGGAATTATCTTTCTTTAACCCCCTATCTTCTTCCTCTATAAAATACCCCTCCTAAGGTTTTTTTACAGTGATTCCATAAATTGCCTATTTGATGGTAAGTAGCACTCCCAAAAGAAATTCACTAGAAATCCAGTTCTAAGTGAAGAAAAATTGGGGTTTGTGTTATATATTTTTCAACTAGAAGGCCTTCTCTTAATTTCATTTCCATAAGTAGCTAAAAAATTCTAAAATATTATTTTACCCAATAATTACTCTAGAGAAAAACAATTCCCTAGTGAATTTTCAATTCCTTACAAAATCCTTTTACTCCGTAATTCCATTGGAAATCTTGGTATAAATGCCCATATATGTTGTAGGTAAGTTGGATTCATTCTAGGATCAAATATTGGCTTCCATCTATGAAGACTCAACCCATAAGAACCTCATAGGAAATCTTTCCCCATGGGAGCATATAGGTCTCTTCCACTTTTTAACATAAAACATATCAAACCTCAAACTAAGTGAAAAACAAGGGTATACCCTAAAACTAGCCTCCACATTTCTTCCATCCATCCTTTAAAATTTTCTCCTTACATGTGTTTCCCTTTAATCTTCCAACGACTGCCTTCACCATTAGCCCTTCCATCTCAACCATTCCCACGTCCATGTCAAGAACCATTTTGATTCTTTTCGCTTTATATTTTATGTCTTTTTTTTTTAGGCATCCACTAACATGAATACGCCCCCTAATTAGTGTTTCTACCTACATTTCCTTTATATTTACTAATAAAGATCCCCTCTTCTCTAGGTTTTGGCATGTAATTCTTGATATTTCCTTCCATTTGAACAAAATTTACATTATCATCAAAGGAATACAAAGTGTGACCTTGCAAGGAATCATGGTTCACAAGTAACATCAAATGTGGGATAACGGAGATAACCCTGACGTCTTTCAGATAACAAAATCCTACATTCTTTACAAGAGAATTAACTTATTTATACCTAGAGTCAATAGCCCTCACTTGACATGCCCCACCTAAACCTCATTGACTAATTACATAGTCTCCAACTATCCCCAAAATAATTATATCCTACTCATCACAACCACAAGTCATCATTCATTAGCTTTGTCCTTTACCAAATATCATTCACATCTTAACAAAATTTATATACCAAGATAAAACTCAAACCATCACCTTCACCATAATAAGATTACTAATACTAGAAAAGTTTTACGACTCACTTCCTAAAACATAGGAAAAGGAAATTTAATATTTACCACCAATTTCCAAAATATATATATATATGGAAGGGGATAAAAGAGTAAATTTATTGATTTTATTAACCGTGTAAGGGAATGCAATCATAGACAATTTTGTTCTTTCTCACTTATGGGCGTTTCTCTTAAATGATTATTATGAGTGTTATCTCAAAACATCCACGAGTTTGAGACAAGAAGAAAACCCTAAATGACCTTTTTGGATACTTCCTGTGATAAGGACTTGTGCATCATCTCGTTCGGTTTTATAATATTATTTTATTATTATTATAAATTTATCTAATTTTGTCACCGTGGTGCATAGTGTTTTTTTTAACGGATTTTTATTTTTGGGAGTGGTGCGTGGAAACATGTATCTTTAATTATGTATCTATTTCGGAATTTTTTTTTCTTTCAAGTTTGGTTAGTAGTTTAATTAGCTTTCTTTTTGCCTTGAAAATCATGGAAATTTCGATAAGATTTTAAGAAAATCTGGCAGAGATTTTTGTAAATCTAGGTTATAGCTATTAAACTTCAATATTTTGGGTGCCCTAAAGGTTTTTGATGGTGTTGAATCCATTTCCACCATCAAAAACATGATTCAAACATTGCTACTTCAAATTTTCTTCAAAAATAAATTCTTGGATTCTAGCCGCTTTTGGCGGTCGAGGTAATTACTCTGCCTTCGTAGACAACTCCTATATAACTTCTAAAATAAACTACAATGATAACGGGATTAGAGTAACCTTATATGTTGTAAATGATTTTATATAAATGGTATAAAAAAAATTAGTGATTAATTAAATTATTTAATTTAGAAAATTTTATAATTTTATATTTAAATAATTATTTTATAATATAATAATAAAAATAATTTTAAAATTATGGTTAAGTTAAATATTAAATTGGTATAAAATATTTTATATGAAACTGTATATATTCTATTTTCTTTTAAGTTGAATATATATATATATATATTTGGAGAAATATATGTTCTTAACCATTAGACTTATTCAAATTGTAATTTTATTTCATCACAATTTAAACTAGATTAAGAAATTAGAATTGTGATATGATTTGGGTTAGTAAATTAGGATTGATTAAAGTTGTAAATATGAGTGAGTTAATATAATGACGTAGAGAGAGGGTGTGGCTCGAGTTAAGTTAGTTTTCTTGGCTAAGAGTTTCCAAGTAAATCTTGTGCATATTATATAAAATCTATTAATATTGTTGTAAATGTTTATCAAACCCTTCACTTCTTTAATTGTTAGAATATTATACTTGAAATGCACACCTTCATTGCACTTATCATATATTTAGAGTGCACATCCTAGTAGGCTTACTCACATGAGGTATGAGTTGAGGAAAGAGTAAAAACTAATCATTTCAAGTCCAGTATATAAGAGATAATGTAATGTCGTGTCCTGTCCCGTCATGTATACGTTTTGAGTATGTCAAAATACATGAAAATAAAACGAAAATTAATAATTTCACTAAAAATCACTCTCTGTATGGAAGAGACTCCCTGTTTTGATAACTCGTGGTTTTTCTCATGTTAATATTAATCCATGGTTTATTCCATGGTATTCTTTTTTAAGGTAACCTAATATTTAAAGTCATAAAATTTTAATGAATTTTCCATTTTTGAACAAATTAGTCTGTTTTATTTAATCTTAAAGTAATTAAACAAATATTTCCTTCGCCTTTACAGATTCTACAGCATCATCATAGATTTCATTGATTCCAAATTTGAAAGAGAAACCACTCTCCACCAATTTATTCGATGAAATGTTCAACTTATGGGTTTGTGGCACACCCTTTGTCATGGCCATATACTTGTGGTACTCTTTCAACCACTTATAGCGGGTGCGGCACTACCTTACTTTTTCTTTTTATCAATACTCAAGCAAGCATACTACACCTATCTTCAACACTTAGTTAATTAATCTTCAAGTGTTCTTCACTTATGCATTGGAAATAAATACAACATTAAACATCAATATGCAATCCACATGTACGCGCATACATACAAGGGAGGGGAAACTCTCTAATATGAGTCTGCATGATATTATGTTTCATAAAATGTACAATTTTACAATAATCATACAATGCCAAGCATGTGTAAGCCACTTACACTTCTTTCCAATATGTGTTTCAGCACTTGTGTTTTGGCCCGAGCTACAATGCTCTCCAACAACTCATCAATCCAAGGGAAACCTCAAATTTCCCCTTAAAATTTGTTTCAGATTTCTGCCCAGAAACACGTTCATCCCAGGTCATCGGGGTCACCGACACCCTCGAAATGTGCACGTTCTGCATGCGGGTCACTTGGGTCACCAACACCCTCATTTCTGCATGTGTTCGGAAACACGTTCAGGAAAAACCCGACTCGACTTTTTCTGCACGCACTCCCTCGCAGTCCGCCCAAAAACCTGACTTGATCTTGTCTGAACATGTTAATGCCCTCAACTGCAAGCATTCGGGAAAAACCTGACTCGACCCGTGACACGTTCAGTCTTCGTTTTCGCTCATTAGCCCGTATTTCGGGCACATACACGTGATCAGCTACTTCAGATCTCTCCCAAGTGATGTGAGATTGAATGAATGATGCCTTTGAACCTCCTCAACACGTTTGTATTAATATGCCAAGTTGCGGTAACTTTTTTCATAAGTCATGACCCTTCGCCCACGCCCATGGGTTGGCTAAGTCATATTTCTGCACATCAGCCCAGCAAGTATATTTTTCTCATCAGCACGCTATAAAATCTCATTGTTATCCTATTCCATACTTAGTCATTTTTCCGCTCTCATGTGACTCGTCGCAAATCCAACGTCGCACAGCCACCACCGAAATGTCACATGACCACCGTGAAATGCCTCTCTGTAATACTGCTAAGTTTTGGGTCATGCACGCACATTCACCCAAGCATCTGCTACATGGTTCGCCCGAGCGCAACCACCATCGCACTTTGCTCAAGCGCGCCTCTATTCAACCGAACTTTCATCGCACTCTGACCACCATTTCATCACATGTCCACCGAGTAGTTGTTAGGTCCCTATATTACTAGTGTAGTCCCTTATTGTTGTAGTGTAGCCCCCTTATTGTTATTTTTTTACCCTTTAGTCCCCATATTGTTATTATTGTGCCCCATAAAACCCCACTATTGTTATTGTTGGCCCTTAGATTATTATTGTTAGGTCGGCTAGGATTATATTGTGACCCCATGGACTCCTATATATAGAAAGGAGGTTTTGTAATTTGAATCATCCAATAATCGATCGTTTATGTAATGTAAATGAGGTATCCCCCTCGAAGTGGTTGATTTCTAAGGCGTTGATCTCTCTTTTCTTCTATTTTTGGAGCTGGTTTCATAACATTTGGTATCAGAGCTTTGGATTCTAGGGTTTCGCTACTTCAAACAGGTCATCGTGGAATTTTATCTAAATTTTTTTCTACGAAGGTTCATATGCTAAAAAAAAACCCATTTTCGAAGAAATCCTGAGGAATTTCATGTAAAAATATCAAATATTGGTTCGCAATATTTTCAAAGATATGATATGTGGAAGTTAGGCTTTTTGCAGGCTCCCAAATTTCATCTCAAAGAGGTGACCTTGGGAAAATCATCATAACTCTCTCTTTGAGCATCGGATTGGAATTCTGTAAAAAATGGCTGAAAGTACACGGAGTGTAGTTTTCTGTGTATCAATTTCAGAGCTAAAGAAGGAAACAGTGACATGTGGCTCACAATACAAGTTCGCTCTACCGAACCATTCCATAATTAGGTCATTGTGGGAAATTGGGAATAACTTTGTCTTGAAGAATCCAAATCAAGTCAGACTTGTCACATTGGAAATAAGACTCAGAGGGCTATTACAGGACCGAAGCTTAAATATTGGGGATCTTAAATTACAGAGATACATCAGTTTCAATATAGAGCTCCTCTAAAGCAAGAAAAAGGTGTGTATTTTTTTTTCAAATTGCATAAGTCTTGTTTGAAAAATCAATTTGAAGTGATTGCAAGGGCATATTGAAGCATAGGTATCAGTATTGGGTTCTAAAATTCCCCCTAAAAATAATTCAATGCCCATTAACCCTAAGAAGTCTCTACTATGACTCATGAAGAGGAATAAGTGCAACATGATATATCAAAATTACAAGAGCAAGTGCACCAAATTTCACTCTCGCAAAGAGCAACAAAAAATGAAATGGAAGTTTTGAAGAAAGGCGTGGAAGCCAAGATGGATGGTTTGAAGAAAGGCATGGAAGCTAAGATGGATGGCATGGAAGCTAACATGGAAGACATGAAGAATAATGTAAAAGAATACATGGAAGGTTTGAAGGAAGGTTTGACAAAGTTGATACAAGAAATGATTCCTAATGGCGAAAAGGTAGTACAGGAAACTCATGATGAGAACAAAATAATTTTTAATCATGATTTCATAAACAATAATGTTGGATTGAAGACCCACCATATTCCAAATATGGATATGAGGAATTTTTATGGAAAGGATCCCATAACATGGATACTACAGATGGAGTGATATTTTGATCTCTGTAATGTGCAAAACACACAAAAGGTACGCATTTCAACTTTACATTTAGAAAAAAATACATTTGTATGGTATCGATGGCTTTTCTCTTGTAAAAAAATTGTCACTTTGTCATTTTTTTTACGGAGGAAATGATAGCACATTATGAGGATGCAAATAGAAACACCTTCTTTAGCCAATTGATAAATCTCAAACAAAAGGGTTCAATGGTGGAGCACATTGAGGACTTCCAAAAATTGAATATAAGGGTAATTGATATTCCAGAGGAACGCGGGATTGATGTCTTCATAGGGACTTTAAAGGATAACATCCAACATGAGGTTCTCCTTTGGGAACCTGATTCATTGGAGAAGGCATTCAGGTTGGAAAGAAAAATTGAAAGTAAATTTATGCCAACAAGGAAGCCTACCACTAACATCTATAACGATGGAAGTGTTTCTACTCCTATACTTCCACAACCTACAACGTTGACACCAAAAAAATTGGAAGAAAAAATAGAAAAATGTGTTTGCTATAGTTGTGATTACAAATACACTAAAGGTCATAAGTGTGATGCGAAGAAATTATTTTACATAGAGTGTGAAGAGGAGGAAGAAAATGAAAAAGAACTTCAAAAGAAGAGGATATACACTAGGAAACAACCCTAGAGAAAGAAGAAATGAATTTTACCATATCTTATAATGCATTGGCAGGAATTACCACTCCTCAAACTCTCAAGATAGAAGGACATATCAAGAAGAGAAAGGTAATAGTGTTGATTGATTCAGGTAGTACCCATAATTTTATTCAGTGTATGGTAGCCAAGGAATTGAATTGCTTCCTATACCCAGCACCAGAGTGTCAAGTGATGGTTTCAAATGGAGGGACTACAAATTGCTCTAGAAAATGCCATAATATCAAGCTAACCATGGGGGAATATGTATTGAATATTCCAATCCTTTCCATTCCAATGGGAGGTGTTGATGTTGTACTAGGAGTACAATGGTTACAATATTTGGGGAGCGTAGCTTTTAATTTTCAAAAACTTTTCTTGAAAAAAATTTCAGAAGGAAAGGAAGTTGAATTACGAGGTATCGCAGGGTAGCTGGGAAAGATAATAAGCTCTAATTTCATAACAAAGCTTATGAAGAAAGAACAAAGAGGCGTAATTGCACAATTATGCTCACTAGAAGTTCCAACATCAAAATCATTTATTTCTCCAGATCTCCCAAAAGTCTTGGACAATCATTCCAAGGTGCTTGAAACTCCCAAAGGACTCCCACCTATTCGTGATCATTATTATGCTATTCATTTGATTCCAAGAAGTGTTCCTTCAAACATCAGGCCTTACAGATATCCTTATGTCCAAAAGAGTGAAATTGAACGTATGATTGCAGAAATGTTAGAGACTAGTATAATTCAACCTAGTCAAAGTTCTTTCTCTACTCCAGTAGTATTGGTGCACAAGAAGGATGGATCATGGAACATGTGTCCGGATTATAGGGAGCTCAATAAGCTCACTATTAAAGATAAATTTCCCATTCCTATGATTGATGAATTATTGGATGAATTACATGGAGCAATTTATTTTACCAAGTTGGATCTTCATTCAGGATATCATCAAATTATAATGAAGACTGAAGATATTCTAAAAACAACATTTCGAACTCATGAGGGTCATTATGAATTTTTGGTCATGCCTTTTGGCCTTACCAATTCACCTTATACATTTCAAGGGTTGATGAATTATGTTTTTAAACCCTTCCTCTGAAAATTTGTGTTAGTATTTTTGATGATATACTAATCTACATCAAGTCTTGGAAGGATCATGTTCAACATGTTGACAGGGTGCTCAAACTATTGGAAGAGAAACAACTATATGCAAAAACCTCAAAATGTTTCTTTGGAGTACAAGAGGTGGAATATCTGGGTCATATTGTATCTCAAGAGGGTGTTAAGGTAGACCCTAACAAAATTAAAGCCATTAAGGAATGGAAAGTCCCCACAACCATAAAGCAGTTGCGAGGATTTCTCGGGTTAACATGATATTATCGCAAGTTTGTTAAGAATTATGGGAGAATAGCAGTACCTCTAACAACATCATTGAATGAAGATGCATTTTCATGGACTCCTCAAGTAACTAAGGCCTTTGAACATCTTAAAGAGGCAATGTGCCTAGTACCGGTCTTAGCTACGCCAGACTTCAAAAAAACCTTTATTATGGAATGTGATACCTCAGGAAATGGAATTGGTGTTGTTTTAATGCAAGAAGGAAGACCCATTTCTTTTGAAAGTCATCCAATCAAAGGAAAGTATTTATAGAAAGCTATTTATGAGAAGGAATTGTTGGAAATAATACATGCACTAAAGAAATGGCAACCTTACCTAATGGGAAGACACTTCAAGGTAAAAACCGATCATGATAGTCTTAAATACTTTTTGGAACAAAGACTATCTTACGAAGAGGAGCAAAAATGGGTTACAAAAATGTTGGGTTATGACTTTGAAATCATCTACAAAAAAAGGGAAGCTAAATGTTGTTGCAAATGCACTCTCAAGAAAGGATGAGGAGGTGGAAGCATCTCTTTGTGCTATTTCTATTATCCAACCAGATTGGATAACCGAAGCAAGGGAGGAATGGAAGAATGACAAAGAAGTGTGGAAACTCATTCAAAAGTTGCAGCAAGATCCCAGTACATCTGATACATTTAGTTGGAAAAATGATTCCTTATGGTACACATATCGCTTATATATTTTTAAGAATTCCCAACTAAAACAAAAGATTCTTTTGGAATTGCATAACTCTCCTGTTGGAGGACACTCAGTATTTTTAAAAACTTATCACAGGGTGAAGAAAGAATTTTTTTGGGATGGCCTTAAATCTTATATTCAAAAGTTTCTGGCAGAATGTTTGGTTTGCTAGGAAAATAAAGTTGAGACAACTAAGACCTCGGGTCTGCTACAACCTTTACCCATTCCAAGTCAACGTTGGGAGGAGGTTTCAATGGATTTTATCACAGGTTTACCTAAGTCCGAAGGAAAGAGTGTCATCATGGTGGTAGAAGGATATATTACTAAGTAGGCACACTTTTGTATTGTGCATTATTCATCTATTTAAAGTAAGTATGCTGCTATTGCATTTATGGAAACAATTCAAAAGCTACATGGAAACCCAAAGATTATTGTAAGCGACAGAGATCCCATTTTCACTGGAAATTTTTGGATGGAATTATTTTCTTGTTTGGCTACTCAACCAGCCCATAGCTCATCTTATCATCCTCAATCTGACGGGAAAATTGAGATAGTGAACAAATGTTTGGAAGTATATCTTCGTTTTTGTGTATCTAATAAATAAACACAATGGGTCAAGTGGTTACCTCTGGCTCAATGGTGGTATAACACTTCCATCCATACTGCAGCAAAAATGACCCCATTTATGGCACTTTATGGATATCATCCTCCATCCATCACATCATCTTTAAGAGAAAATTATAAGATTCAAGCAATGCAGGATCACATCGAGCATCAACAACAAGTTCTCCAACTCTTAAAGGATAACCTAAATTTGTCACAAAATCAAATGAAACAACAGGCAAATCAACATCGCAGCGAGAGAAATTTTGATGTAGGAGACTAGGTATTTTTACAGCTACAACCATACAAACAAATGTCACTCAAGCAAGCTAAGAATGATAATAAATTATCGCCAAATTATTATGTTCCTTACAAGGTGTTGCAAAATATTGGTACTATGGCATACAAATTGGAGCTTCCTACTTCTTCTCCAGTGCACCCGGTTTTCCATGTTTCATGCTTAAAGAAGGTTATAGGTGACAAACTTATAGTTCAAACAATATTTCCATAACTTGATGAGGAAGGAAAAATTATATTAGAACCTGAAGCAGTCACAGAAACAAGAACTCGACAGCTACGAAATCGATCAATTTCATAGTATCTCATCAAGTGGAAGAACTTACCCACTGAAGATTCCAAATGGGAGGATGATAATTTTATACAAAAGCATCCAGAGCTACTCAAGAATTGAGGACAACACGTTTTTGAAGGAGAGGGGCATGTTAGATCCCTATATTACTAGTGTAGTCCCTTATTGTAGTTTAGCCCCCTTATTGTTACTGTTGTACCCCTGTAGTCCCCATACTTTTATTATTGTGGCCCATAAAACCCCACTATTTCTATTTTTGGCCCTTAGATTATTACTGTTAGGTCAACTAGGATTATATTGTGACCCCATGGACTCCTGTATATAGAAAGGAGGTTTTTTCATTTGAATCATCCAAGAATTGTTCATTTATGTAATGTAAAGGAGGTTGCTCCCTCGAAGTGGTTGATTTCTAAGGCATTGATCTCTCTTTTCTTCTATTTTTGGAGTTGGTTTCATAACAATAGGTCACCCGTCGCGCCAAGGCACGCCCGCTGCACTCGGTCATCGTAATCGAAATTTGGGAACCTAACATCCTCCCCCACTATAAATAAGGTTGTCATCCTCGACAACACCATCATCATCATCACAACACATTATCGCAAGATATCGTCGGAACATCTTGTCGCAACATCTCGTCACAACATATCGTCGCACCATACTATCGCATAATATTGTCGCAAAGTGTCACTAGCTCCAAAATATCCAACAATGTCCATTTTGCCCACCTCTTCTATATCATCCATCGCACAAACCACCAATGCCTGTGTCTCTATAAAAATATCCATGGGAAACGTCTCCTCAATCCATGATCATCAACACATCCATCGCAATCTCCACATGCTGCCCATCGTGATAAGTCAATCTCTCCAAATCAAGCTACATGTTGCTGCAACATATATCCTGTTGACCCATCATATACCGTCAATATCATCATGTGAATCTCTGCATAAGGTTACTCCAACACAACTCAACATAACATAATCAGCTATGTATCCAGCATAACTCTGCACACTGCTAGCCCCCATGAATTGGACTAGTTAGATGGCTAGTCAAATCATACGTTCTCATCATGAGAATGCACATCCTCATGCCATGCGTTAGTTGTTTCTATTGCTTCATGTCACATCATCAACTCAATCAACAATACATCATATCCAAGTTTAAAATAATCCATGTCCAGGTCCATGAAGTAGCCTCCATCTCAACTACAACATGATGACCATCAGGCAAGCCATATCCATCTGTATATGCTACCCATGATGCTAAACCATGTGTTGTTTGAAGACAATCACAACTATCAAGAATCATCATCCATGTGTGAGAGGTCCTCCTCAAATCAATCAAGAACATCCTCCCTTCAAATCTATCAAAAGGGAAAGTTCAATCTTGCCTCATCATCCATCAAAAGTGTGGCTAAGTCAAGAGGACTCAACCCATGCCCAAGTGTACACCACCAAGGCATTTCCATCGTTGCATCTTCATCAAACTCCAAAGTGTCCTAGCTCAATCATCTCCATCAAGTCACTCCTCACAAACACACACCATAATGTGCTCAAAGGTATGCATCCCATAATGCATCAAAATCAAGACCAATCCTGATATGAGCTCCTCAATGAACCAAATACTACAATATCACTATAATATGAAGTCTCCAATCAATTAAACTCATCATGAACCTCTATGCACCATCTCCATCCAAAGCTTTGGCAAGCATACTTGTCTTGGCCATGTGTGCCATCACAAGTTGTTCCTGCCCTGCAAGTCATACGAATGTCCTCATAGGCTGCTCATCCAATCATCCATGATCTTGTTGCTCAAATGTAAATAACATCTCCATCGGTCCACCTATAAAAGGTCTCCATGTAGTACCATCAAATCCATCCTGCTCAACATCCCAACTTGACATTCCTCCATGATGCTCATAACTGGCATCTCCATAAATGTACTTGCATAATGTATCTGCGTAATGTCTTGTCATGCCCTCATGTCAATGTCCATAACTTTGGTTGTCCATGTGTCCATAAAGAGTGGACTCAACACAACTCTAGTCATCATCCAGGTAAAGTGCACTCGTTCACTTGTACCATCATAAATCATCATCATGAGTACTTCCTTCACTGTTGCCTCCCCCACTAAAGGTCCACCAAGAGTTCCTTCTTGGTTTCCATCCATGAAGAAGTCCACCCATATATATCGTCATATGTAACTCTGGTGTGTGCCCTTTCTCCGAGCAGTCCATGAGTCATTCCAGGCACCTAGCCAAATCTTTATATGGCTAAGCATGACCCAACCATCACAAAGATCATCATGTTCCACCCTTATCACGGGCATTTGAACCTTCTAGCATGAGGTCACAAATTACCCTAACAAGTTCTACAACAAACAATGATCCTTGCTTCTCCAATGTACAAGGTCCCATCATAGTCATCCAAGGAGAGATCATCCATGGAATTGGAAAATAAGTCACCTCTTTTCTCATCCCTGCATACGGTCCATCCTTCAAATGCTCAAATGAAACACAAGTCATACCTCCATGAAGGCTCTCCAAGTGAGTCTCCTCCATCATCAATTCCTGCAATGTGTACGATCTTGGTCCAACCTGTGTATCAAGTTCCTCCTTGATCATTGACACACCTACAATATGATTTCCTTCACATGTCTTGGTTTCCTCTTCTACTTCTTTATAGAAACCTGCAAGTCTATCTTGCTCCATTTCCCAACCAAGTCAAAGAAGTTCCACCTCAACATTCTCCTCCAAGACTTCAAGTTCATAATAAATCTATGGGTTCTCTTCTTTCATACGCCTTAACCTGTGTAAGGTCTCGAAGAGCCTCCCTTGGCACTCTTCCCAACTTGCCATGTCTTTTTAAACAACTTCGACCTTGACCAATTTCTTGCCCCTGCCATGGTCTCAATAAGACCAAATAATATAATTCCAAGCTTTAATACCACCTACAACCCTGCATTTGTATTCTTTCTCTAATACCAACTATCACGTCCCTATACTTGTGGTACTCTTTCAACCACTTATAGTGGGTGCGGCACTACCTTACTTTTTCTTTTTATCAATACTCAAGCAAGTAGACTACACCTATCTTCAACACTTAGTTAATTAATCTTCAAGTGTTCTTCAATTATGCAACAAAAATAAATACAACATTAAACATCAATATGCAATCCACATGTACGCCCATACATATAAGGGAGAGGCAACTTCCGAATATGAGTTTGCCTGATATTATGTTTTATAAAATGTACAATTTTATAATAATCATATAATGCAAAGCCTGTGTAAGACACTTACACTTCTTGCTAATACGTGCTTCACCACTTAAGCGTGCAAGTTAAGTGGGTTTGATTGTGGGGAAAACTTCACAGTTAAGCGACCAAGTGGGTTTGATTGTGGGGTTTTGAAAATAGGACACCAAGTTAAGTGGGTTTGATTGTGGGGAAAACTTCACAGTTAAGCGTGCTTGAGCCAGAGATGATCTCGGATGGGTGACCTCTCTGGAAGCCTTGGTTACCGGGTGCAAGTTCCCACTTTTTCACCCCTGTAAATCATGAGAAATTAGTCAGTTACAACTACTTCTCATAGAAATGGTCATAGATGAATGACTTACTTAACTCAGTTTAATCCCAAAAAATAATATCTCTATCCAAAATTAAATTTAACTAATTTAATAAATCTAACAATATAAGTAAAAGCACTTCCATATTATCTTTAAAAACCATAGGATGATGTTTTTTTTGAAATTTTACAAAGTGGAACAGTTTCATTTGTTAAGTAGTATATGAGAATTTTACAAAATTTTGGGTTGCTTCTACGTCGTTTAAGTTTGAAACTTAAAAGTTTATTGGAATATCTGCTCTAATAAATTGTAATCCCCTTCTCTTAATACAAATATCTAGCGATTTTTAAGAAAAAAAAAAACCATAAAAGCAACAACTCTACCTTTAGGATTCAACATTTAGCAACCGACTTAACTCTTGGTGCAGATTTTCTGATTGAGACACACGGATGTGCCACTTTTCCTCCGAATCTTAACATCTCAGTCTCAAATTCTCTTACCTTTTTTTTTCGATAAACAACGTTGACTTTTTGATTTGTTGCCTAGCCATCATCGCGTGGAGGATAACATAACCTCCCTCCTCACTATAGTGAAATTTAATTTTAAATAATCTAATTTAAAATTTTATGTTATTTACTCTAATTTATTATAAAATTTCAAAATTTATTTGATTTTTATATATTAATAACTACTAAATTTTATTTTATTGTGTGTTTTTAAAATAAATAGTTTTTTTTAATTGTGTAAAAATCTATCATAATTCATTTGTCAAATCAACAATGAGGACAACTATCACTCCTACATGCATCTGGGTCTTGGGCCATTAACCTGTTTCTATTTAGGGCATACTCCACATCTGCAAAGATGAATAATTATATCTTAAAGGTTTTGATTTTTCATTTTCATAAATATTTTGTATACTTATTTTTTATTAAAATTGAACATGTTGTTATTATGTAAAGAATTGTTATTGTTATTTATAAGAAAGAAGTTTTTTTTTGGTCAAAATAAATAAATAAAGAGGTATAAAGTTCTCTCTTTCACTAATGTGTGGGGAATATGGCTAGTTAAAAACCCCAAATCTTTTCCTCCCATGGAGGGTGCCCAACCATGGGAACCACACCTCCATCTTCAGATGTGCATTCAGAGTTTAATGAAGGGTGACAGTACAACCCCCATACAGAAGGTTACATGCACAAAGGCGTCCACGTAATCAAGGATGTTTGAGGTTGGATGGAGGGAGGTTGCTACAATGATGGAGTTTGCTACATGGGAGAATTGGGAAGGACATCTAGTCCCTTAGCCTACATTCAAACCAACTCCAGGCATAATAATGGAGAAATGATGGAGTTTCCTACATGCGAGAATTGGGAAGGACCTCCAATCGCCCAACCTGCATTCAAGCTAGCTCCAAGCATAATAATGGAGAATACCATGAAGATAATGACTTATCATGACACAGGGTATCATATCAGTGATATAGTATAGTTTCTAAATCATTGGATGGCTACGTATGTTGGGTTGATGTTTAGTTTTCCTTTAGTCTACAATCTACTAAGTGAAATTTCGTTCGGTTATACTAGTGCTTTTGTGGATATTTCCTTTACTCAGAGCTCTAATTGTCTACAAGGGTTGGAGCGCCATCTCAATGTGGAACTTTGAGCAACAATGCCCATGTTCTCAAGCTCAGTTGTGGCTCACATTTAGAAGGTAGAAATCATCATACTCGCTATCTTTAGCTTAAGGAGTGCTCCTATATTGGGTCTTAGGTTTGGTTTTTTGGTATTTTTTTTTTGGCCTTTCAATTTCAGATTACCTCATTTTGGTTTTCTTCTCTTCTTCGAGTCTATTTATGCCTGTTGTCATGTTTTTCCTAGCTTCTCCCCAGGCTTGTTTCCTTAGCTTGGCCTATTTTTTGGCTCTCGCCCCTCTACATCCATAGGTGTTGGTTCTATGCTTACTCTACTAACTTGGAGATCCCTCCCTAATCTCATTTTTCCATGATGGGTGTTTTTCTTTGGTAGGTTCTCTCTTGTCACCATTTGGTACTCTCCCCTGAGCGTTTGTTTCTATCTCACTCTCTTGGTCTCTATTTTGTATTTCCTCCATCTCTTCCCTCCCCTCTTTATGGCTCGACGTTGAGTTTCCTCAGGGTGTACGGGAGGCAGAAGAGCCGAAGTTCTTGATTCTCCTTGGCCTCGTCTTCTCAAGCTTGAGCACAAGTTGCAACTCATTGTTCAATGGCTAGATATATGCAAGTTATCCCTAAATAAGTTCATAAAGCCATCTCTAAGGTGGAGCAGGAAGTTCTTCAAACTCATAGATTCATCCCAAACCTTCATATCCATAGGGACACCAGGAATTGGATCCCTAAGATTGGAAACTCTACTCGGGCTCGTTAAAATTCTACAGGCAAATAATTAATCTATATTAGCACATTAAAACTCTCACGGGAAAAGTTCTTACGGATCGTTCACACACTTGAAAAGAAATTCTAATGTACATGTATGATATGATGGATAAAATGGACAAGATGGACAAAAAGGTTTTTGTGTTGGAAAAAAAAAATGGCAAACCTTACCTTCACCTCCTCTAATGAAGACAATGATCATCCTCCAATAATATAGGTGGAATCTCCCTGTTTCGGGGATTTAACACCCTAGAGGTTGGTTGGGATTCAACCTCCACAGAGCAAGGGCGTACTATTTAACAGAGACTCACACGATCATGCACAGTCATGAAAACGAAATAGAGCAGAACGAGAGGTTTACCCGTTGGTCCTACGTTTGAAGTAGATCCACGTGGAGTTCAAACTCCCTGCAACCGTCCTTCCTCTTTCACCTGAAATACAAGAAGAAACCAGCACAAAGGACAAGTTGTACAGTATATTTCTACTCTATATGTTAGCGAGATTCATGTAAAACATTAAATAAATCATCATAAATGCTTGTATAACAAATATTCTTCATATATTAAAGCATACACTAACACGTTTACTTCGGGAACAGCATGATACTTCTGTATTATAAAAATAGTACGTACAAAAGTAAGTGGAGAGATCACCTGATCCTTCCAAGGCCTTCGTAGACCGTCGTCCGGATCCGTCCAGCCCTTGCCTCGCTAAGACTCCTTCCAAATGAGTGCATACGAGATAACATATAAAGGGATGTGTATCTCAAGGAAACAAGGGTTTCCCGAAATGAACTGGGAAAGTGCAGGAGGCACGGGGAATCAGACTTGGATAGGGAACCAACAGAGTATAATAATAATAATTCTCTCTCTCTCCCTTAGGCCACACATATGAGGTCCTTTTATAGTCCCTCCAAGTAGTTTCAACAGTTGGAAACAGTTGGCCACGGGCTGGGGTAGTTGAACTACCTGAGTAACTATCAACCCAGCGCGAAATTAGGGATTTTTATATATATTTTTAACCATTAAAATGGCATACGCGGAAAAGTCTAGCTGTACTAGCGTATACACGCGGAAAAACACGGGCATAGTCGCGTATGAAGGATTTTCCACTGTTTTTAAGTGAATTTGTCCAAGTCTGTAGGAATGGGTGCCCATAAAGCCCTGTAGCAATCATGAATCATGTCAAGGTGAGAAATGATGCTATAACACTCCCTCAGACTAACAAGATTAAGTGAGCCATGTTTTCTGTTATGATATTTTATTATGGCACTACTAAAGCAATCATTGTAAATTTTTGGCATAGCATTTATTTTATTTTTCTTTATAGTTTGATTGAAAGACTTATACCATATGAAAAATGTAATGACAAGATTTTGAACTTATGCTAGTGGTCTAATTTCCCAAGTGGAAAACCAATAACACATGAAAAAATTGCTATATATTTCCTTTTGAAAATAATATAAAGCACCTAACCTTACAAAAAAATGCCAAATCTTTTGAGGATATGGATACCCTTCCTCTTAAATGTGTCACTCAATGTCTCAACAACCATATTATTTCCCCCAATTTTTAGTTTCTCTTCCTCACAAATGAGGTACAATAAACACATAAACAAAGAAATCCCTTAGGCTTTCTTTGATGGACCCTCACAAGGTACTCCTACTAGAGGTGAGGAGGGGGAATTATATATCTTTACTCAAACCACACCATCTCCTTCAAAGTTGGAAATGGCCCTACAACAAACAATTTTTTTGAACTTATCGCTCTCAAACAAGTTCTATGATGGCTTAGGAAAGAGGAGTTACACAATTTCAAATTTTTGGAGACTCATTTATGGTCATCCAATTTATGAAATGAGACTTCACCTTCAAAAATTTCACCATCTTAACACTAAGAATATGCAATGAAACTTCACTCATATTTATTTGTCTCATCTCTCTCAGGCCAAAAACAAAGAAGCAGATAATATTTCTAAAGGAGGACTAGCGCTATAAGAAGGCACTTGGGAAACCCTAGAATCTACTCAAGGATAATATTCTTCTTATTTTTACAAACCCCAGATTTAATTTCTTCACTTTCTCAATGATTATGAAATAATGATCCTTGAAATTACAATTTTATAAATCCTTTTGGGAATATTGTACTATATTTTCGAGGAATACTAGAGCTAACAGTATTTAGAAGTTACTACGCAAAAATTACAAGCTAATGCTAGAAGTAAAAAAATTGAGATTGTACGTGAATGAGAAAACTCTAATCTTGGTTAAAGTTAATAAAACCACTTGACATTTTTCTATGGAGAAAAAAAATTATTGTTTTTCTTGTATTTGAAATCTGCACTAGAAAACTCAAGCTCTTCACCCATACATTTTATCCGCAATCACTCCAATAAATTCATTAAAGAAAAACATATCGCAAAATTAAACTTGAACTTGGATGGAAACTATAGCAATATCTCCTATTAAACACTCACACTTATTTTATTTTATTTTTAACTATAACTAAAATTTGTATTCAATTGAAATTTGTGTTTGGCGTGCAATCTTACATCAAAATTTGACAAAAATCATTATTACAAACTATTTCTATTGATTCTTTCCATTTACCAATTTCATAAAAATCTTGTCTAAAGTGGTTATAGTCCTATAATACCTAGTGGTAAAAACTTGCCAAAGAACTCCATGAATTATGTTTATTCATGATCTAGACCTAGAACATTGAGATATAGATTGTTTCCACTTCAATACTTACATATTTACTAGATGAAGGATAATCCATATATCTCTGACCAAGGGCCATCTGCACCTACCCAAGCTGATGACAAAGGCTCACTAGCTCGTCCTTGGTCCTCTGAATAAGAGTATTATGTTCGATGAGTAGCTCCATTATGGGCGTGACACTAAAAACAACTAGTTGTATTTCATTTGTAACTCAAGTGTTTGTTTGCATTTGTTGCAGCTACTCCTTCAATTGTTCCTAAATTAACCTAGTGTTGTCCACCTTATTATCCATGATTTTTCCATGGTGTATATTCTCACTCTTACGAGCTCCCTCTAACTTCGAGGTATTATGAGGAGCAGAAGGAAATCTGATAGTTGGTTTTACTTGCCTCTTCCTCATTGACTACATATAATACAAATTCCCAAATACATACATAGTAAAAAAAAACAAACTTACCTTCTACATCATCATGGCATTGTTACTAGTCATAGAGAGTTGTAGAATTATTCACTCCTCTTCCACAGGAGAAAGAGAATTGACCATAAATTCTAATTATACCATATACTGTGAAAATTTCATCTATCGCAACAACTGGAAATTATTCTCCTAATTGTTAATTTTATTTAATAATTTATTTACATTTTTCTACGACAAATATCAAATAATTCACACTATGATTTTCACAAAAAAAAAAAATGCGGAAATAATAGCATTGGAATCTGAGAAAATACTAGCACACACAAATAAAAATGACACCGTTATTTTTGGACAAATGTGCCAGGAAAAATCACAACTTGGGTAAACAGGTGCAGCAGTGAGGGTTTTATTACTATGTAACAATGAAATTCTTAGTACAATCTATGGATGCCCAATCTAGAAATCCAAACAACAAGAAAATATGGGAAAAATTATCTTAAGGGATTTACCCTTCTTCCATAAGCAATCTTCGCACAAATTTCGTCACAAAACTCGGCCTCTGGACCCTCTATGCCAGCCTCTACGCTGCTCTGCGTAGACCTTATGACTTCAAGCCTCAAAATTTCCTCTGATGAAGTCATTTTTCCTATCTCTGTTGAGGAAATCGCCTCTCTGACACTCTGGACCCTCTACCCAACTTCTGGAACTGAGAATGAAATTCTCTCTAGATAAATCAAACTATTTTTCTGCTGCCTCTCGGGATCTAGAAAAATTCCTATGGATCACTTTCCCTCCCCCTCACTTTCTTTGTTGCCTCACTGAAGCTCAAACTATCTGGCAAGTGACTGTTGCTACTCTGGAAAATCGAATTCTCCAAGTGAATTTAGCGCATTCTCCATCACCACATCAATCCTTTATTATGTATTTCTGTTGGGACTCTAACAACCAAGATTAAATCTTAATTTATGGCTCATATAATTTTTGGATTGATCCATGTGAGTTTCTAGAGAATTCCCACCTTGACTTAATTAATTCAGATTAATTATCCATACTCTCTAAGTTTATACTTAAGAAATATTTAAAAATCATTTAATAATCTAATTAATCCATCTCTATGTGGAATTTCCAGAAACAATTTCTAGTTTTTGGAGATCTCATGTATTCTAGCCTCTCCACCAAATTTTGTGGCTATAACACATCCAACGCTTCAAAAAAAAAACTCCCTCTTAGTGAGGAATCTATTATAGTGTTGCACACCTTGCCACAACACCCTGTCTCTATATCACCTCCTGTCATGCTACAAATGTCTGGCTATTGTGACAGTCTGCCACTACCCACCGACCACTATGCAACTTTGATGTTGCATCTGTGTTATTGTTGACCTTGAAAAATTGTTGCCAACACTACATCTGCACTACAACTCTATTGTTGCTGCAACTGCAACATCTACAACTGAAAAACATCCCAGATATTGAATCAAATTTGTTCAGTATGATGCATCTGTCACTTGAGTTTCTGACTGCTACTAGCTATCGCTATGTCCACTAAATACTTTGCACTGTTGCTGACTCTACATTATTCCACCTGCATTGTTGTTAGCTCTGCACTGCGCTCTCCAACATTTTACTGCTACTGTCACTCTGGTACTGACTACATCAACTGCCACTGATCCATCCAGCTACTGAATACTATGGGCCCCCGTATCCAGATAATGATCCATGAGGTGGACTCCTCAAGGACCCTGACCAGTCTCTGTAGCTCTTTGGGGCTACTACTCCAAATCACCCAACCTCACTCCTCGAGGTCTGTGGGCAATCATCCTGAAGTATTCCTCCAACATAGAGGATAGTCTATCTATCTCAGCATGTGTTGTTGCCTGGTCCTACTTCTCCTGCTTGTCCTTCTTTCTGAGAGGAGACAGGGTACTGTAGTGGCCAAACTCACCACACCTAAAGCACTTGAACTTAGATAGTTCCTTCTTCTTCTTCTTCTTTTGCTCCCCCTATCCCTAACTAGGACCCTTTGATGAAAGGGCCACATTCTCCTCCTCCTTCACCACCTTTGATCTGTTGCTATTGTTGCAACTAAAGGAGCCCTTTAATAGACCTTGTCTCAACTCTTCCTGTTGCAAATCATCCCACATTTTGTCTCATCATGCTAGTGTGTCTTTTCCCAATATACTTTGGATGAAGACTTGCCAATCCTTGGAGATGTTGTTGAGTGCCAATAGAAATAGTTCTGATGGTTGAGGCGTTGCCCAAAAAACTGCAAGTTGGTCTCGGAACTCCTGAATCCTGGTGAGGAAGGGATCTATGCCTTCCCCCTTCTACAACTTGATGCATCTCAACTTCTCCTACAAGAACATCTTTCGCTGCTTGGAAGTACCCTGGTATAGCGTGAGAGAACATCCCACATTTCTTTGGTCATTCCCTTGGTCACTATATGTGAGACTATATTGTCTTGGACTCCATCCAGGATCAACCACTTCACCCATTCCATCTTCTTCTCGTATTCCTTTAGCCGATCTTCATCCTGAGTAACTGCCACCACATTATCAATGTAGGATTTCAACCCATATTCATCTAGAAGTAAGGACATCCTATCCTTCCATATGACATAGTTGGATGATCCATCCAACTTATCCTGATATCTAAGCCTTGTAGTGGCCATCTCTAAAGTTGTTTAAAAAATCCCTCTTTCCCTCTGCTTGGTTGTTGCTATGGTACTCGCACTCCCTTCTAGAATGCATAGATTTGCTAGCTGCTACTACCAATCTGCAACTATAAATTCAAACTTCTGAGACTTGAAGTTCCCTGAGATAAATTTTCCCTCTGTTGTGTGTGCTTTTCTCTTCCACCCAATGTTGGTTTTGCTACTACGAAACTGCTACAAAACCCTCTACGTCCAACTAGAAATCTACTTAGCGAAAATCTGAGCAGCAAATACTCCTTCTAAATGTTGGAATCACTATCCTGGGGTATTCGAATTTTCTACCAACTTGCAACTGAAAATCGAATTGTTGCCCCAGCAATTCGGCCTACTGTGTTGCCTCCAAAAATTTTGGCCCGCTGCTCCCTTTGAGAAATGAAATTTTCCTCTTTGCTTATGAGCTTCCCGATTGGCCAGTCACGTTCTGATACCATGTGAAAATTTCATTTATCACAACAACTGTAAATTATTCTCCTAATTGTTAATTTTATTTAACAATTTATTTGCAGTTTGTTGCGACAAATATCAAGTAATTCACACTGTGATTTTCACAAATAAAACTACGGAAATAATAGCACTGAAAACTGAGAAAACACTAGCACACACATATAAAAATGACACCGTTATTTTTGGACAAATGTCCTTGGAAAAAACCCAACTTGGGAAAATCAGTGCAACAGTGAGGGCTTTTATTATTATGTTGTAGTGAAATTCTAAGTACAATCTATGGATGCCGAATCTGGCAATCCAAACAACAAGAAAATCTAGGCAAAATTATCTTAAGATATTTACCCTTCTTCCATAAGAAATCTCGGCACAACTTCCTTCAGAAAACTCAGCCTTTTGGACACTTTGTGTCAGCCTCTGCATTGCTCTGCGCAGACCCTATGATTTCACACCTCAAATTTTCCTCTGATGAAGTCGTTTTTCCTATCTCTACTAAGTATTGGAGGACACTCAGTATTTTTAAAAACTTATCACAGGGTGAAGAAAGAATTTTTTTGGGATGGCCTTAAATCTTATATTCAAAAGTTTGTGGCAGAATGTTTGGTTTGCTAGGAAAATAAAGTTGAGACAACTAAGACCTCGGGTCTGCTACAACCTTTACCCATTCCAAGTCAACATTGGGAGGAGGTTTCAATGGATTTTATCATAGGTTTACCTAAGTCCGAAGGAAAGAGTGTCATCATGGTGGTAGTTGATATAATTACCAAGTATGCACACTTTTGTGCATTATCTCATCCATTTAAAGCAAGTACAGTTGCTATTGCATTTATGGAAACAATTCAAAAGCTACATGGAAACCCAAAGATTATTGTAAGTGACAGAGATCCCATTTTCACTGGAAATTTTTGGATGGAATTATTTTCTTGTTTGGCTACTCAACCAGCACATAGCTCATCTTATCATCCTCAATCCGACGGGAAAATTGAGATAGTGAACAAATGTTTGGAAGTATATCTTCGTTGTTGTGTATCTAATAAATAAACACAATGGGTCAAGTGGTTACCTCTAGCTCAATGGTGGTATAACACTTCCTTCCATACTGCAGCAAAAATGACCCCATTTATGGCACTTTATGGATATCATCCTCCATTCATCACATCATCTTTAAGAGAAAATTATAAGATTCAAGCAATGCAAGATCACATCAAGCATCAACAACAAGTTCTCCAACTCTTAAAGGATAACCTAAATTTGTCACAAAATCAAATGAAACAACAGGTAGATCAAAATCACAGCGAGAGAAGTTTTGATGTAGGAGACTGGGTATTTTTACGGCTACAACCATACAAACAAATGTCACTCAAGCAAGCTAAGAATGATAATAAATTATCGCCAAATTATTATGTTCCTTACAAGGTGTTGCAAAAGATTGGTACTATGGAATACAAATTGGAGCTTCCTACTTCTTCTCCAATGCACCCGATTTTCCATGTTTCATGCTTAAAGAAGGTTATAGGTGACAAACTTACAGTTCAAACAATATTTCCATAACTTGATGAGGAAGGAAAAATTATATTAGAACCTGAGGCAGTCACGGAAACAAGAACTCGACAGCTACGAAATCGATCAATTTCATAGTATCTCATCAAGTGGAAGAACTTACCCACTGAAGATTCCACATGGGAGGATGATAATTTTATACAAAAGCATCCAGAGCTACTCAAGAATTGAGGACAACACGTTTTTGAAGGAGAGGGGCATGTTAGGTCCCTATATTACTATTGTAGTCCATTATTATAGTTTAGCCCCCTTATTGTTATTGTTGTACCCCTGTAGTCCCCATACTGTTATTATTGTGGCCCATAAAACCCCACTATTTCTATTTTTGGCCCTTAGATTATTACTGTTAGGTCGACTAGGATTATATTGTGACCCCATGGACTCCTGTATATAGAAAGGAGGTTTTTTCATTTGAATCATCCAATAATTGTTCAATTATGTAATGTAAAGGAGGTTTATCCCTCGAAGTGGTTGATTTCTAAGGCATTGATCTCTCTTTCTTCTATTTTTGGAGTTGGTTTCATAACAGTAGGTCACCTGTCACGCCAAGGCACGCCCGCTGGACTCGGTCATCATAATCGAAATTCGGGAACCTGACATCCTCCCCCACTATAAATAAGGTTGTCATCCTCGACAACACCATCATCATCATCACAACACATTGTCGCAAGATATCGTCGGAACATCTTGTCGCAACATCTCGTCAAAACATATCGTCGCACCATACTATCGCATCATATTGTCACAAAGTGTCACTAGCTCCAAAATCTCCAACAATGTCCATTTTGCCCACCTCTTCTATATCATCCATCGCACAAACCACCAATGCCCGTGTCTCTATAAAAATATCCATGGGAAACATCTCCTCAATACATGATCATCAACACATCCATCGCAATCTCCACATGCTGCCCATCGTGATAAGTCAATCTCTCTAAATCAAGCTACATGTTGCTGCAACATATATCCTGTTGACCCATCATATACCGTCAATATCATCATGTGAATCTCTGCATAAGGTTACTCCAACACAACTCAACATAACATAATTAGCTATGTATCCAGCATAAATCTGCACACTGCTAGCCCGTGGGGCTTGGTCTAGTGGTAAGCGGACGTTCTGTTAAGGCGTTCGTGCTGATAAGCAGGTCACAAGTTCAATCCCCGACCGTGATGCAAAAAGCGTTTACGTGAGTAAGTTGAGTCGATTACCCGGGAAGCGTGCGTGCGGGCCTTGCGTTCTCCCCTAGGGGTTATAGTGGTAGCCGGGGGGATTCGACCCCGTGTTAGCCCCCATGAATTGGACTAGTTAGATGGCTAGTCCAACCATACATTCTCATCATGAGAATGCACATCCTCATGCCATGCGTTAGTTGTTTCTCTTGCTTCATGTCACATCATCAACTCAATCAACAATACATCCTATCCAAGTGTAAAATAATCCATGTCCAGGTCCATGAAGTAGCCTCCATCTCAACTACAACATGATGACCATCAAGAAAGCCATGTCCATCTGTAATATGCTGCCCATGATGCTAATCCATGTGTTGTTCGAAGACAATCACAACTATCAAGAATCATCATCCATGTGTGAGAGGTCCTCCTCAAATCAATCAAGAACGTCCTCCCTTCAAATCTATCAAAAGGGAAAGTTCAATCTTGCCTCATCATCCATCAAAAGTGTGGCTAATTCAAGAAGACTCAACCCATGCCCAAGTGTACACCACCAAGGCATTTCCATCGTTGCATCTTCATCAAACTCCAAAGTGTCCTAGCTCAATCATCTCCATCAAGTCACTCCTCACAAACACACACCATAATGTGCTCAAAGGTATGCATCCCATAATGCATCAAAATCAAGACTAATCCTGATATGAGCTCCTCAATGAACCAAATACTGCAATATCACTATAATATGAAGTCTCCAATCAATGAAACTCATCATGAACCTCTATGCACCATCTCCATCCAAAGCTTTGGCAGGCATACTTGTCTTGGCCATGTGTGCCATCACAAGTTGTTCCTGCCCTGCAAGTCATACAAATGTCCTCATAGGCTGCTCATCCAATCATCCATGGTCTTGTTGCTCAAATGTTAATAACATCTCCATTGGTCCACCTATAAAAGGTCTCCATGTAGTACCATCAAATCCATCCTGCTCAACATCCCAACTTGACATTCCTCCATGATGCTCATAACTGGCATCTCCATAAGTGTACTTGCATAATGTATCTGTGTAATGTCTTGTCATGCCCTCATGTCAATGTCCATGAATTTGGTTGTCCATGTGTCCATAAAGAGTGGACTCAACACAACTCTAGTCATCATCCAGGTAAAGTGCACTCGTTCACTTCTACCATCATAAATCATCATCATGAGTACTTCCTTCACTGTTGCCTCCCCCACTAAAGGTCCACCAAGAGTTCCTTCTTGGTCTCCATCCATGAAGAAGTCCACCCATATATGTCATCATATGTAACTCTGGTGTGTGCCCTTTCTCCGAGCAGTCCATGAGTCCTTCCAGGCACCTAGCCAAATCTTTATATGGCTAAGCATGACCCAACCATCACAAAGATCATCATGTTCCACCCTTATCACGGGCATTTGAACCTTCTAGCATGAGGTCACAAATTACCCTAACAAGTTCTGCAACAAACAATGATCCTTGCTTCTCCAATGTACAAGGTCCCATCATAGTCATCCAAGGAGAGATCATCCATGGAATTGGAAAATAAGTCACCTCTTTTCTCATCCTTGCATACGGTCCATCCTCCAAATGCTCAAATGAAACACAAGTCATACCTCCATGAAGGCTCTCCAAGTGAGTCTCCTCCATCATCAATTCCTGCAATGTGTACGATCCTGGTCCAACCTGTATATCAAGTTCCTCCTTGCTCATTGACACACCTACAATATGATTTCCTTCACATGTCTTGGTTTCCTCTTCTACTTCTTTATAGAAACCTGCAAGTCTATCTTGCTCCATTTCCCAACCAAGTCGAAGAAGTTCCACCTCAACATTCTCCTCCAAGACTTCAAGTTCATAATAAATCTATGGGTTCTCTTCTTTCATACGCCTTAACCTGTGTAAGGTCTTGAAGAGCCTCCCTTGGCACTCTTCCCAACTTGCCATGTCTTGTTATACAACTTCGACCTTGACCAATTTCTTGCCCCTGCCATGGTCTCAATAAGACCAAATAATATAATTCCAAGATTTAATACCACCTACAACCCTGCATCTGTATTCTTTCTCTGATACCAACTATCACGTCCCTATACTTGTGGTACTCTTTCAACCACTTATAGTGGGTGCGGCACTACCTTACTTTTTATTTTTATCAATACTCAAGCAAGTAGACTACGCCTATCTTCAACACTTAGTTAATTAATCTTCAAGTGTTCTTCAATTATGAAATAGAAATAAATACAACATTAAACATCAATATGCAATCCACATGTACGCCCATACATATAAGGGAGGGGCAACTTCCGAATATGAGTTTGCCTGATATTATGTTTTATAAAATGTACAATTTTATAATAATCATATAATGCAAAGCCTGTGTAAGACACTTACACTTCTTGCTAATACGTGCTTCACCACTTGTGTTTTAACCTGAGCTATAACGCTCTCCAACAAGTCATCAATCGTAGAGAAACCTCAAATTTCCCCTTAAAATGAATTTTCAGACTTCTGCCTAAAAACACGTTCAGCCCGGGTCACCGGGGTCACCGACGCCCTCGACCTGTGCATGTTCTGCATGCAGGTCACCTGGGTCACCGATGCCCTCAGTTCTGCAGGCATTCAAAAATGCGTTCAGGAAAAACCCGACTCGACCCTTTTTGCACGCATGCCCTCGCAGTCCGCCCGAAAACCTGACTCGACCCTGTCTGCACGCGTTGACGCCCTCAGCTACACGCATTTAGAAACCCGTTCAGGAAAAACCCGACTCGACCCGTGATACGTTCAGTCTTCGTCTTCGCTCATCTGCCCATCTTATAGGCACATACACTTGCTCGTATGCTTCAAAGCTCTCCCAAGTGATGTGAGATTGAATGAATGATGCCTTTTAACCTCCTCAACTCATCTGTATTAATATGCCAAGTTGCAGTCCTTTTTTTCATAATTCATAACCCTTCGCCCACGCCCATGGGTCGGCTTGGTCATATTTTTGCACATCGGCCTAGCAAGTATATTTTTCTCATCTTCATGCTATAAACTCTCATTGTCGACCTATTCCATATTTAGTCATTTTTCTGCTTTCGTGTGATTCGTCGCAAATCCAACGTCGCACGGCCACCACCGAAACGTCACATGAACACCATGAAATTTCTGTCCATAATACCGCCAATTGTCAGGTCAGGTGCGCGCATTCACCCCGGGCGTCCGCTACATGGTTCGCCCGAGCATGCCCACCGTCGCAATTCGCTCAAGCGTGCCTCCATTCAACTGAACTTTTGTTGCACTCTAGCCACCATTTCATCGCACGCCCACCGAGTAGGTCACCTGTCGCACCATGGCACGCCCGCTGCACTCGGTCATCGTAACCGAAACCCGGGGACCTGACACCCTCGAACCTACGCACACGCGCATTGTCGGCAAAAGAGTGAAAAAAATTAAATTTCAAAAACCATATATATTGATATATGTCAAGCCTGCATGACCAATAATTTGCTAGAGCAAAAAATCCAATAAATAGATAACCCTACCTTTGTCATTCTGATCATTGTGGCTCTCACCAAGCATTGCTTTCGCATATGTATCCCTGAACATATAGAAGCATCACAATCAGAAGCATATTGTTTCTGTATTAATAGTGAACATATAGAAGCATCACAATCAAAAGCATTTTATTTCAGTATTAATAGTTATCGTGACCATCGTATAGTGTGAAAAGAAAAATTATTAATATGATTTATATAAGGTTATATTTAAATTTGTATTTGTATTAATATAAATTAGCATAATTTTTCTCTAGATTCTGGTGGATTTTCTAGCCGTAATCCAGCTGAAAATTTTGAGGTGAAATCTTGATTTGTGTTATTTAAACTGGTTTTTTTATTGCATATATGGATTCATCACCCTGAAAAACCCTATGGCACTTCGATTGTGCACAGTTTACCCATCAAACTTGTGATTTATGTTGTTAAGATCCCTCTAAGCCCTCAATGAATCCGGAGTTAAGATGGATCTAAGCTAGCTATATTAATATTTAAACATATAACACAAAATGTTTAATTATATACCACATTTATTATTGTGTCTAGAGGCTTCTACAACCCAGTATGAGGGTGATGTATGATTTTGTCTGTGCTTGACGTGGAGTTGACACGTGTCATTTTAAAATAAAAATAAAAATACTCTAAATAAAGAGACAATGTGGTCTATAATAAAAAATAAATTAATATACATACTTGGTTAGTCTTAATTAAAGGCATTATAAAACATCAATAATATCACTTTGAGTGTGCTAGCTTGGTTTGTTGTTGTTAATATTACAACTTAGTACAAAGGAGATGTGATAAAAATATTTCACTTTCACTCTCAGAGCCATAAACATAATATTTCAATGTCTATGTTAAGTAACATAATTTTGTATTGACTTTAGAAAGATAAAATAATAAAAGTGTATGTGTGTATATACATATATATAGGCGTAGTCTAACTTATAAACGAAATAGAATTTTTCACGAGGCAATACAATTTCAAGCAAGACTGTGATTTTTTGTTATTTAAAATACATTTTTAATGCATAAATGGATTCACCGCCCGAAAAACCCCAATTCTACAGATTAAACAATTTAAACTCAAATTTTTAAAAATATGTGTCATATTTCTAAATTAGACTACACCTAACACTATGTGTGTGAGAGAGAAAGAAAAACTATTAAAATATTCATGTAATTTAAAGTAACTTCCTAATAAGAGGGAGATGTTTAAATCATTCAATTCTTAATACTAAATTGCTATGTGGTATTTAAAAAGTATTAATAACAATAAAAATATTTAATATGGGTTATATATAAAACATATCATTTTGCAAGATTAATAATAATAACTTATATTTAAAATTATATGATAACATAAAATCATTTTAATATGGAAAATGTGGTTAAAACATCCTTATGCTTAATATATTTTGAAACATTTCCAGTAGCCTTATTATTTACAATTTGGATTTTTTATGTATATTTTTCTGCCAAATTTGTTTAAAATCTAGCAAAGATTGGTTGGAATTGCAAATTTAAATTGTGTACTCTAGGTAATCCAAATGCCTAAAAATATTTTCAAGGCATTATATCTATTTATGCATTTAAAATACAATTTAAATAATGAAAGAATATATATATATGAGAGAGAAAGGGGTGCAATTTTTTTTTTCAATTTGTGCATTCTAAGGGATGTTTACATATCAAGGAATTTGATCCAAATGGACACTTGGTAAATCCGTGATTAAGATCTATACTTATAATACAATATGTTTAAATTTATGTTTAAAATACACATCTTCATTACATCATAATCTATCTTCTCAAATAAAACAAGTTTAAATTCATTTTAACTCCACATCTACCAAAGGCAAAAAGAAATCAAATCTTTTTTTAAAGTTTACACTTCAAAACATTTAACCCCTCTCAACACTTAGTAAATCCATAATTAAAATAAATTTAATTATAATTATAATTAAATATATTTATTACTCTTTTAATTTTTAAATTTTATTTTTAATTTTATATCATTTACCAAATTAAAATATTTTTTTAATAATTAGAATTATTATTTTATTTATTTTTATATATTTTATATTTTCAATATTTAACAAGACCGTACCAAACATAACATTCTAACATATTTTCATCTCCTCCAAAAAAAAATATATAAAACCATACATCTTAATAAAATAATAAATAATTAAAATTGTGAAATTTTACATTTTAAATACAAACTTTCAGCCATCATCACCAACCTATGCACAAATACCGAAATCTTCGCCTATCCACCATTCACTCTTTAATAGATATATATATATTAATGCAAGTACATCATCACCAACCTATGCACAAATACCGAAATCTTCACCATTCCACCGTTCACTCTTTAATATATATATATATATATATTAATTGCATTCTAGACATACAACTAAAAATAAAAATAAAAATAGGCAACTTTTTGACAAATACAACCGACTTCAACGAACTTAACAATTGGAATAATTAGAGTCACGTCATCTTGAAAATACAAAGCTAAGATGCGACTAAGTTAAAAACACCGACACGACAGTCAAATTGTGGGTCCCTAGGGTAGAAAAAGATGACAAAGATGCCATTACACTTGGAACAAAGGGATAGAATATGAAGAATATGGGAAACTTGTTCCCACGGCAACCACGCTCAGCCATACACTCAAAGTTTCTATTAAAGGGATTGGAGTTTCCATGTGATTTTTTATGTGTCCATCAAGCAATGTGTAAAAAAAATGTATGTTGAAAAAACAAAACTTTTTCATAATTTCATTTTCATTGTTGTTGTTGTTTATTATATTATATATATGTGTGTGTTAATTTATTGAAAATAATATTAAAAATTATTTTTTTGGGTTACTTTTAAAATTACAAACCATCCATTTGTTTTTAATATTTGTATATGGTTTATTAGTATATTAATTATATTAATATTTGTATATTGTTTATTAGTATATTAATTATTTAATTATTGAGAGGTTTTAAGAAATTTCTCAATATTTAAATATAAAGAGTAAAGGAGTTTTATTTGAATGGTTTATGAGGCACAATACTTGGTAAGGTTTTGAAAATAGGGCACCAAGTTAAGTGGGTTTGATTGTGGGGAAAACTTCATAGTTAAGCGTGCTTGAGCCAGAGGCGATCTCGGATGGGTGATTTTTCTGGAAGTCTTGGTTACCGGTTGCAAGTCCCCACTTCTTCACCCCTGTAAATCATGAGAAATTACTACTTCTCATGGAAATGATCATAGATGAATGACTTACGTAACTCAGTTTAATCCCAAAAAATAATATCTCTATCCAAAATTAAATTTAACTAATTTAATAAATCTAACAATATTTATAGGTAAAAGCACTTCCATATTATCTTTAAAAACCATAGGATGATGTTTTTTTTGGAAATTTTACAAAGTGGAACAGTTTTATTTGTTAAGTAGTATCTGAGAATTTTACAAAATTTTGGGTTGCTTCTACGTCGTTTTAGTTTGAAACTTAAAAGTTTATTGGAATATCTGCTCTAATAAATTGTAATCCCCTTCTCTTAATACAAATATCTAGCGATTTTTAAGAAAAAAAAAAACCATAAAAGCAACAACTCTACCTTTAGGATTCAACATTTAGCAACCGACTTAACTCTTGGTGCAGATTTTCTGATTGAGACACACGGATGCAGGGATGGAATTTGACGGGCAAATTGCCCGTCATGGGGTGATTTGCCCGTTAAATACAGCTGAAAATTTTTTCAAACCGTCAAATTCTGGTTTAATACTCTGCAGACGGTTAGGAAAGTTCTTAATACCGGCAAATTTGACGGGTAACCTAGTTTTGAAATTCCAACCCTGCACGGATGTGCCACTTTTCCTCCGAATCTTAACATCTCAGTCTCAAATTCTCTTACCTTTGTTTTTCGAAAGAAAGAAAGAAAGAAAGAATTTTTAATGTCCACGAGGCTAAAAATAGCCTATGAGACAGATTGCTTCTCTATCTGACTCTGGTATTCGGCCCTTTTCCTGTGAAGTTTTACAATGAGCACTCCCAGCTTATCGACAAACTCTTTCTACGAATAGATTATCCCAAGAATTAGCTGCCAGAATACCTGCATAGTTTTCTCTGGTGTCCTTGAAGGCCTCACATTCTAGAATGAAATGTTTTTCTGCTTCCACTTTTCCGGAGGAGCAAAA
Source organism: Pinus albicaulis (assembly GCA_034641835.2). NCBI lineage: Eukaryota > Viridiplantae > Streptophyta > Pinopsida > Pinales > Pinaceae > Pinus > Pinus albicaulis. The sequence goes on along the minus strand of CM076569.1, from coordinate 162,931,689 downwards.
AATACATACTCTTTCTTCCCACATTTCTTTTGGCCTTTTCCAGCGCCCTGTTTCACAACGGAGTTGATGAGAATTAGTCCTTAATTGAGCAATAAGAATTTTAGATCTCCAAGAAATATCAGCCCCTATGTATGCCTTTTTGTTGATGGTTATGTGTGGGGTTAAACTCTTCTATGTAGTACTTCTTCTTTCTCTCTAGCTCTTTCTTCCAAGTATGTTTATGGAATTTATCCATAACAAAAGTTTTTATCTCTTTACTGTTTGTAGGACACATGCTCAAGCAAATACCCCATTTACTAAACCATTTGTTATTCTGCCGCATCCAAGTCTTCTGCCTTTTACACAATCTGTCACTAAACACCACCTTAGGCCATCTATCCTCTTCCATTTGCTCAATTTTTTTCAGATACCTTATGACTCGCACCATAGCGATTGCTTCAATAGGAGCAGCCCCTGTTTCACTTAACAGAATAGCATAAGGAACTGCACTTTTAATTTTGAAATTGTTTGTAATCAAACGTTTCTGAATTTTCTCAATTTGTTTCCACTGCATCTTGGTTGTGCTGCTAGCCCATAGTTCACAACCGTAAAGAATCACCGGAATCACTAGAAGCCCAAAAAGAGTTAGGGTGGTTTTCCAGTCCCACAGCTCTGCCTCTCTACACCTGTTTTGAAGAGCATAAAATGCTTTCCAACCCCCTAAAGTTCTTTTCTTTCTACAACCATCCCAACTTAAATTTCTGCTGAAGTCAATTCCGAGGTATTTGTAATCTGCAAATTCTTCCAAAATGCTACCTCCAAAATAGAACTTATGTTGGTTATGCTTTCTTTTGTTAGAGAAAACCACTACTTTTGTTTTGCTAATATTGACTTGCATCCCAACCCTTTTACAAAAATGCTCAAGGGAATGTAAATGCTCTTGCAAACCAAGAGCCGAATTAGCAATCAATATAAGGTCATCTGCGTACAAAAGAAGCCTGATAACGAACTTGCCCAAATGGATGCCGTCACCCCCTTGCGAATTTAGCCACTCTTCAAGCTTGTCAATATATAACCCAAAAAGGTTAGGAGACAATGGGCAACCTTGCTTGACCCTGATATCGCTTCTAAAACTTTCAGAAATGCCAGCTGAAGTTCTGATTTTGACTTTCACCTCTTCGTACAACCTATGCACAACTTCTCTCAAATGCTTGGGAACCTCTAGTTCCTCCATTCTGCCCCAGAGCTTATCCCTAGGACCCGTGTCAAAGGCTTTTCTGAAATCAACAAAGCAACAAAAAACTTCTTCCTTATTTTCCCAACCTTTTTCAATGATGTGCCTTAAAGTTATACAATGATCAACTGTGGAATGTTTAGGCCTAAAACCTGCTTGCCCTTTAGCACGTTTATTTCTTTCTTCTGCCCATTTGCTAATTTTCTTTTCCAACATGCTTCCAAATAACTTTTCAAACAAGGGGTTTATCATTATGGTTCTATAATTGGAAGGATTATTGACGTCACCACTCTTGAAAAGAGGTATTGCCATACTAGTTGTCCAATCTGTGGGGAACCCCTACTGTAAGATGTTGTTGAAAATTTTTGTGATGTGAGGTGAAAGAAATTTTAAGCCCCACTTTAGATACTCTGCTTGGAGTTCATCTAAGTCTTTTGCTTTTCCAGCGCCCAACTTCTTGATACCCATCTCTACCTCTTGCACCGTGAAGAGTTTTGTGTCGGTGTTGACCAAGGGAGGAGGGTCAACCTTGGGATCCTGCTCATAAAGTTGTCTTGCATAGTCAAACCATTTAGAAGCTGTAATGTTGTTTTCAGTTTGCACTTTTTTCGCTTGGAGCTCCTTCCAAAATAATTTGGGGTTATTTTTCCCGAGGAAGATTAGTTCTTCTCTCCTTGAAACCATAAAATCAGTTTTTTTCTTTTTTACTAACTGCTTGTAAGCTTTGAGCTTTATTTTATCCGTGTCTGATTCCTTCCACCTTCTCCTTGCCTTTTTGCATTCCTCGTCAAACCAAGCATTAACCGGAAAGCAATTTTTTTCGGACTTCTTAATTTTTGCTCTTTTGCACTCAGCAAGTGCACTTTGAATTAAATGTGTTAATCTGTGACTATGAAGGCCATGAGATGGGATTTCCTCCTTCTTGAAGAGCCTCTCTAGCATTATTTTGAAGGTATTACAATTCGCTGGATTCAAAAGAATTCGCTGGATAAACAATGTTGACTTTTTGATTTGTTGCCTGGCCATCATCGCGTGGAGGATAACATAACCTCCCTCCTCACTATAGTGAAATTTAATTTTAAATAATCTAATATAAAATGTTATGTTATTTACTCTAATTTATTATAAAATTTCAAAATTTATTTGATTTTTATATATTAATAACTACTAAATTTTATTTTATTGTGTGTTTTTATAATAAATAGTTTTTTTTTAATTGTGTAAAAATTTATCATAATTCAATTGTCAAATCAATAATGAGGACAACTATCACTCCTGCATGCATCTGGGTCTTGGGCCATTAACCTATTTCTTTATGTTCGAGAAAGACAAGCTTTTAGCCAAGCAGATGCACTTTTAGGGCATACTCCACATCTGCAAAGATGAATAATTATATATTAAAGGTTTCGATTTTTCATTTTCATAAATATTTTGTATACTTATTTTTTATTAAAATTGAACATGTTGTTATTATGTAAAGAATTGTTATTGTTATTTATAAGAAAGAAGTTTTTTTTTTGTCAAAATAAATAAATAAAGAGGTATAAAGTTCTCTCTTTCACTAATGTGTGGGGAATATGGCTAGTTAAAAACCCCAAATCTTTTCCTCCCATTGAGGGTGCCCAACCATGGGAATCACACCTCCATCTTCATATGTGCATTCAGAGTTTAATGAAGGGTGACAGTACAACCCCCATATGGAAGGTTACATGCACAAAGGCGTCCACGTAATCAAGGATGTTTGAGGTTGGATGGAGGGAGGTTGCTAGAATGATGGAGTTTGCTACATGGGAGAATTGGGAAGGACATCTAGTCCCCTAGCCTACATTCAAGCCAGCATCAGTCATAATAAAGGAGAAATGATGGAGTTTCCTACATGCGAGAATTGGGAAGGACCTCCAGTCGCCCAACCTGCATTCAAGCCAGCTCCAAGCATAATAATGGAGAATACCATGAAGATAATGACTTATCATGACACAAGGTATCATATCAGTGATATAGTCTAGTTTCTAAATCATTGGATGGCTACGTATGTTGGGTTGATGTTTAGTTTTCCTTTAGTCTACAATCTACTAAGTGAAATTTCGTTTGGTTATACTAGTGCTTTTGTGGATATTTCCTTTACTCAGAGCTCTAATTGTCTACAAGGGTTGGAGCGTCATCTCAATGTGGAACTTTGAGCAACAATTCCCATGTTCTCAAGCTCAATTGTGGCTCACATTTAGAAGGTAGAAATCATCATGCTTGCTATCTTTAGCTTAAGGAATGCTCCCATATTGGGTCTTAGGTTTGGTTTTTTGGTATTTTTTTTTTTTTTTGGCCTTTCAATTTCAGATTACCTCATTTCAATCCTTTACATGCAACTCTATTTTATCAGTTTTTGGTTTTCCTCTCTTCTTCGAGTTTATTTATTCCTGTTGTCATGTTTTTCCTAGCTTCTCCCCAAGCTTGTTTCCTTAGCTCGACCTATTTTTTGGCTCTCGCCCCTCTACATCCATAGGTGTTGGTTCTATGCTTACTCTACTAACTTGGAGATCCCTCCCTAATCTCATTTTTCCATGATGGTTGTTTTTCTTTGGTAGGTTCTCTCTTGTCACCATTTGGTACTCTCCCCTGAGCATTTGTTTCTAACTCACTCTCTTGGTCTTTATTTTGTATTTCCTCCATCTCTTCCCTCCCCTCTTTATGGCTCGACGTTGAGTTTCCTCAGGCTGTACGGGAAGCAGAAGAGTCGAAGTTTCCCATCATGTTAATCTTGATTCTCCTTGGCCTCATCTTCTCAAGCTTGAGCACAAGTTGCAACTCATTGTTCAATGGCTAGATATATGCAAGTTATCCCTAAAGAAGTTCAGAAAGCCATCTCTAAGGTGGAGCAGGAAGTTCTTCAAACTCATAGATTCATCCCAAACCCTCATATCCATAGGGACACCAGGAATTGGATCCCTAAGATTGGAAACTCTACTCGGGCTCGTTAAAATTCTACAGGCAAATAATTAATCTATATTAGCACATTAAAACTCTCACGGGAAAAGTTCTTATGGATCGTTCACACACTTGAAAAGAAATTCTAATGTACATGTATGATATGATGGATAAAATGGACAAGATGGACAAAAAGGTTTTTGTGTTGGAAAAAAAAAAATGGCAAACCTTACCTTCACCTCCTCTAATGAAGACAATGATGATCCTCCAATAATATAGGTAGACTCTCCCTCAGACTAACAAGATTAAGTGAGCCATATTTTCTGTTATGATAATTTATTATGGCACTACTAAAGCAATCATTGTAAATTTTTGGCATAGCATTGCATTTATTTTATTTTTCTTTATAGTTTGATTGAAAGACTTATACCATATGAAAAATGTAATGACAAGATTTTTAACTTATGCTAGTGGTCTAATTTCCCAAGTGGAAAACCAATAACACATGAAAAAATTGCTATATATTTCCTTTTGAAAATAATATAAAGCACCTAACCTTACAAAAAAATGCCAAACCTTTTGAGGATATGGATACCCTTCCTCTTAAATGTGTCACTCAATGTCTCAACAACCATATTATTTCCCCCAATTTTTAGTTTCTCTTCCTCACAAATGAGATACAATAAACACATAAACAAAGAAATCTCTTAGGCTTTCTTTGATGGACCCTCACAAGGTACTCCTACTAGAGGTGAGGAGGGGAAATTATATATCTTTACTAAAGCCACACCATCTCCTTCAAAGTTGGAAATGGCCCTACAACAAACAATTTTTTTGAACTTGTCGCTCTCAAACAAGTTCTATGATGGCTTAGGAAAGAGGAGTTACTCAATTTCAAATTTTTGGAGACTCATTTATGGTCATCCAATTTATCAAAATGAGACTTCACCTTCAGAAATTTCACCATCTTAACACCAAGAATATGCAATGAAAATTCACTCATATTTATTTGTCTCATCTCTATCAAGCCAAAAACAAAGAAGCAGATAATATTTCTAAAGGAGGACTAGCGCTATAAGAGGGCACTTGGGAAACCCTAGAATCTACTCAAGGATAATGTTCTTCTTATTTTTACAAACCCCAGATTTAATTTCTTCACTTTCTCAATGATTATGCAATAATGATCCTTGAAATTACAATTTTATAAATCCTTTTGGGAATATTGTACTTATATTTTCGAGGAATACTAGAGCTAATAGTATTTGGAAGTTACTACGCAAAAATTACAAGCTAATGCTAGAAGTAAAAAAAATTGAGATTGTACGTGAATGAGAAAACTCTAATCTTGGTTAAAGTTAATAAAACCACTTGACCCCGGATGCGGGTGGAGAGGCGAGAGTTTAAGTTGATGGGATGGGGGTGGAGTCAGATTGCGTGCCACCTGCCACCCCGCGAGCTAGAGGACGAAGGTAATTTAATTTTGGTTGTGTGTTGTGTTATGGCATTTATGCCTGGCACTGGTAACAATCCTATGTTCGACTCTCGAAACGATTCGAAGCACTGCGCGATGATTCGGCCCTTTGGTCAATTAAATGCAGGTCCTTGGCTCTGGATTATTCGGTACACTGGAGATATTATGGAGAATTTCATTGATATGGAGGATGTTCCCATGCCTTTTGCACAAAACTGTTCTCCGGATGTCGGTATCTCTTGCAAGCGCACTTCCACTGGTAAGAGAAGCAGTTTGAACTGCTGTCTTAATCTCGGTAACAATTTTCACCTCTCTCTCGTTGGATATTGCATGCTCGCGTCCTTCTCGTTGCTTCCTCATGCGTTGGTCTTCGCCCCTAGGCAGGATTTTTCTCCACATCCTGATATCCCCATTGAGTCTGTTCTCATGCCGCGCCTCCTGCATCGAATGCGATGCCGCAAAGGCTCCTCTCGTGGCCGGCTGCAGCGTCCTTCACCCGCTCCTAGCACCTCCTTGTCATCTTCTTCTCATGAGAATAGTCAATCCAGAGCTCCTCGTGGTCGTAGGCTTCACTCTGGTCATTGCCTGGGCTCCCCCTTTCCTTCTCCTCCCCCTGCACAGACTCACACTGCGCATTTCTCCTTCATCAGTTCTCTCAGCCGACCTCGTGTCACCGCCTCCATCACGGTTGCCTTTCATGAAGAACCTCAGAGCGTGGATCCCATTTCTGGCCTAGTGTTGTCCTTCGGCATGCGGGAAGGGTCGTTGCACAATGATAATTTGAATTTGCAGGGATTTGGAAGCTCTGCCCAGCACGGGCAGATGATGGAAATCTCTAAGCCTGAAGGTCAAGCGAGCGGGATGCTGAAAGCTGGTGGTCAAGCGAGCGAGGGGCAGACCGTTGGTGGTCTTATGAGCCCGAAGCGGAACACTGCTGATCTCGTTAGCGGAGGGATGGTTCCTCCTTCAGCCGGGAAGGTAATCCATTCAATTGCGGACCTGTACGATGGAGATGGGAACCCTGATGAATTCTGGTGCAGGGTCGTTGAAGAAGCTCCCGATGAGTAGTTCCACCCTCTCCTACTGCTTTTTGTGCACTGGCTCGGCCCTCACTTCTGGGCCTGTTCTTGTTTGTCTCAATGTTTATGTTATCAGCTTGTTATGTCAATGTTTTGCCTACCTTTCAGTTTGTTATCAGCTTTGTGATCGAAAAACTGGTGTTTATATCTCCCCTGCGAGGGATTTTTTCGTGAATATTGTTTTGTCACTGGTTTCCCTACTACAGGGCAGTGTTCCTCAGGAGCTTTTGTTAAAATTCCACTGCATAGGGCAATGTTCAAGCTCTGGCCTGCTGTAAATATTTTTCTCTGTTAATAGAATAGTTTTACTTAGGAAAAAAAAAAAAAAAAACCACTTGAAATTTTTCTATGGAGAAAAAAATTTATTGTTTTTCTTGTATTTGAAATCTGCACTAGAAAAATCAAGCTCTTCACCCATACATTTTATCCGCAATCACTCCAATAAATGCATTAAAGAAAAACATATCACAAAATTAAACTTGAACTTGGATGGAAACTATAGCAATATCTCCTATTAAACACTCACACTTATTTTATTTTATTTTTAACTATAACTAGAATTTGTATTCAATTGAAATCAGTGTTGGGATAGAAATCTTACATCAAAATTTGACAAAAATCATTATTACAAACTATTTCTATCGATTCTTTCCATTTACCAATTTCATAAAAAGCTTGTATAAAGTGGTTATAGTCCTATAATAACTAGTGGTAAAAACTTGCCAAAGAACTCCATGAATTATGTTTATTCATGATCTAGACCTAGAACACTGAGATATAGATTGTTTCCACTTCAATACTTACATATTTACTAGATGAAGGATAATCCATCTATCTCTGACCAAGGGCCATCTGCACCTACCCAAGCTGATGACAAAGGCTCACTAGCTCGTCCTTGGTCCTCTGGATAAGAGTATTATGTTCAATGAGTAGCTCCATTATGGGCGTGACACTAAAACCAACTAGTTGTATTTCATTTGTAACTCAAGTGTTTGTTTGCATTTGTTGCGGCTACTCCTTCAATTGTTCCTAAATTAACCTAGTGTTGTCCACCTTATTATCCATGATTTTTCCATGGTGTATATTCTCACTCTTACGAGCTCCCTCTAACTTCGAGGTATTATGAGGAGCAGAAGGAAATATGATAGTTGGTTTTACTTGCCTCTTCCTCATTGACTACATATAATACAAATTCCCAAATACATACATAGTAAAAACAAAAAAACAAAAAAAAAAAAAAACTTACCTTCTGCATCATCATGGCATTGTTACTAGTCATAGAGAGTTGTAGAATTATTCACTCCTCTTCCACATGAGAAAGAGAATTGACCATAAATTCTAATTATACCATATACTGTGAAAATTTCATCTATTGCAGCAACTAGAAATTATTCTCCTAATTGTTAATTTTATTGAATAATTTATTTACAGTTTTCTACGACAAATATCAAATAATTCACACTATGATTTTCACAAATAAAAATGCGGAAATAATAGCATTGGAAACTGAGAAAATACTAGCACACACAAATAAAAATGACACCGTTATTCTTGGACAAATGTGCCAGGAAAAAACCCAACTTGGGTAAAGAGGTGCAGCAGTGAGGGTTTTATTACTATGTAACAATGAAATTCTTAGTACAATCTATGGATGCCCAATCTAGAAATCCAAACAACAAGAAAATATGGGAAAAATTATCTTAAGGGATTTACCCTTCTTCCATAAGCAATCTTGGCACAAATTCCTTCACAAAACTCGGCCTTTGGACCCTCTACGCCAGCCTCTGCGATGCTCTGCGTAGACCTTATGACTTCAAGCCTCAAAATTTCCTCTGATGAAGTCATTTTTCATATCTCTGTTGAGGAAATCACCTCTCTGACACTCTGGACCCTTTGCCCAACTTCTGGAACTGAGAATGAAATTCTCTCTAGATAAATCGAATTATTTTTCTGCTGCCTCTCGGGATCTAGAAAAAATTCCTATGGATCAATTTCCCTCCCCCTCACTTTCTTTGTTGCCTCACTGAAGCTCAAACTATCTGGCAAGTGATTGTTGCTACTCTGGAAAATCGAATTCTCCAAGTGAATTTAGCGCATTCTCCATCACCACATCAATCCTTTCTTATGTATTTTTGTTGGGACTCCAACAACCAAGATTAAATCTTAATTTATGGCTCATATAATTTTTGGATTGATCCATGTGAGTTTCTAGAGAATTCCCACCTTGAATTAATTAATTCAGATTAATTATCCATATTCCCTAAGTTTATACTTAAGAAATATTTAAAAATCATTTAATAATCTAATTAAGCCATCTCTATGTGGAATTTCCAGAAACAATTTCTAGTTTTTGGAGATCTCATGTATTCTAGCCTCTCCACCAAATTTTGTGGCTATAACACATCCAATGCTTCAAAAAAAAAACTCCCTCTTAGTGAGGAATCTATTCTAGTGTTGCACACCCTGCCACAACACCCTGTCTCTATATCACCTCCTGTCATGCTACAGATGTTTGGCTATTGTGACAGTCTGCCACTACCCACCGACCACTATGCAACTTTGATGTTGCATCTGTGTTATTTTTGACCTTGCAAAATTGCTGCCAACACTACATCTGCACTACAACTCTATTGTTGCTGCAACTGCAACATCTACAACTGAAAAACATCCCAGATATTGAATCGAATTTGTTCAGTATGATGCATCTGTCACTTGAGTCTCTGACTGCTACTAGCTATCGCTATGTCCACTAAATACTTTGCACTTTTGCTGACTCTACATTATTCCACCTGCATTTTTGCTAGCTCTGCACTGCGCTCTCCAACATTTGACTGCTACTGTCAATTTGGTACTGACTGCATCAACTGCCACTGATCCATCCAGCTACTGAATATTATGGGCCCCTGTATCCAGATAATGATCCATGAGGTGGACTCCTCAAGGACCCTGACCAGTCTCTGTAGCTCTCTGGGGCTACTACTCCAAATCACCCAACCTCACTCCTCGAGGTCTGTGGGAAATCATCCTGAAGTATTCCTCCAACATAGAGGATAGTCTATCTATCTCAACATGTGTTGTTGCACGGTCCTACTTCTCCTGCTTGTCCTTCTTTCTGAGAGGAGACAGGGTACTGTAGTGCCCAAACTCACCACACCTAAAGCACTTGAACTTAGATAGTTCCTTCTTCTTCTTCTTCTGATCCCCCTATCCCTAACTAGGACCCTTTGATGAAAGGGCCACATTCTCCTCCTCCTTCACCACCTTTGATCTGTTGCTATTGTTGCAACTAAAGGAGCCCTTTAATAGACCTTGTCTCAACTCTTCCTGTTGCAAATCATCCCACATTTTGTCCCATCCTGCTAGTGTGTCTTTTCCCAATATACTTTGGATGAATACTTGCCAATCCTTTGAGACGTTGTTGAGTGCTAATAGAAATAGTTCTGATGGTTGAGGCGTTGCCCAAACAACTGCAAGTTGGTCTTGGAACTCCTAAATCCTGGTGAGGAAGGAATCTATGCCTTCCCCCTTCTGCAACTTGATACATCTCAACTTCTCCTACAAGAACATCTTCCGCTGCTTGGAAGTACCCTGGTATAGCGTGGAGAGAACATCCCACATTTCTTTGGTCATTCCCTTGGTCACTATATGTGAGATTATATTGTCTTGGACTCCATCCAGGATCAACCACTTCACCCATTCCATCTTCTTCTCGTATTCCTTCAGTTGATCTGCATCCTGAGTAACTGCCACTACATTATCAATGTAGGATTTCAGCCCATATTCATCTAGAAGTAAGGACATCCCATCCTTCCATATGACATAGTTGGATGATACATCCAACTTATCCTGATATCTAAGCCTTGTAGTGGCCATCTCTAAAGTTGTTTAAAAAATCCCGCTTTCCCTCTGCTTGGTTGTTGCTATGGTACTCGCACTCCCTTCTAGAATGCATATATTTGCTAGCTGCTACTACCAATCTGCAACTAGAAATTCAAACTTCTGAGACTTGAAGTTCCCTGAGATAAATTTTCCCTCTGTTGTGTGTGATTTTCTCTTCCACCCAATGTTGGTTTTGCTACTATGAAACTGCTGCAAAACCCTCTACGTCCAACCAGAAATCTACTTAGCAAAAATCTGAGCAACAAATACTCCCTCTAAATGTTGGAATCACTACCCTGGGGTATTCGACTTTTCTACCAACTTGCAACTGAAAATCGAATTATTGCCCCAGCAATTCGGCCTATTGTGTTGCCTCTGAAACTTTTGGCCCGTTGCTCCCTTTGAGAAATGAAATTTTCCTCTTTAATTATGAGCTTCCCGATTGGCCACTCACCTTCTGATACCATGTGAAAATTTCATTTATCACAACAACTGTAAATTATTCTCCTAATTGTTAATTTTATTTAACAATTTATTTGCAGTTTGCTGCAACAAATATCAAGTAATTCACACTGTGATTTTCACAAATAAAACTACGGAAATAATAGCACTGAAAACTGAGAAAACACTAGCACACACACATAAAAATGACACCATTATTTTTGGACAAATTTCCTTGGAAAAAACCCAACTTGGGAAAATCGGTGCAACAGTGAGGGCTTTTATTATTATGTTGTAGTGAAATTCTAAGTACAATCTATGGATGCCCAATCTGGCAATCCAAACAACAAGAAAATCTAGGCAAAATTATCTTAAGAGGTTTACCCTTCTTCCATAAGAAATCCCGGCACAACTTCCTTCAGAAAACTCGGCCTTTTGGACACTCTATGTCAGCCTCTACATTGTTTTGCGCAGACCCTATGATTTCACGCCTCAAATTTGCCTCTGATGAAGTTGTTTTTCCTATCTCTACTAAGTAAATTGCCTCTCCGGCACTCTGGACCCTCTGCTCGGCCTCTGGAATTGAGAATAAATTTCTCTCTAGCTAAATCGAACTGATTTTCTAAAGCAATTGTGCAACATTATGCGCTTCGTCACTGGGAATAATTGGGCCCTCTTGCTGATTCCTCTTTGGATCTAAAAAAATTCTTCTGGATCATTGTCACTGCCCCTCACTATCTTTATTCCCTCACTAAAGATTAAACTCTCTGATAATTGACTGTTGCTACTCTAGAAAATCGAATTCACCAAGTGACTCTGATGCATTTTCCATCACCACATCGATCCCTTCTTATGTCTTCTTGTTGGGACTCCAACGTCCAAGATTAAATCTTAATCGATGGCTCAAATCATTTATGGATCGATCTGCATGAGTTTCTAGAGAATTCTCACCTTGACTTGATTAATTCTGATTATTAGCTATATTCCCTAAGTTTAGACTTAGGAAATATTTAAAAATCAACTAATAATCTAATTAAGTCATCTTTAGGTGAAATTTCCATAAACAATTTCTAGGTTTTGGAAATCTCATGTATTCTAGCCTCTCCACCATTTTTTGTTGCTAGAACACATCCGATGCCACAAAAACTAACATATACCTCACTTAAACTCCACCCACATTTCAAATCGGTTGTGTTGACATAATGTATAGTTGTCATTCCTGGTGACACCCTTCAATTTTTGCTAAATTTTCCCACATTAATTGAATGATTCCAAAAATAGGCCTTAAGCCATATCTAAACCATAATGTCACATGATCTCAAAACGTTGTAATATCCATAATGCATTGGTTGAAGGTGCATATTGTGCACGAGTCTAGCTCTAATACACAATGCACAATCCCAGAATGACTTGATGTCTTGCACAAACAAGTTTATACCATATCACATTCCATTTCTCATCATCACATAGGATGCATGCATCAAATTCCAACACCCTTTACTCACCAATGTTTGGAAAAATATGGAGGCTCTTACATGTTACATGTTTTTTGTGAGCATGCCACATGTGGCCTAGCATTAAGGGGAGCTTTATAATGTTTATGTCTAATCAAATTCATTAAGGGATAGGGGGGTATTCCTCTTGCCCATTAATCCACAAGATTCCCATGGCCAAGTTTGTTCCCATATTGACCATTTTATCAACTTCTTGATGTTTTAACAAAGCACATGGTGTAATGAAGAGGATTGCGATTGTAATTCAGAGAGAATATTTATAAATTATCTTAAGGATGTTTTGCAATTTTTCATCCCATAAGGAGATGCCAACAACTAGTGGTGAATTAAGTTCCCATAATTCTAGGCACAACATGTGTTAAACCTTGTAAAATTGCATATGTTTCAACTTGGTTTTTTGAGTCATTTCTTAGGCCCCATGCATATAATATTTCAACTTTTCCAAGGCAAAAAAAATAACCCTACAAGTGATAACCACTCACACTAATCAAATTAACAAATGACATAAATACATTTAAATATTAAATAATTTTAATTTTGAAACTTTAATTTATAAAAATATTTTATAAAAAATAAAAAATATTTTATCACAAAGCCCACATGGTATAGAATAGATGGTCATATGGTATATTGTTAATGCAATTGGTAAGGTCATTGAAACTTTGCGGGAAAAAACCTAGCCATGTTAAGGGATGGTGTGGAGCGTGCCATGTTAAGGGATGGTGTGGCCCAGGATGGGTGTGATTGTTGGGTGATTTTTACAACTTAGATGCCCCTAGGTAGTTGTTTCTCAAACAAAAGGTTAAGCGTGCCATGTTAAGGGATGGTGTGGCCCAAGATGGGTGTGATCATTGGGTGATTTTGACAACTTAGATGCCCCTAGGTAGTTGTTTCTCAAACCAAAGGTTAAGCATGCATTCATCTCATTACTCACATAAATTAGCATATATATATATATATATATTATATTATAATTAAGCGTTATGTCTATTTTGGAATAAGGCTTCCAAAATTTTAATTTAGTTATCTATAATTATAGGTGGATGGTAGAAATTTAACTTCTATAGAATATCCACATAATATGATTGAGATTTATCTAAAAGGTAGTTATGCCCTTTTTGTTTTTCAATTTAATTAAAAAAATGTTATAAAATAAAAATATATATATAATGTTTTAATTGTGAAATGAATTATGGTTTTTTTTGGGCATCTCGTATTAATAAAGCATGGTATTGGCTCATGGTATTTTAACAAAGTTTATTTAGAGATTGAGAATTTCCATGGCAAATTGGGGTGAATCTCAATGACTAAGAATCTTGTTATATGTTTTTATTTATATATTAATTATTTTATAATTAAATATGGATACTAGATATACATGTCTATTTTGGAATAAGGCTAAAAGAATTTTAATTAATTATTAATAATTATTAGATGGAGGGTGGGGATTTGACCTCTAGAGAATATTCTAGAATACTCTTAGTGATATACACAAATCAAAGGTTGAAATTTATTTCCAAAGTAGTTATGCATTTTTTCCCTTTAAATTAAATTATTTAATTTAAAAAATGTCATATGAACAAGCCTCATATGAAATAAGTTATGTATTTTGGGCATGTGGTATTGATAAGCTATTGTATTAATACAAAGCATATTTATAGATTTAGAATCTCCATAATAAAGTAAGGGTGAATCCTCATGGTTAAGAATCTTGTGACATGATTTTTTTAAATGCATATATGTTCAACTTATATGTTAATTCTTTGTATTAATAATTTTTTATTTTTTTTGTCAGTCAAGAAAGCTTCTAATATATTATCACGAAAATACAAAATACAAGATGGTTGTCAATGTATCTCCCAACTTCAATCTCACCGAATTTGTTAGCTGGGAGAGCCGAAATATATTACATAAGATTTTTCCATTAAGCCTTTATTTCTAGAGGGTTAGACAACCATACATGCCAAAAGAGAGACAAAATAAGTAGATATCATGTGGACTACATATCAAGATGGTGGTTGAGGAGGATGCATGGGCAGAGCTACCATTGGGCCATGTCTCTCGTGCATATGGAAATCAATGTGCTCCATTATAGCCTCAAGTTCATGTAGGCGATCATTAATCCATCATTAGCTTATGCACACATTGGCCAATTGTTCTAGGATCTTTGTCTGGATGTACTGAATATCATTCATGTAGGCCACCAACTCATTCATGTCCTCATATATGTGCTCTCTGAGGATATTTAGGTTTGTCTATATTCCCCTCAATTTCCAACTGTCAATTCCAAAGTAACATCCTGGTCAACATGGCCAGGAGAGCGGCCCAAGCCCTCGGAAATTTCACCCTCTCTATCCATGTTCGTGGAGTCATCTTCACAGGACATGCTTTCTCTACCAGCTCTTGCCTCGTGTCACGGGGTCTTCCCCATTGATGGGGCATTTCTACATGCAACACAATAACCCAAACATGGACTAGTACACTTTCAACTACACAATCAATATCCCCCACCAGACTCCTAAACTCCAGAACTAGAGGAACCTAGAACATACGAAAATAGACCGACCCAAATGAGGGTAAGAAAAACCACAACACTCGACGAACCCAACAAATACAAGGGGTGGTGGAATTCACTTCCAGACTCATACTATGCTTCCAAGGGACGCGAAGGCCATTTGGATTTAAGACAAACTCCCTCCCCGACCAATTCACCCAATTAGTGACCTCTCTGTAGCAAACTTGGTGACCAATAATCTTCTCAAATTTAAATTGTCGACAGATTGAATTAATTGGATCCAAGTAGAAGCTAGAATGAAAACCCCACTTGAAAACATAGAGTATAATGATTATAAACCTCAGGGGTCCATGGTCTTTCCCACACCTAAGTAGAAGGTTATGGGATGAAGAGCATAGCTAGTAGGGATTTAAATACAACTCTTCTACAATGAAACACCACAATTCAATCCTTAACCAGGGAACCCAATATGGGGAACACGAGAGCCCCCAAGGAGATAATCGGGTTCCCTTCACCACAAACACACATAACCAAGGTCGAAACCACAAGCTGGATAGTAGATATACTTGAATGTGAGTGAGATCTTCCCAGGTCAGAGACCAACACCGCTTGAAGATCCCAATGTTGATAGTTGCAATCGATGATGAAATTATATTTTTCATCTAAAATACAATTTCAAGCAAGTTTTTAAATTTTTGTTGACCCAGTATGGAAGAAATGTTGTAATGTCCTGTCCAATAAACATTTTCATCTAGCTCAAATTACATAAAAATAAAAATAAAATAAAATAAAACAATAATAATTAAAATGGATTTGAGGCAAAAGAAGAAGAAGAAGTAAATAGTCTTTGTTACAATACCATGGATTAATATCATGGGTTAATACCTTGGACTGTGAATACCATATGCCCAAATAACTCTAATTCATGTGACTCCCTAACATTTATAAGCATGAAGAAGTCAAAATACTACATATATTTTATTTTAATTTGATTTGGTCACACATCTAACAAATGTATATCAATACGATTGATTAATACCATGGGCCAATACCATGTGCATAAAGAAGATATATATTTGTGTGTGTATCAGCATATATATATAAGGATTTACCAAGCTTTTAGAGGGATCAATTTTCTTGAGGTGCAAACCTCTCATAATGTGAAAAGAGATTTGATCCCTCTCAACCCTTGGTAGATCGAGATTTAAGATGGATCTAGGTTGGTTTAAAATACATTTTTCAATGCATAAATAGATTCAACACCTTGAAAAACCTTTGGAGCACTCAAATTATACATATTAAACAATTTAAATTCAAAATTTTAAAATTTTGTGCTCAAAATTTAGTCAAAATTACTCAAAAAAAAAAAAAATCTTAGAAAAAATCATTTCATATTTTAATTAAACTACATATTTAATTTATATAAATTAATAATATTCTCTTAAAACTCTCTTATACACCTATCCATAAAAATTAAATTAAATAATAAATTTTATGAAAAAAATTAACCTATTAAAAATCCATTTTTCTCCTAGAACTTTCTTATACACCTATCCATAAAAATTAAATTAAATAATAAATTTTATGAAAAAATTAAACTATTAAAAATCCCTTTTTTAAGCTTTATCTTCCGCAAGAAATTAGCACAAGAAAAAGCTACACAACCTAAAATACACAACGTGAATCTTCCCTTTGGTTTCAACATTAGGAAGAGCATCACACCATAAAATATAGAACGTGAGATTGTGTTCATACGCATATCAAACGATAACAACGCAGACACTAATGCCATCCAGCGAACTATGTATGAGAAGAGTTTGACTCATGCTTATATATTTGCATATTATTTGCTAATAAATTTATTTTGTAATTAAGAAAGTAATGAAGACAAACTCTAGAGTAATTTATAGTTGTTTTTTATTAATAGAATAATAATTGAATTGATAATGGAAATAAATAAATATGGTAGATGGAGAAGAAAAGAATAATAAATATTTTTATGGATAGATATGAAAAAAAAAATTAAATAAATAGTAATCTTTTTTGTGTATGTATGTGGAGAGTTGATTTATATAGTGAATTTATGTTATCGGTATATTTATTTTGGAATAAGGTTTTAATAATTCTAATTTAATTATTAAGTAGATGGTAGTGATTTAATCTTTATATAATATTCAAAAATATTTATGTTGATAAGTATGTTTATTTAGAAATAGGATTTCTAGAATTTAAATTTAATTATAAATAATTATTAGGTTGAATATTTTAGACTATTCTTAGTAATGTACACAAATCAAAGGTTGAGACTTATTTCCAAAGTAGTTATGTCTTTGTTGTATTTTTATTGAAATTGATTAATTAAAAAAAATGCCATATGAATAAGTATCATACTAAATATGTTGTGAGATTTTGTGGGCATGTGACATTGATCAACCATGATATTGGCTTGTGATATTGTAACAAAACCTATTTATAAATGGCGTTGTCTACCTATTATGCCTTTTGGAGGGCCAAAATACAACTAAACAAGTTTTGGTCAAATCCAAAACTTATAATAAGTAGACTGTGATCTTTTTCATCTGTTGTAATGCAACTGTGATCTCAAAAGACTTACCCAAGAAGGAAAAATCATGACAGAATTGAGTTTGCAGTACCTTCCAACATGTAGCTTGCTTTCTCGTCTCCTCATGTACATACGAGGCTTTTGGTATTGTCCCTAAAGAGTGGAAGAATGATGCACCCAGAATTGAAAGGGTAGCTTCTCAGCTTTCCACAACCTGAGACAATATTCAATACGAGTTAAGAATCTCTATATTAAAGTGAGGATAAATATTCTTGTTTAAAATCTTGTTCCATGTTTTTTTTATATGTATGTATGTTTAACATATAAATTAATTATTTTTATAATTAAAATTAATAATAATTTAAAAAAACATTATAATTTAGTTAGTTTTTTCTGTTTTCTTAATTTTAGCAATGTGAGATTTATCATGGAGTAAGTGTTTTGATGCTTATTATAGATGGATGCCTATCCGCATTTACTAGTCATTTTACCTATATGATTGTACTAGTCTTAGGAGTAATTACAAATCAAATGTTCAAATTTCTCTCATAAGCATTTAAGCCATTTCTGTCATTTTAATTAAATTGATTCTTTAAAATCAACCTAGATCCATCTTAACCTAGGATCTATCAAGTGTCAAGAGGGATCAAATCTCTTGAGACACAAATATCTTTTAAAGTGAAAAGAGATTTCGTCCCTCTCAATGCTTGATAGATTTGGGGATAAGATGGATCTAGGTTGGTTTTTATATACACACATACCATATTTGGGTTGGATCAGTCTCTCCATCTCTCCTGTCTGTCAAATCCTCTCTCTCTTCCCTTCTCTCCCACCTCCCTCTATCTCTCCCCCCATCTCTCTCTCTATACCTTCCAACTCTATCGCTATCTCTCTCCCTCTCTTCTTCTCTCTCTCCCCCTCTCTCTCCCCTTCATCTCTATGTCTCTCATCTCTCCCTCTCTATCAAGCCCACGAGTCATCACCGCATGACTCGGTCTAGTCGGGTGCCCAAGATGGGTGTGCTTAGGCAAACGATGGGCATGCGCATGCCAAATTGTGACGGACACGATGGGTGGCCGCGCCCGTGAATGAGCACGACGGAGGAATTTGCAACGAGTGCATTTGGGCGACCCGTGCGACGGGGGCCTCAGGTGAATGCGTGCTCCACCAAACGCGACAGGGGCCTCAGGTGAATGCGTGCTCCACCAAACGCGACGGGGGCCTCAGGTGAACGTGTGCTCCACCAAACGCGACGATGTGACGAAACTCCGACTATGGTGTGATGAAACGATGCGGACGAGCGAAAGTGGAAATGCGAAGTGGCGTTGGGACTTTATAGCATTGGCAGAGGTTAAATGAGCCAGTGTGAGGGTGTGAAAAGTGGGGCTCTGATAGCTCGAATGATGGGTCGGCTAGGGGTGCCAAGCCCCCACCACACAACAAACACATTTTGGATGAACCGTATATATATGGGAGCATTCAGCATGGTGGAGATATCATCGAAAAACACCAAACATCATAGTACAAGTGTGAAGGGAGGTGTAGAACTTGATGGAGATGAGCCCGCAGGTCGGGCATCATTAAAGAGTGGAGTCAGTGATATGTTCGGTGGACATCGCTGCGGAGGGCATGGGTCATCTTGGGTGAACGAGCTACAATACCAGTCGGGTGCGAAGATGGAACAGGTCTGCGGTAGGAGAGGTCAAATCGGGTGATTTGGATGCGCTACGATGGGTGCGAGGAGAGGTCTGTGAGGGCAGGATGTGACCCAGGTGTGTGTGTAGTTTGGGGGATTGCCGCAGCACCCACGGGCATGACAGGACCCCGCGTGCAGAGGACATATTGCGTCGCGACTTAATTTTACAGAAATTATCTATGTAAAAACAAGATTTCTGCCTGTGTCAAACAACAAGGAAATTTATAATATTCATATATAAAATTTGCCTTTATATATTTGTGTTGGTCTTGTGCTTATTTTGATATTGTGTTATGTTAATTCCGCAAACATAACATAATAAATAAAGAAGAGCTATTCTTGAATGTTGGAGGCGTAGTCCGGAAACTCGTCAAAAAAAACTAAGTGTAGGCATTTAGTCGGTGCCACACGACCTACCAATGGTGGAAATGGACTTTGGGGCGTGACAACTAGTACAAAAAGATGCAGAGACAAAGAATGTATGCAGGCCAGTGTTTCTAATAAAAATTGGTTACATAGTTTGAGGTTTCTTGACTTGGTGATTCTTGGCAAGAACGTCCAAGCATTGGTGGACACAGGGGCCACACATAATTTTATGACGAGAGAATTAGCGAAATAAGTTGGGTTGCAACTTATTCCCAAGGAGGTAAAAGTGAAGGTAGTGAAATCCATAACTAAAATGTTAGGATTGGAAAATGAAATGTCGGTTCAAGTTGGTGATTGGCAGGGTTGTTTGGACTTCACAGTGATGGCGATGAGCGAATTTGAAAGTATTGGGGCTAGACAGTTTGAAAGGAAACAAGGTAGTTGTTGCACCTTTATGTAGTGAGATAGTGTTGTTTAGAGACTCGTGGATGTGGACTTTACCTACCCACCAACAACATAGGGAAGTGTCTGTGCAACATGTTTCTGCACTGAGTATGAGTAGAGCTATGAAGGAACTAGGGATCAAGACATATGCAAAATTTATTCATGGATTTGAGGCTGATGATGGAGTGGGGATGCCCTTTCCTACTGAGATTTCTGATGTATTGGAGCGATATGAAAATTTGATGCCTGATGAGCTTTTGAAAGTATTACCACCAATACGTGTAGTGGGCCATTCTATTGAGCTAGAGCTGGGAAAGGAAACCAACCAAAGCTCCCTATCGACTGTCAGGGCCAATATTGGAAGAGTTGAAGGAGTTATCCGAAGCAAGTTTCATACAAACTTCAAGGTCCTCATATGGTGCTCCATCATTGTTCCATAGGAAAAAAGATACAAATGAATTACAGATGTGTTGTGATTATCGTGCACTTAATAAACATAGGATAAGGAACATGTATCCTTTTCCACTTGCAGCTGATTGTTTCGATAAGCTTGCGAAAGCAAGGGTGTTTATGAAGCTAGACTTAATACATGGGTATTATCAGGTGTGGATAGCCAAAGGAGAGTAGAATAATACCGCAATAGTGGCAAAATACAGGAGTTTTGAGTTTCTTGTCATGCCATTCGAGTTGTTCAACACTCCTGCCACGTTCTGCACATTGATGAATGATGTACTTCTTCCATACCTTGATACATTTATTGTTGTATACTTGGATGACATTGTTATTTTCAGTGATAACATGGAGGATCATAAGAAGCACTTGGATTTGGTATTTGAGGCACTGAAGAAGAACCAATTGTACTTGAAAAAGTTGCAGTGTATGTTTTCTCAAACTGAGATTTTGTTCCTTGGACACATTGTTGGACAAGGTCACATACAGATGGAGTCGAGTAGGGTCAATGCGATAGAGGATTGGGCCAAACCGAAGAATGTCCATGATATGAGAGTTTTCTTGGGGATGACCAACTACTAGCGAAATTTTGTAGATGGATATTAGAAGATAACTGCACCACTAACAGACACTTTGATAAAGGAAAAGCGATGGAATTGAACAAAGAAGTGTCGTGAAGCATTTGAAGAATTGAAGAGAAGGATGGTGACAACACCGATACTAAGGCTACCTGATTTTGAGAGACCATTTGAGGTCCACACTGTTGCATCAGATTTTGTAATTGGAGGGGTTTTATTGCAGGATGGGCATCTAGTGGCATATGAGAGTCGAAAGTTATAGGATAGAGAACGACGGTATCTGGTCCATGAGAAGGAAATGACTGCCTTTATTCGTTTTCTACAGGTATGGAGACATTATTTGATTGGAAAACCCTTTGTTGTCAAGACTGACAAGGTTGCAGCGAGTTATTTTGCATCACAACTGAAGCTATTAGCGAAGCAAGCTCGTTGGCAAGACTTCCTGGAAAATTTTGACATGACCCTTGAGTACAGGCCGAGAAAACTCGATACTATTGCATATGCCCTTAGCAGAAAGGGATAGTTAGAAATGCGTGGGGAAGAGGAAGACTAATCTGAGAGGACGAGGAGTAGATTCAACATGACTGAGGAGATGCAGAATATACTTTGAGCTAGTGTGGAGACAGATACATAGGCGAAGAGCATTCTGAAGCAGGTGAAGGAAGGGAAGACATGTAAGTTTTTTTTACGGGATGGACTCTTGTTCTATGGTAACCGAATTTACATTCCCAACACATCAGGGCTCGAGAGGCACCTTTTGAAGGAATGCCATGACTCACCATGGGCTGGCCACCCAAGGCAGTGTCGTTCTTTGGCATTGTTGGAGAGAGAATACTTTTTGGAGAAGATGAGACGTGATGTAGAGGAGTATGTGCATATATGCATCATTTGTCAACAGGACAAATCAGATACCCGGAGACAGGGAGGATTTTTGTAGCCTTTGCTGATTCCAGAGAGACCCTAGATGAGTGTCTCAATGGAATTCATCACTTAGTTACCACAGGTGCAGCGGTATAATGGGATTATGGTTGTTGTCGGCCATTTTTCCAACTATGCCATCTTTGTTCCAAAAAAGATACCATGTGGAGCCGAGAAGATTACCAAATTATTCTTCAAACATATTGTGAAGTATTGGGGAGTACCTTTGAGTATTATAACTGGCAAGGATCCATGATTTAAAGGAAAGTTTTGGAACGCATTGTTCAAGCTAGTTAGGACAAAATTGCTGCAGAGTTCGAGTTACCATTCGTAGACAGATGGGAAGACTGAATAGATCAATGCATTTTTGGATGACTACTTGAGACACTATGTGACGGTTGATCAGAAGAATTGGCCTGAACTCTTAAATGTGGCTCAATTTAGCTACAACATGCAGAAGAGTTTTGCAACATGTTATAGTCCATTTGAGTTGGTCAATGGAAAAATGGTAGTTGCTCCACACATAGTGCTACCGGGAGGATTCATGAGGAGCCCACATGCCAAGAGGTTCTTGAAAGCATGGGAGGAGACCTTGTAGTTAGCATGGGTTGACTTGCATGATGATGCAGGGATAATGAAGAAATGGGTGGACAAGGATATGAGGGATGCACACTTCGATGTTGGAGACATTTTTTTTCTAAGGATCATCGGAGATCAGTTTCAACCACCTAAGGGTACTGCGATATATTTGACGAGGAGATATGAAGGGCCATTCCGAGTAAATAAGCGGGCTAGAGAAGTTGCATATGAATTGGAGCTTATGAACCATATGTGCTCTAAATATCCTGTGTTCCATATTAGTTAGCTGAAGAAATGTAGACTTGATGGTGATCATCCTAAGAGGAAAACACCACTGAGGAGACTAGCTATGATAGTGAACAGACCGAACTTGATTTTGGAGAGGATCCTTGATCTTCGTACGACAGGTGTCGGGAGTGCAGCCCAAAGGGAATTTCTTGTTCAATGGAGAGATGCACCAAAGGAGACTAGTTTGGAAATGGAGGATTCGCTTTGGAATTGGAAAAAGGAGATTGTTGAGTTTGATGAGAAGTTGATGAGGTCTATTGGATTGTTGAGGATGGTAATGACTCATGGTGGGGGAGGATGTCAGGCCCACGAGTCATCACCACACAACTCGAGCGCCCAACACAGGCGCGCTTAGGAAAACGATGGGCGGGCACGTGCCAAAGTGGGATGGGCAGGACGGGCGGGCGCACCCGTGAACGAGTGCGACGAAGGACTTTGTGGCGAGTGCGTTCAGGCAACCCATGCGACGGGCACACCCAAGTGAACGCGTGCTCCACCAAACACGACAATGTGATGAAACTCTGGCTACGGTACGACATTATAATGCAGATGAGCGGAAGTGGAAATGCAAAGTGGTGTTGGTAGTTTATAACGTTGGCAGATGTTAAACGAGCCGACATGAGGGCGTGAAAAGTGGGGCTTCAGCAGCTCGGATGGTGGGTCGGCTAGGGTGTCAAGCCCCCACCACACAAAAAACAAATGTTGGATGACATGTATATATATGGGAGCATTCAACATGGTGGAGACATCATCGAACAACACCAAACATCACAGAACAAGTGCGAAGGGAGGTGCAAAAATCGACGAAGATGAGCCTGTAGGTCGGGAAGCGTTAAAGGGTCGAGTCGGGTGGTTTTTTCAGTGGACAGCGTTGCGGAGGGCATGGGTCAGCTTGGGTGAACGAGCTACAGCACGAGTCAGGTGTGGTGATGCGAACAAGTTTGTGGTAGGAGCGGTCGGCTCAAGTGAGTTGGGTGTGCTACGACAGGTGCGACAGGAGGTCTGGGTGGGCACAACGTGACCTGGGTGTGCGTGCAGTTCGAGTGAATGCCACAGTGCCCAAAGTCACTATAGGATCCTGCATGCAAGGGCCATATTGCGTAGGGACTGAATTGTTGCCTATATCAAACAACAAGGGAATTTTATAATATTAATATAGAAAATTTGCCTTTATATATTTGTGTTGGTATCATGCTTATTTTTATATTGTATTATGTTAATTCTTCAAACATAAGTTAATAAATAAAAAAAGCTAATCTTGAATGTTGGAGGCATAGTCTGAAAACATGTCGAAAAAAACTAAGTGTAGGCATTTATCCGGTGTCGCACGACTTGCCATCTATGGAAATAGACTTGGGGGCGTGACACTCACCCTTTCTTTGTATTTCCTCCTCTCTTCTCTTCCTCTCTCTCCATCTCTCTCTTGTCACTCCCTTTCTCTCTACCTCTATCTCTCTATGTCTTTGTTCTTTCCTCCCTCTCTCCCCCCCTCCAACTCTATCTCTCTCTCCCTCCCCTCCTCTCTCTTTGCATTCTTCTCTCTACCTCTCTCTTACACCTCCCTCTCTCTCTCTGCCCTCCAACTCTCTCCTTATCTCCCCCCTCCCCCCCTCTCTCTCCATCCATATGATGGATAGTTTTCACTCTATGTAATCAATGCTATATGTAATGTCTATAATGTTTTACAATTTAATATTTTATTGTGAAATGAGTTATGGTTTATTGGCATGTCATATTGATAAGCCATGGTATTTGCACATGGTATTGTAACAAAACCTATTTACTGGTGGTTACTACCCACCAAAATTTATGCAAGTTCTTCTACTTGAGTAAGCAATTTATGTATCCACTTCACATCACAATTTATTAGTTATTACCAAAACAAGACAATAAGATGATTTTTCTATAACAAAATTGAAATATAACAAAGTGAATTTTAATATTTTTATTACTTTAATATAACAAAGTGAATTTTAACAAGATTTAAATGTTTACACTACAACATCTCCAATATACTTGGCTCTATAATACTTTTAACCTTTTATTAATTTTTAATTGAGCCTGCATGTTAATGTTAATTGTTAAACATTTATGCCTACACATCTACCCCTATAGTGGATTGTAAAGCACCTCACACAAAAATGTGATATGAACATGTCATATGAATGTGAGTTATTGGTTTACGGGCACGTGGTATTAATAAGCCATGGTATTGACTCATAGTATTGTAATAAATCCTATTTACAAGTTAAGAATCTCCATGGTTGAGAATATTGTTACATGTTTTTTTAAATGTATATATGTTTAACTCCTATATTAATTCTTTTATAATAATAATTATTTTAGCATGTAGATTTTCACAGTTAGAAAAATGATAGATGTGTGTTTCTAGAATACTATGTGATTTCACTGAGGTGTCTGACGTTTTAGGTGAACACTTCACCCATCTTCAGATAGTGAACTTAGAATGATGATATGAAGAGTGTTAGACCCCAAATAAATGGAGCAAGGATATGACCATTAGGGTTGATGAATCGATATTTTTTAATAATAATTAGTTATTAATAATTGCTAATTTTGGAATGATATGACTGTTAGATTAGATGGGAATGATAATATCTGAGTTCAAGCTCATGTCATTCATAATGTTTAGAAATAACTCTTCTGGATCAATCACACCAACAATTTTTGGGTCCAAAATTATTCTTTGGGACCTCTAAACATGTGTATTCAAAATGATGAACTTTGTCAACAATTTCTCTTTCATGTGGGGTTAATATCTTTGAGCTCAAGCTTTTGTGATTCATAATGTTTAGAAATAGCTCTTTTGGATCAATCACACCAACAATTTTTGGGTCCAAACTTCTTCTTTAATACCTGTAAACATGTGCATTCAAAATGATGAACTTTATCAATAATTTCCCTTCCATGCAGTGTTAATATCTCTAATTTCAAGCTTTTGTAATTCATAATGTTTCCCTTGATGCAAGTGAAATCTCCAGATCTTGCGAGGACAAATCCTCCCATGCTTAGACTGATGGCGCCCTGCACTGCCATCTTGATTCTGATGCAGAACCTCAAATCACTGTTTAATTTTGCCGGCACTCTGCTACACTTGGCCTCCTGCCACACCACACATCACATGCAGGTACAATTGGAACGTCCCTCTCTGCTACTGCGCTTGGATTCAGTGCCTCGTGCATTCAAATGGCACAGCGGCTCCTCAATTCATCATTTCATTGCTGCTCTAGCCTGCCTCACAAGCTCTATCTGCCATCGTGGCTCCTCAATTCACCATTTCGTTGTTGCTATAGCCTACCTCGCGAGCTCTCTCTACCATCACCCCTTGCTCTCAACCCTATCTCTCAGTCGGCTCCCTATCCTTTTCTCGACAACCACTCCATGATTTCACGCTATTGTCAGAAGCCCATCAAGGGTAGCTACAGAGGTGCACTCTTTAGACGATCTCACCGTGGCCATGACCCGCATTTGGAATCCATCGAAGGCTCTACATCTGGACGCCATGAGATGTTGGCTCCTCCAGTGTGTGGCAACACTCAGGGGGAATTTTTCTGCCTCCATAAAAGCCTAAGGGTAGAAGAGGCCGCAGGAGATCAACAATTGTGGAATCTATGCAGCCTTTACCCAGGAAAACCGAATCGCTTACCATTTATGAGCCCACGGTGGAGGAGATAGGCGTTTAGGTTATGGACTCGGATGATGTTTGGACCAAAGATTACGATGCTAAGTACCTAGTTTCTCCCATCATCCACGCAACCCCTCCGAAGCCTCCTCGAGTGCCCACAGCTGAGGAGGAAGCCATTGCAAGAGAATATGGGTGCCTGATAGAGGAAGAGGACCAGGCGACATATGAAGATGAAGGAACTCCATGATTATTCAGTAGCAAGGTTAATATCTGATTTTTGTCACCTCATGACATACTTTAGCTATTTTTTTTTCATATGTGTCATTGAATATTTTGTAATACAAGATTTTTTGATTCTCTTAAGGGGTTGGTTTCCTCCTTTGAGGCAGCCCCAAACTTGGTTTATTTTGAAAACTACCAAGGTAGGGATACACAAAGTACTGTTTTCCATCTCTGGCCATAGCCTCTGTACAGTTTTTATGCTTTTAATATAGTTTGGCCCAAGCTACAAAAAAATTCATAATGTTTAGAAATATATCTTTTGGATTAATCACACCAACAATTTTTGGGTCTAGACTTCTTATTTGATACCTCGCGTGCATTCAAAATGGTGAAATTTGTCAACCATTTCCCTTCCATACAGGGTTAATATTTTTGGGTTCAAGCTTCTATGATCATAATGTTCAGAAATAGCTCTTTCGGATCAATCACACCAACAATTTTCAGGTCTAGAATTCTTCTTTGATACATGTAAACATGTGCGTTCAAAATGATGAACTTTGTTAGTGTTTTCCCTTCCGTGTAGGGTTAATATCTTTGAGTTCAAGCTTGTGTGACTCGTAATGTTTAGAAATAACTCTTCTAGATCAATCACACCAACAATAACAATTAAATTAATAAAAATAATAGGTTACCATAAATGAAATTAATTAAGTTTAAATAAAAATAATAAATTAATAGATAAAATTTGGGGATTAGGGAAGGAGTAAAAGCATAAAAAGTAAAACTATAATAAAGTAACTAGTAGTAATGGATGAAATGATGCTAATATTAAGGGGAAAAGAGGTAATATGGTTTTCATGTTTGGGATGTGGTAGTCCAATTAGTTGGCTACATTATTATGTGAACGATATTTGCCTTACCACCCAATCTCAACTTGGTAGCCTCAATTAAAAACCCAATTATCATAAATGACTATAAATGCATATTAAAAACCCAATTATCATAAATGACTATAAATGCATATTAAAAACCCAATTATCATAGATAACTATGAATGCATATTAAAAACCCAATTATCATAAATGACTATGAATGCATATTAGTTTAAGATTTGTTTAATTTTAGCCACATGCTATTATATTTTAAGCCTTTTATTTAAATTACATCTATATAAATACTATTGGAACATAGTAATAAGACAAGTGCATAACGAGCATTGGAACATATTAATAGGACAAGTGCATAACTAGCATGGACAAACTAAACTAGTTTTAAAAATGTATGTTAGATTTTGCTATAAGAAGCTATGGATGTATCTTAATTGTACTTCAACATTATTATTTTAATACAATGCACTTTGTTATTTAAAAAAAAATACAACTAACTTAGAGGTACTCTAAATGGACTTGAGCACATGAACTATCAACAATCTCTCTAAACTATTTAGTTCAAATCAATTGAGATAACCACTCATATGATAGAGCACATTAGATCTTTCAACGCAAATATATTTTTTATTATCGTTTATCATTCACATTGAAGAAGAAAAGTTTAATATTAAAAATAATGGAAGAAAAAATATGAATTAAATCTGCAGTCCTTCTTAGAAGAGGAATCTATTTATTGAATAATTAAAAATCTATTAAAACTTTATAAAGATGCATATAACTAGAATAGTTAAATTGAATAAAACATCTAAACAACTATTAGATTCTCCATTATTTTCAATTTCCTCTTAACCAAGAAAAAAAAAATAATTTCCAAACCTAACATCTCTAAATAATTCATATTTTATCTTCCATTATTTCTAGTTGGTATCAGACCAGGATTTGAACTTGTGTGTTGTGAGGAGGTGCGTCTATTGATCCGACGTGATTTTTTGTTGAATGTCGGATGCTTTGTTTGTTTGTCGACGTGCAGATTTGTGACTCAACAACTACGTGAGGAGGAATTGTTGGTCAAGGGAATGAGAAAATTGGTTGAATTGGAACATAGATCCATGCCAGCGTGAGATTTTTTTGGTGAACGCTCTTGGTGAGCGCAGATCCGTGCCAGAGTTTTTGTTTGCAATCATGTTCGTGCCTGCGGGGCTGCAATCACGGGCTCATGGACTAGTCGTGGGCGGTATTCTGATGGTGTTATATGAGTGAGTTTGGAGTGGCCTGTTTTTTTGTTTGTTTCGAGTGTGTACCGTGGATAAGAATTCTGACGGGATTCTGGATTTTGAGGATTTTAAGCGGAACCTGTCATAAGGTTGCGGAAGAAGAGTGAGACATTTGTGAAGAGGAAGTCATAACGTGGATGGAGTTGTGCGTGCCAGCGTGAGGAGGCATGCCTGAAATCAGCTCGGATCGTGGAGAATGGAAGTCATAGCGTGGATCTCCCAACGATATTTTTCGGATCAGAGGGAGTTTTTCATATTGGAGAAAGCGTGGCAAGAAGCAGAGGGAGTTGTTTGTGCCAGAGTGAGAGGTTGTGACGATCTTCTCTCAGAAAATTGACTCATCCAACGTGAGGAGGCGTCCCTGGAAGCGGATCAGATCCGAGTTGAGCATGGGAGCAAAGTCGTGGTTGTGTGCGCCCTCTAACCCTGTCGTTGACTTAATTTAGATCAAAAACACTAGTCGAGTCACAGTGTAAGCTGCAATGATAGAGGTAAAATTTTGAAACTTCAAAATTTTCAAATGCACCGCTCACATCCTCCAACGAAATGTGCAGTGGTCGATCGGTCGAACTTGGTGCATGTGTTGTTGATAAGCTGCGTTTTATGGGATAGCTGGAATAGTCAACCAACAGGAATAGGGAGGAGGTTGCTCGGTGTTCATTTTAAAAAGGTGCTCGTTCTTTTTTGGAAGCCACCGATCAGCCGCACAACAACATCCTTGGCATATGGAGGCAGATTTTCCATGAGGGAGAAGGTTCTTCTGCTCGGAAAATCTCCTTAAATTGCAGTGTGAGGGCCTCTTGAACCAACATTAATTGATGGCACCAGTCCGGGTTCGATTCATGGCGGTTTTATTCATTAAAATCTTTGTATCCTGCTTGTAAGATAAAAAGGGCTACACACGTGTGTGTGTTTTGGAATCTTAATGAAAGGGCCTCGGTTTGCTTTTTTAAAAAGTGGAAAAGGTGGCTTTATTTTTTAATTGAGGTTTATTAAAAAAAAATTAGCCTTTATTTAAATCCATTTGAAAGTGGTGGAAGTACTTTTACATTGGGAGAGCATGGAGAATCCTTTTGCAAAGACATATCTAAACAAAGCCAATAAGCTAGATGGCACAAACTACGTCCACTGAAAATTTAAGTTGTAGAAACTTATGGAAGGCTATGGCACCTGGATTATTGCAAAGGGGGATGAAGTGAAACTTGCTACAGGCATGATAGCTGCAATTATTCAAGATTGAGAGAAACGAGAAAACAAAGCAAAGGTATTGCGTAGAATGTATTAGGGCTCCCTAGTTTCCGAAGGCTGAGAAGGAAACCAAAGAGGTAACCACAGACCAATCTTTAGATTTGGTATCTAGCCCTACCAAATCAGAGAGGGCTCTATCTATATCAAGCTCACAGTCGATGGAAATGATTAGAGAATAAGGATTTTAGGCTAGTTATAAGCTATGTAGGGTTTTGATTTAGGTTTGATTAGTCTTTGTTGGACAAAGAAGCACTGAGTTTGAAAACTAGGCAAGATATCCCAAAAAGATTAGTTGCAGACATATTATGAGGCAAGGTAGGTGAGATCAATGACACAATTGGTTTTTCATTGTAGTGTGGTGAAGAGGAAAGAATTTAAGAAGTTAAGTGAGCATAATGAATTCACTTATTTAATGGATGAAACATTTAGATGCTTATCTTAAACAAAAACAAAGGATAAAAGAATGATTTCTCTTTCAAACCTTAAAAGATAAAGCATAAGAAGAAAGTAGATGGTTGCTTAAACAAGTTGATCATTAGATACATAAGAAAAATAGATAAAAACATTGTCACTAACCACATCACAAGAATCCCATAAAATATTTGCCACTCCTTGTAATTTCTTCTGCAAATAGTCAAGTACACTAGTGCCAAAAGAGTATGCACTTCAAATATCCAACCCTCTAAATGACGTGATTTTGAGTACATGTAGAAAATAAAACAAGATTCCACCTCTAGGGGTCGAATACTGATCCATAAAAACTAATTAATGAACCTAATGACTCATAACCTAATCCTAGGGAAGTTAGAAACAACCTTCCCCTTTTTTAGCTAACTAGTTGAGCTTTTCTCTCAAGTCATTAATCATAAGATTATTTTACAAAGATGACCATTAATAGGCCTATTAACCATAAAACAACTCATGAGCCAGATGTTACATCAACCAGTTTGACCTTTGACCTCCACGTGTCAAGAAAAATCTTCAAACCCAAAAACGCAGCGAAATTTCTCAAAAACATAGCAACATTAGCAGAAGCGCAACAAAAATTTGGAGGATGATTTGGAGGCCTTCCCGGATGAGTTTTTCGCTGCAAAAGGTATGGTTCGAAAGTTGAAGATGTCTACTACACAATGGAGTCATCAAGTATTGCAAAAATTAGCTCCAAACCCCTGAAAATTGACTTGAAATCAACCTGTCCCAAAAGCACAATGAGTGGTCTGAAAAGGTGGCAAAAAGGTAAAAAATAGGAATTATTTGGTCAATTTCTTAAAATTGGTGAAGTTTCAAGCATCCCCATGAACTTTCTGACGCCCTTATGCTATCAGCTATCTGCACATGCTTGAAATTGTGAATTTGGGCCTCCTGATAAAAAGCGCAGCAAGTACTCATTGTGTTTCTATAGAGTGTTTTTCACTGTGTGCACAAAAAGCATCAAAAACTCAAAATTTTGGTATTTTCTTCTTTGTTTATCTATATGATTTCAAGCCACCAATGAAGCATATGCCAAGAGGTCTAGATTATCCTTCTTTTTGAGTTTCCTTAGGGTCATCTTGAGCTTCTTCTTCATATTATTAACCCTAACCTTGCAAACCATGTTTCTTGCATAGTAATGCCTTGCCATATTCCTTTGCATAGTGGCATTCCTGTTGGCCTTTTTCAATTGCTTTTTTAAATGTTCACTTACTACCCCAAGCCAATACTCCCTATCTTCTTCAATTTTAGCAACTATGATGTCATTTATGCCTTTGTGGGTTTGAGGATGAGATGGCTCTTTTTCATGTTTTTCCTTCCTTGCCATTGCTCTAGTTTTAGGTCTTATAAGTTGCATTTGAATGTCCTTCTCTTCCAATTGCTCCACATAAATTATGGTTTTGCCTTTATCCTTTGTTGTCAAATTATCTTCTTGGCTAGATGATGGAGGGTCCTTTTGTGGCTTACCCTGCTGCAATAAGCTTAGTTTCAATTGTTTATTTTCTTGCTGCAAGAAATCCACCATGAAATTGGCTTTGGAAAGATCATATTTTAACTCCCTAATATGTGCCTATTTTACCTTGATGATGTTTTCTGATGGCTTATCTCCATGCTGCTCTTCTTCTAGTCTTCCATTTCAAGTTCAGGAGGTATCTCTTCTTCATGCTGCAAAGGTGCATCATTTCTATCTCTAGGTGATTTCTCTCTTATATTTTCAACCTGCACTTCTTCATTGATAGCCTCCTTGGATAGCCTTCTAGCTTGAGATCTAGTTTTATGCCTAGACCTAGGCATCTCCTCATGTGCCTCATGAAAAAAGAACAATTTCTTACCTTTCTTATCTACCCTTGAAATCTTTGTTGTAGGTTGAGCTACTGTCACTGATGGCATACTTGATGTTTCAGTGCCCTGTGGTCCTGATGGTAATGAAGGAGAGCTTTGACTCTTAGGCTAGCTTGAGACAGGAAGAAGTGCAGCTGAATCTAAGAAATTTTCCCATGACATATTGACTTGTGCCAGCTGGTGGAGGACTATAATTTTTATCAAAGCATGATGAAAGAGACTTGCTTGGTGATTTCTTCCTTTGGATTTCACCTTCTCATTCCTTTTCACCAAGATTCTAAACAGATAGTTGGGTAGGTTTAGGGGCTTGATAGAAGTGAAATGCAACAATAATATGATATGATACTAATATAACCTGTTGAACCTCCCCTCACAAGTGAAATACTTCATGATAATTTTCATCAAAGGATTGTACTTGTCCAACAATTGTCTACTAGGAAAGATATGAGAAGGGGACTCCTTGTACTGTGGTTTCAAGAAAATCTTATAATGCCCAAGTCTAAATCCATCCCCTTGAACCAAATTTCACATTGATTATGGATTGTGGTTGTTGAAGATATGATTTATGCTGACAACATAAATTTCACCCCTGCAATTGTGACATGGTATCTTTTGAAATTGAGGGCAAATAAACTTGTTAGATAAGGATTATAACCCACCTCTTGCACTTTTCTACAAAACCCTAGACAACTTGCTTCTTCAAATGACCTTCTTATAAAATTTGATGAATTGAACTCTTTCATATGAATGGGCTCGTATCTTGAGATCTGACCTCCTCTTAATTTCATCATTTCACTAGTATCTGCCATGTTTGACCTCACTACTGAAATTAAACTCTAGTCTCACACAAGAATGGGTAAGGGGACTTGAGCTGAAAAACAGGGGAGAAAACACAGGAAATTGAGAGTATGGAATGGAGGGGATGGAGGGCAAGAAAAATTATAAAATTTTTATGGGGAGTAGTGAAGTGTTTTAGGAAGACATTGAAAGTGAATTTCTTTAATTTTAGTGAGGGAAAGGGAGTGAAAAATGAAAAACATAGTCCTAGTGTAGAAACACAGTAGCTAGCTAGGGTAGTGAGAGAAAATGACGAAATGGATGAATTTAAGTGTGGGAATGGTGGGAAATGTTTGATGAGGGATATTTAGGATGTAGGCTTAAAAACTAGCAAATTCCTCTTGAAAAGAAGCAAAATACCATGAATTTTGAAAAATGCAGCAGAAACCCTAGGCAAATGATTTTAATCAATTATCTGAGGAATTTGACTGAAGAAGGGTATTTGAAGGCTCCACTTGATCAAATATTTTTTAGGTGCTGAGATGAATTTTTTAACCTGTTCTTTCCTCCTTATGGCCTCCAAATAAAAAACGCAGCAACCATCTAAAATTGCAATAGACTAATGAAACTAGCAATTGGTGATGAATTTCGAAGTTTTGATGGTGACCAAAATGGATGACATGACTCCCTTGTTTGCTTTTGATTACTGCTACAATTATGACCATCAAATGTGAATCATATACCATGACCTAGATGATGACCCACCGACTCTTTTGATGACCTAGGATAGGGGGAAAATGACATGACCATGATGGATGATGGTGACCTTGAACAAGTGGAGGGAGTAGCAATGACCTAGACAATGACTTGACCATTTTGACAATCAAGAGATGCCAAAATTTATTTGACAATATAAAAATTTGACCAAAGACATCTAACAACACTGAATATAGTAAATTTGATCACTAAGACTATTGGACACTAACATAATGTATTTCAAAGATGACATAATTCCTCATATCTGTGATTGTAAGACTTCTACTGAAACTTTGAATACACTGAAGGAATTTTATGAGACTAAAAACACAAATTGAGTTCTCTTCTTGAAAAGTAAACTCATGTACATTAAAATGGAAGAAAAAAAAAATTTGTAATGTCTTTATTTCCATAATTAAAGAATTGAAAGATAAGTTGGGAGACTTAGGAGAGTCAGTACCTAGTACTGATCTGGCAACAATCACTTTAAACGGAATGTCAGAGGATTGCTAGATGTTCATTACAGGTATTGCAGCAAGGGATAAAGCACCAAACTTTGAGGAATTGACAGGTATCATGTTGCAGGAAGAAGAGAGGTGCAAGAACTTGAAGCCTCAAAATTCAGATTTGGCACTTCTAGCGAAGAAGAAATTCTTCGAAGGGAAACAAGGAGGAGAAAACAAAGGTGGAAGCTCATCTTAGAAAAGGCCATTTCTGAAACCAAATCAAGGTATGTCATCTGGAATGAGATTATTTTACTGTGGACGAAGTGGGCATCTTTCCAGAGACTGTTATAAGAAGAAAAATTATGAATCTAGGCATAAACATAGAAGACAATCAAGACATTTTGTAGAAGAAGCCCTGAATTATGATCTTAGAAATTTCAAGCTATTTGTGTCTAATGTTGTGTTGTTTGTTGAAATGGATGATGTTAATACATGGCTTGTGGACTTTGGAGTGTAGGTTCACATGACATGCAATGAGGACTAGTATAAAAACTTCAAGTAAATTAGTAATGGTGGAAACATCTACCTTGGAGGTGATCGTGTGTATAAGATCATGGGATATGGCGATATACCTATGAATTTACCAAATGGCAGTATCAGGTGCGTCCATAATGTCATGTATGTGCCCGGGATCAAGAAAAAATTGATCTTTGTGTCTACAATTACATATCAGAACCTGAAGGTTGAATTCTTCAAATCACATTGTATAGTGAAAGATTTGTTGGACCACTGTAAACTTGTTGCTTCAGGAGTCAGAGTTGGAGGCCTATACAAGCTTAATGTTACCATCAAAATTCATCAAGCATTGAATTTTACAACCATGTCAACATAAAGTCTTTGGCATCAGAGGTATGGTCACATAAATTATCATGATTTATTGTTGCTACAGAAACAAAGCATGGTTGAAGGTCTCACTATGTTAAAGAAAGAATGTGCTTCTTGTGAAGGTTATACAATAGTTAAAATTCACATAGATGAATTCCCCTCTAATTTTGATAGGAGAAGAAGAGATGTGTTATAACTTGTGCATTTTGATGTTTGTGGACCCGTGAAGACCAAATATTTAGAAGGAGCCTATTATTTTATGGTGTTTATTGATGATTTCACAAGGTACACTTGGGTGTACTTCCTCAGGAAAACGAGTGATTTTTTTTAGTATTTCAAAGAATTGAAAAACATGGTAGAGAAACAGACATGGAATTTTGTAAATATCCTTCGTTCGGATCAAGGGGGAGAATGCAGATTGGGGAACTTCGTCGAGTATTGAAAGGATCATGGAATAGTGCAATAATTCACAGTACCCTACACTCCACAACTGAACGGTTTTTTGAAGAAGCCATTAGTATTGTTGTTTATTTAAAGAATGGAAGTCCAACAAGGTATCTTGATTTAAAGACTCCATTCAAAGCCGTGTATGGTTTTAAACCAAAAATTCATCATTTGAGGATATTTGGGTGTAAGGCCTTTGCACATATTCCTAAGGAGAATAGAAAGAAACTTGATGCTAAAGGTATCAAATGTATTTTTGTAGGATAATGTTCAAAATTTAAAGCATATAAAATGTTTGGTTCATCTACTCACATAGTATTTGGGAGAAGAGATTTTATTTTCCATGAACAAGCAGATGAAGGAAACAAGGATAACAACTATGAAAGATGGCATATTCTTCATGAAGTTGAAGACAATAAAGCAAAAGCAAAAGCAGAAAATAGTCAGCAACAAAAGCATGGGGAAGAATTCAGTGCAGTGGACATCATCAATAGTCAAAGCCAAATTATAAGTGGAGAAGTACTTTCAGAGAATATAGGTGACAACAGTGAAGCACGAAGGAGATCCACTCAGCATATTCAACTACCTGAAAGGTACAAGAACTATGCTCTCATGAATAGTGTTTTGAATGCCAGAGAATCCATGAAATTTAATGAAGTTATTGAATATGGAGAGTGGAGAAAATATATGGAGGAAGAATATGAATCTATAATTAAAAATAAAACCTGGGAATTGATTGAATTTCCCAAAGGAAAAGAGCCCATAGGATGCAAATGGTTATACAGACTCAAGTTTAAAGCATTAGGCATCATATATAAATATAAAGCTAGATTGGTGGCAAAAGGGTACTCTCAGAAATAGGGTATTGATTATGAAGATACATTTGCACTTGTAGTTAAATTGAGCACTATTATATTGTTAATTGCATTAGCTACAAAGTATCAATGGAATTTGCACCAACTAGATGTAAAATATGATTTTTTGAACGGTGGTTTAAAGGAGGAGGTGTATTTGACGCAACCTGAAGGGTTTGTGAAAATGGGGCAGGAACATTTAGTTTGCAGATTAAAGAAAGCTTTGTATGGGATGAAACATGCACCTAGGTCATGGTATGAAAAGATGGATTCTTTCTTTTTCCAACGGGGTTTTAGGAGAATTCAAACTGATCTGAATCTATATACCAAATTTGATGCAAAGGGGTATGTAGTGTTGATTTCTTTGTATGTTGATGACTTAATCATTACAGGAAATTCAGTGAATTTAATTAATAAAATTAAGATGCATATGTCACAAGTATTCGAGATCAAAGATCTTGGTGAATTACACTACTGTTTAGATCTTGAATTTTGTCGAGATGTTAGTCAAAATTTTGTTTCTCTGTGTAAGTATGTCAAGGAAGTGCTTAAAATTTTCAACATGGATCAGTGCAGAGCTACCTTTGTTCCTGTGAAACAAAATGTGAAGCTTCATCTTAATGATGGTTCAAAAGAGGTTGATGGTAGATTATATAGACAGCTAGTTGGAACTCTGAAGTATCTTACTACAAATAGACCTGACATTGCATATTCAATTAGTGTTCTTAGTCAGCTTATGACGAGACCTCTAGAAATCCATTGGATAGTAGCAAAATAAATACTCATGTATCTTAAAGGTACAATTGATTTTGGTCTTAAATACACTGATTCATTTTATGTTGAGCTGAAAAGTTACTCAAATTTAAATTGGGCCAGTAATGTGTGAGATGATATAATATCTACTACAGGTTATGCATTTAGTATTGGATCTGGGATTGTTTCATGGAGCAGAAATAAGCAGGCTATTGTATCTTTGTCATTTACATAGGCATTGTATACAGCCTTATGTGCAACAACTTGTGAAGTTGTTTGGTTAAGGCAAGTTCTTCAAGATGTTGGAGAAGAATAAAAGAAGGCTACAATGATCAAGTGTGGCAACCAGAGGTCAATCAAGTTGGAAAATAATCCAATCTTTCATGCAAGGAAAAAGCATGTTGATGCCCTGCTTCATTTTATTAGAGAGAAGATACAATCTAAGGATTTTTATTGAATATTGTAATACTTGTGAAAATTTTGTTGGCATTTTCACCAAGCCCCTTTGGAAGATAAAATTTGAATTGTTTAGAGAGATGTTAGGTTTGGAAATTAATCCTTTCTCCATTAAGAAGAAAACTTGAAAATAATGGAGAATCGAATAGTTGTTTGGATGTTTGCTTCAATTAGGGATTAGTTCCTGATTTCTAGGAATTAGTTATAACTATCCTAGTCCTATGCATCTTTATAAGGTTCTAATTGATTATTGGTTATTCAATGAATGTATTCAGTGCTATGGGCGGCATCAGGGATTCCTCTTCTAGAGCTTTGTCACAATAACATCACATGAGACACATCGATTGGTAAAGGGCCTATCACTATGTTGATGATCCATCCAACTGATCTCAATCCTTTTCAGTCCTAATCCTTGATTGTCGATTGTTGCATAGCTTTCTTTCCTTTGATTCCATGTATCGATGTTATGACTTCTCCACTTTGTAATAGTTGTTGATATTTGATGACATCCTATTGAATAATGATTGGATAATATCATAGTTACCGATCAAACGAGAACTATTACCTCAAAACGGGAACTCTAATAAAAAACATGAAAAAACAGCCCTAAAACGAAAATTTGTATTCTGGAATACCTTTTTTTTTTTCAGAGTAAATTTTCAACATTATTTTAAAAAATTGTATTCTTGAAAAACATTCTTTTTTAGGGGTAAATTTTC
Source organism: Pinus albicaulis (assembly GCA_034641835.2). Lineage (NCBI taxonomy): Eukaryota > Viridiplantae > Streptophyta > Pinopsida > Pinales > Pinaceae > Pinus > Pinus albicaulis. Next base: position 162,893,090 of record CM076569.1, on the reverse strand, counting down.
AACATTTTTTAGAAAAGGAAGTAAAAACCAGTTTTTTTTAATGCAAAAAACACCCAAAAAACGAATTGTGTTGAAACAAAAATTTTAGAATAATAATAAAATTTATATAAAAATTAAAAAGAAAAAAAGAAAAACAAAACATTTTAAAATAATTGAAAAAAAAAAAAAAATCATTATTTAAAAAAAAAAAAACATTTTTATAATTTAAATTAAAAAATATATTAAAAATTGAAAAAAAAAATAAAAATAAAAATATACCAATCAAATTAAAAAAAATTAAAAAAATTTATATATATATATATATATATATTAAATTTTAATAAATTAAAAAAAAATCAAAATTAAAAATTAAATAAATAAAATATTAAATTTAAAAAAAAAATTATTAAAAAAATAAATAAATTTTAAATATTAAATTAAATTAAAAAGATATATATTAAATTTTATTAAATTAATATATATATATATATATATATATATATATATATATATATATATATATATATATATATTGAGTAAATCCAGAAGCATTTTATAACTTATAACCTTAAAATTAAAAGCAATAAACCCTATCCTATTCTCCTTATAGAAGTGGGTCTTTCCCCTATCAAGACCCTAGCTATGACTAGGCTTTTGTTGTACAAACACAAGCTCAATAGCATAAGAGACCATAGACTTCCTAAGCTAGCTTTAAATTCCAGCCAAAACCACCTAAGGCTTAAACGAGGTTGGTATAAAGACACGAGGGCCTGGTTAAACCATTGGGAGATCGATGAGAATGCTACATTGCAAAACATTAATAACATTAAAAAAATTGTTACTTTTAAGTTCAAAGAAAAAATGTGGTGTGAGAAAGATCTAGCAACTAAAAGAAAATTAAGATATTATAAGGAGGTCATCAACCCCACCTTGGAAGATTAAAAGTATCTCTCTGTTTGAACTAGCTCAAAGAAGAAAATTAATATAGCCAAGATTAGAACAAACTCTCATGAGCTCCATAGTGAAACAGGTCGTTGGACAGTTTCTAAAACACCATGGATGGAAAGGATATGCCATCTCTGTGAGAATATGAACATCGAGGATGAAAATCACTTCCTCTTAGAGTGCCCCACGTACAACCACATTAGAGCTCAATTTCATAATCTTTGTTGCAATACTGATCTTCCTAGCCTTTTAAGATGTCAAAATTATAGTGAGCTCGGGAGGCTTCTCTCCAAGCTTTTTGAGCATAGGAATAAAATCTTAAATCAAACTAAATAACTCTTTTCTTTAGGTCCGATTGACCAAAGATTGGTCTCACGTTAACCACCATCATCATCATCATATATATATATATAATTAAAATAAAATAAAATATCTATATATTAAATTTTAATAAATAAATAAATAAATAGATAAAGTTAAAAAATAAAAAAATAAAAATAAATAAAAATAAAAATTTAAAATTTAAAATAAAATAAAAAAAATATTAAAATGAAAAATGAAAAATATAATAAAAATAAAAAATATTAAATTAAATTAAAAAATATATTTAATTTAAAATATAAAAAAATAAATTTAAATTTTAAATATTAAATTTTATTTAATAACAAAAAAAAATTAAAATTAAAGAATATATATATATATATATATATATATATATATATATAATTTCATTAAATTAAAAATATATCTATATTAAATTTCATGAAATTAAAAAAATTATTAATTTTTTTTTAAATTAATAATAATAATAATAATTTAAAAAACATATGAAATTAATTAAATAAAATGATTCTTCGGATGTGGGTGCTTCCTAATGGTTCTTTCGTTTGCCATTTGGCCTCGGCGTTGCCTGGCAGCCATCCTTGTCATGAGGAGGCACATGGCCTCGACATGGGTGATATTTACTGTGCTAGCCCAGCTCTGTCCTCCACAGTCTTAACTCCTCTTCATTCCATCTGTTGTGTCACTACTCCTACACATACTAGTAGCAGGCCGCCTTTGCCATATATGGACAATGGCGTCGTCCCTCTTCAGACATTCTCCCTCAGTTTTTCTGCCATGTTTAGTGTTGGTTGTGTCATTCCCTGCAATGAATCCACCCCTCACGCTGCCCTCCACTACCCCTCAGCCCATCTACATCACACTGGTCTATGTCACTCTACTAGTCCGCCTCCCTCAATTCCTTCACATTCTCACAATTCGACCTCCACCATGCCACGACGCCATCGTATGTGATGTCGCAGAGGTGGAGGTCGTGGCTTGCCCTCCCATCCTCCCATTCATGCCATGGCGGAGCAGACCGTGGACTTTTCCTTGAATTTGGTCGTGCTAGAGGTCTTGGATCCTCAATGCCTCTCTGCCCACATATCACTGCGCCTTCCTGAAGCTTCACCCTGCCCTTCTGGTTCAAGCTCAGTCGCGCAAGTCCATGATGTCTCCTTCCTCCCTCAATCTACCTCGCAAAATGGTGGCGCTGCCAGTTAAGACTACAGAGAATGCCTTGAACAGTGGTGGCAGCAACAACACTGATGAGGTTGGCAAAGAATCAAAGACATGTCCCTGCTCGACCTCCACTCCAGCGTTGGACCCCCATTTTTCCAAGCACGACGAAGACATCTTAAAATACAGATGCTTCATCGAGGAAGAGAAGCCTCCCCAGCCTTTGCAGGATGATAAGAAGTAGCAAGCATAATGTCATGGTTCCCACTTGTCTTGGTTTTTCTTGTTATGTTCTAGTGCTCTTGTCTTTTACTTTCCACACTGCATAATTTTGTTCAATGTTGGTTTCTCCAAAGGAGCAGCAATATCTTTCCTACATGGACTGGTTTTTTGGGTTGGTTTCCCCTCCGGGGCAGTGCCATTTTTTTTTTTTTTTTTTTTTAAATTGCTATTTCCCGCCGGAATTAGCTAACGCAACAATTCTGATTTGGTTGATGAATGTATATATGTCCTTTTGTATTATATAATAGAAGTAGTCATATTTAGAAATAAAAAAATGAAATAAAAAATGATTAAATGTTTGGATATTTTAAAATTTAACGACCACGCAGCCCCACGCCTACCCAGCGGCCGGCCCCCGCCACCACCCGCGTGGCCAAATTTCAATTTTTTTCAAATTAATATTTTTTTTTTAAATAAAATTTTAATAATTTATTTATTTATCTTGTCCTGATGGTGAACCACACTGGCTGGTTCGAAATGCGTTGGCAAAAAAAATTTTACATGTGATTTTCACCAAAAATCTTTATACATAATTTATAAATTTATTTAATATTTCATTTTAATTTTTAGTTTTAAATTTTGTTTTTTTGTTTTTTCATTTATTAAATTTAATTTGTTTATATATATATATATAAAATTTATATATTTTTATATTTTTATATTTTAGTTTTAACTTTAATTTATTTTTATTCTATTTTTTTTTAATTTAACAATTTTAGGTTAATTTATTTTTTTAATGTATTTTTTTTTTTTTTTTACTTTTATTTTTTAATTTTTTTTTAATTTTAAATTTTTTGAAATGGTTTAATGTTAAAAAAAAAATAGATTTTTGTTTTGTTTTAATTATTTTAAAATGTGTGTGTGTTTTTTTAACATTAATTTTTTTTATTTTTATTTTATTTTATTTTTAATCTTAATTTTATTTATTTTAAATTATTTATTTTAATTTTCTTATTAATTTTTTTTTTAATCTTTTAAATTTAAATTATTTTTTATTTTGTATTTTAATTTTAAGTTTAATTTTTTAATTTTAATTAATTTAAATTTTTATTTTTATTTTTTTTATTTTTATCGTTTTTTTTAATTATGTGTATTTTTTTAATAACTATAAAAAAATGTTTTTTTTTAATGTTTTTTACCTTTCTTGGTTTAATTTTTATTTATTTTTCTTTCAATTATGTGTTTTTTTTAATTTTTTTCGCATTTTTTTATTTAATTTTCAAATTTTTTTGCTTATTTATTTTTTATTTTTATTTTTGGTAAATAAGGTAGGACCGATTCTATTAAGAGCATATAATACAAAAGGAGTTACAATCTAGAGAAGCATGAGACCAAGAGATCAGGAGGGCGTGAAGAAATCAACGATCAACCGCGGTTCCAAGATGTTATCAAGAGAACAACAAAGAGGAACAATAAGAGAGACAAGGGATGCTCAGTGACACAGACATCGGACGCTACCCAGAATGGGTAGAATTCGGCAAACGACTTTTCTTTCCTTTCTTTTTGGTGACTTTGACTTTGGGTAATCCTTTGCTGATATTAATTTCAACACAAATTCTGGAATAGGTGTAGATGCCCTTATCCCATCTTGAGGGATCAATTGCCAGAAAACGTCCCAGAGTGTTTCCAATGCTTTGGAAGATAGAAAGGTGCCAAATATGAGCTGGTAAGTTTGGAAGCCTGACCCAGATTGGAAGTTTGGTGATGACTGTCATGGTGGGATCGAAGTCTGGGAACTAGGGGGTAAGGAATAGCCCCGCTTTTCCCCAAAACCATGGACCACTAGTAAGGGCCTTCTGGTAGTCCTCACAATGAGGGAAAATGACGATGAAGAAGCCTTTTAAACAAAAAATAACCTTGCATTTGACGGTCCAGGTGGAGTGAATCCACTGGTATAGATCATCTGTGATAGGCCAGAGTCCATTGAATCGGCAGATGAAGGCTTTCTCTACAAATAGTTGATGTTGGTCTTAAGATCTGGGTGGGAGATCTCAATAAAGGGCACTTCTTCCATTTTATCTACTAGAAAAGGCTTGGAAGCCTTCGCAGTTGGAGTAGCCGGTTTGGGGGCCTGTGCATGAAAAACATCCTTGTAAGAGAAGCCATTTCCTGCTGAGGGCTACCCATTAGCACCTCCCCGCAAACAGAGGGAAAGAATCACTAGGGCATCTTTTTTTTGTTTAAATTTTTTAATTTTACAAGTTAATTTTGTTTTTTTTTTTACATTTTTATTGGTTTTTTTATTATTATTTTAATATACTTTTTATATATTGATTTTTTTCTCATGTTTTTTAATCTTAATTTTATGTTTTATTGCCAACATGAAAATCACCACTCTAAAAAAAATGGTTGATGCTGCATCAACACTTTTCAAAATTAGCATGAAAATCACCACTCTAAAAAAAAATGGTCGATGCTGCATCAACACTTTTCAAAATTAGCATGAAAATCACCACTTTTAAAAAAAATGGTTAATGCTGGATCAACACTTCTCAAAATTAGCATGAAAATCATTATCATTTTAAAACAAATGTTCATACTTCATAAATTAAAAAATAAAGTGTAAAAAATATGCTATAAAAAAATGTGATTCTGCATCACCACTTTTTAAAATCGGGTGTTTTTTTTGCTACCTCAAAAAAGTAGGTACCAGTTCAGTTACCTATTTGATCGGTAACTATGTTTAATCTCCACTTTGCAGTGGTTTTTGGTATTGAAATTTTTTTGCTACCTCAAAAAAGTAGGTATCAGTTCAGTTACCTATTTGATCGGTAACTATGTTTAATCTCCACTTTGCAGTAGTTGTTGGTATTTGATAACATCTTATTGAATAATGATTTGGTGATGTCTTATTCCATGAATATTGATGAGTATTCCATATTCTTCCTTGATAATGTTGATATGGATATTTTTCTTCCTTGAAATATTTCTTGGTAATGAGGATGAAAATATGGTTCACATTTGATGGCTTTGTTTCACTTCGCATATCCATTTTATCTATCTTATTTTTAGAGACAATGGCCTCCTCTATCCTATTTTATTGGTCTTCGAGTACTCTATCCTTGGAGAGAATATCATCATATTTGACATACACATCCTCTATATGGATTTAAACTTCTTCAAGTATCTTCTAGAGACCTTCTTGAATATTGTATTCTTCCTCTTTTTGAAGTTGAAATGTGATCCTATATGTCAAATTATGATGCCCTTCTTCAATTCTAGACTACATTTATGAATTTACCTCATCTATATCTAGGACTTCTTCAATCTTCTTGAAAATTTCTTCTTCAAGTCTTTTGGTAGTCTCTTCATCTAAGATCCTTGTTCCTTTTGACTTTAATAACGCCCCTTTTCTTCTTCTTCTTATTTTTCCTCGAGGAAAAATTACAAATTTCTATTAATTAAAATAAACATAAACATATGCACAAGTGCATTCATATATTGTCCCTAAAGACCATTTGTATGTGCTTGAAGCACTCATCGTAGCCAAGCTACCAGAAATAATAGTTACTCAAATAAATTGGTTTGCTCCTTTTTACCTTTTTCCTTTTGAACTTTGTGCCATACCCCAAAATACAGAGTAGCCATAACAATTGCCATCTCTTCTCCTTCTAATATTGTCAGCACTTCCTTGTCAGAGTACAAACTTTCAGAAACGTGTGCAATTTATTCCATATGTACCTTAGCTATTTCTCTTCCCCTCTCATTGATTTCTAGGGGTTTGGATCACCGTTAAATCATTAGGTTCCTCTATATGTTTGGTCAATTCCTTCTGCTTCTCTTCTCCTCCTCCATTTGGGAACCTTGTTGATTTTATGCCTCTGGTTGTTGTTGGATCTCGTCCATTTATTTATATTCATCATTAGAAGAGTGCAGATATGGAAATCACCATCCTTTTGGCTTTTGTGATATTTCTTTTGTCCTTTTAGTCACTTATGGACATGTAGTCTACAACTGACCTGTCTAATGGCATATCTGACATCCAAAAGTAGTATTTTTGAAATCTAACCATTTTGTCCACTTGAAATCTTGGTGAGTCATATTGGCATGATCTTGAAGACCTTTACTTAACTCTATCTCCCCCCATTGTTACTTGATCCATATTTAGGAATCTCCCTACTGAATTTACAATGCCTTCTAAGATTTGGTGGTGTCAGGAAGGAAGATGAAGATTAAGTAACCTTACCCATACTCACATTTTCTTAATGACCATTCTAGTGGCATCGAATTCGAGAAACCATGGAGTTACAAAGAGACCCGCCCTTCCTAAAAACCACGGTCCTTCATTTATGACATATTCCAAGTCTTTTTGGATTTCGAACTAAACCACAAAAAATCCCTTAACGCGCATATAAATATCATTATTTTTAGTCTAGCTGAGGTAGATCCATTCATGGATATCTTCAGACTTGGGCCATAGACTGTTAAATCAACATATTATAGATTTGGCATGTAGTATAGTGAACAAACCACCCACCTATGGAAATTTTATTGACATATTGGATCTTTATCCATCTTCTCAATGAGGTAAGGACCTGGAATTGTCAGATTTGGGGATTATTTGTCTGGTGTGGAAAATTTCCCTCTCAATGCATCCTTAAACAAACTTAGACCCATGACAACAAAAGATGATCTATCTGGGATGCTCGCTCCTGGGGATCCACCTTGCATCCTTAGGTTTAGGATAATAGTGGAGTTCCTTTGAATTCCATAATCTTCTAGTTGAATGTCACCTTGCAACAACTTTCCTTAAAAAATCAAACTTTGAAAGGATGTTGGTATACCTTAATTATTTTGTACACATTGCTTGATATATTTTACTAGGCATGTTCTCTAGACACCTAGCATAATCGATTTCCCATTAAGGGTTTTGACAAAAACCTCGAAAAGCTCCTTAGGATCTAGATCTGGGCACTGTAGTCTCCTCTCTACTTGTTTATCCTCTGGATCTGGTTCAGAGTGACATATATGGCGACTAATGAATGGGAATAATCATTGGTCATGTAACACATCACAATTACCACCCCCACAAGTTTGATGGAAAAAGATCCAACCTTTGATCAGACCAAAAAAATATGGATATGCATTTAAGATACCCTGGTGGCATGGATCTACATGTAGAAAGAAAAATCGGTACAGGGCATCTCTAGAGAAAATGAAAAACTCCTGATCCGGCTAGAAAAGAGGAAGATCTACGTATGGGGAAGCCAAATCTAGAGAAGGATAGCTCAAATCTCCAGCTAAGGTTGGAGAAAACAATGAAATATCTTACCAAAATATTGAAATATCCAGTACATAAGCAGAGTCGTAAAAAAGGAAACCATTGGATGTTGAAAACCCTTTGGTTATGCTTTTAAAATATTTACCATCTCGATTAAGACTCTTGATCGCAATCAAGACATCCCTCGTGTCTTTATAAACTTCCGTGTATACCTATCAAAATAGTGGACTCCATTGTTGTATCTCTCTAAGGTCACTCAAACACACAGGTGTGTTTGCAACAACATTGCAAAGTAAAACCCTAGTGCTTGATGCCATCCTTTTTTATATAGTGAACATTTTAATTACAAGAAAACCTTCTTTCAATCTTTTAAATTCATTGATTAGTTTTCTATCATGATTTCCCAATCTATATATTTCTTTATCTTTCTTTTTTCAATCCTTCCCTTGAGTCATCTGTTCTCCAATTCCCCTTGCTACTCTTTCCTTGTTTTAATTTTTTAATCTCCTTAATGAGTGCTTCTTTAATATTATGTATCTTAGATAGCTCATTGCCTTCTTTTTAATCTCCTCTTTATCTTGTCCTAATTCATTTTGAAATTAATTAATATCCTTCATTTTTGTATCCTTAATCCACCTATTCTAGAAAAAATTTTCGAATACTCCTAATATGGTATTCAATGTAGTCTGATTGTCAATAATTATCCACCACTTCAATAATTCACGCTGAAAATACTTTATTTCCCTTCAAGGATTCATATAATTTTCCTTTACCATCCTTAGCCATTACTTGGGATAAATTTCATCCTTATCTTCATCTCCATTAAATGGAGGTAGTTCTATTGCTTATTGATCCAGATTGGATCATTATATTATTTTTCATCCATCTTGATGCTTTTAGAGTGGAAAAAGAGGAGGAATTAGTTTACAAGACCATTTTTACCAGCGAGACCCAATTTTGTAAATCGAGGTCTGAAACCTTCCAGGACCATTTTGATCTGAATGGAAAATGGCATCAACCCATGGTATTCATCTACCCATGTTATCCATCCACCCATGGAATTTACCCATGGTATTGTAAATGGCATCGACCCATGGTATTCATCCACCCATGATATTTATTTTCCCATGGTATTATAAGTGACCCATGGTATGTGTCCACCCATGATATTCATCCACACATGGGATTTACCCATGGTATTGTAAGTGGTATCTACCCATGGTATTGGCCCATAGTATCCACCTATGGTATTCTATCTAAAAAAAAAGGCTATAAATAACAAGCCTCACTTTGTAAAAGAACAGATTGTCCGCCACAATGTAGCTTCTACAGTTATTCTCTGTTTTAATAAAACAAGTTTCTTTGTGGTTTTATTTTCTTTGTGTTCTCTCTTTTTTTCTGGCATTCTAATTTTGTAGATCTTGTCAGATCCATTTCAAATTTTTAGATCTTGGGGGTCTCCCCCCAAGATCTGGATCAGTGGTATCAGATTCAGGCTACGCCTCCATGGGAATGAGGGTTTGAAACATATTTCAGTTTTAATTTTTTGCAGCAATCTTCAGCAAAATCCATGAAATTTTTTGGGCGGCGAGTTTTCAGATCAGATCTAAAAATTTTAGTGAAAAAATTACAAAAACAAAGACCAGATCTGGATTCCTTGCAAAAAAACACTGAAATTCAAAAAAAATTTGCCAAATTGGAGTTCGAATGAGGGAGATATCGCTGATTCAAAATCAACAATGTTGAAGTAATTTTTCTGACGACAATTCATGGACGGCGGCTCTCCTGTCATTTTTTGCAATTTTTAGTGCAAAATTTCAAAAGAATTGATATAGATCTGAGCTCCTCTTGAAAAATCACCCAATTTCAAAAAAACAATCAGTCGAATCGAAGTCTGGATGTGGGAGTTATCGTTGATTTAAAATCAACTATTTTTTTTCAAAAATTTTGTGACGACGAGACAGTTCTAGCGCGAATCTGAGAGTCTAGAATCTCCATATAGTGGTTTCAAACACTTAAGAAGATGCAGAATGATCATTCCATTTCCAAAAACAGGCTATAATAAATATTCTGAGTTATATTGACCGAGTTATGCTCATTTTAAATATGGAGCAGCATTCGGAGCGGGTTCGCTTTGGAGACGTGCCCTCCCACCCCGCTTTAGTAGGCACCTGCTTCACATTCATCAGTTTCAACATAGCAGCATTCAGCTTGGGTTATTTGGATACGTGCCCTCCCACCCCAAGCTATGTAGGCACCTGCTACTTCATCAACAATCAACATGACGGTTATGGGTCAACCACGCAAAATCATTTTCATCGAAGTCCATTTGCTAGGCCGCACACTGTTAGTCACACAGTTGGTCACAAACATTATAGGGTATCTCTATCCTCGGATATTCATTTGTCATGGTTTTGGTTCATCCACAAACCCACACTTCATCGAAGTCCATTTTCTAGGCCGCACACTGTCAATATCACAGCTGGTCACAAGCATTACAGGGTATCTCTATCCTCGGATCTTCGTTCATCACGATTATGGGTTAACTACACAAAACCCTTCTCTTCAGCGACTCTTCATATTCAACAAAGGCTTTTCAGGCAGGAACTTCACGCAATGGGGACCATTGCTTCTTAAGGAGGGAGGAATGATCCGAATGGAAAATGGCATCAACCCATGGTATTCATCTACCCATGTTATCCATCCACCTTACTCCATGGCAAATGGCACCATGACATTTATTTTCCCCATGGCAGTGACCCACGGTATGTAACCATGGTATCCACATGGGGACCCACCGTGCATGGCAGCCAGGCGGTGCGCGTGGTCATGGTGCAGGTCCATGGTAGGCCCACCCATGGTATTCTATCTCAAAGCTATAAATAAATAAGCCTCACTTTGTTAAATGACTGCATTGTCCGCCACAATGTATCTAGATTTTACAAAGTGAGGCTTGTTATTTATAGCCCTTAGATAGAATACTATTATTAGCAGGATACCATGGGCCAATACCATGGGTAGATACCTCTTACAATACCATGGGTAAATCCCATGTGTGGATGAATACCATGGGTGGACACATACCATGGGTCACTTATAATACCATGGGCAAATAAATATCATGGGTGGATGAATACCATGGGTCGATGCCATTTACAATACCATGGGTAAATTCCATGAGTGGATGGATAACATGAGTAGATGAATACCATGGGTTGATGCCATTTTCCATTCGGATCACATTTTGAGGCATCAAACGACATTTTTTATAGGTAAAACTTTTCATCTTTTAAGCGACATATTTTTTTCATATTCTACACACAAATACATTTCCAACGGTGCAATAATCACCTAAATAAAGTTTGTGTGCAAAATTTATGCCACTCAAAAGTTAAACTTCTTTTTTTCACCAACATAATTCGAGAGGATGCCACATCAACCCCCATTATTCATTGAAAAGGGGCTAGCCATGTGATTATGATGAAGAAGACTCTAGAAGAGTCCATATTTTAACTTTGGTTAAGAGTTAAAATAGTCAAACCTAACCACTAGTAGGCTATCAAGTTGTGTTATAACCGGGCCAATAGGAGGAAAAGGGGTTCCATTATTTTCGAGTGAATTTGTTCCATAGATGAGAAAAATTAGGTGAGAGGGATATGAGATAGAGCACATAGAGAGGATTTATGCATTACAGTAGCCCGCGATCCATAGGCCATACTTATTTATATTCGTAACCATTTTCTATTTAGAGAATGAGAGCAGTGCGACCCCACCTTCCAGCTAGGTTTTCTCCCAAAAGGGTTTCCCAAGTAATATCTTGTGTCAAATCGTGGTTTGTGAGTTTTTATTTCATTGTTCTCTATTTTCTGCATAGTTTTAATTTTCATGTACATACAATTAACCATAATCTACACATCCATAAATCTAAAGAGAAATAAAACCCTAATAGTGTAGATTTCAAATTTTAAATATGATTTTATCAGATCTGTTGTGATGAATTGTCCAAAGAAATATCCATGGCATCTTACAAATCACTTCTTAATTTAGGTCTTTTAAAAACTTTCTTTAGAGTCTGTTCTTCTAACTCACCTTTATTTTGTTGTATCTTTGCAATTTCAACTCTTCCAAGACTAAAATTTCACATGTAGCTCTCTGATATGTCCTCTTTTCAATCCTACAGGTCTAATCAAATTTGATTTTCCAAGCGAAGGTTATGATGACATTCCCAAAACTTGTTGTTTTTGGCCTCTTTCTTAGAGTGAACTTGTACAAAGTGCCACATGTCCATTTTTTTCAAATATGAATAAAAAAATCTTAACTATAGTACTTTGATATGACTTCTCATATTTTTGAAATTTTCATAGTTTGAAGTATCTTAAGAAAAAAATTATAGCAAAAATTCTAAGATCAGTCATTTGAAACTGCTTTCAAGACTATTCACAAACCCTAATTTCCACAAGATATATACAATTTTTTGAACCTTTAATTGCACTCGGTTGACCATGAACCGATAATTTAGCGCCAAGTGGCGCAACTATATATGTCGAATTCGGGGTTTGTTGGATCGATCCCGCTAATTCACGTTAACCAAACCTGCATTAAATCTGGGTCGAGGGCATGGTTTCCACTGTGGTTAGACCCTGCGCCCACTTAATTGTGACCACCACCATACCTGTTCACATGAACCATAACAAATGTTAATCGCCAAGAGTTTGAAAAACTCCGCGCCCAAACATATTAACCAAACTCCGTATGCCAACCCTGCTTGGACCTTTGTCAGACTGTGGTTAGGTCCTTCCGATGATGGTTTGGGCCGCCAACATTAACCGTGATATCCATCCTACTCACATGTCAACTTGACTGCTGGGATATCATAACTCCAAACTTTGGGTTATGAACTATATCATACGGTTCACGTATTTGGTACATTCCACCGTCATTATATGGTTTAAAACTTTGGGTTTTCATTTAATACATATGGTTGGGGCTAGGGTTAACCTCGGACCCTAACTTCCTGCCATGTGGTGTGGTTGGGTGGACTGGGGTCCAGGGTTAACCCAGGTCCTGACTCCCAATTTCGCTCCCAATAAATTTTAAATAATATTTGTGAACTATGATAGTCAATGAACACTGGTAGGCAAAGTGGTAGAGAGCCTTTCTACTATTCATGAGGTCGTGGTTTCGAACCCTGTGGAGGCAGTTCAGCCTCCAACCAAAATTTTGCACAAATGAGTGGAGGCCATGTGGTAGCCACTGATTGGCCCATGTGGCTCTCCTTCATAGGTCCAACACACAACCAATGTAAATGAACAAATTCAAACCAATAAAAATGTGACAAGTGTCATCATACCATTAGCCCACAAAAACATAATCAGATGCATAGTTAGCATACAAACTACTGACTGGGTGTACCTGAAACCCACATTCCAAATTTTTTAGTTGTTTGCCAATTCGACCAAAACGCGATATTAGGGGCATAAGATATCGGTTTTAAGTGAAAAAAATTGCATTGGAATCAGGGCGATGATATCTTCACTTCGGTGCTGGTTTCGAGCTAATCCAAGCACTTTGAATTTTAAGCATTAAACTGATCCACCAGAGCATTTCTCCCCACTGGAAGCTTTTGGACCTCCAAATTGTCATTATCAGTCAACAAATAGATGAGGGTACAACTCCCTCACCCTTCTAGTCTCAATCCACTGAACTTTACTTAGATTTGTCACTTTGAGCTTTTCATGAAAGTACATCATTTTCCTTGATTTTGGAGTCCTTGTCTTGCTATCAACAATGACATCTTGCTGCAATTTCCTAAGACATGCAGAACAAAAAACTGCCTTTGAAAGAATATGCACATTCCCTCCTCGATCTTCAATCAAAGGCAACTTATGCAATTTCAAATTCACTTCACTTTGAACATTTTTGTCATGATGATGCTTACCATGTTTAGCCTTGCACTTGACTCAACTCTTTACCAAATGTGATCGCCATTGCCATGCACCATTATTTTTCAAAGCCAAAATTTTATGAAACCCACAAGAATATTTTTTGGAACCATTGTCCTCTTTGTCAATTTTTTTTTTCATTTTATTTTTGACCCCTGCATTCTTTAACGCTGACATCTTGTTCACACCAATGTTCAACAATGATGCATCCTGCTGCAAATTCACTTCATTTTGTTTAACTGTATTAGGAGGTAGCATGTTAGACTCCTGAAATATCTTTCACATGGATTAGAAACCTCAAAGAAATAAGATTTCAAACTTGATTCATATCTTGAAAGTATTTATATGCCTCTACATCTTTATGCTTGAACATTAACAATGAAAGTTTTTTACTAGCATTAACAATTCTCTTCATTTTTCCAACATTCATAAGAGACAAACTCAATTTCTTGTTATGTGCTCTAACAATGTACTCAATCCCTTTTTTGGAAAAATTATATTTGTTCTCACGACTATGAAAAATAGCTCTCATATAAAAAAAATATGGGCTTCCCAAAAAAATACCACATATATCAAGCAGAACTACATCAAGTTCAACTTCATCAAGAAAGTTTGCAGTGATTGCAAATCTAAGTGTGCACTTCCTTGTCACTTGCAATTTTGCATTCTCTCATACCCAACCTAAAGGATAAATGTTAGGATGATGAATGGTCTCTAAATTCAACTTCTTGTAAATGTATTCAGAGATAAGATTTTCTTGTGAACCACTATCAAACAATGTGTCTATCTTGGTATGTTTTTAAATAACTCTAATGTGGAAAAGTTCCATTCTTGTTTTTTTCATTGAGACAACTTGAAGAACTAGTAATTGCAATGTACTTACCTTTCAAACCCATGGCTGTGATCTTTGTTTCATCCCTAGAATCAGAACCTAAATCATGTTTTGTAGTTGCAATTGTCTTTTCTTTCTCCTTGTTTTTAAACTTTTTGGGTCTCATCTATGGATAAAGTTTCCAGCAATGATCTTCATCATGACCATCTTTGGAACAATGCTTGCATGTATGTTTTTCTTTCTCCATCTTGATGGAAGCATTCTTCTTCCATTTTCCTTTGAATTTACCCTTTCCTTTTTCTCCAGACTCAAAGGTGTTCTCACTTGTTTCATCAAAAACATGTTTCCCTCTTGCTTCTAGATGTGTGGCATGTACACAAAGTTCATATAAACTTGTAGGGTTAAAAATGAGAATAGTGTGTCTCAAGTAGCTATGTAAACCTCCAATGTATTTGAGAAAAGTATCTTGAGATGACAAATCTACACCCTATATCAATGCTCTCCTTCTAAACTATTGGGTATAACTTTGCACACTTTGACCCTTTAATTGCCTAAATTTTTGCCAATCCATGATAGCTTTTTGCATGTATGCTAATGGATAAAATTTTCTCTTATTGCAGCAACAAAATCATTCCAAGAAGATAAAACCTTACCATGTTTCTTTATGTCCTCTTGAGTTTTGTCTTCCCACCAAATGAGTGCTGCACTTTCCAACCTTAATGAAGCAAGTTGAATCTCTATCTCATCATCCTTGATCCTTTGTATCCTGCAATACACTTCAAGCTAACAAACCCAATTATCTAATCTTTCATCATTTACCTCTCCATTATACATATGAAATTCAAAGTTTATGTCAAGTTTTAACAATGGAGTTTTACCATGTCCCTTTGGAGAATGTGGAGGTGTTTATGAACGGGTTGATGTAGAAAATGATGATGGCGTTGAGGATGGAGGTGAAGAGAAAGGTGGTGTTAAAGGTGGTTTGTCACCATTCCCTCCATTCCCTTTTGGAGGCTTGTCCCAAACTCCTCCATCTCCTTTTGGAGGCTTATCTCCATCTCCCTTTGGAGGATTGGAGCTCTCTCTTTCTTGCAACCTTGTATTCCTCTCTTCATAGAGAACTTTAACCATTTGTGTCATATCAAAGAATTTTTTTTCTGAAATCCTTCTCATCCTTAGACATATTTTCAGGCTCTCTATCATGTTTCATGACTGGTGAGGCTTCTGGTGAAACTTGAGGTGAAATTTGCAGTGGTGGAGATTGTGGAAAATGTGCTCTCATTGACCTAACTTGAGGAGTTGCTACCATAAGCTTTCCTTCTCCTCTTTTAAGCTTCAATCTTGTAAGCATCAGAAAACACTTGCAACAAAATTAAACCCTCAAAATAAACTAAGAACCAAAGCTCTGATACCAAACTGATATGTATATGTAAACTTGAGAGTTTATGGTGAAAAATTGCAAGTGAAATGTTTAGGGTTTTTACAAAATTGTGTCAATTTCATTAACACATAAGCATGATTTTAAACTCATTTTTGCAAAAAATCAATAATACATCAATACCATAATAGTATACAAAAGACAACAAAAGATGAAGGAGTTCACCCCTCCTGGGCTACATCTCCTGGTCCAACTTCCAATGTTGGGTCTCTTTCATTATGCTAAAAAATATGTGTTTACATCAAGTTACAATGCTCATAATGCTAAAAAAATGTATCCAATGGCTCCATAACAATAAAAAACCCCTAGCTGGGGTCTTTTTGTACTCAAAAAGGTAAAAAAATGACCGAGTTATGCTCCATGAAAGTTTTTTCTGCTAACTGTCCTCTAATTCACACCCACCCGCAAATTGTTCTACAAACTCCGCCTTTTGTGGCCACGTGGAGTAACAAATTCGCCCCGTGCCGACGAGATTCACACTGGTGCGGGTGCGAATTGTCGAACCTTTAATTGCACTCGGTCGATTATGAACTGATAATTTAGCGCAAGTGGCGCAACCATATTCGTCGGATTCAGGGTTTGTTGGATCGATCCTATCGATTCACGTTGACCAAACCTATGTTAAATCTAGGTTGAAGGCATGGATTCCGCTGTGGTTAGACCCCACGCCCACTTAACTGTGACCGTTGCCATACCTGTTCACATGAAACATAAGAAACACTAACCGCTGAGAGTTTGAAAAACTTCGTGCCTAAACATATTAACCAACCCCCATATGCCAACCCTGCTCGAACCTTAGTCAAAATATGGTTAGGTCCTTCAAATGATGGTTTAGGCTGCTAAAAATAACTGTGAAATCCAACCTGCTCACATGTCGACTTGACTGTCGGGATAACATAACTCTGAACTTTGGGTTATGAACTATATTATATGGTTCACGTATTTGATACATTTCACTGATGTTGTATGGTTTAAAACTTTAGGTTTGAATTTAATATATATGGTTGGGGTCGGGGTTAACCCCATACCCTGAATTCCTGCCACATGGTGTGGTTGGGTGGATCGGGGTCCACGGTTAACCCCAGTCTCGACCTCCAATTCCGCTCCTAATAAAATTTAAATAGTATTCATGAACTATGATAGTCAAGGAACACCGGTAGTGGAGGCAGTAGATAGGTTTGCTTCCATTCATGAGGTTGTGGTTTTGAACCCTATGGAGGAAGTTAGACCTCTAACCAAAATTTTGCACAAATGAGTGGAGGCGACATGGTAGCCCTCGATTGGCCCACGTGGCTCTCCCTCATAGGTCCAAGACACAACCAATGAAAACACACCAATTCGAACCAATAAAAATGTGACAAGTGTCATCATACCATTAGCCCACAAAAACACAGTCATATGCACAATCAGATGCACAGTCAACGTACAAACCGCTGACTGGGTGTACCTGCAACCCACATTCCAATTTTTTTAGTTGTTTTCCAATTTGATCAAAACGTGATATCGGGAGCATATGATATAGGGCTTGAGTGAAACGAATTGCGTTGGAATTAGGGCGACGAGATATTCGCTTTGGCGCTGGTTTCAAGCTAATCCGAGCACTTTGAATTTTGAGCATTAAACTGATCCATCGGATCAGAAGGCCTCGCCAACGAAGGTGACGTTTTCCCCAAGCTCTTCACATATGGAAATGGTTGTAGTTGTGCACTAGCGCGTGGAGGTGGTGTGTACAACATTCCATGCTTCCTGATCACAAGTTTGTGTTGGCTCAACAATTGGTAGGGGAATATTACAAGGTTTAAATGGGATGTGAAATGGTGTATCTTGCCCACATTTTGATCACATAAGTTATGCGTTTTGATCTTTAATGCAAAGAAAGGTAGTCCAAATCGAGGCTTTAATTGCATGGTATATCCTAACCGTTATGTAGGGATCAAGATTTAGGAAAATTTGGAATTTAATCCTTTCCTTGTGTGTCGTCACCTTCGGATTCATGGGTCGTTAGTATATATGCAAGGGATCCTCGGGGGAGTCTCACCAGTTTCAATAGCCTTAAGGCTTTCCTTGTTGTACTGCAAGATGAGTTTGAAATGGAAGGAAGTGGCAATCTCTGAGGAGCACACTATGGAGAAAGACCATGAGTGCTAGAAGTACTTTGTGGAAAACTTGTTCAAGGGAGTAATGGGGATTATCGACATATCGAATAGAGGACTGGAGCTAGTGGAGAAAGAAAAGGAAGCTAGGTTCCAGTTACCGAAAAATGCTATGAATGACTACAGATAAAAATGGACAATAAGCTAGCCATTTTGGAGGCTAAGCTATTAATGCTAAAGCTCCAAGTCAATGGGGACTCCCTGTTAGTTGGTGAATATGACATCAAGTAGAAGGATGTAGAGGAAGGATTAAGAGAGAAGGAAACCGAGGTTCAAGATGATTAAGCATAGTGAGATGACATTACTCGCGATCCTACATAAATATCGTAACTGTTGCAAAATTTGGGGTCTCTAAGATTTGTTAATTTTCTAATATTTTTATGTATTGCAGGTATGCACTATTTTTGGGGTGTTTTGTAGAATCTATGGAAGATACAATGTAAACTTGTAATTGAAAAATCCCATAAAGACAAGGAAATTATGTTGTGGATATACTGGAATATGGAAGCCTTTGAAAACACAAAAGCGTGTAAATGGTTTTGGCCATGCATCCAACTTTTATAATACAAATACTATATGTTTTGTTTAAAAAAAATGAAATCCCAACATAAAGATATGAAAAGATTGCATAAATAACCACTATAGATCTATCTTAACCACAAATCTACCAAGCATCGAGAGAGATCAAATCTCTTGCTATGCATACCACTTTTAGAGTACAAAACTTGGAAAAATGTTTGCAACTCAAGAGATTTATTCCCTCTAGGTGCTTGACAAATCTGTGTTAAACATGGATTTCATGTATAGTTTTTCATTTGTTAATTTTCATTTTTAATGCTTAAACTGATACAATGCATTGGAAGTTCCCTTGGACACTTGGATTGTGTAAACTACACAACTTAAAATTTGTAATTCCAACAAATCTTTACTACATTTTAGAAAAATATAAATATATTGAAAAATGACCAAAACATAAATTAGTGAGACTACTAGAAACATTTTAAATATTTTAACCATAATAATTTATTTCCTTTAATTACTGTATATAATATATACATATATGCAAGGATGACATTGAAATATTTTATTTAATATGTCAAATATTTTATTTATGAACCACATTGTCCATATTAAAATGTTTTTGCATAATGAAATATTTTATTTATAATCCCTATGGTTTTTTTTTTATTCATATTTTTTGAATGACACATCAAATTCTATTAAGAATGCAATGAATTACACATCTCTTTTTTATTAGAAATTCAATTATTTTACTTCTAATCACTTCTTCCTTTTCATTGAAGTATTTTATTATGATATATACATACACATTCAAATAGTTTATTTGAGTTTTATATTGCAATATTCATAGGAGAAATATATTGATATAAATTGATATTACTTTACATTGAAATATTTTATTTATGGATCTTAGAGAAAAGGTGAAATATTTCTATCACATGTGTAATCATTTACTAAAGTTGATATAAAATTATATTACTTAACATAAAGGTGAAATAAAACTGATTGATCATAATGATAATAAAATTATTGATGTTTTATCTGGCTCTTATAGTAAAAGTGAAATAACACTGATTGATCACAATGATAATAAAATTATTGATGTTTTATAATGCTTGTATATTCGTTTGTGTTTTTATTATAGCCAACATATATATATATATATATATATATATATATATATATATATATATATATATTAAAGAGAAGAGGTGTCAACTCTTAGTTGAGCACAAACAAATTCACACATCACTCTCACAGTGAACAATTAATACCATTACAAATGCATAACATCTTTCTTTTCTAAATACAAATATGCTTTTAATTATAATTATTATTTTCATTGAAGAAAAAAATACATGAGTTGTCTTTAATGTGATTTTTTGAAAAGTTTTCCAACTTAATTCCAATCTAATTTGTCTAAAATCAAGCATATATTCATTGAAATCAGTTGAAATCAAAAGTTTGATGGGTAAACTATGCACAATGTAAGTTATCGAGAGTGTTGAATCTATATGTGCACTCAAAAAGCCAGTTTAAATAACATAAAACGAGATCTCACCTCAAAATTTTCAGCTAATTCTGACCAGAAAATCCACCAAAAACTCCAAAAAATTGCATTAAAGACAACTCAAAAATACATAATGATGATGATGATGATGGTTAGCTCCATATCAAGAAAAAAATCAAATCCGAAAATAGAAATATGAAAAAATTACATAAATAACAATAAAAAATAAAAAATAATAAAAAAAGCCAAAAAACATTTAAGTTAGCAAATGTGAAATGGGAAAGATGGATGATTCTCCACCTTCCCAAAAATGGGTAGTTTAAAGAGGTGATGTTTGGGCCTCGAAAACAAAGGAATTTCTAGCACGATTTTGACAAAGGGTGATTTTTAGAAGTCCAAGTTATAATTGTCAAGCTTCAAAATTTTAGGTGTTTTAGGAATTTTGGATGATGGTGAATATATTTCCAATATAAAAAAAGATTCAAACACTTCCCAAAATCATATTTTTTTGAAAAAAAACCAAATATTGACAAAAATGACTAACCAAAAAAACCAAAATTTAACCATAAATGACTGAAAAAAACCTCAAAGTAATATGCATTAAAAAATAAAAATAAAAAAAATTAACACCATTCATATTCCAAAAGACTTCACCTCTCTCAACAAAACTATTGTTAAACTGCACGTTCTAGAAAATTATCCCCACGCCGACCAAAAAAAATAAAAAAGAAAACGCATAAACAAACTTGGTTATTAACGCAATCCCATTTTACCTAGAAAAGTAACACCATTATTTACAACAAATCGTGCGCATGTGCATCTGTATTAAGTATCGCCGCTCCACACGGAGGACTCCCCTTAGATTGAGGGGAGGCCGTTGTATATCGACACGTGGAACAGAATCCACGGTTCAAGCAAGCATCCACGTGGCAATTTCGTCCTGTTGCACGTGGTTAGATACAGCGGTAACGGAGAAAAAGATAACGGCGATCTTTTCCGCAGGACGGGCCGGAATTTAGGGTCGACTGTGTAAGAATTACAGGCAAAATATATTAAATATAATTTTTATTTTTTTTGATGACTGAGAGAGGAATGAATGGCGTATGATGGCATTTGTCTCGTCCTGGTCAGAACTAAAAGTTAAAACCCTACTGTTAAATAAATTAAATAAATTTAAATGACTCTCCGCATTTCCACCACAACTGGACTGTAGTGGAGAACTGGGAGCTACTAAATGATGTAACTTTGGCTTTGAAACGTGCGAAGACGAAGTCCGGCTTAGCACCTTGGGCATCTATAATTAGCCGCGTGATTCGAACTCCTGACGTGCTGGGAAGTTTCTTGTCTTTGTTTCGTTAGTCCCCTTCCAGTGGCCTACTTAATTTGCAGGAGAAGAGATGGTGCTGGGCAATGGCAGATTCTCTGCAGGCGAATACTGTAGTTGTCTGATGTGATGCCTCACGGTTCGCACCTCGGACGTAAGAGAATGGACAAATACACAGGCAAGTCCCGCTACAAGTTCTTTTATATGGTATTGATGTGCTGTGCTATATGGTGCGTGATATTTTATTTCCCGTTCTTTACGTTCGAGACTACTACGCACTATAGATCTGAGGAGATTCTCGGCCATGGAAGGGAAAATCAGAATCTTTTGCCGCCGCAGACCCAGGCGCCGAAACCCCAAGCACCGAAACCCTTCCTGAAGGCCCTGAAAACCGCAGAAAACAGCAGTGATCCATGCGGTGGGAGGTATATTTATGTCCACGATCTGCCCGCGAAGTTTAACGAAGACATGCTCAAGGAATGCCGGCGGCTGAGCCTGTGGACGAACATGTGTAAATTCACGTCAAATGCCGGGCTTGGCCCTCCCCTGGAGAATACCGAGGGGGTTTTTTCGAATACTGGGTGGTTTGCGACGAATCAATTCGCTGTGGATTTGATTTTCCGCAACAGAATGAAGCAGTACGAGTGCCTGACGAGTGATTCTTCAATGGCCGCGGCTGTGTATGTCCCCTTTTATGCGGGTCTCGATATCTCGAGACATCTGTGGGGTTATAATATATCTGTTAGAGATGCTGCTTCGCTGCAACTAATGGATTGGCTGGTTAGTAGACCGGAATGGGGTATCAATAAAGGGCATGATCATTTTCTTGTTGGGGGGAGAATAACCTGGGATTTCAGGAGGCTGAGTGATTCTGAGAGTGATTGGGGCAGCAAGCTTCTGTTTTTGCCTGCTATGAAAAACATGACCATGCTAGTCGTTGAGGCCAGTCCGTGGAATCGGAACGACATGGCAATCCCTTATCCCACATACTTCCATCCTGCCAAGGATTCTGATATCATCGAATGGCAGAACAGGATGCGGGGCATGAATCGGCCATCGCTGTTTTCCTTTGCTGGGGCCCCTCGCCCTGACATACCAACATCGATCAGAGGGCAGATCATGGATCAGTGCAAAAAATCGAATGTAGGTAAGCTTTTGGAATGTGATCTTGGTGAGAGCAAATGTCACTCACCGAGTACTATTATGAAGATGTTCCAGGAGTCTGTGTTCTGCTTGCAGCCCCAGGGTGATTCGTATACGCGCAGATCCTTTTTCGACTCCATGTTGGCTGGTTGTATTCCGGTCTTGTTCCATCCTGGTTCTGCATATGCCCAGTATATCTGGCATCTTCCAAAGAATTATTCAACTTATTCGGTGTTTATTCCAGAGGACGACATCCGGAAGAGAAATGTTAGCATAGAGCAGAGACTGCTTCAGATCCATCCCGATCAGGTGAAAAGGATGAGAGATGAGGTGATAAAGCTCATTCCGGCTATAGTGTATGCTGATCCCCGCTCTAAGCTAAACAATTTCAAGGATGCATTTGATATTGCTGTTCAATCTATGATTGATAAAGTTACCAAACTTAGATCGGATATTATAGAAGGCCGAGAAATAGAAGATTATCAAGAAGACGAGGGATCTGAACAATCTGCAAGGAAGTGGGAAGGACTGCGCAGAGAAGGGGAACAAACATGGGATGAGTTTTTCTCTAAGCCAAAGGATGAGGCATCTGGGAAACCTGAATCAAATAATGCTAAACAGGAATCTGCAGGAATTAATCAAGAGAAGCATCAGGCAGAGAAGAAAGCATGAAGTAAGCCAGCGGCAGAGGGTATATACAATCGGTGGGAAGGGTCCAATTTTTTTTGAAGATTAAATTTACATGATTTTTTGGTAGCAGCTGGAACTGGAACTAATCCTCTGACCAAGGTATGTATTACACACTACTGGAAAAGTAATTTGTTAGAACATAGAAGTTATGTGGTCTTCTCCTTGGTTTATTTGACTTTGCTTCTCGGTGTCATCTGCATACCTCAAGTCTACTTAATTAAAGCTCTCTCAGACATTTGTATCATAGTTCAAGTCTATATGGCCGGTTTGTGTGACATTTAGTTCAACGACACTTCGATCATTAGAATATTTTGTGATTGCTTATAAACCAAAAAATTTACAAAGGCTTTTAGTAAAAGATGGCATTATTTCCATAGGTGCACTCTAACACAATCCCAGTAAGAGTTCCACATATGAAAATTGACAGAGTGAAAGAAGAATAAGGGGATTATGGATTATTTATTTATTTTTTACAACAAATATTTAATAGAAATTTTCTTTTTTCTATTCAATGTTGTATGGCTCGTGCATAAGTTCAGCTTTTCATGAACCTTGTTGGGAATTGAACTTGGGTGGGGAAGAGAATAACATTTCTCCCCACCATCCTAGCTACATCGCAGATGATCCATATGAGGGCCAAACATGTCCATATGATCCTTGGTGGGGCAAAATAGCAACACCCATGCTTTATTAACCAACCAAGCTTTTGTTCTCATACACAAATATGTAAAATGTTTTAGCAGACGACAAGCAGAGGTGTGGGCATAAGTTATCAACTCCTTCAAGCTTTTAAAAAAGCATTTGTTGGTATGTGTGAAATGTGAATGCCTTGAAGTTTTGGATGCAGGAAATGTTTTGATATGTTCGCTCCATCATTTTGCAATATTGGCTAAGCTTCAAATGCAATGCAAGAGAGAGACACGACCAAACACTGTCTCGAGCTGAAAGGGTTAAGCTTCAAATTCTGGATGAATGATAGGCTGGGGGACTAACTGTTAGCACCTGATGATGTGACAAAGAAGGGTGATCTGTATTCTCTCTGCTAAAGGCCAATTTGACTAGTGAATATAACCTAGATTTACACTTGTTTATTTATCTTTTGGTCCCTGTTTAGCATGTGGCTGGGTGCATTTCTTGCAGTCTGTGATTGGCATGTGGTATTTGTATTGGCAAGTTTCATAAGTGCTTTTCTTGGCTTATTTTGGTTAGAGTTATCATAACCAGAATTGAATTGGTTGACCCCAAATCAGAAAGCAAACTGTGTTAGAATTTCCCGAGCCCAACACCCGGTATTCGGTTTACAATAATTATTAACTGAACGAATACACAACTAAGTTCCTAACCAAAATATTTAGCGGAAGCAAAATCATTTGATCTGATTCACATGAACATAAATGGATTTCTGCCCAATCAACACTTCTTTATTAATAAATTAATCACAGAACTTACTTGGGCTCCTGTCCTTGGATAATGGCTCAACTGAGAAAATACAAAACTGATCGCCAACCTCTCTACACTCTCTTGGACTGGTGCACATACTCACTGAGAAGCCTCTCTCAATCTGGTGCTGTTGTTGTGTCTTAGCTTCAACACTTAGGCTCAATTTATAACTTTCCTAATCTAAGATTGATGGCCAAAATAAGCACGTCAAGTTAACTGAAGATAAATAAATTTACTTAACTATACTATCTTTAGCTTTCTTTACTTTAATCAAGTACAAGTCATAAATTTAGCTTGCTTTCCATGCATGTCACATGCAACACAGTGTGCAACTCACTTGCACACCCTGTAAGTTGCATGCAAGCTCCTAAAGAGGTAAATCAAGGTCCTTCTAGTCAAAGCACAAGGCTAGAAGTACCTACCCAAGCTACAAAACTCAATACTCTATTAGAGAGGGAGGTACTTCTGGAAGAACCTCCTTCACTTGGATCTTTCTCTTACACGAGTACGAGTTGTGCAACAATGGTGTAAATCCAAGCCATTAGTCACCAAACATACACAGTTTTTCTATCGTGTACAATGCTACAGTCTACAATCAATTCAAACTACATAGTCTTCTAAATCTAGATCCTCTACATTCTCTACATGGGTATGCTATCTTGACTTGATGCCCTTCAAGGTTCAATATCAGTGTCTGGATAATGTGGTGGTAGAAGTGGCTGCAATTTCATCCAGGATAGGGGGCATCATTAATGAAAATTAGTTTTTAGGGTTGGTAATTTTTCTTCATTTTGTTGGGGTTGGGGGTGCAGAGGTACAAAACCTGCCAAACTGGACAA
This sequence comes from Pinus albicaulis, assembly GCA_034641835.2. NCBI lineage: Eukaryota > Viridiplantae > Streptophyta > Pinopsida > Pinales > Pinaceae > Pinus > Pinus albicaulis. The sequence continues at coordinate 162,867,330 of CM076569.1, read as the reverse complement.
AACTAATCATATCTGTCAGTTTTGTCCTGAATTGGCTGGTTTTAACCTGAACTTGCTGATTCAGTACCCAAAATTGGATGGTTCAGGACCAAAACTGGATTCAATGACTGGTCTGGACTGGAAACTTTCAAAACTTGCACAAACCAGCCAGTGGTGATAACTGTGATATCAGACCTATTGTAAATGTTGTGACTAGAGTGCCTTCTTTGGGGCTAATTTTATCTCTTTCGTTTCTGAGGACTGGCGCTACTTTTCAACATGTATATATTGAGAGGGGGTGCTGATTTGTTGACTGGTTCAAGATTTGTTTTCATACATGAAGGGTGTTCCATTTACCCTTGTTTTAGGATAACAATTAAGGTGCTTCTCTTGGACTGATCTAGACTTGCCTTTTGTGCCATACTTAAAAGAGCTTTTGCGAGTTGGAGGGGTTATTTTAGAGCAAATTGTGCCTATCATAAACACTTTTGGGGAACTTCTGCACGTTCATCCTAGACTTTGAGTGCCTAGCATGAGGATTTCTTTTGAACTTCATCCGTGTGTCTAATGCTGTGCTCTTGTTGTGCTATTGGATTTCCTTGTTAACTTTACCTGTTGGTCCTTTGCGGTGCTTTTGTTGTGCTATCATCCTACTTGGAGGACTATTTAATATTTATGCCATATTTGGAAGATACTAACTGCAACATTTGGTTGGCTGATCTCAAATCTTTGGAGATTATTTTAGGTGGTCGAAGCATCTAGCATTTGGAGGTTGTGACACATTTGAGGATTCATACTATCTATCCTAAGGCCTAACCTAGGGTTTTTTTAATCCACACGAGCTGACTGTCTAGCTTGGGCATTCATCTTGGAGGTGTCTGAAGTTTTAGTTTTTTATTGATCCTAAGTTTAGCAACACTCATCTTGGGAGAAAAGTAAACTAATTTTGGAAAAGTACCTCTGTATTTTTATTAGCATTCAAACTTAGCACATGGTTTGGGTTCGAATTTGGGTTCGACAACTATTAAGTTTGATTCGATTTCAAATTTTTTGATAAGGTTTGGATAAGGTTTGCCATTAAGTTTGCCGATATACACTTTCAAAATATATTAATATATTAAATGAATTAATAAACCACTGAGGACATTCAGGGAGTGTTATAAATGTGCTTCAACATTTATTCTGTTTTCTTTGGGAAATATTGCTTACAGAAGCTTACATCTATCCCCTTGATTCAATGACCACATCATGAGGGGTGTATCTATACTATGACAATCACTTAGGCCTTGCACCTGGTCTTATTTGCACGTACTTGTGGGGTCGAGAGAAGGGGGGTGGGGGTGTTGTTTGAACAGATCTTTCTGCATTAGTACAAGCTGGATCGTCATTCATCTTGTTGTCAGACCAAACTCCCATGGAACCACTTCAACATTCAATCTTATTAACCTCACTGTTCAAAAGGTGTTACTATTTATGCCAAATATTTCTAAACAAACCAATCTTTGATCTGGTGATCAGGTTGTGCAGTGTGCTGACAGAAGCTTGTGACTTAGAAAATTTTCCAAGTGTTGCAGGTAATTGCTTTTCTGAACTTGGACTTTCAAATTTTCATTCTGAGGCATGCACCTTCCTGAAATGGATTGTTTTGGAGACCACTGACACTTGTTTGAGCTTTTGAAACGTGGGCTTTCCAAAGTCTGCACTTTGGATATTTTTGAAGTTTGAGTTGGCTTCACCTTTTCATGCGAAATTTCAAGCTTTCAAAGTGACCATGTGTGGTTCATAAAAATGGGCCATTCTAGGTCTCCATGCTATCGTGTTGGGTTTGTTTAAGCTTCGAAGGCAACCAAGTGTTTTGGAAATGGGCCATTCTATGTCCCCATGCTACCATGCTTGGTTTGTTCAAGCTTCCAAGGCAACCAAGTGTTGTTTGGAAAGAGACCTTTCTAGGTCCCCATTCTACCACATTGGTTTGTTCTCTGTTCTAGGGTAATCTTCTTGTTAGAGTGGTTTGTTGTGCTATATTTTATTCTATCATCTTCTCCACGATGAATATCAAGAGTAAGAACTGGTACAAAGTGACATGCCCATTGATGATGAAATATAACTCATATTGAAATGAGTGATTTTTGATGGATTGGCTTCCTGATCATTCAATTATTTGCTTTAGCTTTTGTTAGAAATCATTCTCTACCTTTCTCTTTCTCCATCTGGATAATTTGAAGGTAATCATGAAAGCTACATAGAAAAAAGAAGAAATAATTGGTGCTGCATTTGAAATGAAGTTGGAAATTTGTATGATCATGTCGGCTGAAATGCAAATATTGGCACTTGCTTGAAACGAAGGTTTAGAATCTGAAGTAAGCAGATTAGCACGTTCCTTGCAGGACAGTTCTAAGAGAGTCAGCTTTTGTATACTATATTTTAGATCTGTGTATGAAATAATTTGTCCAACTTGTGTTTCAGGTCATTCTATTCAAATCGTCTCAATTTGACTTACACTTGTAATCATTATTGAAATTTATTTTTGTGAACCTTCTCTTCTTTCATGCAGACAGGTCCAAAATTGTACTAGAGTACAAACATTGCATGGATGACTGGTATTTGTGCTATGCTGCAAACTATGTTTATTGGATCCGCCTATAATGGATCCAGGATTCGTTTCTGCAGATCTCGATCTGGATCTGCTCCAACACATTACTGCTATCAAAGTACCCAGAAACATTCAATTTTTCCTATAAAATAGGTTTCTCCATCTGAAATTTGCAAATGGGTTTTTCATAATATTATGCATTTCTGAGTTTGTGAGAGCAATTTGGAGCAACATTTATCATTTGGAGATCTGATGTTTCAATGTTTCTGGTTCATGTTTTTTTTTTTGACTATATATATATATATATATATATATATATATATATATATTTATATATCTGCCAGGCCTATTACCCTGTATTGGGATCTTTGTGTTTTCAAATAATCCGGAGGATCTGTACCCATTTCTGATCCATTTCCTTGCAACTTAGGCTGCAAGGAATTGGAAGTTAAATATATATATTGAAAATGTAATAAACAGTTGCAAGGGTCTAGTAAATTAAGAAACTAGCAAGAAAATTCAACATGCTGCGATTGTTGTGGTATAGTGCATGTAAGGGCATATACTTCTTTTGCACTGGATATGTGATCCATGATAATCACATCTTCTTGTAACCTGGTTGTTAAGAAGTTCAAACAGATATCAGTGCAACTTGTGATGATATTGAGTCTTCTAAAATTTTGCTAAGTTGAACTAGTATCCAGAAGTTTGATCCAATGTGTTTTGAGTTGAAATACCGAAAATAATTTAGATTCTGGTTGTTTCCTTGTGCTTTTGTTTGCATCTAAAATGAATGTTCTGTCAAAGGTTGATTGCTTTTGTACAAAATTGACAATTTACATTGTTCTATACTAATCCTTCACTCTTTTGTTTTTGTCAGGCCTACATTTTAGACAATCTTCAAACATTTGCATTCCTGAGTAGTAGTTAGATGGTTCGAGAATTGTACATTCTTAATATTAGCGGATTGCACCCTTCAAGATTGACTGGAGGTTATTGCGGTTGGTTCAGTGGGTACCCTGGTAAGGACTTGGCTGTCATAACGTGGGCCATTGTCCTGCTGATCATTTTTTAATTGTATCATTGTGCATATTGCAATTCAATAATGTTTCATCCTATTGAGGCACTTAATTATTCACAATAATGGAGATTAGGAATCGTTATCATGATGCTGGTATCAATTTTAGACTGGTAGATTGTTTTAATGTAAGCTGCCAGGAGTTTTATAGGGCTCAGGAACACTGATAAACCTTTTTGTAAGTGATCGGCCAAATGATGAGGCTGATCCTTTGTCAATTACTCCTTATTTATTAAAAAATGGGCAATCGAAGTTTCATTGGTTTTTTTTTTTTTAAATTCTCTATCTCATTAATGTGTTTGCTTTCAATTGACCAAGTAATATGTCCATGGAATTATTGTAATCCTTTCAAGTGCTCTTACAGTGTGGTTGGATGAGATGTGCATGTACTATGATGTTAAATGTTAAATGTGTATAAACACTCGAGGTATGATGTTAAATGTTAAAAAGAAGAAGAAAGAAACAATGTACGAAAATAATAATAATAATAATAAATAATAATAACAAATCAATAATCGACTAGCATAGATCCGTCTTTAACCCCAGATATTTTAAGCAATAAGCGGTAGATCCGTCTTTAACCCCAGATATTTTAAGCAATAAGCGGTTGGTGCCTTGCTTACTTTTTATTCCCCCTGATGCCCTAGAAGATCAAGCTTTAAATGTATCTAATACTAGTGTTAATAATTTTTTAATGCAGAAAGTATGCTTTAAATCGTGTCCTTCGAGAAAACTACCGAGCAGTTTTGTAATTTGATGGTATGTTGAATTTTATTTCAAATGTGTTTGCACTGTTAATGGGAGATCTGATCTCTCTAAAGCATACCGGGTAATTGATTTTTTCGTATAAGGGCTTAACTACATCAGCAGATGGGCATTTTCTTGGGAGGCAAATGGGTTGAGTCTTGACCCTTATAGCAGAGAGCTGGTTCTCAGTACGGTTATTCTCTTGCTCTTGTATCTTCCTGCTGATAAATCCTAGCAGTGCCACGGAATGCGAGTCTTATCAAATTTTGAGAAGATACTACAGCTCTACGGAGTTTCTATAAATACATGCCATACTTGAATTGCGATCTCAACGTTCATAGAACTTTAAAAAAATAACCTAAACAAAACCCAGGTCAAATAGATTCTACAGAGCCAATGAGAGTTCCAACCCTTAACTGTTGGGAGCAGAGAAAGTAACTGCTGTGAAAACGCTTGGCTTACCTTTTCACTGGATTTCTAAGGCAAGGGCATGATAAACACCATGTTTTTTGAACCAAGCTTGGAACCTGAGAAATGGTATATGAGCCCTTGATATGACAACGCTAAATAGGAAGCAACTTCGGCTATACTTGCAACGAATCTTTGCCCTTTTAACAACATAGGACAACGCATTGAAGATTATTGAGCGGGTACAAGATTTCCTTGCCACTGCCCTGTGTTTTTGCGGAAAATAAATGGCTCGCGGACGTCTTTTTTTTTAAAATTATTTTACACAAAAACATTTTACTATGGTCTGTAGTGGTTGAGATAGGGCGTCCCCAAGCTAATGATCCATGTTCAAACCCGGCAGGCAGAGAGCCTAGGGTTCCGCTAAGTTCGTTGGATTTCATGTAACGCATTAATTTTATGAAAGAGCAGCTTTTTAACATATTTGGTATTAATGAAGGAGCAACTTTTTAACATATTTGGTAATACTTGCTTGATACAAGACGAAAAAAAGACAGGGAATACTTGATCTAAGTGTTTGAAAATGGCTTTGTTCTGATTAGATGCAAAAAAAAGATGGTCCCTTTATGAATGAATGATATTTTTAACGTCCACGATACTAAAAATAATTTATGGGACTACCAATGTTCTTGTTTTTTGCTTTCTGTAATTCAATCTTTTTTCTACTCAAATTGATGATGAGTTGACTCAACCTTCTAACAGTTCCCTCACTGAAAAGACAATGCAATGGAATTAATGATAACATACTGCAGTAATTGTACCTAATGTGTCTGAAAGCATCACATTCCAAAATGAAATGTTTTTCTGATTTCATTGCCCCATAAGTGCAAAAAGTATACACCCTTTCTTCCCAAGCTTCTTTAGATCTCTTCCACCGTCTTGTTTCACACCGAAGTTGATGCAAGTTAGTTCTTAATTGAGCAATAAGAATCTTTGCTCTCCACGGAATGCTAGCTCCAATGTACTCTTTGTGTTGGAGATCACAAGTGGGGTTGAATTTTTGAACATAGATTTCTTCTTTTGACCCAACCTTTTTACCCATATACCCTTACACAATTTCTCCAGTACAAAATTCTTTAGCTTGCTATTGTGGAACATGCATTAAGGTAAATATTCCATTTTTGCATCCATTTGTTGTTTTCTCTCATCCACGATTTCTTTCTTTCACTCATGCTTTTATTGAAGATAACTTTCGGCCATTTACATCCCTCCCATTTGCTCAATTCTTTTTAAATACCTTATAAGACACACCATAGCAATTGCTTCGATGGGAGCCGCCCCTGTTTCACTCAACATTATCTCATAAGGAATTGAACGTTTTATTTTGAACTTGCTTATGATCAAGTGTTTTTGGATTTTTTCAATTTGTTTCCATTTTGAAACAGGGACGCTGCTAACCCACAATTCTCACCTATATAATATCACTGGACAAACTAGGAGTCCAAAAAACACTTTAATCGTGTTCCAATCCCATAACTCTGTCTCTCTACATCTATTTTGATGTGCTTATAATGCTTTCCAGCCTTTTTTTTTCTTCCGCAATCCTCCCAATTAAGCTTCTTGTTGAAATCGATCTCGAGGTACTTGTATTCATTTACTTCTTCAAGAATGTTGCCTTCAAAGAAGAACGTATGCTGGCTTTGCTTCCTTTTATTAGAGAAAATCATTATTTTGGTTTTATTGGTAGTGACTTGCATTCCCACTGCTTTACAAAAATGTTCAAGGGCATATAGGTGCATCTTCAATCCATGGGCCGATTTAGCAACAAATACATGATCATCGGCCTATAGAGGAAGCTTTATCACAAACTCCTCCAATCGAACACCATCCTCATTGTGCAAATTTAGCCACTCTTCCAATTTGTCAATATATAAACCAAAAAGGTAGGGGATAATGCAATCGTTCCTTCTTTACTTTTGGTAATATTTTTATCACAAGAATGTGGCATTCGGTTTCAGTTTTGGGTGGTTGATGTTTTATTCACATAATTTGATGACATGGGCTTTTTGATTCCTTGAAGTTGGGTGAAATTTAGAATTTACCTACATCTATAATGGTTGAATTAATGTGTTATGGTTTCAAAGGGCACAACATTAACTCGAATTCATTGAATTGGTGCATCTCTGAAGAATGAGTTACCATAGGAAGATATGGTTTTGTTTACTTAGTGCGTTGTCTGTGTAGTGGAAGCACATGGGAGTTGTTTTTAGTGCGACTTTTTGGACTTTCCATGTCGGAATCATGCCAAAACATTTGAGATGAAATCTTGATTTGTGTTATTTAAATTGGTTTTTTTAACTATATATATGGATTCAACACCTTGAAAAACTTCTAGGGCATTTCCATTGTGTAGGGGTACCCATCAAGTTTGTGATTTCAATAAATACCTTGGGGATTTTAGAGAAATTAGACCGCAAAAATCCACCAGAAAAGCTTTCAAAAAGTCTCACTAAAAACAACTCGATAATCATGTATTGAATTAATGATAAATCATTTGTGGATGTAACAATTTCTACAGCTACAAGCATCCTACTTTGAATCTAAAAATGTGGCCATTTTCAGCTGATACCCTAGAGTTTAGGGTATATCATTTGTTGATGTAGCATTTTTTATGGCTGCAATCATCTTGCTTTAAATCTAAAAATGTGACCATTCAACAAATATAAACAAGTAATATATAGATGCATTTAAAAACAAATCATGGGTCAAAATATAAAAAGGTAATCTAAACTAAATCCGCCCCCTTAGGTATATAAGAGAAATATGATAAATTCACAATATAAAATAACATAGTATAAGTATCAACACAAAATAATGGAACGTAAGCATAAGCAAATGACCCTTTGACAGAAAAAAAACACAAGTTCATACATATCGAACAACACATGTAAACATCAAATATTCACTGAAATCATCAAAATATATGATAAAAGTATGATATATTCACAACATAAAATATTGTAGGATATACATAAACAATGGCCCTTTGACCCAAAAACACAACATATAAACATCGAACAACATTTAATAAACATCCAATATGTTTTTCATTTACAAACCATCAGAGTAGCATTTGCATACCTCTCAAGGATTTCACAAACTGTATGCTTAATAACTAATTCAAATTATTTAATAAAATAACAATCTTTGTATTTTAAATTTGTTAAATCAAATTATTTAATAAAATTACAATAACAATCTTTGTATTTTAAATTCGTTAGATCAAGTTATTTAATAAAATTACAATAATTTTTTTTGTATTTTATATTTTTCAACACTGATACTTCTATTTCTACATTTATCTACTACATGATTATTATATTGTTTATTAGGTTGACATATCCATTATTTTATTGGTTGATATGTTGTTTAAAAATAGATGAATTTAAACACAATCATGGTTGAAACTATAAAAATGTAATCTAAACTAAACCCACCCCCTTAGCTATATAAGAGAAATATGATCAATTCACAATATAAAATAACATAGTATAGTACCAACACAAAATAACGTAGCGTAAGCATAAACAAATGACCCTTTGACAAAAAAAACACAAGTTCATACATATCGAACAACACAGGTAAATATCAAATATGTGTTTTTTATCACTGAAAACCATCCATATATATAATAAAAGTATGATAATTTCACAACATAAAATATTGTAGGATATACATAAACAATGGCCCTTTGACCCAAAAACACAACATATAAACATTGAACAACATTGGATAAACATCCAATATGCTTTTCATTTGCAAACCATCATAGTAGCATTTGCATACCTCTCAAGGATTTCACAAAACTGTATGCTTTAAAACTAAATCAAATTATTTAATAAAATAAAAATATTTGTATTTTAAATTTGTTAAATCAAATTATTTAATAAAATTACAATAACAATCTTTGTATTTTATATTTGTCAACATTAATACTTCTACTTCTACTTCTATATTTGTCTACTACACGATTATTATATTGTTTATTACGTTGATATATCCATTATTTTATTAGTTGATATGTTGTTTAAAAATAGATGCATTTAAACACGATCATGGGTGAAAATATAAAAATGTAATCAAAACTAAACCCACCCCCTTGGGTATATAAGAGAAATATAATAAATTCACAATATAAAATAACATAGTATAAGTATCAACACAAAATAACGTAGCATAAGCATAAGTAAATGACCCTTTCACAAAAAAAAAACAAGTTCATACGTATCAAACAACACATGTAAACATTGAATATGTGTTTTTTATCTCTGAAAACCATCAAGGTATATGATAAAAGTATGATAAATTCACAACATAAAATATTGTAGGATATACATAAACAATGGCCCTTTGACCCAAAAACACAACATTTAAAATTCAAACAACATTGGATAAACATACAATATGTTTTTCATTTGCAAACCATCAGAGATTCGCATACCTCTCAAGGATTTCACAAAACTATATGCTTTATAAGTAAATCAAATTATTTAATAAAATAACAATCTTTGTATTTAAATTTGTTAAATCAAATTATTTAATAAAATTACAATAACAATCTTTGTATTTTATATTTGTCAAACACTTATACTTCTACTTCTACATTTATCTACTACATGATTATTATATTGTTTATTAGGTTGACATATCCATTATTTTATTGTTTGATATGTTGTTTATATAAATCTCTGGACATTGATATATTGCAAAATATAATATATTGTTCAAAGCATTGATTGATACGATAAAGAGTTTTGATAGCCTTGAGGATTATCTAAAGTGCCTAAGGATTATCCAAAATAGTGGGTGTTGTTGTTAGGATGATTGTAATATGATGTACTGTGTAGGGCCTTGGTGTAGGTATTATAGGGTTGAGCATACTAAATTCTATGTTGCCTATTTTATAATGGACAATATAGACAGAAGGGGGTAAAATGTTTAAAAGGTTCTTGGTGCCTTATTTCCAAAAGATTTTCATGTCAATTGATATCAATCACCACTTTGATGTTGATTGATATTTTGAATCATATTAGCAAAATATTATACAAAATTCAATTGTTAGTTTTTATAATATCATTTCATCAACCAAGATCATTAGTTATAACTTATTAGTTATAACAACCAAGATCATTTTAATACCTGAGCAAGTTAGTTTTAGATGTTGATATGATTTTTTTTCTTGCAAGAGTGATTTACTAACTTGCAAGTAAGATTTACTTTCCTGCAACATATATTAGACAACGTGCCTTAGTTTTTTGCAAGTGCGGATTGGATTGAAGTTGTGATAAGATTATTGGGTGACTTGTAAAAGCATCTTTATATCTTGAATTGTGACAATCATTTAATTTCTACAACTTCAAACACATTCATGATTGTATTAGCATATACAATGCAAGACAATTCATAAATTCCCCATGAACCCTAGGGTGACAATTAAATGATAAGAATTTTGGTTATCTCTCTAAGAAATTAGAAAGTAAACTAAAAGGCCCGTCATGGCATCATTTCCGGGGAGCCATTAATAGTGCAATCTTTGTTATGTTGCTTGATTTTTTATTAGTGTTATTTTAATTGTTGTTATCTAGCCACTTTCATATTTCTTTCTTTTAAGATAAGGTTGATTCATTGTTCTAATTTTTCTTTTTCAAAATTTTGTTTTTGACATAATGACTTTTTAGATGCTTAGGAATAGAGATCAATTTGGTAGACTTTTTAAAACTGTCCATCAAACTAACAAGGCAGATCATTGTCGAGGCTCAAAATTGATGTATACTCGTTGTCAATTGATCACTTTGGATCCCTTTAAACTCTCATTTTCGCCCAAATGTAGTCATCCCTTGTGCATAATTAAGGAAAACTATGCTCAAAATGGTATTACAAGGTAAAACATTGTTTATTGTTGAAAATATATAGTTTTGAATGCAATTAAGGAACTAATCTTAACTAGGGCCAGTAATGAAGCTTATGAAGCAGGTCCCGTAACCTATGTATGTTCTTACGACACCCCAAGATGCTTTTCCACCTGTCGAACTGAATCCACAGTTGACAACAAGTGCGTAGCTGACGTTCCACATTGGCAGTCAACCACAAGAAAGATATGGCGAGATCTAAGGTTTTTGTATAAGAGTTGTTGGACAATAACATGACCAAACCCTCTCAAGTTTGGCATTTAGTTATTTCACAACTCCAAATCCGTATAGGGGTTGTTAGACGACCTGCATTTTACATAGTTTAGGCTAGAAGTCTCAATGTTATTTCTATGTATTTTGTAATGTATAGAAACAAAGACTGGCCTTTGAGTTTGGTTAACAATGAGGTCAAACATTGATTTCATGTTGTAGATACGATCTTGTTGGATCATTGGGTGCACCCCAACACGTGTTTATATCGATATAATTTGTGGAGTATAATAAGAAGAATGTTGTTGATTGATTTTATGAATTGTGTATTAGATATGGTGTGATTTGAATATATTTTCATATGGAAACACCATTGGTTGGAAAGGGCTCACCAACCCAACACATTTCCTCTTTGCATCCCTGTATTTCTATGTAGTGTGGCATGATAGCTAGGTTCTGGAAGTAACAATTTCATTTGCTTTGAGTTTGTCATACATATGTGGTTTTCATATTTGATGTGAGTTTATTTATTGATGTTCTCTCTCTGGTATATAGATAGCATGAGGATCAACTCTACATTGATTGTATATGGCCTGTAACTCAAATATTTGTGCTACAATATTTATATTTTGTATTGCATACATAGATCCACTCTGATAACAATAGTATTTGACATATTGATTTTCTCTATTTATGTAATATGAATCTAGTTGATATATAACATGTTATATTCAGTAAAACAATCTCAAATTCATGCAGTGGGGCTTCTCTTGTCTTGGATAGCCACATAGTTGTGCTCTAGATTGTGTTTTGTCGATCTAGTATTTGTAGAGATGTGCATGGTGTGATGGTTTGTGTTCTTTAAATTCATGATTGATTGTACTATGTCCTAGATTTCTCTTAAGTTTGCAGGGGTAAGATTGACCACTAAAAGATATATCGAAGCACTGTAACCTTTCTTGACCATGGAAATTCATTCATTTCCTGAGTGAGAAAGACTACAATCAACATGAAAAGGCCCTGCATTGAATGCCCAGTGATCACACCTTAGTTAGATTTCTTGTTGTATCGAGTAGATTAATAAAGTTGTCCATGGGAGGAAACCAAGTGCATTGTAACTTTACATGGAAGATTGATGTATGAGGATGAGTCATTATTGAATACGCTGTGACATGTGAATAATCTACAATAGGTACCCAATTGACTACAGTCCTTCCAAAATTCTTTTTTTGATCATATTGTTGCTAAGTATAGAGGTAATATTTGATGAAGACAAGATCTAGAGACAACTTGTAGGAACTTGGTTATTCTTATAGAAGCAAAGTGTCCTTGAGTCTGTTGTCCATAGAGAAAACCTCTTATACATGATAGAAATCCCATTATAGTAGTTAGATAGTAGAACCATTAGTGTTCATACATCCACACATACAATGTAGTGCCTCTAAGCTTACGCTCCTCGATTGACATATTTATGTTTTGAATTTAACGTCCATAAATTCACCCAAAATTTTGGTGTCATTGTTGGGGAGGTGATCGAGAGATAAGAACATTGGTGGTATGATTTTTCTCAATGATCCCCTAACATTTGAGACTTGGATGAGTGGGAAGTTAAGATGGGAGGTAAGAACCCACATGACCACTTTGGTGAGTCCCATAAGCCCTTGTCGTGTTGCTAAAATCATGTTTCTTTCTTTCTTATTATTTTGCAAGTGGATGTTGTTAACTAGTAGAGTAAAAAGATAACTTGTCGATGACAAGCACCACAAGCTTGTGAGTGTGGTTTGATTTCTATTTGTTGATTTGAATTTTGTTTTCCTTTTTTAGGAGTTGCATGAGTAAATGTAAGTGTAAATATAAAAGGTAGAGGTAGGATACATACTTCTAAAACACCTCCTAATGTTAAACCGATGGTCGATGGATCTTCTAAGAAGGATCAGGCAGGCATAACCTTAGCAAGTAGCTCAAAGGCCCAAGTGAAAACAAAGATAGAATCCATGGGTTATCCCATTTAATTTACATGGGAAGCTACTCTAGCTGGGGGATCAGAACCAAAAACATAGTCAGAAGTTTATCATAACCATGATAGAGAGACCGAATTACCCTTGGATACCGAATTTAGTTTTCTTGGAGGTGGAAATATGGTAGAAGGAGAAGTAGAAGTTTTCGTAGAAGGACTAGAGGCAAAGGAAGAGGTAACCTTTCGATTATGTATTGTGGATCCTAATTTAGTGGTCCAGATGAAGAATATTCCCCCATCAATACTGCCACACTTTTATGGTGAGAATACAATGAAACGTTTCCCATCCATACTTGGCTATTTATCAACGAGAAGATTAGGAAGCAACACAATTGAATGCATTGGCACCAAAGAAACCTTGGAAAACTAGATCCTCAGGTATAACTTCAGATCATATACCTCAGTCTTCTCATCATATTTTTGGATAACAACATTAATCTTAGTTTATGGGTCCTCCTATGCCTTGGAAAACATATGTTCTACAACAAGTTCAAAATCATCCATGGAAATAGGGATGGCAAGGGCCTCCTTATAACAATATGCCTGCTTTTTCCTATCACTTACCACCGTAACAACAATACTTTACACCATGCATATAGTGATATCTAACTTGACCTCAAAATGAACAACCTCAATTAATTACATCGCCACAATAATCACAACTACCACAACCACCACCTTCCCAACCTCCACTACATACACAATTTTCTGCTTAGTCGATTGCTAACCCCAATAATAATAAGACAACTCAATATGTTTTTAATTTTTAATTTTTCCCCTTCCCTACATATTTGATCACACTAGTTGGGTTGCAAGAGATCCAATTTAGGTTATGGAAGATTCTTAATAAAAACAAGGACTCTCCTATTATCATTGAGGAAGAAACAATGGAGGAAACTCCTAATCAAACAAACAATGATCCAATAAATAAAAAAATTTCTCCAAATTCAGAGTCTTTTCCATAATTTAGTGTGCCTCCCTACCCATAAAATATGATCTGAGAATAGCCTATTGAGCGCCCTGAATTTGTGTCAAAGTCCCCCTGTTACAAGATATTAAGGATATTCATATCTATACTAAGACTATCAGGGAAATTTTCCTTAAGAAACTAGGGAAGACAAACTATTCAGTTTATTGGTATAACAAATGACTAAATGTGAAGACGAGCTCTTATGGAAAATATATGGATCATGGCAATCCAATTGTTTCGGTATACAGTAACAATACCATTGTTTCAAATGTTTTGACAGATGTCATGCTACAATTAATGTAATGACACGACAAACTATGGAACAATTGCAATTGTCTAATCTTCTTCCTACACCCACAATTTTAGAATTTGGTGATAGGTCCAAAATAAAGCATGAGGATGTATTGGATGATGTAATCATCCCTTTAGATTCTTGGGAGTATCTTGTTATTGCAGATGCTTACATTTTTTGTCACTATGGAGATATGCTCATTTCAAATAGGGAATCAATAAAGAAAGTGACCTTATAACTCCTTGACAATTCCTTTCAAGAACTTGAAGAAACCCTATGGCTTAATAATATTAATAGTGATGAATATAATGTTCAATCAATTTCTTCTATTGCGTAAATTGTACATTTTAAAGAATGCACTGAAAAGAGCCGGGTTCATGACTTTCCTGTAAATCTAGACCCCTTAAAGGATTTAGATCCACTAGATCATTTTTTTGGCCCATATTTTCAAGAAAATTGTAACCCAAGCACCTCGACATCACTACACAACTCTATATCAACCATATATTTACTAGAGTTTGACACTACTATTTTTGAGGTTAGTGCTTGCAAATCTCCATATATAAATTCTCAGTTGGATGCATCTCAATGATAATAGGTAATCAAGATGTAGTAGAAACATACCGATGCTTTCGCCTAGAGCTACGAGGACATGAAGGAAATTTCCCTTGAAACTTGTCAGCAAAATATTTATATTCAAGAGGGTGGTTCACCTGTTAGGTATCCCCAAAGGAAAATGAATCCAAACCTTAAATAAGTTGTCAAGGAAGAATTGAAAAATATTTTAGATACCAACTTCATTTATCTGATCTTAGAGAGTCAGTGGGTCTCTCCCCTCGTCATAGTCCATAAGAAAATGGAAAATGTCAAATTTATGTGGGTTATAGAGAACTTAATAAAGCCACCCTTGAGGTCTATTTCCCTCTCCCCTTCATTGATCATATTTTGGACACATTAGCTGGTATAACCAAATATAGATAGCGCCATAAAATCAAGATAAAACAAATTTTGAATGCTCGTGGGGTATATACGCCTATAGAGTACTACCCTTTGATTTATGTAATGCTCTTGCTAATTTTCAGAGAGCAGTCTTAGTTATTTTTTATGATCTTACCCAAGAATGTGTTGAAATTTATACGAATGAATTTTTTTTATACAATGATTCATTTCCATAAACCTTGCAAAATTTGGGAATATTTTTAATTAGATGCCACGAATCTAACCTTGTCTTGACTAATATTAAATTTCGTATAATGAAAGTTTCATGAATCATCCTTGGCCATCCCATTTTTAGTGTAGGGATACAAGTTGATCTCGCGAAAATCAAGGTTATTCTACAACTTCCAGTCCCAAAATTAGCATGGAAGAAAAAATTAGCATGTAAAAACACTTTTCCAAAATGGTTGCTCCCTTATATAAATTACTCACCAAATATGTTGATTTCTCTTAGAATGATTATCGTTAAAATGAGTTCGAAATAATCAAAGATAGGCTTGCCAAGGCACCTATCTTAAGAGGACAAAATTGGTCCCTCAACTTTCACATCTTTACATATGCCTCAGATACAACCCTTAGGGCAGTTCTAAGACAAAAATAGGATCTAGTACATTAGTAAAAATCTAATACCTAACGAATTCAATTACACATTCACTGAAAAGGAATTCTTAATCGTAGTTTATGCGATCAATAAATTCAGACATTACATCATTGGATATGAGGTCTTTATCACACATATCACTCTACTATTAAATTGTTAATGAAAAAACCTATAACCAATGGTAGGGTGACTAGGTGGCTAGACTATGCCATCTACTACATTAGTAAAAATCTGACACTTGATGAATTAAACTACATGGTCACTAAAAAGGAATTCTTAGCCGTAGTTTATGTGATCAATAAATTCAGACATTACATCACTTGATATGAGGTATTTATTCACACATATTTCTCTACCATTAAATTATTAATGAATAAACCTATAACCAATAGTAGGGTGACAAGGTGGCTAGGATTACTACAATAGTTCAATGTTATTACTATAGATAAATGTGGCAAGGATACTTTTGTATCACATTTCCTTTATAGAATTGATAATGAAGGACACAACTTTTGTAGATGACACTTTTCCTTATGAACAATTATTTTCTATGTCTACTAACTTTAGGTGGTTTGCAGATATAGCCAGTTATATAACCATATGTAAGTTGCGTCAACATATCTCTTCTAGGGAGAAGCACAATATTGTCAGAATTAATGCCTCCTACTCTTGGGTTGGAGACACTACAAGGAAAATATCCTCTAGCGGAGGTTATAAAGGAGGTTTTTAGTGTTATAAAATTGGCCAAAATTGTCAAAAAAACATTGCTACAACATCCATTTATGGTTACGGAGGTTTTGGCGAAGCTTTTAATGGAAATTCAACACAACTAAAAAAAATGGGCGGCCAGAGGTTATTATGGATGTTTTTTTCATTGGTGTGCTACTCTGGCTTGAACACACCGATGCGTACATATAGAAGGAACCCCGGGGCAGTCAAAGGAAAATGCACCGGGACGTTAAGGTATAAAACCACACCGGGCGTAGTGTTGGTGATACAACACACAAGACCGTTCTAATTGGTCTTGGGATTTGTGCAGTGCCCATAGGTTGTATCAACGCACCGGTGCGTAGACTTATAGAAAATCACCAGTGCGCAATACCACAGAAAGGCACCAAGATTTATAATTGGTATCGGTATTCGTGCGGTGCCCATAGGTCATACAAATGCACCAGTGATTATAGACACATAAACGCCCCAGTGCGCAGTATCACACAAACGCACCAAGATTTATAATTGGTATCAGTATTCGTGCGGTGCCCATAGATCGTACAACGACGCTGATGCGTATAGACACATAAACGCACCAGTGCGTCGTACTGCACAAATGCACCGATATTTTAATTGGTTTTGGTGCTTTTTTGGTGCTCATAGGTCGTAGAAACGCACCGACGCGCTTCTTAATACAAACACACTGGTTTACAGTTACTGACATGCACCAATTTTCATTTTTTATTTTTTAGAAACATCGACCTGTGATAGTGCAATTATTGTGATTATTTTAAATTCATTATTCATAAAAAATCGACACATCTTATAACAATATTCATATTAATTAAATTCTTATTAATGCATTTGAATGTGATGTTTGGATTAATTTGTTATATCATATCATGATTATTGTGGTTTTTTAAAATTCATTATTCATCAAAAGTCAACACATATATATTTCATAATGATATTCATATGAATTAAATTTTTATTAGTGCATTTGAGAACGACAATGGAGAACGCAATAATGACAATAGAGAACGCAATAGAATAAATAAAAAAATATTTTATGATATATAATATATATGAATAAGATAGTCTTTATCATACAAAATGGGACAGTTATTGGTATCCCTTTGTCTTTCAATTAGGACACTATGTCCATTACATTAAAACAAATATCTGATTTCACAGACATATTTCAAAAAATACAATGCCTTGCTTTGATATCCAAACATAGTGATCATCATTCTTCGCTTGAACTGCTATCACTGCTAGAGTTACTTCCATGACTTGGGTTATTTTCAGGAATGTTTTTTTCACGGCGTTGATTGTTTTCTTCTTCTTCACCTTCCATCTACAAACATAAAAATAAACTGAAATGAGTGTATATACATTGGTGAGAATAATGAAAATTTCAATATTAAATAATATACATCAATGTAAATTGAAAAGAAAAATGACGTACCATAGCAACAATTGACTCATAAACTATACACATTCTTTCAAAACCATGTATCATGCCATCTTTCAAAATTTCATCTATTGGCACAGCTCCATACTTTGTTTCCTGCAAGTTTTATACCCCATAACAAATCATATATTTAATATAAAAGATGTTTTTGTTCTATTAATTATAGACGGAGCTAAGTAAAACAAGATCGATAGATGTTTACAAATTCCACCATTAATTTCTAATATGCCAACATATACTCACAACCCATATTTAACCCAATTTCAATCAATTCGTCTGATGGTTGTTCTTTGTATGTTATCACCTGTTTGAAGAAATTCAATGATGATTTTTGTAAAAAAAAATTAAAAAATACAAAAATGAAATTTAGTTAAGTTGTTATAAGGAAGTGAAAATTACTCACAAACTTAGATATCAACCCTTTTCTTCCTTGTCGTCCTGTTTTATGTGCTGAATGGGTTCCATTTTCTTTTCTTTTCTGTAAGAAAATTCTTGAGAATTAATATTTAATGCTAAATTGTTTATTTATTCTACCTAATGATCGAAAAATTCAATGATTACATATTACATTTGAAGCACGTTGTTGTTGAGATGGCTCCTCCTACGATGCAATTTTGTCCATTTCTTTGACCATCTCCTCGAACACATTTTTGGATATTCCTACTGGCATATTTCTGATATCAGCTCTTTCATCTTTTGAGATTTTCATAATCTTCCTGAAAATGTAACATGACAATAAAATATTTAATTTTTATATTGATATCTGAAAAGTAAATATAATAAAAGTGATATTTATAAATAATTCTAGACAAAAATTTAAAGGAATATTACTTTTTCATTCATTCTTTTTTGTTGTTGTACGTTTTTGCTATTAAAAGTCTGACATGTCTCATTGAACAATTCTCTGGAAACTCTTCCTGTAGTTTAGATAAAATTTGGTTATTGGAATCATTGGATTGATTTTTTTGTGTTATAAATGGAAAGAACTTATCTATATATATATTCCATTAGAATCCCTCAAAATTTTGTAAATTTTTATGATAACTTCAGCACCACTCCGGATGAGCTGAGAGCACAATTCATTTTCATTTGCATGTTCTATTTTTTTCTTTTCTTAGAACAACATTCCTTTTCTGGGTTGTTGGTCCCTGTAGAACATTAAACAGATGTGAATTAATAGACTGTTTGACACATGCTATCTAAATTTTTTAAGTATATTATTAATGATAATTAAAAAAAGAAACTCATATTGGATCGGTAGTATTTTTTCATTCACCTGATTCATCCTTTTGCAATTTTTCCATTAAGCTTTTACGCTCTTCTGGTCCTAGATCAGAAATAATCTGATCGAGCTTCGTCATTTTGTGGCTCTGCATGATACACAATAAACAATACATATTAGTTAAACTTACATATAGTTCAAAAATAATATTTTTTATAAAGAATTTACAAAGAACTTGCCGTTTTTTCTTTTCTTGATGTGTTATCAGTATTTTTGTTACTTGATCTCTTGTCAGTCATTTCTTTATCAATCTAAAACCTGTACCATATCATTCATTAATATATTTATAAATAAATTGTCAAATTTTCAGGTAAAAAATAAATCTCAAGACATCGGTGCGCCTTTCTTGATGTACGCACCGCCGCCGGTGTGTGGGGGCATTACTAATGCACCGCAAAAAAGTATAATAGACCATATGGTGCTTGGGGTATTACAAACGCACCGCAAAAATAGTGTAATAGACCGTACGGTGCTATCCTCGTAACATGGAGCACTTGTGCCCTATTTCATATATGGCACACTGATTTAAAAAAAATGTTTTCAAATTTTTTATTACACAGTACTTGCGCGGTGCGCTAGGTTACGACGGGCGCATTGATAAAAAAAAATCCATTTTTTCCAAAAATTCACACAATGGCCAAATGGATTGGGATTTGACTATGCAAGTCGTCCCGTGGGTTGGATGTCTATCTAAAATGAAAAACCCTAATTCTGAAATCACAGAAACAGGGAGAAGAAAGGGCAAAAACAAAAAAAATTAAGGGTTTAGAGTAAAAATGGATAAAACTGCAGAAAAAGTAAAAAACTGCAGAAAAAAGTAAAAAAAATAATCAAATTTAATTACGAGATGGTTTGAAATTATATGATACAGGGTTTGAATCACCAAAGGTTTGATTTTTGATTGTTTGAATACTTCTGTTCAAATGTATTTCGCTGCTCTACAGTGCCCTCGTGCTCTCTTGCTCTAGGTATGTCTCCTGCAAATATTTGGCTGAAAATTTTAGAAAAATTAGTGAAATAATGAAAAGTGTTTAGTATTTAAAGAATTATTTTATGAAATTAGATTTTCGAAAATATTTTGCCGCCCATTTTTCAATTTCCCACTTTTTTTTTCACTTAAAGAGAGTTGCGCTTTTTTTATTTGCGTTTATTCGTCACTGGTGCGTCACTTAATAGCACTACACTGGTGCGTCGTTTTGTAACACCAGCACCAGTGCGGTTATATGTACAGTAGCACCGATTTGCGGTTAAGGCATCGAAATGACTTTTAGGTGTGTACACCAAAATTTAGTGAACTCCAACCATAGAAATTGAGAATTATAATTTTGTTTATTCTTGAGAATTAGAATTAGAATTAAAATTGAGAATTGGAATTGGATAAATTCTTGATGGAAATAACTATTCTTTCAATGCATTTTGTTTATTGCAGGAGGTCCCCACTGATTATGTGGAGAGAATGCAATGTGGGGTGTGTGAAGATGCAATACTACAGGGCCCAAGTGGGCAATTGTGGCATGTGAACCTGCTATAATTGGCACTTAACTATTTGCAACCAATATGTTTTAGAATTATATAATCTGCAGATAGATGGATGACCTGCCATCAATTAACACATATTATCTGCAAAATGGTAATGTTCTGGGAGAAATGACAACGAGTCCTTCATTCTGCATTTGTTAGCAGAAGAAGATCGATTTTCGACTAGACGAAGCAGTTATTACATATGGAGTCAATTGTTTCCCATAGAAAATGAGTATAGGGTCGAGCAGAGTAAACACATTTCAAAATAGGCTATTACATAAGTTTTTCCAGTGGGAAACTGATTTGCAGGTGGAAATATGGTAGCTACAGGTATCTATGCTTTTCTTCCCACAGAAATGGTCACTGGATTTCCATTTATAATACAAGCAGAATTTTCACTGGTTTCATCCACAGGACCACAACTTAGACAAGTTAGAGATGCCATTCAGGTTCAACTGAAAGCCTAAGATGTGATTTTATGCGATGTCAACTTTGCCGGTAAAGCTCGGACAATACTCCCAGCTGCTTTTAAACGCATTCTAGAGAATCTCTCTTTTTAAACCCTCGTCTTTTCAAACCCTCATCTCCTCAGAAAAATTCTTGCCTGCGATTCGAACCCTCCGCTGCTCCAATACTGCACTTTATATAATAACCCTATTCTGGTGCGCGCTATTTTATAGGCGCACCGGGGCGGTTTGTAAGATCGAGGTTTTTGTTTTGGTGTGGTGTTTTATGACGCACTGGTGCGGAAGCGTTCTGAAGCACTGGTGTGTATGAGTAATAAGATGCACCGGTGCATGTTATGATGATAAGCGCAACAAACTGGATAAAGTTTTTTTTTGTATGTAAGATCATAATAAAATAATGATAATTTTAAAGTACATGAATTTATTTGCATTATTTTCTAAACTTTATTATGTTACAAAAATTCATATTATTCTAGATTTATTATTTTTCAATTATTTACAAATTTACAAATTTAAATATTTTAATAAAATCATTTCCCATTAATACAATTAAAATTTTACTTTTACATACAATTAGAATAAGAATTAAAATTACAACAATTAGAATTAGAATTACAATTTAATTTTACATACAATTACATTTATAATTTTACATACAATTAGAATTAGAATTACAATTTTACAATTTGTCATATATACAATTAGAATTAGAATTAGAATTACAATCATTTCACAATAAATTAAATATTACAATTACAATTAAAATTTTACATACAATTACAGTTAAAATTAGAATTAGAATTAGAATTAGAATTACAATCTTACAATTTCACATATAATTACAATTAGAATTACAATTACGATTTTAATTTTACATACAATTATATTTACAATTACAATCATTTCACGATTAAAATTTACAAATATTTTACAATATACAATTATAATTTTACATATATTTTACAATATACAATTAGAATTAGAATTACATTTACATTTACAATTACAATTTTACAAATATTTTACATAGAATTACAATTAAAATTACAATTACAATTTTAGAATTTTACATACAATAAGAATTAGAATTACAATTTTATAATTTGTCATATATACAATTACAATTAAAATTACAATTACACTCATTTCACAATAAATTAAATATTACAATTACAATTAAAATTTTACATTAAATATTTTACATACAATTACAGTTAAAATTACAATTACATATACAATTACAATTTACAATTTTACATACAATTAAAATTTAAATTTCAATTACAATCATGACATAATATTTAATAAAAACATTTAATATTAAATTAATTAATAGACATCATGATCATGATAACCATTGTACAAACATCATATTCGACTAAAAAACACATTCAAACATCAAATTAACATTATATATTAACATCATCACAACACAAACATCAAATATACATCTCATGTGAAATAACTCATGCTATCACATGCACATCTATCTACAAGCTAAAAATTAAATGAACATATCTAACATGACCTAACAATATACACATCATGATGATCACCAACATGTAAATTAAGTACAACTGCAACATGAACATAAAATACATGGACCATAACATGACCTAACAATATACATATCATGATGATCACCAACATGTAAATTAAGTACAACTGCAACATGAACATAAAATACATGGACCATATATATATATATTAAAAATATACAACTGTAATATAAATGTCATGGATCAGCTGGTGGTAGTACAACATCAATAGGCGCACTACTAGTGGAGGCCTGTTCAGTCAATGGTGCAGCCTCGATGGTCGATGGTTGAGCCTGCTCATGATCATGACTAGTACTGGTGGATGGATCAACTGGTGGTAGTACAACATCAATATAAGAAATATTAGTGGAGGCATGCTCAGTTAATGGTACAGCCTTGACGCCCGATGGTCCAACCTGCTCATGATCATGACTAGTACTGATGGATGCTGTAGGTTGCTGATTACTGGACGTGGCCGATGGTCCAGCCTCATCTCCATGATGACTGCTAGAAGATATTGGAGCCTCATGCTCATCAAGTGCATCACGAGGTGAAAGATCATGAGATGAGTCGCTGCTCGCGGACTGTCCATCATGTACTGCGGCTCGACCACGCCTATAACGTGTAACAGTCCTCCTCAGTCGCGTAACAATTGTCGTAGCTCCTACGACATGCTGCATTAGGTTGTACATGTCACGCGGCGTGCCT
Source organism: Pinus albicaulis (assembly GCA_034641835.2). Taxonomy (NCBI): domain Eukaryota; kingdom Viridiplantae; phylum Streptophyta; class Pinopsida; order Pinales; family Pinaceae; genus Pinus; species Pinus albicaulis. The sequence goes on along the minus strand of CM076569.1, from coordinate 162,843,769 downwards.
CTCCAAATCCGTATTAGCCTATCATTGGCCTGTATGTCTCTTTAATGAGCGGGATTGATGCTCTCCTCAACAATCAATGCACTAAGTTGGTCGCCCAACTCCATCCTATATCGAGTATCAGGTCTACCACACCTAGCAAAAGGTAGTACTGGCGCACCAACACGAGGAGCATGTCTCTCTCCACCAGCCTCCTGATCATGATCCTCGGCATCTGCATGTCCTAATCTTCATCAGGATCCACATCTGGATCATGTGGTGGTTCCGACATCTCCTCGCCATCAAAAGAGCCAATGTTTGCAAAATATATACAAGTACACAACAATAATTAGACAATTTCATTACACAATTAATAGAAACTAGTTAAAGAACATGTTAGAATAAATATAAATAAAACAATAATATTACCTCTATCATCTAGTGGCTCATCATCTGTGAAGAGGATGTTGGAACAGCCTCGCCAATCCAATCTATCATAAGGACAGGGGACCATAATGAAGGGATGCAGCTCATCAACACTGGCTAGTAAGTCCAGTGCATCATGCGATATCCTAGCTGGAAACATAGTCTCTCCCCTCTTGGGCATCATCTACCCCCACATGTGCATCCGAGCCTCCAACATCGGGCTACAAGGCTATCGAACAAAAGCAGGCCTCATCTCTAGAAACCTCTCAAAAAATAAATAAAAAATCTTTGAAGCAAAAGGGAACTTGACCCTCCCTTGTGCATGAGCATGACATCTATCCAAGGCCGTAAAAAACTGCCGCAAAAAAATGGAAGACCAATTGACAAGTCGTAGCTCCTGTACTAAAGAATCAACATAATATAGAAGCGGGCAACTAATGTGTTTCCCGTCACTGGTGTTGTGTGAAATGGTCGAAATGAGAAGTGAGAGGCACTGCACGTGCTGTCTACCAAATGCACCAATACATAATTGACCTCCAGGGACTTGAAACTTTGAAGGAGACAATACATCTGCTCCAATGTATACCCGAGAGTAAATTAACTGACTCCCTACTACAAAACCAGCTGGAACCTCTGGAAACGAGGGAAAATCCACCCCTCTCCTCAATAGCCCTGTAATGAAATAAATATCCTCCTTAGTGGGTGTGTACCACTAGTCAGGACCAACCTGGAAAGCCTGTCGGTGGGCATTCTACCTGCAGATAATATGTCTCAAAAAGACACTATGGGCCTTTAGGGAAGTAGCCTCCTCATAGAACTTGAGGAGGCCTACCTACCTTAGGAGCCTCTGGGTATCTGCTGTAATAGGGCAAGGGTATGCATCTCTCTCCCTCTCTCGTGCCTCCCACTGGCGAAGCATGTCATACTAATCCGCCTGTTGTTGCTGTTGTTACTCCTCTTCTCTCTAAATCATTGACATATTAAATAATTTTTTTATTATTAAATCCTAACTTTTTTTTTATTAAATCATACATGTATTTAGGAATATACATATATAATTTTTTTTGGAAAAAAAAATTAGACCAATCGGTGCGCCACAAAAACAATCATGCACCAATTCCGGTGTGGCTGTTTTTTATAAAGCATTGGAGGCGGTGCCCCAGATGACATAAAACGCACTGTATGTGGTGCACCTTAAATTTTTTCAAGCCCCGTTGACTATATATGGTGTTAGAAGAGCGGTGCGCTGACTAAAATATACGCCCCGATGCGTATGGTCGTGTCAGCGAACCAACTTCCTGACAAATTATATAGTCAATGGTGTGGTCTTTTACTCGACTGCATCGTTGACCCTGTCAGAATGCCGAATGCAGTGCGTTGATAGATACCGGGGTAGATATATCTGTCAACGCACCACGTTGCTATTCCCATGGTCAATGATGAGGCCAGCTAAATGACCGCATCACCATTTTTTTTTAAATTTTAAAATAATTCGGGGCGCCTTTCGGTACCACCCTAGAAATGGTGCAGATACCATTAACACCGCTTGCGGTGCGGCTTGTAAACTTTATAGGCAGCACCGCTTACCGGTGCGAGCCAAACAGCTCATGTGCACTGCGCGATAAATTTTTTTCTTTTTCTTTTTTAATGGTTAATTTTAAGGTTATTTCAAATTCTAATCCACTAGAAAGATTAATTATGGAAAAACTAGAAAAATACCTATACATTTCGCCGTTGAGGAGAAATATTGGTTGTAGAATTTGCAAAAGAAAATTTGCCCACCATTTTTCAAAATGCAAGCTGGAGATTGGTGGCCAATGCACAATAGCAATGCGTGCAATGGGTGCAATGGGAGCATCGATGTCAGGGCAGCTCAGAGAAGGAGAAATTGCACCGGTGCTTGAGAGCTCTGGAGTACTGAGAGAAGTGAAAAATGCGGTTTTTTGGCCTTATTTATTTATTTATTTAACCCTATTTCGGTGCGCGAGGTTTTATAGGCACACCGGTGCAGTTTCTTAAGAATGCACTAGGTGGTTTCAGATTTGGCGCGTTGTTTTATGATGCGCTAGGGTGTTTGCTTAATACCGCACTAGGATATTTCAGTTTTGGCGCGGTGTTTTATGACCTACCGGGCTGGAATAGTCTTGAAGCACCAGTGCTTTACAGTAATAGGACGCACTGGGCATGTGTGTACGAGGCGCACGGTGTCCGGTTTGCCAATGTTTTGTGCGACTGGTGCTTTCTCTTGTAGAGCGCACTGGTGATTGAGAGCAGAAAAGTGAAGAATGTAGTTTTTTGGCCGTAAATAATAATAATAATAATAATAATAATTATTATTATTATTATTTTTAAAATTTTTATTTAACCCTTTTTCGGTGCGCATGTTTTATAGGCGCACCGGTGCTGTTTTATACGAACACACCAGTCCGCTTCTGTTTTGGCACGGTGTTTTATGATGCACCGACACGGAAGAGTTTGTGCGCATCGGTGCCTTCTCTTGTAGAGCGCACTACTAATTGAGAGCTCTAGAGCACTGAAAAAAGTGAAAAATCCAATTTTTTTGCCGTATTTTTTTTTAACCCTTTTCCGGTGTGCGTGATTTATAGGTGCACCAGTGCTTTTTCTTACGAATGCACCAATTAGTTTGTTTTTTTGTGCGTTTTTTTATGATGCACTGGTGCGGCTTCTTAATACCACACCGGACGTTTTCAGTTTTGGCATGGAGTTTTATGATGCACTGACGCGGAAGAGTTGTGATGCACCGGTGCTCTACAGTAATATGACACACCGGGCGGGTGTGTACGGAGCACACGGTGTCTGGTGTGCCAATGTTTTGTGTGCACCAGTGCTTTCCCTTGTAAGGAGCACCGGTGCGATGTTTAATGATAAGTGCACCGAGTGGAAAACATCCGCAAAACCCTCTGCCCGCCAACCTCCTCTAGTAACCTCCATAGAAACAGATGTATGGGGTATTTTTACAAGGGGTTCCTCAAAAAAATCCGCAAGAGGGTATTTTCCTTGTAGTGAGAGGGTCTCTTCCATACCAGACCTGAGTTGATCATTAGAACATGCATATGAAAAGACCAAATTTTTCATATATTGAGAGCTTCCCATGATGAACCATACAAGGGAAATTTCACCAACAAATTGACAAATTATAAAGTCCATTCCAGATACTATTGTCCTACTCTTTTTTAGGATGCCAAAGAGTATGTTTGAAAGAGTGATAGTTGTTAGTGGATGGGCCACCCTGTGCGGTACGATGAAATGCCTTAGCAACTGCAAGTACTTATTGAACCATTTGAAAAATGGGCACATGATTTCATGGGGCCTATTACTCCAACATCCAAAGAGAAAAGGTATATCTTGGTTTTTACATATTACATTACTAAGTGTATAGAGGCTAATGTTTTTTTTCATGCTAATGAGCAAGCAATTGTTGATTTTTTATTTGAGGATATTTTCACTCATTTTGGTGTCCCAAGGGAGATTGTAACAAATAAAGGAGCACAATTCACTTTAAAGCTTGTGTTGGCCATTATATAGTAGTACAAAATTTTGTACCAGAAGTCTTCACCTTATCATTTGTAGGACAATTTCCAAGTGGAACCAACCAACAAAGTCCTAGAGGCCATTTTTACCAAAACAATGTAGCGACATTATAAGGAATGGGAAAATTGGCTTCTTGAGACCCTTTGGGCCTATAAGAATACATGGAGGAATACTAGGCACACTCCATAGGAGTTGGTGTATAGTAAGAAATTTTTATTGCCAATTGAATTTAAAATGAATATATATAGGATTGCAACTCATTAAGGTATGAATATATCTAAGGCACAACAACAAAGAGTCATCCATCTAAATGAATTGGACGAGATGCAACAAAATTCTATTCAACAGACCACTCTTGTCCAATATCAGATAAAAAAGTGGCACGATAAATTCAACAAAAGGAGGTAGCCAAGAGATTGGTCTCTCCTCTTTGATTGCAAGTTCCAACAGTTCAAGGGGAAGTTCCATAAACGATGGCTAGGCCCTTATGAAGTTTAGGATGTCTATGAAAATGGATCTGTAAAGATTAAAAACATTGATGGGTAGGTAACTTAATTTTTGGTCAATGGGAATAGATTGAGACTCTATCAATAGCTTGTTGATTGGGAATAATTTGTTCAAAAAGTTCTGCAACAATCTAGTTTGGAAGTGCTAGGAAGGGAGGACCCCCAACCAAGTGTAACTTCATTTTGTTCTGTTCTTCGTATGAAGATCAGAGTAGTTATTTGGATAATAAGACAGAGTTACAAGGACAAAGATCAAATCACATTTTAGAGGAAGCCTCAAATTTTAGCTTGTTAAGCATGATAAGAACAAAATAAATGTTAATCGTGATTTCATAAACTCTAATTTTGGATGGAAGATCCACCATATTCCCAAGATGGATATGAGGAAGTTTGATGGCAAGGATATCTTAACATGAATACTACAGATGGAGCAATATTTTGATCTCTATAATGTGAAAAATGCACAAAAGGTACGCATTAAAAATTTACATGTAGAACAAAAAATACTTTAAAAGGTCATAAGTGTGCCGAGAAGAAATTATTTTACATAGATTGTGAAGAGGAGGAAGAAAACGAACAAGAAACTTCAAAAGAAGAGGATATACACCAGGAACTAGCCCTAGATAAAGAAGAAATGAGTCCAACCATATTCTGTATTGCATTGGCAGGAATTACCATTCCTAAAACTCTCGAGATAGAAGGACATATCAAGAAGAAAAATTTAATAGTGTTGATTAATTCAGGCAGTACCCATAATTTTATTCATTATAAGGTAGCCAAGGAATTAAATTGCTTCCTATACTGAGCACTAGAGTGTCAAGTGATGGTTGCAAATGGAGGGACTATAAATTGCTCTAGAAAATGCCATAATATCAAGCTAACCATGGGGGAATATGTATTGAATAGTCCAATGATTTCCATTTCAATGGAAGGCACTGATGTTGTACTAGGAGTACATTGGTTACAATCTCCGGGGACAATAGATTTTAATTTTCAAGAAATTTTCTTGAATTTTTTTTCGGAATGAAAGGAAGTTTAATTACGGGGTATCGTAGGGAAGTCGGGAAAGCTAATAAGCTCTACTGTCATGAAAAAACTTTTGAAGAAAGAACAACGGGTTGTAATTGCACATTTATTCTCACTGGAAGTTCCAACATCAAAATAATCTATTTTTCTAGATCTCCAAAAATTCTTGGAAAATCATTCCAAGGTGTTTGAAACTCCCAAAGGACTCCCACCTATTCGTGATCATGATCATGCTATTCATTTGATTCCAAGAAGTGTTCCTCCAAACATCAAGCCTTACAGATATCCTTATGTCCAAAAGAGCGAATTGAACATATGATTGTAGAAATGTTATAGGCTGGTATAATTCAACCTAGTCAAAGTTATTTCTATGCTCCAGTAATATTGGTGAAAAAAAAGGATGGATCATGGCACATGTGTCCGGATTATAGGGAGCTCAATAAGCTCACTATTAAAGATAAATTTCCCATTCCTGTGATTGATGAATTATTGGATGAATTACATGGAGAAATTTATTTTACCAAGTTGGATCTTCGTTTAGGATATCATCAAATTAGAATGAAGACTGAAGATATTACGAAAACAACATTTCGAACTCATGAGGGTCATTATGAATTTTTGTTCATGCCTTTTGGCCTTACCAGTGCACCTTCTACATTTCAAGGGTTAACAAATTCCATTTTTAAGCCCTTAGAAAATTTGTGTTGGTATTTTTTGATGATATACTAATCTACATTAGGTCTTGGAAGGATCATCTTCAATATGTTGATAGGGTGCTCAAGATATTGGTGACGGTGGAGGGAAGGTACCACTATACCTAGAACAGACATCAACTAGACTCAGTTGGACTTTCTGGAGGGTACTCTTCACTTCGAGATGGCACAAGTGGAGGGACATGCACTAGACTATATCATTAAGCAGGTTGTCGGGGTAACTGTTCCAACTGTCGATTTTTCCACATTAAAATTCTACGACATTGGATTTTATCACCAACTAGTGTTTTTAGTGTGGAAGCATACTGTTTGTATGTGGTTTGTCTCTTAGATTTTGTAGGTGTGTGTTCAAATCGCTTGTTTTCTTAGTGGCCTTAGGTTTATTTTGTTGAAACATTTTTTGATTTTGTGTGTTAAACATTAACCGTGGCTGAATTAACGAGACACTCTCATAGAATACAGAGGAAACCCCCTGGGTATACACCAAGTCAATTAGAAAATATTAAATCTGAAAGAGGTCAACAATCAGGAACCAGATCTACTGTACACGAGGAAACATCAGTAATTATTCATCTCGATTACAAAGTAAATCAACCTCAGAGAGAAGAACAACCAGAAATTTCGAATTAATCACAGTTGAGTCTGCAACCGGTGAATTCTCAGATAGTGAACTTATTTAAGCCGAAATATTTGAACCTGAAACTGGATCTAATTCATCTGAGTCAACTTCGAAGTTCATAGCCCAAACCCCTGGTCGCCCTCATTCACCTCGAGTGGAGTTTCGCATCACTGAGAACCTTCCTCCTGGTTTGATTAGAATCGAAGTGATTACTGACACAGAAGAAGAGATTGTACTTCCTTCGCGTCAAGAATATTTAGATCTAAGGCATAATGAAGCGATTTACCATTATAGCCCTTTTAAATCGGACCCTTGGTATTCTCAGTTAACCAACTTTCTACATAATACTAGTCTCAATTATTCACCACCCCGCATTCCTTTTTATTCCATACCGAGAGGGAGTTACATGCCTTCATCAAACATGTCTGGTGAGTCATCCATGTTTTGTTCATCGCCATAATTTTTTTTGCATGGTGGTCCATCAGTTCCTACTGGATACTAGTCGCTGTCTGGTACTTTCTCAGGAGCATCTCCCTCTTCTAAAAAAATTACACAATCAACTGGTCTTAATGAATCTGATACCGAAAATTTAACAATGGAACAAGTCTATATGATGTATGGAAATATTCCTTTACTTGACCCTCAAGGTAGCAATTTATTGCCTGGAGGGCAGTATACTCCTCAAGGACAACCTCTTCAAGGGCAGTACCCTATACCAGGGCCACAACCACTTCAAGGGCAGTACCCTATGCCAGGGCCACAACCTCTTCAAGGGAAGTACCCTAAAATAGGGCCACAACCTATTCAAGGACAATAACCTCCTTTGGGGCATCAATTTTATCAAGAACAACAATCCTTTTAAGGAGGTCAACCCTTTACTGGAAATTATCTGAAAAATTATCAAAATTACGTTCCAATACCTCTAGTTGGTTATGGTCAACCTTACGCACCACAACCTTTAATGGGAGATCCTTATCCCAGAGCTAACACAATGTGGAACCCATCGTTGAACCAACAGAATTTGCAACCTACTGTGAAAGTACCTTATAATCAACCTGGTCAGCCAACTGGTCAATTTGGTTATACCTAGATCCAGCAACCTTCCCAAACTACACTTCAAATTTCACCTCAGGTATATGTACCTAGTAGTCAGCAAGTTGGTTCGAGTACGCCAAGAACTGTTGTCCAATCTGCTATGAAAAATTCTGTTCAACAACCAAGTACACCTATCCCTGGAGTTTCCCAAGTCCCTATTGCTACAACCCCTCAAACAACGACATCAACTGTATCACAGGAAATCCCCCAAGTCATTGCTCATCAACCTGGACCTGTGGTTTAGTCTATTGTTCAAACCTCTGCAGGACAACCTGTTATAGCTACAATTCCAACAAGCCAACCTTATACAGGTTAGTTTGTTAATCAACCGTATCAAGGGAAGTTTCAATATGGACCCATAAAACAAAATCCAGTCTACCAAATTCAACCATACCCTGGTTATACGTATCAAATACCAGCTTAACCTTAGTTTGGTATGGCTAACCCTGGATACCCCAGAGGTATTCCAATCCCATCTGCACAGGCTATTCCAAGCTACCCTGGATATCCTCCTCTGGGTACTAGTACCGTTCCTCAAGGTTATCATTTTTCTCAACAAGACCCTAACCGTCATTTACCATTAATTGCAACTTTAGACTTCTCAGATTTGTCGCACCTCACGAACGATCCAATTTATTATCTTCCGTTTTGGCCTCCAATGCCAATTAAGTTTCCCAGTGACATACCTAAGTTTGAAGGAAAATAAGGAGAAGACCCCTCAAATCACGTGATGACTTATCATCTGTGGTGCACATCCAAATCTTTAATCGATGATTCAATTCGATTGATACTTTTTCAGAGAACATTGATAGGCTTAGCTGCAAAGTGGTATGTTGAACTACCACATGGCTCTTTCAATAATTTCAACGCGTTAGCAACAAATTTCTTAACTCACTTTCAGTTTCTAGTCCGTTACAACAATGGCACAGAAATCTTAAATTCATTAAAACAAAGTACATCTACATACATTTCAGATCACATACATGAATGGAGACGTAGACGGTGTTTAGTGAAAATTTTCATTCCAGATCGAATATTGGAAGAATGGTTCATAAAATCATTAATTCCAAATATCACCGAAGACGTAGCTAAGGGAGGCGTTGTTACAGAAGAATAGGTCATAGCTCAAACACAATACTTAGAACTTGTATACACACAGTCTGGTACTTTATACGAAAAAATTCCTGACTTGCCACACCCAGGTCAAATAACTCCAACTCCTTCTGGTTCTCATTCTGTAGACGGTGTAATTGGTACAGTTTCTATTAACAAGAGTAAGAAGAAGTCATCCAAACCTACTTCTCCCATAATAACTTTACTAGATTCACCTAAAAGAGATTCTTCCCTTGAAACTTCTGCTGAAATTCATGTTGTAGATTCATCCGCGACTAAAGCTAAAACCAGCAATAAGAAAAAATAAAAGGATAAAAATAAACAAAATACATCTCCTAAAGAGAAAATAGAAAAGAACGAACCAACTGATGAAAAGCAGAAACCTCGTTATCCTTGTCTTATCTGTGACGAGGATCACTATACTAAAGAGTGTCCACATCGGTCTAGGGTATCCAAAATTTTCAAAGGTTCACCCACACCTGCTGTCTTGAAGGATCCTTTTCCCACTCAAGATAGTAAAATGGTAGGATATTCTTCCAATTCATCGACATATATTTTAATGATGTCTCAGGTCATGGTTGCGACACAACCTCAAGACTTAGGAACTAAGAATATTATAACTGGTAAAGAGACTGAAAATTCTATTCAAACACGAGCCATACCTCCTTTAGTTACCAAACCGCTTCAAATCAAGAAACCTAATCCTGATCTAGTGATTAAACCACCTACTAAAGGTGTACTTTGAAATTCAGCTTTTAATCCACATGCGAGAGCTGCTCAGAATTATAACATTGTTGAAGATTTGGCAGTACCCCCTTCAGAAATGTCGCCCTTAGAAGTGCTACAATCACTTCCATCACAAAGGAAATTACTATTACCGGCTATAGGAGCTATTGATCCTCAGGATTCGAATCTCATGGTCTTTCATCTTGAAAATTTTGTACCTAGACTTCCTCATCAGATGGCTTTTCAGATTCCAGTATTAGTCAAATCAAGATGAGTTTTTCGTATTGTAATTGATGAGGGGGCTGCTATAGGGTAAAATTCTTGGGTTGTTGGTTATCTTATATCCCTCTCAGGGCTTTCCGGTGCCCGAGGCAGACAGTAAGATTAGCTGTACAGTTCACAAAGATGGCATATACATGTTCATATTAACTTAAAACAACTTGATGGAATGCGATAGAAAATTACCTCTTTGACGATATTGGAGTCCCTTAGAGAGCACTAGGCAGCGAAACAGGAGTCCTTCTTCATCGACTCCAAATCTTAGTCCTGCAATCAATCAAAGCACTCGCGTAATTTCTAACACAAGATATATCCTATCAATTAAGCCAATATATAATGAACCTTTAAATTATGCCTGTCTGAGCCATTCATATCATGCTATGTAAATATTCAAACAATAATGACAATATTAAGCATTGAATGGACAAAACAGATACAATTCTATTGATTTTGAAAGAGGGAGGATTACAACCGTCAGTTGTACCAAGCCCTCCTCAGCCTTCCAATCTCTCTATCTCTCAAGTAGTGAAGTCTTAGTCAACAAGCTCTCTAGGAACCTCTTTGACTCTTGGCCTTCACACTATAACACTATTCTCTACTTCACAAGTATTCAAAACGTTAGCAATCCTTTGACCTTCAACTAAGAGCCTTCAGCTCCTTTTTATAGGAGAGGGAGAAAGCCATTGTTGCCTTTCTCTTTCCATTAGTTTGGAATAGAAAAAACTAAGATGTTTCTTTAATCTCTATGCTTTTTCCTCCTTGGGAGTTCAGTCTTTTATGGTAGTGACCAATAATGAATTGGTGCTTTGCAGTTTCCTTTGTGAACTGACTCTCTTGTGAGGGAAAGCCGGAGATTCAAATCATTCTCTGCGGGTTTTTCCTTTTTCAAACTTAAAACACGGGTAACGCTTCCCTCTAGTGTAAACAGAGCGTTGCCCTAGCCACTAACGCGGCCCATTCACTGATCAGCTGCGTTATAACGCTCTTGTGTTGTTATAGAGAGGCGTTACTTTGGCAGAAATAGGTTTAATTTAGGTCTTTTTATTCCTTCCATATTTGTCTTCTCCTCGGAGCTAACGAGGAGGTATTTTGAACTGTAACAGATGCCCCCTAAAGTGTGAGGTCAGAGATGAAGACGATGGCCGAAATACTTTATAATTTGTGTAGAGATAAAGAGATTGAAAGACTGAGGAAACATGAAACAACAACATATGTCAGAAAATATAGTATCTGCCTTGAGTCGGGCATTCCCATGCTCAGTAGCTTAAACAACATGATTTCTCTAGAATAGAGATATGAAGAATTTTTCCACCGATGAGCACAATGTGGAAGTGTATATCATAACAGGATCAGGCTGAAGAAGTTGTCTCCATAAACAATATTGCAACTTGGGGAAGTAAACACAACTTTAATGATGTAGCCTTTGCCCCAAGGTCTTGACCGCCGATTCACTTAAACTGCATATTCCTCAACATGTGAATGAAGGAGTTGTCATCGAACATGTGAGAAATCGTCTGATTACCATTCAATAATGAAAACTGTTAACAGACGCGAAGGCGGCCACCGATAATGATGATGGTCCTTAAGATGCACAGTACAATCTAGCGAGTGTGAATAAAATGAGTTGAAGTTGAACACTCGTAGAATCATTTGACCAGGAGCCAATGATGAAGACCCCTGATCAAACACAAGACTACCTGCCACTGATTTCTGTAAGTATCCGGGTACTGATGGGTTTCTGGATCAGCTTCCTAGATAAGATGTTGAAGTTGATAGGAAGATATCTATTGAAAGGTAGGCACTGAGGCATCCTACGTCAGTCAACACGAAACGAAAACCAACTGATGTTTTTTATGATTTGAGATAATGAAGAGGAAATGGGGATGTCGGACGACAAATAATTTCTGGCATAATGAGCGGTTTGGTTGATAACATGAGCAGTAGATAGCGAGATCTGTTTGAACAATAGAAGGCACTTTAGCAGGGTATTAGGCAGCTGAAGCTTGATGAACACCAAAGAGTGTGTTAGGATTTTACTGGTGCAGGGACACTGGGAGATGAAGGCTAATACTCATAGATGGTAGGGTTCGGCTAACTGCGAAAGAGTTTTCTGGGAAGTGCCATGTTCAAGAATTTTGCTGCCAAATCAACCTTTTTGAAATGTAACAGAGGTAGTATCCATTTTGTCCAAATTTTTCATATTTAGAGAGTCTGAAAAATGTCAGAAAAGACAACTCTGTGCCCCGTCTGATTAGGGTTAACGAGTCCAGACGAGTAAACTTGGTGAATTTTTCATGTTTAGAGAGTCTGAAAAATATCATAAAAGACAACTCCATTGGGGTAACTTTGTCATGTCTTGATAACCGGGCATGGCAAAGGGAGAATAGTAAGCCCGAAACAGTTCATTTTCCATAAGTTAGTCCATCGAAACCGGAAAAGTGAGAAATCTATGTTCGATGGACGTCTACCTCATTTTGTTATGAGTGCAAGGAGACAGAGTAAACTCAGTACTCTTTGTGAAATTTTAACGAGTCCAACAAAGAAAAACTCGGTGCCTCCGTGAAATTTTAACGAGTCACGCGGAGAAAATTCGATTAATTTTTCAGTTTAAAGAGCTTTGAAAAAGAGAAAAGAATGACTCCTTAGTTTCTGTCGTGGTAGTTTAACGAGCCCGACAATGGAAACTCGGGGTTTTTTCAGTTTTATGAGCGAGAAAAAGGTTCCTAAAAAGAACGCTCAGTGCTTCTTCATGGTTTTAATGAGTCTGAAGAAGAGAACTCTAGGTTTTTCGGATTAACGAGCAAGAAAAAGACCATAAAAAGAACGCTCGATATTAACTTCGTATAAGTTTAACGAGTTCGAAGAAGGGAACTCGAGGTTTTTCGGATTAACGAGCAAGAAAAATACCGTAAAAAGAACGCTCAATATAACATGAGTATGTCTTCATATAAATCTTGATCACTCATCAGAACATCAGTACCAAATCTCAATAGTTGCGACACATGCGTAGCAAGAATTCACGACTTTTTCCGACTAGTGTGAGAGAGTCATGCCCCATAATTTTCTATAAGAAGGTCGGAAGACCTTCATTTTCACTGTTTTGAATGCTGTGAAGGAGCTCTGCGGTCAAAAGGGGTGAAATCTTCAGCTGACGATTACGGTCAATCCGGGCAACGGTTTTCCTTCCCGCGAGATCTAGGTAAGAGCTCAAACCTCCTGCTATCATTTAATTGTCTTTTTGTTACTTTTTGCTAGTTCAAAATTAGAAAATTTCGAGGCCCTAAAAAAAAGATTGCGCCTAACGCGGGTCAGAGGTATAACGGCCGCGTTAAACGCATAACCCATGATGGGATACCGCGTTAGTGCGCTCTGTTTTGTACTAGAGCCAGCGTTAGGCGCATCATGTTTTCTAGCAACTTGATTTTTGCTGTTTTGAAGTGGTCCAGGCAAGTTTTGATCGGTTGAAAATGTTGCATTTGTAGGTATTCAACTGTTAATCATGAGTATCTGGCGAGAGAGAGAACATGAGTGGGAAGAACGAGAGATGGTGACGGATGCCACAAGCTTGATGGCTCTCCGTAGATGCGGATCCACTTAGAACTGATGAGGGGTCAAGAGGACCTCCTGAGGTGGCTAATCCAGCAATGGGACGAATGACACCATGTCTTTCGGATTGGGGGCAATGAGCTCTCAATCGAAAAGGATGATGTGTAATTTTTGACCGGCCTATCATGTCGCAGGGCGAGGCCCAACTTGACGGGGTCTAGAGCTGACCCATGTTCCACTACTGATCTGATTCGTGCACATTGCATACGTGACACTCAGGCTGTGAGCAACCGGATACCGATCGCCCAGGTGACTTTGAGACCACTGCGGTCTATCTTATGGATGATTGTTCGCTTGGAAGGTTCCAAGAGTCGACATGTGGCCACCAAGGCCCAGATGCTCCTAGCCTTGGACTGTATGCAGCCTCATGTATTCTATTGGTGTGACGGAGTTTTCCGTCGGGTCCGAGCAGAGCTTACCGCATGTAAGACTCGTACCCAGATAGAGTTTGGGTACGGCACACTGATTGTCTCTTTCATACTGGAGCAGATACCACTGATGAGGCCCAGGATCGTTACAGTGCCATTGGGTCCACGCGAGCCGAGGTAGGCTCGGTGGGCCGCTTTGCTTCCGCAGACTGGAGAGGGTCCCGTCCGCCAATGTTTTGATGATGGATTTTTTGATTGGCTCAACTCACAGATTATTATGATTGAGGATTATCCCTATGCAGGGATGAACTTCACAGGTGATCCAGAGTTAGTGTTGCCCCCTGGCACCCAATGGGGGCTCGATGGTAAGAAGGAAATGATCAGTGTATTTCAAAGAAGTACTTTGTTTTTTGTCTTTTGAATGTTTATGCAAATATTTTTTTTTTGTTAAAATAGGGTGAAAATTATGTCTTGACATGAAGCGTTTATTTGCTTGACATAGATGTGGCACCTGTCCGGCCAGTTGGGGCTCCTCGCTATGCACGGCGAGGACTGCAGTTACCCGAGGCTGGCGCACCAGCAGATGATGCAGAAGTCGGCGAGGATGATGATGCCCAAGTTTTACATGAACTCTCCAGAAACCTGGAGGGTTTGAGTATGGGTATACCACCCCTTCCTATTCGGGAGGTTCCAGTTCGTCTGCAGCGGCATACTGTCAGTGTGCCGGAGCGATACCTGGTGCCTCTGAGGAGGATAGCTAGAGCAGTTGTATGCTACCATGATCATCAGGCCTAGTTGGCGGAGCAGATGTATTAGTGTTAGAGTGTGGCTTAGTGTAGCCAAATTTTTGTAAAACACCCAAGTTTTGGAATTTTTTTTGATGTAACTAATGTTCTGGACATGACATATATATATATATATATACATACTTTTTTGGTGATTTTGTGTTTTTTAGTTTTTTATGTATTTTCAATGGGATAAAAATATATATACTCATGAGTAAATCTTTTATAGTAAATGTGACAAATGTCAATCTAACACATAGTTTGCCAAAGAATCGGCTAATGTATTAAATTCTCTAGGAACGTGCTCAAATGTGATTGTTTGAAATTGACGTTCTAAAAGTCGCACTCTTAAAAAATAACGCAACAAGACTGGATGACGGACACGGTAATGATTGTTTAATTGCATAATGATGAGTTGGGAATCCAACCTGACCACTAAATTGGAGATGTCATGAGATGCCGCTTCCATGAGGAGTTGGATCACTGACATGTACTCGGCAACATTATTGGTGGTGCTTCCCAGGAAGATTCCCCCAGAACCAAGGAGGTCTAACTCAGGAGTGTAGAGAACCCAAGCAGCTGAAGCAATGTGTCTATTGTGACGACTAGCACCGTCTGCATATCCGACGTATGACAAAGAGGGTGACGACATCTGTGTGAAAGAAAAGATTACATGAGAAAAAACACTGCGAAAACCAAAAAACATCCAGAGACATCAAAACAATAAGCAAAAATTATATACATAAAATTACAAAGCATATGCCTAGTGCGAAACTAGGAAAAATACTTCTTTAAGTAGAGTCCGTTGCGGGGCTCTGCGAGTGGAATTCCATTACAGTCCTGAAGTTCATAAGCTCCCTTTGAGAGGACTTTAGTGACGATGTAAGGACCAAGCCATAATGGTTGGAGTGTTCTTGCCCCCAAGAGGTCATGTTTCTGATCATAAAGTAGAACAAGATCACCCTCTTGGAAAGAACGAGGCTTGACAGATTTGTCGTATTGAGCCTTGACTCAGTGCTGGTGAGCTTCAAGTGCTAGTGTAGCATCTTGACGAGTTTCTTCCAAATGATCGAGTGAGAGCAAGCGCTCTTCTGTGGCAGTGGTGCCAGGCAGGAGTTCAAAGGCGAGTTTGATTGATGGAATTTCACACTCGATTGGAAGTACTGCCTCCAGGCCGAAAGCAAGTTGGAATGGCGTGAAGCCTGTGGCAGTTTTGACTGACGTTCAGTATGCCCATAATGCGGAATACAACTTCCGATGCCATGTGGTTTTATGGTTTCCGACCAATCGACGAATCATGGTTTTGAGGACGCCATTTACGGCTTTGACTTGACCATTCGCTTGAGGGTAATAAGATGAAGAATGATCTTGATGGAAACCTAGCATGGATGTTAATTCAGTCATCATATGATTCTGGAAGTGGGATCCATGATCTGTGACAATAGATAGGGGTACGTCGAACCGACAGATTACCTGATTGAACAGGAAGAGAGCGGCGGTTTCGCCATTGGCCTTGAAAGTGGGAAGGGCTTCTGCCCATTTCATAAAATAGTCGACCGCAACCACGATCTAGTTGTGTTCATTTTACGAAGTGGGATTGCAGGTGACGAAGTCAATTCCCCATTTAGCGAAAGGACCGATGGAGATAACCGGATGAAGGGGGGTAGGATGAGCGCACATTTTCTTTGTGAAAATTTGACATGGATGGCACTTCTGGACCACTGCAATACAGTCTTTAAACAAAGTGGGCCAATAGTAACCTGCGTGCAAGATTTTTTGGGCAATAGCTATGCCCAAAAGATGACCACCGCATGCCCCTGCGTGGCAGTCATTCAAAACGCGTTCTGCCTCATCAAAAGTGAGACAACGTTGGAAAATAGTATCGACACCACGACGATATAGAGTATCGTTTAGCACGAGGTAGTGCTTTGCTTGGTGGCGGATACGACGATGGTCGTCAGACGTGAAAGTTGGGCAGAAGCGTTGGGTTTGTAGGTAGACCAAAATGTCTCCATACCATGGGTCCGAAGAATCGACCATGTATACAGATTCATCAGGAAATGGATCATGAGCTACTTCTCCTGGGTTGATTCGGGGAAGATCTGATAATAATTCGGTGAAGACGAGGGATTTATTTTCTTTGGCAGCCGTGAAGACCAAATCAAATTGCTGGAGGATTACGATCCATTTGGAATATTTTCCTCCAATAATTTGTCTAGACAAGATATGTTGCATGGGGTTCTCCAAAGCAATAACCGTAGTCTGTCGCAGCAATATATAATGTCGGAGTCGGGTGACGACAAAAAATACCGCCAGAGAAAGTTTCTCCACATGTGAATAACGTAATTCAGGTCCGATTAGACCTTTGGACAAATAGTATATCACATGTTCACTGTCGTCATTGTGTACTTGAACCAAAACCATTCCAAGTGAGGACGGTGAGGCTGCCAGGTAGAGAAGAAAGTCGCGTGAGTAATTGGGGGAACTAAGGAGTGGGGCTGAAACAAGTGCATGTTTTAAAGCATCGAATGACCGTTGAGCTTGGTCATCCCACAAGTATAGTGTTCCTTTCTTCAATAATCGCATAAATCCTTTCGTCATCTTGGCATAGTTAACGATGAAACGACGCAAAAAGTTTGCCTTCCCTTGCAAACGTTGGAGTTGAAGGATGGATTGTGGTGCTGGAAATTCAACAATCGCCTTAACCTTATCGGGATCAACCCTAATCCCGTGCTTGGAGACAATGAAACCTAACGTACGTCTGGACTCGATCATAAATATGCATTTATGAGGATTCAAACGTATATTATAGAATCTGCACCTAGCAAAAATTTCTTTTAGATGAGCCAGGTGATCATGTCGTTTCTTGGAATGGGCCGGAAGGTCATCCAAGTAAGCCTGTACAATATGTCGAATGTCATGAAAAGCGTAGTCCATAGTCCGCTGAAAATTTTCTCCAGCGTTCTTCAGACCGAATGGGAGTTTTCGATATGCAAATGTGCCCCAAGGACAGATGAAGGCAGTTTTATGCTGGTCGTCTTTTTTAATTGAAATCTGGTTATAGCCCGAGAATCCATCCATGAAGGAAAAAGATTCGCATCCGACACGATTGTCAAGAATTTGATCAATGAATGGTGTAGGATAATTTTCTTTGGGACAAGCGGCATTCAGATCGCGATAGTCGACGCAAACTCGAATGGTGCCTTATTTTTTATCAACGGGAACCAGATTGGAAACCCATTCTGTTAAAGGAATGGGATAGATGAAACGACCGTTTAAAAGTTTTTCTACCTCAATCTTGATGGTGGCTGCTTTGCGCGGGTGGATAGGTCTGAGTTGTTGCCGAACCGGTTTGGCATTGTCATAAATCTTGATTTCGTGCTCGACGATAGAAAGGTCTATGCCGAGCATTTTGTCATAAGACCAAGCAAACACATCGCGAAATTCCTTGAAAAGGGATGTGAAGCACGCAATTTCCTCAGGATTGCAGTTGGCTCCAATCTGAATATTTTCCACGATACTTGTTTTGACCGAGATATCAATGAGCATTGTCTTAGTAAGATTACCCATGTTCCCTTATGAATCAATAGTTTGAACAGTCGTATAAGTGGAGGGAACCATCTCAGGTTGGTCAAAAGATGGGATTTCAGTTTTTATCGCCTCCGAGTCAATCATCGAAGCGCGATGGTGAAACTCTCCCCAAGGTCGTTCTTCTAGAGACATGATCTCTCAAATAGCTTCGTCTGTAGGCAAGACTTGATTGAGGAGATCCTTAGAGAGAACTGTGATGGGCGGGAGTTTTGTACCTTCGGTCGAAACCATAACAGTGGAGGGTTCATATGCTATTTGGATGGCTTGGTAAGCCAACTCTGCTAGTGAGAGCGGCATTTGATCTCCGTAGGAATCAATGTCTGAAGGTGCCAGAATGATCCATGGGTCGATAGAGCCATCCAAAGTGGTGGATATCATTGCAACCGTGTTTGGGATCTGTGGTGACGAGAGAGGAAAAAAACCCAGTAGGGAAGATGCCTTCAGAAGACCGGTACCGATACTGACGTAAGAGTCATGAAAGCCTCCTATTAGGGTTATAGTGCTACTTGGTAACGTGGCATAATCAGGGGTGCAGAAGGATAGCTGATCCACTGTGACTATTTTCCCATCCAATGGAAATAGGATGAGTTGGAAGACCGAAGACACAATGGCAGTCATGGCATAAGACCAACTGCAACCAAGCAATAGATTATAGTCTAGATGGCGCTCTATGACTTAGACGTCCATGTTTATCGTTTTCCCACTCAGAGTGATGGGAAAGCTAGCAAGGTATCCTTTTGGGAGGAAGGTGTGGCCATCTAAAGCTTTGAGGGAGTTCGATGGTAGGGTGAGGGTAGGAGAACCTAAATTGAGCCAACAAGCTTGTGACATAACGCAGGTCGAAGCACCTTCGTCTATGACAGTGCGATGGATTGGTCTCCCTTTCGACACAACCTGCACCTGAAATGAGAGGCGAGGTTTAGCCTTTTCCATATCAAAGATAGCTAGCATGGATTCCTGGGGGTCTATTCCACCAATGGCCGAAAGCAAGGCTTTCCTTTGTGCTGGACAGGTTTGTAATACTTCGAGAGCAGACATAACTGATGGTGCCTGCGCCAAATCTTCTACAATGTTGTAGTTTTGGGCTGCACGTGCAGAGGTGTTATGAGTCATGCGTCGAAGTGTCCCTTTGGGGGGACGAATCACAGGTTCAGCAGTAGGCCGTTCGATATACAAATTGTTGGGCGGCGGTGGATTTGAACTAGTTTCAGGTTCATGAGCATCTATGGTAGGATTTCTGTAAAGCTTGGCTCGAGTTTGAAGTTCAACACTCTCGATGCCATAAATGGCAGATGGTCCTTCGCCGAAAGGATGTGAACCACCATTGCCCCGTTGATGGGGTTATGGCGGATTGTCAACCATGTGTTGATGTTGCTGCTGTTGATTTGGGAAAGGATTATGAAGAACGACAGGTGTTCGCCCAGAGTCCTTGTTGGAAATAAAATCGGTGCATTCCTGCAGTCGAGGACATTTGTATGTCAAGTGGTCCTCACAAAGATCTTGAAAGGAAATTTCATGGGTTTATCCTTCCCTTTGTCATTTTTGGCAGCGTTTTTCTGATTAGGGTTATTCTGATTATCCGACTACTCTTCCAAAGAAGATGTCTTTTCCTTGTTCTTCTTATTTTCCCGCTAGGTTTTTGTGAGGTTTGCACAGAATTCACCTCAGCGGTAGGAAGAGTAGTCGTTTGGTGAGGGGCGGTGGCAGTCAAAGAAGGCTAGGAGGCTTGCCCCCGAGACTGCTTTGTGGCCACACCGGAGATTGTGCCAATGAGATCGTCAGCATGCGCTCCAGTTTTCTGAGTGGCCGGAGGATTTGGGTTACTAGGGGCATGGGGGAGTAGATCGTATAGCGTGTTGGATTGTGAATAGATTAAATCCAAATGCTGGGCACGACGAATACATTGATCTTCTGTAACCGCACCAAAAAGGCCAATGTATTTAGATATGTGGGGTAAAAGAGACTTGCAAAACCAATTGGCTAAGAGATGATCCTGGAATGGCGCTTTGACTAGCCTCCTCCTACTTCTCCATTCATGAATATGATCGGAGATGTGGGTGGCGGTGTCTTGGCGTAGTGAGGTTAATAATTCCATTCTGGTTTCAAATCTAATTGGTAGTTGGAATTTCTTTAGAAAATCCGTCGCTAAAGCGCCAAATGTATTGATGGCGGCGCGTGGCAATTCAATGTACCACTTGGTGGCATTGCCTGTAAGGGTGAGGGGAAACAGTCGAAGCCGGACATTATCATCCACCATGGAATTGGATATAGACCATAGATGAAAGGTAGTGATGTGTGCGGCTGGGTCGTCACCTTGTTTCCCGTCGAACTTCAGGATGTTAGAAGGAATCTTATGCGGTACTGGAGGCCAAAGTGGGTTGTGATTGATGGGATCGTTAGTCAGTTTATGGATATCGGGGATGTCCAAAGCTTCCAAAAATGGCAATTGTGGATTTACCCCCGAATCTAACCAAGGCAGTATGGGCTGACTACTTAGACCATAGGGTCCACCCATCAATGTGTTACCAGGAGGATAAGTGGGACTTTGATAAAAACTTCCGATAGGTGGAGGAGTAGGGACATACTATTGCTGTCCATAGGGCATATTGTATTTCGGGGCGAACGATTGGTTGCCCCCAGTATAAAAGTTCCCTCCCATGCCAGGTGGAGGTTGGGGTTGGTTAGTCCAAATGGATGCAATAGAGTTTCCCAGAGGCATGCTACTACTTGCATAGTTTGGCAACGGCATAGACCCTACACCTATATTTGAACCACTTAAGGGAATAGTATTGACAATAGGCTGTCCCATTTTTCCTAAGGATTGCAGGGGAAGTGAAATGTTCCCTGCTACCTGCGTGCTGGTGACACTGCCCCCTGGTATAGTGGCCAAGGGGTTTGAACTCAGTAGAGGGTTCCAACCGAAAGGGTTGCTAAAAGGCACCGAAGTAGTCATACTCGTAGGAGGAGCTACCGTGGGTCCCAACGTGGTCACAGTAGAAGCAGATGCCGAAGGATTCGGTAAAATACTGACAGTTGTGATGATCGTAGGGTTGGGAGTAGGTATATGTTGACTATTGGGGTTACCTAGTAATGGCATAGAACTGACCACCAGTAGGGAGGATGGTGGAAAAATTGTGATGGTTGCCATTGGCATCGACCCTGTGGATGCTGGTGGTGAAATGGATGTTTGTGCGACCGAAGACATATCTTGGCGTGGTGGAATCTAAATTATCACAGGCCCCAACGGATCAGTGAGCGGAGGATTGTAATGAGGTACAACCCCTTCAGTGAAACGGTCCTCCGGAAATTCCGGATGATATGAGGCTATGTGAAAATCAAGATTAGTCAGAGGAGACTGCTCTTCTATAGAAGGCACGGGTTCACCAAGGTTCAGTTCTTCCTCAATAGTTAGAGGAGGTAGACCTTGCTGTCGTCGAGACAGATGGCGTGGGTCGGAGGACGCAACGGTGACCTGTTTAATTTTAACAATTTTTAATAAATTGTGATGTATTATAAAGTCTCAATGACAGTAACCACACACCTAAAAAAGAAAAAAAGACTCTCTAAAATCAATCAGCAAGCAGCCGGAATAGGGTGCCTTGTCTGAGTACTACCGTTTGCTGGTGATGAAATCTAGTATCACAATAGTATATACAGAGAGGGTTGGTTGAAAGTACAGTTACGGTCACTCTAGAGCTTCGCCCGAACCTCAGATGATCGTGAAGACGAGTACCCTCCTAAAGACCGAAGACAGAGTGGGTCCGTCTATTTCAGGTACCAGGATAGCCCGTCCTAGTCACCTTGTGTAAGTCCCTAAAAATTATGGCCACTAAAGATACCTCAAATCACAGACATCATCAGGGGGGTCCACGGTCAAGGACAATATGCTATATGGGCAGAATACCTAGATCCCCGATCTAGTTTCGACATCCCCGAAGTGAACCCCAATATATAACACACCCACGAGATGCAGTCGAAGGCGGGCTACCTTCTTGTGCACCCAAGTGTTGTCTCGCGCTGAGCTCCGGTAAAGGAACAGTCCTGATAATATGAGTGCAGTAGGATTTCACTCGTTAATGACTCTAGTTTCAAGTTTTGAGATCTTGGGTGATTTTTTCACTTTTCCTAACCCAAGATCCTAGCCTAAACTACTGTTTGTGTGAAGTCATAAAAGAGTAATGTGATTTATTTTATTATCGCTTGATTCTTAGTGTACTTTATTATTAGTCTTGCGGAGGGGGAGTGGACATATGAAATGTAATGAGACTCTGACTCAAGAAACCATGTAAAACATGCTCTAAATATTCAATTCGATGAAGAGTATTTCTACAAGGAGAGGTTTCTTTTCAACATCCATGCACTAACATTCAAATAACACTGTTCATCTTTAAAGATTCATACTTCTATCTACCTCTTCTTAACAGTCTATGAATTGAAAATTTCAAAATTAACTCACCTAGATGCAGAAAAAACTAATTTTTTTTTCTTCTCTAAAAAGTAAATGCTTTTGACGCTAACTTTTCAAACAAGAGAAAACGAACAGAAATGCCAGCTTAGTAAACAAGCACAGGGATTCAGTCAAGGAGATATACTGATGGCCAAAAAACTCTGCAGCTAAAACACAATCACAACAGTGAACAACAAGTTTTGGCTGAGTAACACACTGTGTCTGAGTAAAGACAACGTTAATCCAGAGACTAACGCACTGTATTTAAGCAGAGCCCGCATTATAATGCATTGGAAAACCTACAGGGGTAGCGTTAGCCAGGGAAAAATTCTTTAGATGATCAAACAGAAATAAGATTGAACTCTGCGAGCTTTTGAAATGTTTACTAGGCAAAAGTACTGGTCGGAAGGATCTGTGAACAGAGGAAAGAAGAAAGGAGGAAATAAATAGTCCGGAAACTATGGGGAAACTCCCCAGTGGAGTCGCCAATTCTGCTATAGGGTAAAATGCTTGGGTTGTTGGTTATCGTATATCCCTCTCAGGGCTTTTCGGTGCCCGAGGTAGACAGTAAGATTAGCTGTATAGTTCACAAAGATGGCATATACATGTTCATATTAACTTAAAACAACTTGATGGAATGCGATAGAAAATTACCTCTTTGACAATCTTGGAGTCCCTTGGAGAGCACTAGGCAGCGAAACATGAGTCCTTCTTCACCGGCTCCAAATCTTAGTCCTGCAATCAATCAAAGCACCCGCATAATTTCTAACACAACATATATCCTATCAATTAAGCCAATATATAATGAACCTATAAATTATTCCCATCTGAGCCATTCATATCATGCTATGTAAATATTCAAACAATAATGACAATATTAAGCATTGAATGGGCAAAATAGATACAGTTCTATTGATTTTGGAAGAAGGAGGATTACAACCGTCAGTTGTACCAAGCCCTCCTCAGCCTTCCAATCTCTCTATCTCTCAAGTAGTGAAGTCTTAGTCAACAAGCTCTCTAGGAACCTCTTTGACTCTTGGCCTTCACACTATAACACTATTATCTACTTCACAAGTATTCAGAACGTTAGCAATCCTTCGACCTTCAACTAAGAGCCTTCAGCTCCCTTTTATAGGAGAGGGAGAAAGCCATTGTTGCCTTTCTCTTTCCATTAGTTTGGAATAGAAAAAAATAAGATGTTTCTTTAATCTCTGTGCTTTTGCCTCCTTGGGAGTTCAGTCTTTTATGGAAGTGACCAGTAATGAATTAGTGCTTTGCAGTTTCCTTTGTGAACTGACTCTCTTGTGAGGGAAAGCCGGAGATTCAAATCATTCTCCGCGGGTTTTTCCTTTTTCAAACTTAAAACACGAGTAACACTTCCCTCTAGTGTAAACAGAGCGTTTCCCTAGCCACTAACGTGGCCCATTCACTGATCAGCTACGTTATAACGCTCTTGTGTTGTTATAGAGAGGCGTTACCTTGGCAGAAATAGGTTTAATTTAGGTCTTTGTATTCCTTCCATATTTGTCTTCTCTTCTGAGCTGATGAGGAGGTATTTTGACCTGTAACAAGGGCATATACATGTATAATTTCATTAAATTTTTGGAAAACCCTTGGATCTCTAGCACTTAACCAATCATTGACTATCCTTAAAGCCTTTGATGGAAGAGGATTTAGTCCATACGAAATACTCCATGATCTACCTATAGAACTAGAAGGAAAAACCATTAATATAGAAGTGGAAGTTGTTGATGCACCTCTTGATTACAACCTTATTTTGGGTCGTAGTTGGTCTTATGCCATGACTGGTGTAGTTTCACTAGTATTTTGGGTAATCATGTTTCCTCACTGTTAGCTCCCTGTAATTAGCAAGATTGGCAAAAGTCCGACTGCAGGGAGAACATCGTTTCAACCACTTTGGGATTATAGGATCTATCCCTCCTGAATCCGGAGAGGGATCTCTCCAATAAGTGTAAAGATGGATTTATCTTTAAGGTTTTGGGTAATGATATTAGGCTAGTTATGAAGGCCGAGGGTTTTGTTTTGTTTTGGATGGTTAATCATGATTATTGTTTGAGGGGAAAGCTCTAAGTGGAAAGAGTTTCAAAGGTGTGAAGTTGCAAGCAATCAGAACAAGCTTTGGCCAAAAAGATAGATAATTGCAGGTTTTAGTCCATTAGGCTATGGAGTCATAATAGGGTTTAATTGAAATAATCAGGTTCAAGAGTGGTCCATGGGGCAAGTCATCTATGTCTAAGGATCACTTTAAAGTTTGATTTATGGAATGAAATGATACAATAAGAAGGGGAATTAAACAAATGAAGAACAAAGAGTAGCCCAAGATCTGGTAAGTACTTTGAAACTAGCCAGATTTTGACATACACTTGAGAAAGACATAAAAGTAATCTTGGATCTGGTAAGTACTTCGAAACTATCTAGCCTTTGATAAACTTTCAATAGAAAAACATTCAAAAACAAAGGGAATCTTTAAAATCAGCTGTTGGAGAAGAAAACTAGATGGCAGGGCTCACCACAAACCTCTCCTAGCCCTTCTTTACTTGGTATAATTTCAAGACAAACACAAAGATAACAAAGAATGGTCTAAGATCTGGTAAGTACTTTGATACTATTCAACTTTCAATACATTCCAAGGGAAACTTTCAGATAGTCTTTTGGGATAAAACTAGGACCAGGGCTCACCATATCTTCCTTAGTTCATCTCTACTTAACATAAACTGAAAATAACATTCAAGAATAATATATAGCTAAACAGTAGGACGAGGGAATGCCAACATTCCTAACTGCTTGAACTGAATTAAATCATTCCTAAATAACACAATTTGGAAGAAAACGTTGAGATAAAGCTTATAAGTCAGAGAAGGGTACTGATGTACAGTAAATCCTAACTCTATGCTTGCTGTTCTTTATCAGAGAAAATGGACAAAGTGAAAACATAAATAAAATAACAATTTACAATAAGAAATAACATCACCATCAACATAGACCAGGATCCCATAAATCAGCTTGTATTGATGCTTCAAACCAGTTACAGCTTTAAGTCTAATTTTTCAGTTCAACAATCATCTACACCTCTCAGACTAACTTATCTATCACAAGCAGAGCTTCAAGAGCCCGTGAACACTATTTACAAGTAGAAGTCTCAAGCTGAAGTATATTTCAAAGTTCTGCAACCAACATTTTCTCATATTCTACAGGAGTATTTATAGAAGAAATGAGGAGGTGGGATCCGATAAAAGATCTCCTGGGTCAATTAATACAGACTTAATACTTCTCGGCCTTTGAGGGGCTCGATGGAGAAGTTCACATATATGTCCTCTGTATTAAATGTTTTACATTAAGAATTAAGCTCGGTGGGAGCTTTTGTTGACTTTAAGGCTCTGTTTCATTTTGTAGTAACTCTGCTGATATTTTGCATTAAGTTCCTTAGCAAAATTAACTATTCGGCCGCGCTGAGGCAAAAATATGATGTTTTGATAATAACTCGGCCTCTGTTTGAATGCTTTGAGGCAACAAGTGGCTTTGTGGTAGCTGAGAGGAATCAATTGGCCTCTGATGTGGCGGTGGAGGATTTTCTGTCTGATAAACACTTATGATTTTCTTTAACTGTGTTTTAATTTGGAGGATTAGGCATTTTGATAATCAATCATAGCCGTAATCCCCAAACTGTCTTCAATCCTCTGTTATGATGTATTTTGTCTTTGACACTGATACTCTTTTCATTATTTTATGCATTGCTGTGTCTCTTGTTGATGTGCAGGGCAGCACATGGCTCATATGGCATCAATGCCCATGAAGCATTGATGAAACGTGGAGTAGAACCTTTGGAATGATCTTCCTTTTAATAAACAAAGCTCTGAGGATCGTCACCCTCGACTTTATCATTTCTTTTTAAAATAATGGGAAAATCCTTCGAAACTTGAAAAATAAAAAAATATTATGAAATCCTGCGTTTAATGGGTAAAAACTGCTTCAGAGGGTGTGGGGAGGAGCGTGGCCATTGGATGGCATCATCCAATGATGTAGATATGTTTGCGGAGGTTAAAGGAAGAGTAGAGGAAGAAATAAGTCAAAACTGTCGATTGCGCAAAGATCAACGGTGGGGATCAGTTGTGATCATACAAAGTGAATGAGTCACTTTATAAAGAAATGGAAGAAAAACAAAGGTAATAGGTGAAATTTCATTTGGCGGGGGTAAAATACGAAGGAAATGAAATTGGGGCTTGGGGATGAATATGAGCTGTCGGATGAGATCCACCCAACGAGATCAACGGTGGAGATTGTATGTTGAAAACCCTTTGGTAGAGGTGGAGAGCGATATGTAAATGGAGTTTTAAATCCAAGTCGTTGATCTGCAGAGATCAACGGTGGAGGGCGTGCGCGATAACACACAATGGAAAAGAAGGAAAGTGGTTTTGGTGGCAAAACAGTTGTTTTCGCACAGTGAAAGTGTGGGGAGGCGGTTTTGCCTTTTTGAATGCGATATGCGTTCCCGCCCGACACATGGCCTTTCAAAACCACATATATCACGTGGCCTTTGGGAATTTATCTTTCGCGCTAAAATTTACACGATACATAATGTGGGCCATCAGATCAAGTGCCTTAGATCTGACGGTGGGGAAGTGAACGCGATATGAGGTAGATGCACGGGTGGAAGCAAGGGGAGCGATTTTATTGTGGGTCGTTGATCTAAGATCTGGACGGCTGAGATTAGATCTCGAAGAAAGCAGGACCCATAGGAGGCAGGCCTGTCGGGTTAATATGGGCCGTTGGATGGAACAGATCGACGGCTAGGATTGAATCTGGGGTATGAACGAAATAATACGGAGGCGGAAAAAAGGTTAATGAGGGTCGTTGATCTGCTGAGATCAACGGCTATGATTGGCCCAAAAAAAATTTATAACGCGAAGCACATGGATTATAACCAAAGTCGGGGAATGCGATCTAGACTGTCCGATCTGGACACATGGATGGTCCAAATGCAATCAGAGGGATGCGATCAGTGGGGGAAGAAGCTCGGGAGGCACCGATGCGATTAACTGTAGACTGTCGATCTGCAGATCAGATCGACGACAGAGAATTCATCGGGGGTTGACCAATCGGGGGTGGCATTATGTTAACGCGCTCGACCAAAATTTTGCGATGCGATTATGCGCTGATCGTTGATCGGCTTTAGATCAACGATCGATATCGTTTCAAAACTTGCATCGGCGGAAACCCTTTAATATATATGAAAACCCAAATTTTTTATGAAATACAAAGGTTTTGGCTATCGGGCGGGTTATATACATATGAAATGATCTGGCGCCCGATTGTGGGGCCTTTGGTCTATATGGAATGATAATAGGCCCAGGGCTTTATATAATAAAGGGCCAATCGCATCGGAAGTTCGGGCTCGGTCTTGCAATCTACCCATTTGGAATTTTTGCGATGTGATTGGCGCTTGGGACTTTAACTCTTGGTCCCAGGCGAAGTTATATGGAGTAAAGCGGGGGAAGCAGAGTTTATATAATGGGCTTCAATCGCATCGGAACTTTTGATGTGGGGTTTTTCAATCTACCCATTTTTACATTTAAAAAACATTGTTTGGGCACGTTTAGACCAAACTTAGGGAAAAGTGGGTTTTTTGATTTACAAAGGAAAATGAGCATCTGGAAAGGTTTATTAACAAGTTTTAGTGCCTGATTGCGGGCACGAGGGTTATATGAGGCAGTAATAGGATCGGGGGCTGTGTACACAGGGCTTAATCGCATCAGAGGTTTTAACCATGAGAAATAAACTTGCGCTCTCTGTTTTTCCGATGCGATAGGCGCCGAAAGGGCTTAGCGCCTGGTTCTAGGGCCGTTCTAGGGCCGGGGCACATGGAGGGGAAGTGGTTAGGACTTAGCCCAAAGGGGCTTAAACCCTTAGTGAAAAAACTTATTTTTTATGAAATTTTCAGAGTTTTGTAATGGATTTGGGGGTTTCGGCAGAGTTCAAAAAGGAGTTTTAAACTCTGTGATGTGGTTTTTATGAAGAAAAAAGGGAAAAGGATGAAAAATAGAGGAAAATTATGGGGGGAAAAAGGAAATAAAATGAAGGTTAGTTTTGCAGTGAAGGGAGGGGAAAAATGGATTTTGCAGCAGTATTTTCTCTATGGAATCTACAGAATTTCAAAGTTTGAAATTGAAACAACAGTGAAGATTTGAACAATGGACCAAATGCCTTCATGAGTCTTCAAGAGATAACATTTTTTGCAATAAAACTTGTTCCTTGAAGGCTCCAAAAATTTTTTAGCCACCATTTGATATGAAATTTTTTATTGGTGGCTAACAGTGGCTCCACTTGGGGATGGTTCCTTTTTGAAGGCATCAAGAATTTCAAACTTGCATTCTCTGGGAGGCTGATCAATGCCTAATCCATTGGGCTGCTTTCTTTGCTTGGATGATCTTCTTGCTATGAAAATATGTTTAGCAGCTATGGGAAACAATGGATCTTCATCAACAATCTTTCTACCTACCCAATCCTATTGATCTAACATTTTTTCTTCTTTAGAGTGCATTTGGATTGGCAAACTATTTTCACAACATTTTATTCTTTTGAAAACAAAAAATCTAATCTATTTCTACTCCTTATTTCTCCATGAACTCAGATTAAACAATTGATTTCATATGTTTCTCTACCTAATCTACCAATATGTTAGGATTAAACAGTCTAACATATTTTTATTCTCTAATTTCTAAAACAGAAATTTAAAAACATACAAGTCAGGATTGAACAGTCTAACTTGATGCTGATCTATGGCATAAAAAACAAGCTGCACATAGACATTATTTTGCAGAAAATTTAAAACAAAATGGAAGGCTTAAGATCTGAAATTTCAAAGCACTTCCTTCATCTTTTTAACAACTCTGTTTTTACTTCTGTTTGAGCTGTTTTTCCTTTGTTGACTAGTTCATATTTTGAGCTGATTAGAACCAGTTTTTACCTCTGTTTTGACTCAGAAATTTAAACATATTTGAGTCACTTTTATTTTGGAAACTTAGGTTCAGATTTTGAGCATGTTTGAACCTTTCATTTCTAGCCTAAACTACCTATTGATAAGCCAAGATTTAACAATTTGGCAAATCGAATTCACTATCCTATCAGCAGTAAATTTAAACTAATTAGTCACGATTAGGCTGTATGAATAATTAGAAGTGTGTTATTCAGGAGTGGCATTTAAGCTTGCACACTTTCAAATTTGTTTCTCTTTTTTGGTATGGGGTTGTACCTTTATTGTTTTTTCAATCTGCCCTCTTTTCTTTCTTCTATTGTTTTTGTATTTTTGTTTTTTCTAACTTTGAATGCAATGGTGGATGAAATGTTTATAATGGAAAAAAGATAAAAAGGCTCTCAGAACATAATGGATCAAGAGAAGTAATGTTTAAGCATCCTGCCATTGACAGGACCCCCAAACAGTTCTGCTCCATTCAACTCTTGTAAGAAAAAGGCATTATTACCAGCAACTGAATGAATGAAGTAAGGGCCAAGCCATAAGTTGTCAAATTTTCCATGCTTGCCCTTGTCTTCTCTCCTTGAGTCCCACTTTAAAAATTTTTCCCCAACATTAAAATTGCTGGCCTTTTTTCTTCTATCAAAAAGTTTTTTTATGTTGTCCTGCTTCTGCAATGCTTTGTTATAAACCTCCTCCCTGGTTTGCTGAAGGTGAATAGTCTAATTTATCCTTCTGATCATGTCATTATCTCCAGACTAAACCTCTTGAATCAACTTCATAACTGGCACACCGAGGCTGGTAGGAAAGATTGCATCAGCGCCATACACAAGCTGGTAGGGTGACATACCAATAGATTTCTTCAAAGTCAATCTGTCAGCCCAAAGTGCATGCACAAGCTTTGTGTGCCAAGAATTTTTGTTGTCCTCCAACAACTTCTTGATTATGTTCACTAAAATCTCTTTTGAGGATTCTGCAAGTCCATTACCTTGAGGGTAATAGGCCGTGGAATGCCCCAATGTTGTCTGATACTTGTGACAGAATTCAACCATCTTCTTTGATCCAAATGCTGTTGCATTATCAATGATGATCTTGGTAGGACAATCAAATCTAGAGAGATTATTAGTCTCCATGAATTTTATAATGAAAAAATCATTGGCTTGCCTACAAGGAATGGCTTCTATCCATTTAGTGAAGTAGTCTGTGGTGGTGAGAATCCATCTATGTTGAGCAGAAGATGGTGGATGGATTTCACCTATGAAGTCAAGTCCCCATTGTTGAAATGGAGCTTCAACAGTGATTGGATGTAGGGGTAAGGGTAGCAGCTTCCTTTTGCCTTCAAAAAGTTGACATTTATGATAGGCAATGATCATTTTGTGCACACCAAGAAAAAGAGTAGGCCAATAGTAACCAGCCCTCAAGATTTTGTTGGTTGTTGTCTTACAATACAAATGGCCTCCGCAATCCCCTTCATGGAACTCGTGCTTAACCTTCTCTGCATTATACTCAGGAAAACATTTAAGCTCCAAAAATGTTTTAGCCACCATTTGATATGAAATTTTTTATTGGTGGCTAACACTCACAAAGGAAAGATTGTTAAAATCAATCAGCTGTCATACTTTTCATTAGACCCTACTTCTATGGATAACATCCAGCATGTCGGAAAATTGGTTATCCGATATGAAGATGTTGGTGTAGGATTAATGAAGGGTTTCGCTCTCATGGGAACTTTCGCTATACCTCCACCCAACGTACCACGGACAATTTCCAATATCAATATGATTTCATCAAGCACTATACCATTTGATGACACATGGGCTGTGCCTTCAGAATTAGAATTGGACTCTTTCAATGACGAGATGCCTTTGAGTAATTTTGAATCAACATATGTAGTAGCACAATCGTATTCTGACACCTCATAAAGTATCCCTGATCAAATGAATGGGATCAATGAAGAATCATCTTCTCTATCGAGCTCAACCTTGACACCATTTTCGGATCCCTTTCAACATGTATTTGAAAATGATGAGAGTATTCAGGAAATTTTGTCATCGAGTGAATTACCCTGGGATGATCTACATCATAGATCTTCATTTTTACCTGATCTTGATAAGCTTGAAAATGATTTTTTGTCCATTTTTACAATTGATTGTGTCAAGGAAATGGATAATCCCACATCGATTACACAATCGGGTTCTGAGAGGAATTTGGGAAATATTTCTACAACCATTTCTATTCACATATCATTTAAACCTGGAATTATTGAAAACATTCAAATAGGTGCTTCTTGTTCGACATAGAGATTAAAAATTAAAAAGTCCTATTTCAAGAATTCCGAGACATTTTTTCCTGGTCTTACAAAGAGATACTAGGTATCAATCCTAAGATTGTAATTCATGAAATTAAGACATACCCGGATGCTAAGCCTATTAGACAAATATTACATCCAATACATCCGCAGAAAGCTGCAACAATCAAAGCTGAAGTTGAGAAACTATTACGAGCAAGATTTATTTATCCAATTTCTTTGATGGATTGGGTATCTAACATAGTTCCCCTTACAAAGAAACAAGGGACTATAAGAGTATGTGTTGGTTATCGGGACATTAACAAGGCGTGTCCAAAAGAAAACTATCCTACGCCCTATATTGACCAAATTTTCGATGATTGTGCCAGAAATGAAATATTCTCATTTATGGATGGATTTTTTGGCTACAACCAAATTAACATACTCCCTGTCGATCAACCAAAAACATCATTTATATGTCCTTGGGGTACATTTTATTATTGCAAGCTACCTTTCAGGTTAAAAAATGCTGGTGCAAATTTCCAAAGAGCCATGTCTTATGCTTTTCATGATATCAAACATATTGTGCAACCTTATCTGGATGACTTACCTGCTCATTATTTACGCAGAGAATATTATCTTATACACTTACGAGCTATCTTCATGAGATGTAGGAATTACAAAATTCGTTTGAATCCACACAAATGTGTTTTTTGTGTACAATCAGGATGATTACTTGGATTCATCATTTCTAAATATGGCATTTGTGTCGATCCTTCAAAGGTTGGGGCTATCATCAATTTACCTCCTCCTTCCACTCTTCGCCAACTCCATAGTTTGTAAGGGAAAGCAAACTTTTTACCCGAACTATGCTAAGTTAAAAAAAGGTTTTACCTGGTTGTTAAAACAAAGTGCTCCTGTTATTTTGGATGAGATTGTCGATAAATCTTTTGATGCACTTAAAAACGTGTTGACCCATGCACTGTTATTGCATCCGCCCAATTACCACGAGGATTAATTTTTATACTTAGCTGCCTCTGATTCCACGATTGGAATGGTTTGGTTCAGGAGGATGAATCTCACAACGAACATGTGATCTATTACCTAAGTCAGAATCTCAACCCGACGAAAATCAAATATTTGCAGGTGAATAAATTGGCCTTGGCAACAGTTCAAGCTGTCCAACAATTCCGTCACTACAGATTGTTACGTAAAACAAAAATGACATCTAATTGCAACTTGATGATGTATATATTGACAAAAAAATTACTCAGGGGAAAATAATCCAAATGGATTTTTATCCTACAAGAGTTTTATTTGGAATTCAAAAAGTCAAAGTCAAAGAAATCACTAGTGTTTGCCGAGCTTATGTGTGATTTTCCCAATACTGAGTTAGAAATAGTGGCAGAGAATCCTATCGCGGATGAATCACTGTTTCTTATCAATAATTTAGACTCTTGGTATGGATATATCATTATATATCTTCAGACCTAAACCTTTCACCTAGATCTTTGACATTCAGATCAACAGAGAAACCGATATCAATACCAACAATACAGTATTGTTGGGGTCACTATGTATCGTCGTGGTGCAAATTCTGTTTTTTGATGTTGTATAACTCACGAAGAGGCTAAAGGGTTTTGAATGATTGCCACTCTGGAGCGTGTGGTGGTCATATGTGTGGGTTTTCCACAGCCCAAAATATATTGCGCGCTGGTTATTTTTGGCCGTCTTTATTCAAATATTGTATCATCGCGGTTCGAAAATGCCACAAATGCCAAATTTTTGATCGAAATATGCGTGCACCTCCAGCTCCTCTTCACAAAATCATTTCTTTCTGTCCTTTTGCGAAATGGGGCGTCGATTTCATTACATGTAACCCTCACTTGGCTAGGGGGCATGGGTATATTATTCTCACCGTAGATTTCTTTACCAAATGGACCAAGGCGATGCCTACATTCGCGGCTGATGGAAAAACTGCGGCTACTTTCATATTCAATCATGTGATTGCTCATTTCGGTGTCCTGCAAGCTATTATTATGGACCATGGGAGTCATTTTCGAAATATCATGATGACCGAACTTTCTAATCAACTTGGCCTACGCCATGATAATTCTACTCTGTATTACCCACATGCTAATGGTAAAGTTGAGGCCGTCAATAAGGTTTTAACCACCATGATTAAACGGATTGTTGGGACTCATAAATTTAATTGGCATACCATGCTTTTTTCTGCAGTATGGGCATACCGAACCTCTACAAAAACTTCTATAGGGTTTACTCCTTTTCAACTTGTGTACGGTTTAGAAGCTGTGTTACACATTGAATGTGAAATACCGTCACTCAAATTAGCCATTGAGTTGTTAGCAACTATCTATGAAGAGGAGAAACACTTTCTATACTTAGCACAATTAGATGAGTCTCGACGCACCACTGCATTGGATGCCGAGGCTTAGAAGAAACGTGTGAAAGCTTAGTATGATAAAAGTGTTAAACCTCGCATTCATTCAGAAGGTGACCTAGTTTTAGTATATGATCAAGCTAATGACAAGCTAGGAGCTGGTAAATTCGAACCGATGTGGCATGGTCCCTATATTGTGAAGCGTGTGCTTGCAAAAGGGGCCTATGAATTAGTTGATTATGACGGGGTCTCTTTAGATAAACCCATAAATGGTCTTTATCTTAAGAGATATTATGCTTTAATTTTGTTTGAATATCTCTCTTGTACAATAGCTACTTTTTAGAATAGTACGTCTTAGATTAGACAAGTGTGCCTAGATTAGTTTTTGCTGTTACTACTATCACTGCTTATCTTTATTATCCTTGATATTGTAGATGTCGACATCCCTTCAAACATACATTGGTTTTGTTGATGGTGTCTATCTCTTCCGCGGCTTGGGTTATCTATTCACCCACCGATGAGTTAGTTTCTATTCATGGGATATGCCTTGGTCAAACAATGAAAAATATAGCATAATATAGCGCAGTCATTGAGTTATTATCTGATGTCATTACATTTGGTATTCGATGTTTTATCATTAGGTTGGATTCACAACTCATTGCATCACATTTAAACATAGTTTATGCAATTAGAAATTCAATGTTGTTAAGATTATTTTTGAAGGTTCGTCTCTTGGAATGACAATTTGATTATATCGAATATCAACATATTTCAAGAAATTTAATTACATTGGCTGATGCATTAGCTAATCGGGTTTTAAATAGACATTTGCAACATTAAAAAAGTAAATGAAAACAACATTCAATCCATGTTGAACAAGATACTCAGAGAACGAAAGTAGTAATATCATTAGGATAGATAAGCTTGTATATAAAAATATTACATCATTTGTGATCATAGTTTTAAACACCTTATGATTTAAAAATATATTGATACAAAAAAAATGTCGATCTACATTGACCATCAACTATCCATGATGATGATAATGATAATAAAATATCATACGCACCGCCTTGCGCATAAATCTCTTTAATGGACCTAGAACACCTGTCACGTGTCTTTGGAGCTTGAGAGGGATATCATCGGTGCTTGTCTCAGGAATATAGAATCTCTGCTGCATTATCCTATGGAGGTGCTATGGGTTATGCCTCTCACCTGTCAAAGCAACGAAGCATTGCTGGTTGTCGCAGACCGACATCTGCATTTATTTTTATTTATTTATTTTTTTAATTTTTTTTTTTTTTTAAATTTTTTTTTTTAACTTTTTTTTAGTATTGGATGATAAAAAATCAAATAAAAATTAGATTAAAAACTTCAAAATGATTCACTAACCTGTCTTGTCCCATTGTGCCCCTAGATGCAAGGATGTTTCAAGATCACCTCTATATTCCATGCCCGCATAAGGAAAGTCTTCAATGGTGAAGAATTGGTTCTTGAGCCACATGAAATAATCCGGAGTAAACCGAGCTCCTGAACCACCCTCGCCACCATGGTGAGCCATCAATGCTACCCATTGCACCATCTGAGGTTCATGAGGAGTTCCACGATCTACTAGAATCAATTGAGGAACATGAAGTGGAATTCTCTCTAGAGAAAATGAGATGAGAATGGCACCGTATCGAAAGTTTTTCAACTTCCCATTTTTTTCTCTAGTCAATTTGCCTTTGATATTGGTCAATACTCCTTCACTCCAGTTGAATATTGTCCCTCCGAAACACTCAACTACAGTTTTCATTTCTGATTTAGTAGCCACATGAGGAGTTTCACTCCCACATAAACTAGTCACTATGAATGCTATGACTTTAAGCTCCAGTCGCAAGATGGTTTTGATGTCTATGTGACCATCCTTTAACTCTACACTATTTCTACAATATTGAGCTTTGTAGCTAGCAGTGGGAAGACCTCCCTGTCTAGTCACAAATAAGGAAATGTTTCTCCCTCTTCGAGATAATCCGGTAAGGAAGTATATGTATGCTGGCTCAATCTCGAGCCGGTGGTCACCAATTATGAAACATTGGTCTTGTATTTCCCATGCATTCACAAGCCAAATCATTAGCTCCACTTGTGACTTCATTCCTTTAATAGACCAAAAATTGTATAAACCACAGTTTTTCAATGCATGCATGGTTTCATTGTCATCCATGGCCTTGTTATCTATGTGCTCATGTTCTCGTTCCTGCCATTACAACATGGTTAAAAGGCCTACAAATCAACAAATTAAACAATTAAAATCAATTGGAGGAAACTTGGACCATTTTTTGTGAAGAAATTTTAATTTTCAAAAATCTCACGGTGCTTGCCCAGGTTCTGTGTGTAGACAGTGCGGTCGTCCACACACGCTCCACACATAACCCGCAGCAGGCCAACGATTTCTTTTCAAAAATCGTCGGGGTGCGCGGTTATCACATGGAGCACCCGCGCACCCCCGAGGGAAGATTTTGAAACATAAATTTCTCCCAAAAAATGAAATACAAGCTCAAAACAAAAAATGAAACAGATGAAAACGTAGCTAAGGATGATGTGGATTACCTGGATTTGACGGTTAGAGAAATGAACGTTCGGTTCTCCTGATATCAGTGATGGAAGTTTTTTGGCCAAAATCTCTCTATGCACTATTCTGAAAAAAAAAGGTGAAAATGACTTATTTTAAATCCTTTTTATAGTTTTTAATGAATAAAATATTATTATTTTATCTATTTTTCACTTTTAAAAGGTCAATTTTAAATATTTTTACATTTTGGAAGCATATATTTGTAATCTTTTGAGTTTTTGTGCAGAATACAAGATTTTTGGTGAAAAGAATTATTTTGACATCGAGTATATTTTATCACTTTTTAGGGCTCTGTAAAAATACGAAAAAGCAAAACCCTGTAAGGCCTTTTCAGACTCTCGAAACATGAAAATATCGCTGAGTACTTGACTATTGGAACTCGTTAAAGTAAATGAATAGTCATCCATTCAGTATAAGTTTACCCCTTTTCTGGACTGAACTGGACTAATTATGAGAAAGGTATATGTTGACTAATCATGGTAAATAGAGTTCTATCCAGCATTATTTTATTCTTTTTCGGGCTTGGGAGACTAAATTTGCGAAAAAGAACAACCATGGAGTTTACTTAAGTTTTTCTTCTGACTCCCTAAAACTGAAAAAAGCCGAGTTATTCCTATACTGGAATCGTTAAAATTTAAGAGTAAAGGAGCTATTGATCACAATAGGACCAAACCACTCCTTCTTGGGGTTCAATTTTAATACTAAGATGGACTCATCCAAAGGATGAGCTTACAAAAACAAGCAAATGTTATCCTCCTCAAGCTTGACAAAAAAAGAAGAAGTACTTTCCAGTAATGGTGGGAGAAAAATGAGAAAAAGAATCTAGTTTTCATCCTTATTTAGAAAGAAGCATGCCACTCTTGAACATGAAACTTTGTCACACTTGTACTTGGGTTGGGAAATCCTTTGTATAAAATTTAATCAAACCACATTGAAAGTCTTCAACCGATTTCTGGGTATTAGCTTTAGGTCAAACGCTGCCAAGCCATCTACAGTGCCGTTATGTGTTCAAGAGAAAGTTCAATAAACCATTCATTGCAAAAATTTGTCTCCATTCACGTTGACAATCCTTGAGTCAGTCCTTGAAAAATATTTCTTCAAAACTTGATCTATTGGTTTCGTGTCATGGGCTTTCCTGCGACGGATCACTTTCTATCGATATCAGCTCATTATCTAGAAAGTTGATCTAGAATCCTATCAGTACCTTTGGATTTGCATGCCCTAATGGCAAGTTTCTCGCCTTCGACGACATGTTACATCATTGACCTTCGATCGAATGATTCTATGAGTGTTTGATTGAAAATCATTCATTCACATTTCATATATTGTACTTGAGTACTTTGAGAGCCATTGTAATTATTGGTGGTTTCTCTCACACTTGTTAACGGTTCACATCATTCACTGGTAATCAAGTGGTTTCTACCATGTTCTAATTCGACACAATCAATCGCATGGATAGATTCATAATAGTTCGGGAAGCAAAAATCAAGACCCTGGATCTAGTTTCCACCATCCAAGCTGTGAGGAGTTTTATTATTCATGATCCAGTCGACTACTTATGATAGATGGTTGCATCCATATTGTGTCTTATTTTGATGTAATATTGAAACCATATCTGTACCAGAACATTTAGTTAGTTTTGATCTGAGTATGGGAATGCCTACCTTAGCGATGATATATATATATATATATATATATATTTGAATTGAATGTTTTTACAGTTTTTCGGCTAGTGTCTCCAATCCAATCTAGGGAATGATAAAGCACTTCACTCTTCAAAATAACCTCAGAATTCACACTTTAGGGGGAAATATGTTACACGTCTTTTTGTCACCATGAAATTTGACTATTCATATGGGTCTATCACTATCCATAACATGTTCCCTTAGAATTCAAAAACATTAATGTTCTTAAACCAAGTCTTGGAATTGGAGAAAAGCTCTGTAAAACCCTTAAAAGTCTACTTGTGCGGTTTTTCTAGCCTTTCCCTGTGCATGCACTGATGTTCTGTCCACAAACTGCGGCTACTCCCACACTTTTTCCCACTATTACCTGTGCACCCCCTGAAAATCAAATAAAAGAAAAGAAAAAATTCTAGAGGCCTAGTTGGTCAAATATTCTCCCAACTAGAAGCTTCTAGAGTCGCGATCAGTTCGAGCTTTATCCCTCCACTCATGGAGTTTATCCCTTTGCCCATGGAGCTCAAATCCCTTCATGAGAGGAATGTATCCCCCTCTTCATGGAACTGAAACTACCTCCATTTCCCTATAAATTGAGATCAAGTTTCAGGTTGAAGGGTAGATTGTGAATGATAGAAACTGACTTATATAGTTTCTAAGATGAAGAAAGTTCATAAGAGTGCATACTTTTTACACTAGTGAGTTGTTTTTGACATGAGAATGATCACACCCTTGTGTCTATAACTCCATGCTGGTATTCAGAGAGGAAGGCTTATCATACTGAAGGAGAACGATTGTTCAGGACCCCGGGAGAATCTATACAACATTAAGGCATCAGGTTGTATGATTACTCTTTCTATTCAAGATAATACATATTTATCTCTTTTTATCATTTCTTTGTTTCTATGCTTATTGGAATAACGTCAATACTTACACTCCTTGATCACTAATTTGGATTAGTTTTTTTTTATTATTATATGTTGCAAATGCTTTGATTATTTTTCTTGTCTTTGATTGCAGGTTATACTCATTGGAGAAACCACTTTGGAGTGACATGACAAAGGGCTACATCAAATGTTCGAATTTCAAGGTAGGGGCATGTCCTCTCTACTTTACTATTATAATAATCTTTAAATTCAATTAATCTAGAGGAAAAGGTTTTCAAATGGATCTTTGTTTCTAGTTACTCGCTGATTACTAGGGAGATCGCTCTTGTTCGCAAGAGGGATTAATCCACGTAACAATAGTTGATAGAATTACCAAGTATGCACAATTTTGTGAATTATCTCATCCATTTAAAGAAATTATAGTTGCTACTTCATTTATGGAAACAATTCAAAAGCTACATGGAAACCTAAAGATTATTGTAAGCGACAGAGATCCCATTTTCATTGGAATTTTTTGGACGGAATTATTTTATTGTTTGGGTACTCAACTAGCCCATAGCTCATCTTATCATCCTCAATCCAATCGAAAAATTGAGATAGTGAACAAATGTTTGGAAGGATATCTTTGTTTTTTTGTTTCTGATAAACTAACACAATGGGTCAACTAGTTACCTCTGGCTGAATGGTGGTATAACACTTCCTTCTATACTGCAACAAAAATGACCCCATTTATGGAACTTTATGGATATCGTCCACTGTCCATCATGTCACATTTAAGAGAAAATTCTAAGGTTCAAGGAGTGTAATATCACATTGAGCATCAAAAACAAGTTTTCCAACTCTTAAAGGATAACCTAAATTTGGCACAAAAATTGAATGAAACAACAAGCATATCAACATCGCAGGAAGAGAAATTTTAATGTAGGAGAC
This sequence comes from Pinus albicaulis, assembly GCA_034641835.2. Classification (NCBI taxonomy): domain Eukaryota; kingdom Viridiplantae; phylum Streptophyta; class Pinopsida; order Pinales; family Pinaceae; genus Pinus; species Pinus albicaulis. The sequence goes on along the minus strand of CM076569.1, from coordinate 162,803,155 downwards.
TAGGTATTTTTACGGCTACAACCATACAAACAAATTTCCCTCAAGCAAGCTAAGAAGGATGATATATTATCACCAAAGTAATATGGTCCTTACAAGGTGTTACAAAATATTGGTACTATGGCATACAAATTGGAGCTTCCTGCTTCTTCTTGAGTGCACCTAGTTTTCCATGTTTCATGCTTAAAGAAGGTTATACATGACAAACTTCCAGTTCAAAAAATATTTCCAAAAATTGACGAGGAAGGAAAAATCATATTGGAACCTGAAGAAGGGAAACAATAACTCGAAAACTACAAAATCGATCAATTTCAGAGTATCTCATCAAGTGGAAGAATTTACCCACTGAAGGTTCCACATGGGAAGATGAGAATTTTATATAGAAGCATCCAGAGCTATTCAAGCGTTGAGGAAAACACTTTTTTGAAGGAGAGGGGCATGTTAGGTCCCTATATATCTAGTGTAGTCCCTTATTTTTGTTAGTGTATCCCCCTTAGTATTATTGTTGTACCCCTGTAGTCCCCATATTGTTATTATTGTGCCCCATAAAATCCCACATTGTTATTGTTGTGCCCTTACATTATTATTGTTAGGTCGACTAGGATTATATTGTGATGCCATGTACTCGAATATATAGAAAGGAGGTTTTGTGATTTGAATCATCCAAGAATTGTTCATTTATGTAATGTAAAGGAGGTTTCCCCCTCGAAGTGGCTGATTTCTAAGGCATTGATCTCTCTTTTCTTTTATTTTTGGATTTGGTTTCATAACGCTGCTCATGGAAGGAGAAAATCTCAATTGTGTTGGAAGATAATGGAGTGCTTGAGTATGTGAATAAGGAAACAACTCCATCTCAAGATGCCCCACATCTTATCAAACATAACTAGAATGACACCAAGGCTAGGAGGATCATTCTTGAGGGGATCAAAAACCGTATTATCCCTCATCTGCATGAGAAAAATGCAGCATATGAGATGTTTAGAGCTATCTTAGATCTATATTAGGGTTCTAGTTATGCCAATAATCTTTCTATCAAGAAGTTAAGGAGTATATAGATGAGAAAAGGAGAGCCCATCATCACATATCTTTCAAAGTTCACTCAGGTTCAGGATGAGCTAGGTGGTGTGGGTGTGAATGTAGTAGATGGTTTCCTTATGAGTCTTGCGCTTCTGAGACTTCATAAGTCTTGGGAGAATTTCCAGGATGCAGTAAGTGGAAGAGAGAATATTCCTAGTTGGGAGAGACTATGGAGTGACTGCATTCAAGAAGAGATCCAGAGAGGCACGAGAGATGGAAGATCAAATCTAGAAGAGGAATAGGATAAATTTTCCCTAACAATCATAGGTAGCAATGCCAAGGGAGAGAGGGGCCAAGGAGAGGCTGAGTGCACTAAGAAGGGTCAAAATAAGAAGAAGGATCTTAGCAAGATCAGGTGCTTCCATTTCCATGAGGTCATACACTATGCCACTAAGTGTCCTAATCGGAAGAAGGAGACCAATAAGGATAATGTAGCGCGTCAATTGAGGTAGATGCATTTTTTTCTCAATTCGAGAAATATTTCTCATTGATAGCTTGCACGAAAATATTATCAAACAAAAATGTATGGTATATTGATTCAAGAGAATCCTTCCACATGATTGAGAGCATCGGAGTATTTAAGCCACTTGAAATATAAGGACATGCAATTTTAGATTGAGATAGGAGATGATGACAAATATGTGATGGGGGAGTTGGTACTATTAGTTTTAGAGGGAGTCAGGTAGCTTTGGCCATCTCAGAGATGTCCACTATATTATATGCCTGAAGTAGAACCTTGTTTCAGATTCCACCCTTGAGGGCAAGGGTTATGATGTCATTGTCAGTAGAGGTAAGGATTAGCTCAAGCACTTAGATTTTGGATGTAAGAAGCAGATAGGTGCGAGGGTGAAGAATCTATACAGATTGTAGGTTGAGACAAACATAACTTTGAGCAATAATGAAGGAAGTGCGCAGAGTAGAGACATGAGGGTTGAGGAGAGAATAAGAGTCTGATAGAGTCGTTAGAGTGAGATAAGGATAGGTCTCCCAAGAAGGAGCCTCAACAAATATCATGTTTGAGTCTCAACTAGTTGGAAATTGGTCCTGTTGGAAATAATAAGAGGGGGGGTGAATCAATATTCCTTTAAATTAGAGCATTAGTTAATCTTCAATTATTATCAGTGTTTGTACAATGATAGTAGTAAACAAAAGGAACACAAATGCACACAGTTTTTAAGGTGGAAACCTACTCCGGGACAAAAACCACCTAATGCTTTTCTAATAATTCTTTAATATTCAACTCCAATTGAAAATAAAGCTTCAACTTCATAGAATCTAGAAAAGCATTCTTCTCTAGTTCCCACTAGATGGATGCTCCAATGCCCATGAATATTCAGTAGTCAACTGAATGGATGCCCCAACACCCAATGAGCTACAACTCACCCTACCACCACCCTACCACCCTGCAGAAGAATAAAAGAAGAATGGACTCCCGTATCAGGGAAAATGGTCCACTTTACAATGATATAGAATGATGTAGAAGAATAAGACACACTATATCATAACCCCAACTATGACACAACCAGCTAGTGATATATTAGACCACCCGACACTACCTCTTCAAATCTTGGCAGATAGACACTAGTACAATTCGTACAATAATGTATTTACAATGACTTAGTACAATGATACATTTACAATGATTGTATGCAGTGCTGCCCACTTGAAGACTTCATGTGATGAACTTCTTACTGTTGTTATGCACCTTGGTTTCTGCTCTTGTCATGATACCCTCTGCTGCACCTTGCTTTGCTTTGCTTCCCTAGAAAATCTGGTCCTTTGCAGCCCTTGACAACACATGATCTAGCTTTTTCTTTGCCTTCTAGGAGCTCGATATTGAATCTGGTGTATCTCTGTTATTTCAGATCCCCAAAATCTAATTTTTGGTCCTGTAGTATTCCTCTGAGTCGTATTTCCAATACCACAGGTTTTACCCAATTTGGATTCTTCAAGAGAGAGTTATACCCAATATCTCACAATGCCCTAATTATGGACTATTTCAGCAGTGCGAACTTGTACGACGTGCCATGTGTCACTGTTTTTTCATTTGGCTCTGAAATTGATAGAGAAAAAAATAAAATGTGTGAACTATCTGCCACGTTTTATGGAATTCCAATCCGATACTCAGAGAGAGAGTTATGACAATTTTACCAAGGTCACTTCTTTGAGATGAATTTCAGGAGCCTGAAAAAACCCTGACTTCCACTGATCATATCTCTGAAAATATTGCGCACCTTGATTTGAAAGTTTCACAGCAGATTCCTCCGGATTTCGGCTTCGCCTCATAAAAATTTCAGCTTCTAAAACTTCGTAGAAAAAACTTTAGAGCAAAAATTCAACAATGACCTGTTTCAGATGGAAAAATCCCTTGCATAAGGAGGAAATGATGATCACAATTTATATAAATGCTTAGGTTGAGAGGGGCTTCAACAAGTGAACGTGGGAGGGATTTTAGGAGCTTAAAAAAAATACTAATTATGATTTTTCAATGACCCATGCCACAATCCTATGGGGTTTTAGCCCACTAACTGGGGGTATAAACTTCAAACATGAATATCTCTGAAACCATGAAGAATTACGTGGTGTGCCATATATCAACGGAAAAATATCGACAAGTAGAAACCATAAAAAGCATTCTTGAACTAGAATATAGTAATTTGGTAGGTCAAAATTCCCATGCAATAGTGGGTTATCCCCTGGTGCTGCTTGGGTTGACATCAATGACAACTGCTGATCAACAGGGTTGACTAGCAAGATGATGAGGAGAAGAGACCGGGGTGAGTGAAGGTAGAAAATCAGTCAGAGACTCCTAATACTGGGAGATTTCGATCAAAGTTGGAAAATTATTTTTTAAAGGGGATCAAGGGAGATTTGGAACTCACAGTTGTTGAAAATGTAGAAATAAATTCCTAATTTATTTTTTCCTTTGATTAAATTAGGAGAAAGTCAAAACTCCACATCAATAGACAACTTGAATGAGTTAAATGAGTTGAAATAGTTGTTATCACTCAGTTAGATTAGTTAATTCAAGTTGGGGGCATGAAATTGAGTTGTGTACAATAATTCCTAAATTTTAGGAGCCTGGGCTGATTTAATTTCAATTGTAACAATTTAATTTAGTTAAATTGAATTATGGTCAGTTAAACTAGTTCCAACTGTTGGAGGAACTAATGGGAAGTATAGCAGTGGGGTGTAACTTCAGTGTTTAACCATTTAACTGATCAATCAACCTAAATTAAATCATACATGCATGAAATTCGAGTTACCAAGTTGATATTGGAGTTCAAGGGCAGTGTAATATCAGTTGCAAACTATTCCAAGTTGTACAGGTCATGCATGAAGTTAGAGAAGGATCTAATGGAATTGCAAAATCTAGATTGAGGAATTTCCTAAATAATAGGAGATAATTCCTTGAGGAACAACACAAGGAAATAGGGACTTGGAGGCTCGAAATTTTGGTTAAGTATTGGCCAAGTTCATTCAGTTAGGCAGAGGATAGAAGATATAGGTGCAGGTTGAGCTTAAGGTTCAACATAACATATTGTATTCATCCATATTATTTGATTAATACAATATAGATAGTAAGGGGTTTTGAGCAGTTGCTTTCCCCTAGATATATCTCTATGTATTTGTGTTGAATCTTGATACATGCTAATGATTTGTGTTCTCGATTGTGAATTTACTTCCGCAGATTGGTAGAGTAGATTCTAGTCGTTATTTGGTAAATTTTATGAGTATTTTAGGATCTACACATTAATTTCTACATGGTATTATAGATGATTCATAGTAGAGAAGAAAATTCCAAGTTGTCATTGCAGGAGGTTTGAATTTTAAGATCAATGTTGTAGGTTTTCCCCAATATTTAGAAGATGACTTTCAATGGACTCAAGCTCGAGTATGATTTGGAAGGAACCAAATTTTTTTTGGCATGGAGGATCCACATGGATGCAATATTAGATGATAAAGGGTTGCTAGAATACATCAAGGCAAATGTAGCAAAACCCCATGCATATGATTCCCATGATCTTGGTTAGTGGAAGAAGGATGTGGCTAAATCAAGGAGAATCATATTGGAGGGAGTTCAAGATCATATTGTCTCGAATATCCATGGGAAAGAGACTCTGTTTATGATGTGGAAAACACTGAAAAATTTGTTTGTGAACAATAGTGATCACATGAAGCTGACACTTAAGGACAAGCTTCGAAGTATCAAGATGCAAAAGAATGAAACAATTTCGCATTACCTGAGCATGTTTACACAATATCATGATGAAATTTGTGGGGTCGGTGTTATTTTTATTGAAGAGTATTTCTTATCTCCAACTCTTTTGGGCTTTCCCAAGATATGGCATAGTTATCGATATTTAGTAAATGACAGAGAGAAACTACCAAGTTGAGAGCGTTTATGGTCCGATCTAGTGCAAGAAGAAATGAGGCATAGAAACAGAGATGAGACTTCATCCAAGTTTAAGTATGAGGAGAACTGTGCCTTGGATTGTAAGGCAAAGAAAGGGAAAGGGAAAAAATCCCAATCCAAAGTAGAATCTAGTCAAGAGGGCAAGAAGAAATATTTTTCCAAGATCAAGTTCCTTCACTGTCATGAATTCAGGCACTATGGCACGAAATTCCCACACAAGAAAACAAGCAAGAATACCTCAGGAGGAGGGGAAGGAGAAGCTCTAGCTTCACAATTAGGGCTTTATTTTACCGTCATTGCATGCATGGAAAACATAGTGATGGAAAGTGTTTGGTATCTTGACAGTGGTGCCTCATTCCATATATCGGGGAAATATTATTTCTTTAGTGACTTGGAGGAGAAATACCTCCAGATGCACATCGATATGTGAGATGATGGGATCTATAGAGCGATCAATATCAATACATTTAGTTTTTAGAGGGAGTTTGGCTCCCCTCTCAGGCTCAAGGATGTGATGTTTGTCCTGGGTCTAAATAATAACTTGGTTTCCGTCGCGGTGTTGGAAGAACGTGGCTAATATGTGATATTCAACAAAGGAAAGGAATTCTCGAGACACATCATCATGGGAAAAGTGAAGAAGATTGACGTTCAGGTGAACAAAATATACATGTTAGATGTGACGTACTGTGGTTCCTTGAGCACAAAGGTAGAGAAGGTGTAGAGCCGAGGTGTTGACAAATTATGGAATAGAATACTTGGCCATTTTCATCATGGAGTTTTGAAGATCATGCAACCACATGCCTCCCCAACAAAGCACTAGAGCAACAAAATACATGCAAAGGGTGTACCTTGGGGAAGTACACAAAATCCAACTTCAATGATCGGGATATCATGGCACATGCAATCCTTGAAAGGATCCACTCTGATGTCTGTGGACCTTTCTTGAAAGCTTGCATGACCATACACATGTATTATGTTATATTTGTAGATGATTTCTCATGTAAGTGTTAGATTTTCTTCATGCAGAGGAAAAACCATACATTCTCCAACTTTGTTGAAATTAAAGAACTTGTTGAGAATGAATCTGGCATGAAAGTGAAGGCTCTTAGGAGCGATAATGGTGGTGAATATGTGGTGAATGAGTTTAAAAATGTCTGTTCAAAGGGAGACATTCGACGAGAGTTGAAAACACCCCGTAACCCACAACATAATGGGGTGGATAAGAGGAAGAACAAAATTATTGCGGGAACTGCATGAGAAATGTTGCATGATTAGGGCCTACCTCTGCACTTGTGTGCCGAAGCATGCAACACAATGATATATGTTTAGAACAGGAGTCCTCATCAGATTCTCACGATGAGTACACAAAAAGAAGCTTTTTTAGGGAAGAAACCAGATGTGTCACACTTTTGGATCTTTGGATCATTAGTATATTTCCATGTTTATCAGGAAGCAAGGAAAAATCTAGAGCCAACAATAGAGTTGAGCATATTTGTGGGGTACAATGATACACCTCACAACTATTGGGTGTACCTACCATCTCTCAGGATGACAATTTTTCGTAGAGATGTGAATTTAGATGAAGATAAGTCAATGAAGTGTTCCCTTGAGAGGGAGCTTTAGGTGCATGTATATCAAGAGCTTTTGACTAAAAAGGAATAAAATCAAGAAGATGTGGGGCAACCACAAGAATATTAGAAAAGAGTGTAGATATCCACTCAAGTAGAGACATCCAGGGAAGGAATGAAGCAGACCAAGGAAACTCACATATTATTGAAGGATGCTAGAGAGAATACGAGAGCACCCACATCACAACAAAAGCAAAGGAGGTCACTAGATTGATACACTGGCTACATGGCTCTGATGAACGAGAAAGTAGAGACAAAACTAATCCTCATTCGAGGAAGAAACAAAGTAACCAATATGGGTTGATGTTATGATAGAGGAATAAGATTCCATTGTCAGAAAAAATGTTTGCGAAGTGGTACTAATACCAAAAAATAAGTTAGAGGTGGGTTCGAGATGGATTTACAAGGTAAATCATGCAATAGATGGAAGCATCAAGAAGCACAAGGCCAGATTCATGGCCAAGGGGTACTATCATGTAGAAGGGATTAACTATGAAGAGACCTTTCATCCTGTATCAAGGTACTCTTCCATCAGAACAATTCTTGATTTGACTACATAGATGGGGTGGAAAATCCGCTAGATGGATATGAATACAACATTCCTCAATGGAGTTATTGAGGAGGAGGTGTACATTGAACATCTTGAAGGATTTGAGACCTTCGACAGAGAGTCACATGTGTGTTGACTCAAGTGAGCATTGTACGAGATGAAGAAAGCACCCCGTTCTTGGTACACCAGGATTGATAACTACCTTATCGAGTTGGGCTTCACCAAAAGTGAAGCAGATGCACACCTTTACCACATTATGGTGGAAGGTAAATTATCGATTATAGTCTTATATGTTGATGAATTGATTTTGACCGATGATGAAAAAATTATCAGGTCTTGTAAGGAGGACCTTGCAAGAGAGTTCGAAATGAAGGACATGGGATTGATGCATTATTTCTTGGTTTGGAAGTATCACAGTTAGAAGGGGAATTTTTTATCTTTCAGGGCAAGTATGCCAACGAGATACCTTAGAAGTTCCACATGGAAAGATGCAAACCCAAGGAGACTCCTCTAGCAACCAACTAGAGGAAAGAGGATGCCACTTTAGGTGAGGAAGTGGATGCTGCTGTGTACATGTAGTATATGGTTTCTATCATGTATTTGGTGAAAAAATGACCAAACATGTGTTATGAAATCAATCAGTTGAGCCAAGACATGGTTCGACCAACCAAATTATTTTGGAGGGCTGCTAAACATGTACTATGGTTTCTCAGAGGCACCAATTAGTTTAGAATTTTGTATAGATGGACAGATGGAGTGAAGTTGCAAGGATTCACAAATGAAGATTGGGCGAGAATTCCATTAGATCAAAAGAGAACTTTAGAAGGAATTTTCAGTGGTGGGTCAACAACAGTTTCTTGGTACAATAGGAAGCAAATATTAGTTGCACTTAGCTCAGCAGAAGCAAATTACATGGCTTCCCGTCAAACAACTTGTGAAGCTATCTGGATGAGAAATATTCTTTTTGGGTTATTTGGTCAGATGATTGATCCTTACCGTGATTTACTGTGAAAATCATAATTTTATCAACCTCCCTGAGAATACAAATTTTCATGATCGATCCAAGAACATTGATATCTGGTACCAAAATATACAAGATTGTGTGCAGAGGAGGATCATGTTGTTGGAATACATTCCTACATAGGAACATGACGCAAATATTTTGACAAAGGCCTTGTCAAGAGGAAAATTGGATTTCAATAGAGGCAAGATTGGGGTATTTGATAACACCTTTCTTGCTGAGAGGGAATGTTGAAAATGCAACAAGAAATTCCTAATTTAATTTTTCCTTTGATTAAATTAGGAGAAAATCTAAATTCCACATCAACTGACAACTTGAATGAGTTAACTGAGTTGAAATAGTTTTTATCACTCAATTAACTTAGTTAATTTTAGTTGGGGGCATGAAAATTAGTTATGTACACTGATTCCTAAATTTTAGGAGCCTAGGTTGAGTTAGTTTCAGTTGTAACAATCTAATTTAGTTTAATTGAGTTATGGTCAGTTAAACTAGTTCCGACTATTGGAGGAACTAGTGGGAGGTCTAGCAGTGGGGTATAACTTCAATGTTTAACCAGTTAATTGATCAATCAACCTAAATTAACTTGTGCATGCATGAAATTTAAGTTACCCAGTTGAGATTGTAGTTCAAGGGAAATGTACTATCAGCTGTAAACTATTCCAAGGTGTACAGGTCATGCATGGAGTCAGAGAAGGACCTAATGGAATTATGCAATCAATATTGAGGAATTTCCTAAATGATATGAGATAATTCCTTGAGGCACAAGACAAGGAAATAGGGGCTTGGAGGCTCGAAATTTTGGCTAAGTATGTTAGAATTTACCAGAGAAATAATAAATTTATCGAGAGGAACAAAAAACCATAAAATAGCTAGCAAAAAATCATAAACATAAACAAATATGTTTATCCAAGAAAACCCCCAAATCTGGGGCAAAACCCAACCAATGAAATTTCATTAAGCATTGGCCAAAACCCTGTCCAATCCGGCCAAGTGAGCCTTCACCGCTCACCTCCAGGCCTACATTACAATGAAGTCCTCCGAGCCTTTTATAGGCTCCATTACATGCAATACCATGAGATAAAAAACCATGGGTGAAAAATACCATGTGCCCCAAAACTGCTACTATTTACCCTAGTGAACATTGACTCTATCCCGAGTCAAGTTTACCTAACAATTCCCCCCTTAAACTTGACTTGGGGTTTCTTGACTAAATCTAGCCAAAATTGCTAAGTGAGACAACCCTGCTCACTCTAGCTCTTCCCCCCTCAAATTTTAATTTTTGTTTTGTTTTTACCCAGGTAATTGTTAACTTGAAATCCCCCCTATCACCTTGATCTAACCCAGACTTTACCAGTGATTACCCAGGGGTATGCATGCCATACCAGGTCTTATAGTAGTATGCCCATTTACATGTAATAAATTAACTCCATTATAATAATAATATATTTTTTGTTTTGTTTCATTGTTACTGTCTTTGTATATATGAAATCAATGTTCGTATAAAAAGAACCCATCTACCAGATTACATGGGTCACCAGCCTCTGTAACCACCAGTCCTCTAGGAGTTCTCTTCAGATACATGGTTCATCAATTAATTAATCCACGTGCACATATCCTCTCTCATTTTGACAGAATTTTCTCTCCTAACGCAACGAAATTCAATGGCTCCGATACCATTTGATAGAATTTACCGGAGAAATAATAAATTTATCGAGAGGAACAAAAAACCATAATAAAGCTAGAAAAAAATCATAAACATAAACAAAGATGTTTATCCGGGAAAACCCCCAAAACTGGGGAAAAACCCAACCAATGAAATTTCATTAAGCATTGGCCAAAACCCTGGCCAATCCGGCCAAGTGAGCCTTCACTGGTCACCTCCAGGCCTACATTACAATGAAGTCCTCAGAGCCTTTTATAGGCTCCATTACATGCAATACCTGTTAGCTTCCTGTAATTAGCAAGATTGGAAAAAGTCCAACTGCAGGGAGAACACTTATTTCAACCACTTTGGGATTCTAGGATCTAGCCCTCCTGAATCCGGAGAGGGATGTCTCCAATAAAGTGAAAAAGATGGATTTATCTTTAAAGCTTTTGGGTAATGATATTAGGTCAGTTATAAAGGCCAAGGTTTTTGTTTTGTTTTGGATGGTTGAAAATGATTATTATTTGAGGGGAAAGTTCTAAATGCAGAGAGTTTCAAAGGTGTGAAGTTGCAAGGAAAATAGAACAAGCTTTGGCTAAGAAGATGGATGAATGCTGGTTTTAGTCCATTGGGCTATGGAGTCATAATAGAATTTAATTGAGACAACAAGGGGCAAGAGTGGTCCATGGGGCAAGTCATCTATGTCTAAGGATATCTTTAAAGTTTGATTTATGGAATGAAATGATACAACAAGAAGGGGAATTAAACAAATGAAGAACAAAGAGTAGCCCAAGATCTGGTAAGTACTTTGAAACTAGCCAGCTTTTGACATACACTTAAGAAATACATAAAAGTAATCCAGGATCTAGTAAGCACTTCGAAACTAGCCAGCCTTTGATACACTTTCAATAGAAAAACATCTTAAAAACAAAGGGAAACTTTAAAAGCAACTATTGGAGAAGAAACTAGCGAGCAGGGCTCACCACAAACCTCTCCTAGCTCTGCTTTACTTGGTAAACTTTCAAGACAAACATATAAGATAACAAAGAATAGTCTAAGATCTGGTAAGTACTTTGAAACTATCCAGCCTTCAACACATTCCCAGGGAAACTTTCAGATAGTCTTTGGGGGTAAAACTAGGACAGGGCTCATGATAACTTCCTTAGTTCATCTCTACTCAACATAAACTGAAAATAACATTTAAGAACAATATTTAGCTAAGACAGTAGGACGAGGGAACGCCAGCATTCCTAACTGCTTGAACTGAATTAAATCATTCCCAAATAACACAAATTGAAAGAAAACATTAAGATAAAGCTTATCAGTCAGAGAAGGGTACTGATATATAGTAAATCCTAACTCTATGCTTGCTGTTCTTTATCAGAGAAGATGGACAAAGTGAAAACATAAATAAAATAACAATTTACAATAAGAAATAACATCACCGTCGACATAGACCAGGATCCCATAAATCAGCTTGTATTGATGCTTCAAACTAGTTACAGATTTAAGTCCAATGTTTCAGTTCAGCAATCATCTTCACTTCTCAGACTAAATTATCTATCACAAGTAGAGCTTCAAGAGCCAGTGAACACTCTTTACAAGTAGAAGTCTCAAGCTCAAATATATCTCAAAGTTCAGCAACCAACATTTTCTCATCTTCTACAGGAGTATTTATAGAAGGAATGAGGAGGTGGGAGATGATAAAATATCTCCTGGGTCAATTAATACATACTTAATACTTCTCAGCCTTTGAGGGGCTCGATGGAGAAGTTTACATATGTGTCCTCTGTATTAAATGTTTTACATTAAGAATTAAGCTCGGTGGGAGCTTTTGTTGACTTTAAGGCTCTGTTTCATGTTATAGTAACTCTGCTGATATTTTTACATTAAGTTCCTTTAGCAGAATTAACTCTTTGGCTGCGCTGAGGCAAATATCTTTTCTCTAATCAATAACTTCGGCCTTTGTTTGAATGCTTTGAGGCAACAAGTGGCTTTGTGGTAGCTGAGAGGAATTAATTGGCCTCTTTTGTGGCAGTGGAGACCTTTCTGTCTGGTAAACACTTATGATTTTCTTTAACTGTGTTTTAATTTGGAGGATTAGGCATTTTGATAATCAATCTTAGCTGTAATCCCCAAACTGTCTTCAATCCTCTGTTCTGCTGTATTTTTTCTTCGACACTGATACTCTTTTAATTATTTTATGCATTGCTGTGTGTCTTGTTGATGTGCAGGTCCGCACAGGGCTCATATGGCATCAATGCCCATGAAGCATTGATGAAATGTGGAGTAGAACCTTTGGAATGATCTTCCTTTTAATAAACAAAGCTCTAAGGATCATCACCCTCGACTTTATAATTTCTTTTTAAAATAATGGAAAAATCCTTCGAAACCTGCAAAATACAAAAATATTTATGAAATCCTACGTTTATTGGGTAAAAACTGCTTCAGAGGGTGTAGGGAGGAGCGTGGCCGTTGGATGGCATCATCCAACGGTGTAGATATGTTTGCGGAGGTTAAAGGAAGAGTAGAGGAAGAAATAAGTCAGAACCGTCGATCGTGTAGAGATCAACTGTGGGGATCAGTTGTGATCATACAGAGTGAATGAGTCACTTTATAAAGAAATGGAAGAAAAACAAAGGAAATAGGCGAAATTTCCTTTGGCGGGGGTAAAATACGAAGGAAATGAAATTAGGGCTTCGGGATGAATATGAGCCGTCGGATGAGATCCACCCAACGAGATCAACGATGGAGATTGTATGTTGAAAACCCTTTGGTAGAGGCGGAGAGAAATATGTAAATTTGAGGTTTAGATCCAAGCTGTTGATCTGCAGAGATCAACGATGGACGGCGTGCGCGGTAACACACAATGGAAAAGAGGGAAAGTGGTTTTGGTGGCAAAATAGTTGTTTCCGCGTAGTGAAAGGGTGGGGAGGCGGTTTTGCATTTTTGAACATGATATGCGTTTCCGCCCGACACGTGGCCTTTCAAAACCACTTATATCGCGCGGCCTTTGGGAATTTATCTTTCGCGCTAAAATTTACGCGATACGTAATGTGGGTTGTTAGATCAAGGGCCTCAGATCTGACGGTGGGGAAGTGAACGCGATATGAGGTAGATGCACGGGCGAAAGAAAGGGGAGCAGTTTTATTGTGGGCCGTTGATCTAAGGTCTGGACGGCTGAGATTGAATCTCGAAGAAAGTAGGACCCACAGGAGGCAGGCCTGTCAGGTTAATATGGGCCATTGGATGGAACATATCGACGGCCAGGATTGAATCTGGGGTATGAACGAAATAATACGGAGGTGGAGAAAAGGTTAATGAGGGTTGTTGATATGCAGAGATCAACGGCTATGATTGGCCCAAAAAACATTTATAACGTGGAGCGCATGGATTATAACCAAAGTCAGGGAATGCGATCTGGACCATCCAATCTGGACACGTGGAAGGCCCAGATGCAATCAGGGGCATCAACATCGGCGGGGCAAAGAATATGGAGGCGCCGAAGCGATTGAGCGCTAGTTGTTGATCTGAGGATCAGATCAACAGTGGGGAGTGAATCAGAGGATTTTGAAGGCGGAGGAAGGCTAATAATTGGAGCAAATGTGGACCATTAGATTTGGGAAGGCAGGGAGGAGATCAACGACTCTCGATTGATTGGGGGATGACCAATTGGGGAGAGAAATAAAATGCGCCCGATTAGATTAATTTTATCTATTGCTGCTGCATTTGATTTTGAGATAGAATAGATGGATGTGAAGACAACATTTCTTCACGGGGATCTAGAAGAGGAGATCTACATGAAGCAACCTGAAGGCTTTATGGTGAAGGGTAAGAAAGAACTGGTATGCAGGTTGAAGAAGTCTCTGTATGGGTTAAAACGGTCACCAAGGATGTGGTATCGGAAATTTGATACCTATATACGAGGACTTGGCTTCACCAGAAGCAAGGAGGATCATTGTGTTTATTTTAAATTAATTGGTGACCGTGTTATTTATTTGGTATTGTATGTGGATGATATGTTGTTAATTGGAAATGACAAAGAAATTATCCAAGATTTGAAGACCCAACTGTTCTCCAAATTCGACATGAAGGATCTTGGTGCTGCAAACTATATTTTGGGCATGGAAATTAAGAGAGATCGGGCAAAGAGGAAGCTCTGGTTAAACCAGAGGAAGTATGTCGATACTATATTGCAGAGGTTCAATATGCAGGATAGTAAACCGATGAATGTTCCTATTCCTGTAGGTGTAAAGCTGTCTGCTGAACAGTGTCCCAAGACACAAGAAGAAGAGGAGTATATGTCCCGTGTTCCATATGCAAGTGCAGTGGGTAGCCTAATGTATGCAATGGTCTGTACTAGACCAGACATTGCACATGCAGTGGGAGTATTGAGCAGGTTTATGTCAAACCCAGGGAAGGATCATTGGACAACAGTGAAGCGGGTTTTCAGATATTTACGTGGCACTAGTGATTATGGCTTGTGCTACCAGGGAAGACCAGGATTGGAAAGAATGTTGGAAATTCGTGGTTTTGTTGATGCAGATTGGGCTGGAGATCTGGACCAAAGAAGATCTACAAGTGGGTATGTGTTTAGCTTATTTGGAGGCGCAGTCAGTTGGATGAGTAAAAGACAGTCTGTAGTGGCTCTTTCAACTACAGAGGCAGAATACATAGCGGCCACTCATGCAAGCAAGGAAGCAGTTTGGTTGCAGAGATTGTGTTCAAGTATGGGGTTGGTACAGCAAGCTATAAGGATAGACTGTGATAGCCAAAGTGCAATTTTCTTGGCTAAGAACCTTGCCTATCATTCGAAGACGAAGCACATTGATGTTCAATATCACTTTGTTAGAGATATGGTTGAAGCTAAAAGGGTGTTGCTAGTAAAGGTGGACACTTTGAAGAATGTTGCAGATGCATTGACAAAGTCTGTGAGCACTCAGAAGTTCTCTTGGTGTAGAGAAACAATGGGTGTTGAGAAATTGGCCCAATGACTAAGCTCTCCTATGGCCCCCTGTGGAAAGAAAACAACAAGTATGAGAATGATGGGTATGTGTTATATTCTTTCCACGACTAGCTCCACGCACTGTACGTTGCGTCGGGTGCAGCAGGGGGGGGCAGCGCCCTAGGATTTTTTTTTTTGTGTGCAGTCCCACTCATAGGCGGACCCACCCATGTTTTGTGCATGATTTTTCACATGGTTTTGGGGTACGATGGTTTTCGGCCCCTGGTATTTTGTAGATCCGGTCAAGGGAACTACGGTTATGTTCTAATCCAGGGTTAATGGATTGGGGTTTATGTATGCTTTGGCATGTATATATATGTGTTGTAACTCTAAAAGGAATATAATGAAAAATAAAGTTGGTCATCCCGATTTGGGATCCAAGGAAAATCTCTGTGTTTATCTGTTTTATGTTTTATGCTCTCGCTATTGTTTATTTTCTGTTATAAGATTCGTGTGTAGATAATTTCTGTTCAGGGTTAAAACCTACATAAGCGCCGAAAAGGCTTAGCACCCGGTTCTAGGGCATGGGCACATGTGGGGAAGTGGTTTTTAGGATTTAGCCCAAAGGGGCTGAAACTCTTAGTGAAAAACTTATTATTTTTTTATGAAATTTTTAGAGTGTTTTGATGGATTTGGGGGTTTCGGCAGAGTTTAAAAGTGAGTTTTAAACTCTGTAAAGAGGATCTTATGAAGGGGAAATGGAAAAAAATAGAAAATAGAGGAAGTTTATGAGGAAAAGAGGAGGCAAAATGAAGGTTAGTTTGAGGTGGAGAGAAGGGAAAAATGGCTTTTGCAGCATTCTTTTCTCTATGGAATCAACAGGATTTCAGAGTTTAAAATGGAAACAACAGTGAAGATTTGGACAAAGGGCATGATGTCTTCAAGAGTCTTCAAGAGATAACATTTTTTAGCAATAAAACTTGTTTCTTGAAGGCTCAAAAAATGATTTAGCCACCTTTTGATATAACAAATTTTATAGGTGGCTAACAATACCATGAGCTAAAAAACCATGGGTGCACAATACCATGTGCCCCAAAACTACTACTATTTACCCTAGTCAACATTGACTCTATCCCAAGTCAAGTTTACCTAACAAAGTATTGGCCAAAGTCATCCAATGAGGTAGAGGATAGAAGATATAGGTGCAGGTTGAGCTCAATTTTGAGTAGAGCATATTGTATTCATCCAAATTATTTGATTAGTGCAATAAAGATAATAAGGGGTTTTGAGTAGTTTTTTTCCCCTAGATATATCTATGTGTATGTGTGTTGAATCTTGATGCATGTTAATGATTTGTGTTCTCTATTGTGAATTTACTTGCGCAGATTGGTTGAGTAGATTCTAGACGTGATTTAGTAAGTTTCAAGAGAAATTTAGGATCTACACATCAATTTCTACACGGTATCAGAGCTAGATTCATAGGAGAGAAGGGAATTCAAAGTCATCATTTCAGGAGGTTCAAGTTTGAAGATTAGTGTTGTAGGTTTTCTCGAGGACTGAGAAAATGACTTTCAATGGACTCGGGCTCGAGTATGCTTGGGAAGGAACCAAAAATTTTGTGGCATGGAAGATCTACATGGAGACTATGTTATAAAATCATTTCCACCTGTTAGGTCCTCGTGATTTGTTAGATTGGTGAGAACAAATGAATAGGGGTAACATCAGACCAATATTTGGAGTCCTAGGACCTAGCCTTCCTGGACTCAGAGAGGGCTCTCTCTATTCTATGCAAATGATGTGAACTTGTTTGCTTTTAGGGTTTGAATTTAGGCTAGTTTTTAAGTTTATGGTTTGTTTTTTTGTTTTGGTTGGGTAGATGATCAAGTAGAATAGATGGAGTGAGGAAATATTCAAGTCATTGGGCTATGGAGTCTATAAAAGTCATGGAAATTTCAACAATGAATCAATGTGCATCATAGGGAAAATCTAACATGGTCAAATGGATTTTCAAGGTTTGTGTGAGATGAAATGAACATCAAGTTTGTGAAAAAATTAGGGCAAAGGGCAGTTAAGAATATCTTGTAAAATACTTTAACAAGAAGGGAATTCAACACTATTTAGCATAAAGAAGTAATCATAAGATAGGGAAAACCAATAACTCTTTGATTAAACTCAAGCAAATAAACATTTAAGACAAACAATCCAATGAAATATAGAAGGCAAGAAACTTATTTAACTTCTAGTGACTTCACCTTCAAGGTTAGAAAACATTTAAGATAAAAATATTAATTTAATCAAAGAAGAGGGAACTCCTAAACATCATTGATCATAGCCATAAAGATCTCCAAAACAACTTTTTAAGAATGTACAAAGGGTATGATCGAAACATAGCCTCTTTGGCAAAGCCTAATTAGTGGTACTTCAAAGAAAGATCTCAAGAACAATGTTTTAGTGACATCAAACAAGAAGGGCTAACCATAAAAAATCTTTGATATCTACTGTATTGAATGATTCATAAGATAAACAAGCTTGGGTGGGTCTAGATAGAAACTAAGAATTCTCTAAACTGACCTAGCAGAGGAAAACATAGAGGCAATGAAGAATAGACAGAGCTAAGGTGCCTTTGAAAAACATTTCTTAGTCTAAAACCTTTATAGAAGGATGAAACACAATGATACATAAGGAAACAAGAACTGAATAGAAGCACATCACCATTAACCAAGCTCAAGGATCCTGCAAGCAAGCCTTCTCCATCATCAATCAAACAAGCCATTCACAAACTCCACAACACCAATTCCTTCTTCAATCTCCAAAAAACCATATATTGTTCTCAAGAGTCATCAAATGCCAAAATTTTACAATAAGGCCCTCATGCTCTATTTATCTAGCAAAGGAGGGAAAAAACCCTAAATAGGGTTTGAAAATGTCAAAAACACCCATAAATGTCATTTATGTCTAAGAGACCATGCAAGGCCCAAGACACAAAATATCTCATGAAATAAATGCAAAAATAACTCTTAGCACCTAAATTTGGAGTGATTTGCCCCAAAAAACACTAAAATATCATTTTTCCATAAATGAGTGTGTTTTATTGAATTTTTGGCCAAAAATGCAACACAGAGGTCTGAACGCATAGAGCTTGCATGGGAAAAACTGTGTCCACTTGCAGCCAAGTTTTGATGACCTTCCTGATGTCAGAATTGGCTCTGTGATGGCCCGTTCGAAAGCCTGCTGAGTCCACTTTCCAAAAATGCCTTTTTTTTTTTTCCTGATTGGGATCCATTAACCTGTCCAAAAATTAAATTTCCCAAATCTGCTCTAGGCACAACGCCATGCCTAAAAATGAGGCAGAAAGGTGAAAAATGTTTTTTAGCCTTTTGAGGAACCAAAAATGCTCCAAATGCTTTGAAATTTGGTGAGCATGCTGTAATTGAGCTGAGGATTCCAAAAATAAAAATTTTTCCACCTGAGGATGCCTGAGGTGAAAGCGTAGCGCTAAGGGTGCTGCGCTTACAGGCCTCAAAATTTGCAAAAAACCAAAATTTGCCAAAAAATTCCAAAAATTGGTGGATATCTTCCTTATGGGGTTTTAGAGGCCTGTAGAGAAGCTTCAACCAAGATTCCAAGGTTTGCTCAGTATTTTTCCTCTTTGAGTGCTTGTATTTTGGCATGGGCTCCTTTGAGCTTAGCCCTTGTCAAAGAAGACCTCAAGGAGATGAAAGGGTGAGAGGTGTAGAAGAATTCCAAGAGGGTTTGAAAGTGGAGCAAGCCCTAGATATTCACATGATGGGTGTGAGCATTCAGCCACACATGCAGATCCACAACTCAGTTTATTTCCCACATTTACTGCAAGAAGGATGGAGGAAGAAGATGCACCAAGGGAGGAGACCTTGAGTGAGTATCTTAAGGAGTATGAGTCTCAATCACGGAGATTCAAAAAGAACTTGGACTTCCAAGGGTTTTTCCAAATCAAGGAAGATAGAGGATCCATAAACCATAATAGAAGCAATAGAGGTAGAATATTTCTATCTAACTTTGATGGGTCAGAAAAGTGCACAGCCAAAGCTTGGGTGAAGGAGCTAGATTCCTATTTTCAGCTACACCAATTTTCAGAAAAGGATGCCATTAGAGTAGAAGCGTTGCACCTCAAAGTTATGGCCCACTATTGATGGTTTTATAGTTTTGCTTCATTTAATCCTGCAAATTTAAACACTTATGCTAGGTTCACTAAGAAATTAGTGAGAAGATTTGATATTAAACATTGTAAAACATCAATTGTTAAACCCAAAAACTCAAAACCTTTGCATAAGTTGGATAGATCTATTCTGCCAACTCCACTCCTTATTTATGTTGAAGGGGATAAAAACATGCATGATGCTTTTCCAAGGGCAAGATCCCCACTTCTTGAAGAGCCCTCTTCTATAGATGAAGACATGGAGGTTCCTATTTCACAGGAAGACCAAGATCAAGGGTCTATCATTGATGATGAGGCATTCTCAAATATTGATGAAGAGGATGAGCAAAGAAGAGCTAACAGCGCTGTGCCATTGGGAGAAAAGCCATCACCACATGGAGGTGGAAAGGGAGCCATTTCTTGAAATAGAGGAGCCCTTGTGTCTTTGCAAGGAGTTCCAAATGATCTAACATGTGGGAACCAAAGCATAATTCCAGAGCAACATCTATCAGTTTTTGTGGATTGTGAGATGGAAGAAAGGAAGGATCAATATCAAGGGATGATGAGCATTCACCCTTATCTATTTCAGGAGGTTTCTACACAAAATAAGGAGACTGTATTGCACAGTGAAGAGAGGGACAAATCAGTCCACTCATATATACAATCCACTTTAGATTTTGATCTCTCATTACATGGGGGCATTCCACCCGGGAGGCCACTAGACCTGGAGTTGGTGAGAAATATCTTTCCATTTGGTTCACCACTCTTAGATTCCAGAGGGGTGAAGGCCTTGGAGGAGTCCAATACAGTGCAGAGTGTTTGGGATAGACTCAAGGAGGAGGGAGACATTCTCCCATTTTCAGCATTACCCACTCTCACTACATATACTGCGCTGACAAAAGTTGTTGCAGTGATGGAGGATGGAACCTCCATGGTGAAAGGGAGCTGCTCCATGGATTTGGAGAAACAGAGGGTAATTCCTTTGAGGAAGGAATCCTCCATACATAGGAGTAGATGGAGGCCACTCATGCTTACATTGGCCAAGATCAAGAGGTTCTTTTTAGATGGTTGCTTCTCATGGGAGGCCAACTTCCAAAAGTCACCACTTCTATTTGAGCATGAGAAACTGCATGATGGGCATAAGAGCATTTTGGAGGATGAATTTGGCATGAGGGATGTCAAAGGAGAAGAAAACAACATGTGGGGAGCTTCACATTTCAGATCTTCAGCATTGTCTCTTAGGAGGGTCGATCCATATTGGAGGTCTCAACTTTTGATAGAGTACTCCAAGGATCTTGGTGCTTGCATGATTCTTGATGACTCATAGGGAGATGGTAGATACATGGTGGTTGATGAGGTCATATATTCTTATGGTAGAGTCTTCTTGACTAGAGTTTCTGAGCTCAAGAGGAAGCTACTACATGCGGCATGTAATATCCCAAAATGGGAGTGCAGAAATGTATGAACACAATAATAGTATAAATCAACTCATAAGGTGTGAAAGGAACACCTAGCCATCAAATGAATGTTCAGCAGCATGATTATGTCCCATTAACTCATTCCAAATCGAGGAAATGCAACAATATATAGCATAAAAACGTTATTTACAGGGAATAATGGTATAACTGTGAGAAATGGGACTTGGATCCCTTATTTCATACTATATATATCTCACATACAAAATTGGAGCAAAAACAAATCTCTCTAGCTATGCTAAACAGGTCTCCCCAAGCCAATACAACTAAAAAATGCTCAAACCCCATGACTTATGCCAACAGAAAATCCTGAAGCATATGAAAACGTTATTTTAATGAGGGTTTATGTAGAAATTTACAAGAAATAAGAGATTTGGATATTACAATCATTCAATGGCTGAGAAAAGTGGAGATCTATTCCCTTTTATGCCATATAAGAATGACCCGACAAGGGCTCCATGAAAGTACAAGTATAAAATACCAGATCTGTAGATCTATATCTGAAACATAGTAGTTATCCTACGGCTCTGTAAATAGATAGCTTAATAATACAATAAATAGAAGAAGATGCTTTATACAATCCTTCCGGGAGAAGGGTTGTCCCTTTCCCTAAGGAACAAGCTCAAGATCAAGGGTCTTGACCCTGCTACTACAACATAGAGATAAATGACGCAGTTCATGAAAAGTACTATGCTGTAGGAGATGAAAATGACATTGGCCACATGCCAAGATCTGAAAATCATCTCAAAGACTTCCTCATTGATCTCCTAGAGAAAGAAAGGCTTCCTCCTCTGAAATACAAACTCCGGAAGTGGTGTTGTGGACCTTCCACTGCAACACACTGCAACACAACGTTATACTCTGCAGAAATAATGCTGTAGCTGAAGGAGGATGCTTGGCATCAAGCCTGAATGTGGAAAACTGAGGTACAATACTCCTGCAAGAGGCCTCTCAAGGTAGGAG
Source organism: Pinus albicaulis (assembly GCA_034641835.2). NCBI lineage: Eukaryota > Viridiplantae > Streptophyta > Pinopsida > Pinales > Pinaceae > Pinus > Pinus albicaulis. The sequence goes on along the minus strand of CM076569.1, from coordinate 162,781,263 downwards.
AAGGAATTCCTAAACAAGAATGCCTTGTGCTAAACAACACTGCAGCTCTGCTAAACAGCCAGAGAATGCAAAACAGTCATGCAGACCATCAAATAAATAATCATCAAGCTAACCTCAAATGGCTGCCATCCTCTTCCTTATAAAAAATGTGAGCCTCCTCACCTTTGGGTCCCACCCATTAGGGTTTCCAACATCATATGATCAATCTCCCTCCAAAACTGCGTTGTATCTCCATCAAGGCCACTCCTCCATAACCACGCTGTTTGATTTGGTCAAAATTGACCTCTTCAACCTGTTTCACCAATTTTCACACCCAAGTGTCTTCAAGCTACCTCTCATATGTTTGTTTAAACTGATCCTTGTTCATATTGAGCTATTTGCATTGATGATCCACTCTTCTTCATGAATGATGTTGACTTGGTCAAACTTGACTTTGTCCACCTCCAATTGCCCTTGTTCACACATGATGGTGTCAAATCTAGCTACTATAATGATCCCATTTCATACCAAAAGGGTTTTTATGCTAATTCAAGTTAATTATGGGTCTCTTCCCCCATTTATTCATCTACTAAGTGCAAAAATAAAAAATCAATATTCCTATTAGTTGCATGCTAATATAGGAATATTACATTCCTCTCCTCCCAAATGTTGCTTTTCCTCAAGAAACTACAAGGATATAACTGTAGAGTTTCCTCTCCTCCTCCTGTAGCATCCTCATATGATGAAATCCTCCAAGGAATATGATTTTGTCTCAACAATGAATCTCCATAGTGCCCCTCCCAAGCATGCAATCTAGCATTTGGTGAGCATCCCAAATAGCCATCATCATGAAAAGGTGAAATACTTAAGGAGACAACTATGTGTTGTCTAGAGGTCCTCTCAAGACATGGAGACTGAAATGTGTTGGGAATCATCATTCCCATGTAAAACCTCCATCCCCAATCTATCATCCATGCAAGATGAGTCACCATCCAACATGGAAACTCATGAAAGATCTCCTCCACCTTTGGCTCTTGCAATGTAGGTTGGATGAATAACTGAAAATGGTAGACAAAATGGCCTACCCCACACTGTCTTCCTCTCCACTTATAATAAGTGTCGAGCATATGCTTATCTTGGGCTACAATAAGGTTGCCCTCAAGTGGCAAGAAGAAGATTAGATCTCCAAAGATCCTTTCTCCCATGTCATGAATCATGCTAGCCCAAATCATCCCATTCAAAATGAATGGAACATCACCACCATTTGGCATCCAAATTAGAAAAATGCTGAAGGTTATTTGTAATTTTGGATGATACCAATGGTTTATCTAGTGGATACAGTGCAGTCTTCCCAACTTCTGCTTTAGATCATCATGTGGTAAGTGTTCTTTCAACAAGATGACAGCTGTGCATGTTTTCACATATACCATGAGGTGGTAAATAGCATTATATATCAGATGAGTACAATGATAATGACAACACACTTGTCGAAATTCATGTAGAGAAGGGTTATCTCCATCATATAGGTTGGTTCTAGCATGCCCATGAAGCCCATTATTAATCTTGCCCTCTTGTGGAGCAATGCACTGTATATACATGGTGAGAAAGTGCACATACTCAAATATATTCCTTACCATGCATAATGAGTAGGCTGAAAGTGAGGTCCATGGATGAGTCCTCCCATGAGAATATTCTCATAAAAATATGAAACAAGAGAGGATGCATGCTCCCCTTGGAACACTCCATCAATAGAAACATACTCCCAAGTGACAACGCTGTTGGCCCTAGTGTTAAGGCTCTTGTCACTCCATGATCTCCTTCCTTGACATTCCACATTTCAAAGTCATCCACTATCATGCTGCTATGTGGGGAAATATTCTTGCTATGTGGAAGCCCCTCCTTATCCTTCAATGTTGAAGGGTAGCCTCTTTGCACCTTGAATTTTTCATACATTCCTCCTGAAATAACATGATGAGTATGGAGAAATTTCTGCCCATACTCTCCCAATAGTAACCATAGCAACAAGGAATCTTGCTGCCTTCTTGAATTATCATGATGAAAATCATGGAGCAACGATACAACAATGGACATGTGAGATGTCTCATCAACATAATAAAAACAAGCTCCCTTATGCCACACCATGTGAGAGTGATCCTTCCTCCCAAACCCAAGTACATACATGAGATGCATCCCAAACAGAAATATATGTAAATAGATGAGACATACCTCAAACCAAAGTAAATACATGGACATAAGATTTAACATGTGATTTCAAAACTCTCTTCTTACCAACCAAATCAACCATGCCTTCTTCTTATGCATTCTATCATTGATACATAAGGCATGAGACAAGAAAATATGAATCTTTGGGTAGTAACCATACTCACCTAAGAGTAGCCAACGCAGCGATGCTTCTTGCTGGCCTGCATCATAGATCTGCAAGTGGTTTGGAAACCTCTTGCTCCATACTATCATCCACTCATCCCAATGTGGGTGATGGATCTCATTCTGCAAATACTTGGTATCCTCCCATGGTAGGACACCAATCTCCTCATACCTTTGAAGAACCTTGCACTTCATGAAATGTTGAAGTGCACCTCTAATGAGATCTCTTAATGAGACCTTCTTCTCATGCATGGCCTCCCAAAACCAATGGGGTCTTGGATCTGCTGCAGGTAGAAGTCTCTCTTTGAGTTGTGGCATGCTCATTGAGAAAGTGTCATCTATAAAGGAGAAAATGTTTCTCATCTCAAGATGTCTACCCTTTGTCATTTCTTCCTCCATTGCTTCCTGAACAAAGCTTCCATTTGAATGCTCCCATGAGTAATAGGTCCTCCTTTCTTCACTGTTGCTCTTAGACAGCGCAGTGCAATTATGTTGCTCTAGATTAGCAGTATGTGCTGATCTTGGGTCATGCAAAAGCATATTTCCACAATCCTCTAAAAGATTTGCTGCAATAATAGAAAGTGGAAATTCAATCATACCTTGATGGGATTTGGGAACACCTTGTATGGCTGCAAGAGTTCCTTCTTCTACTATGTTGGCTCCCTCAACTGCTGATGTTGAAGGTTGCTCCTCCAAGGCTGTGACAGTGTTGGTAAAAGTCTCCTCAAGTGGTGGTGAGGGCTCCTCCCTCTCTGATTTTTCTTCATCAAATATCTTGATCACCCTCTGAGTGAAATCTACAAAAGTAGATACTCTTGCATGAATTATGTGACTGAACCACCAAGTGCTTGCCTTACCCTCCATGTGCAGTGCTACAATCTCTACTGCCTCTATCTCTACCACTGGATGTAGTAGGAAGAATGCCTCAAGTCTTCTTTCCCAAGCCCTTGCTGTAGATTTCCCATAAAATGTGGACAATAGAAACCTATTGCCCTTGATTTCTCCTTTGCTGCAGGGCCTCCTCTCCTCCTCCAGTTGAATGAACTGCGAGAAGGCTAGAGTCTCCTTGAAGGTTCTAGGTTGAAATTTGTACTCAACAAGGTATTCACTTAGAATCTGATCATCCAAGTGTCTTCCATGCTTCTTGTATTCTTCTCTATGAGAATAGAAAGTGCATGGTCCTTCCTCTTCTTGAAACCCTCTAAGAGTTTCATTGCACCTCTTCTCCTTTATCTGCTTAAGCTCCTTGGAGAGGTTCTTCCTGGATCTGAAAAGTGATGAGATAAGGCTCATCCTATCCATCATTCTGATCTTTTTCCTTCTCTTTGTCTTCTTATTCCTCTGATAGCATAATAGTTGGAACTCACAGGCTGAGCCAAGACTATGCTTTGATACCACTGTAATATCCCAAAATGGGAGTGAAGTAATGTATGAACACAATAATAGTGTAAATAAGCTCATAAGGTGTGAAAGGAACACCTATCCATCAAATGAATGTTCAAAAACAAGATTATGTCCCATTAACTCATTCCAAATTGAGGAAATGCAACAATATAGGGCATAAAAACGTTATTTACAGAGAATCACGCTATAAATGTGAGAAATGGGACTTAGATCCCTTAGTTAATACTATACATATCTCACATATAGAATTGGAGCAAAAACAAATCTCTCTAGCCATGCTAAACAGGTCTCCCCAAGCCAATACAACTCAAAAATGCTCAAACCCCATGAATTGTGCCAACATAAAATCGTGAAGCATATGATATCGTTATTTTAATGAGGGTTTATGCAGAAATTTACAAGAAATAATAGATCTGGAGATTACAATCATTCAATGGCTGAGAAAAGTGGAGATCTCTTTCTTTTTATACAATATAAGAATGACCTGAAAAGGGCTCCATGAAAGTACAAGTATTAAATACCAGATATGCAGATCTATATTTGAAACAACGTAGTTATCCTATAGCTCTGTAAATGGATAGTTGAATAATACAAGAAATAGAAGAAGATGCTTTATACAATCCTTCCGGGAGAAGGGTTGGCCCTTTCCCCAAGGAACAAGCTCAAGATCAAGGGTCTTGATCCTGCTACTGCAACACAGAGAGAAATGACACAGTTCCTGCAAAGTAATGCACTGTAGGACATGGAAAGTAAATTGGTCACATGCCAAGATCTGAAAATCATCTCAAAGACTTCCTCACTGATCTCCCAGAGAAAGAAAGGCTTCCTCCTCTGAAATACAAACTCCAGAAGTGGTGTTGTTGGCCTTCCACTGCAACACCCTGCAACACAACGTTATACTCTGCAGAAATAACACTGTAGCTGAAGGAGGATGCTTGGACTCAAGCCTGAATGTGGAAAAATGAAGTATAATACTCCTCCAAGAGGCCTCTCAAGGTAGGAGAAGGAATTCCTAAACAGGAATGCCTTGTGCTAAACAACACTGCAGCTCTCCTAAACAACCAGAGAATGCAAAACAGTCATGCAGACTGTTGTACCTTAAGAGACAATTCCTTAGCTGTGATAAGGAATCAGTGCTTAAGAAATTATCTGATTATGTCACAAATGAATATATTTCTGTCTCTGTCTTATAAACCCTTAAACATTGATTATGTAACCCTTAAATATCAAATCCATGCATGTCCTGCAATGCGATATTCCACTTATGCTGAAATGAATGAACGAAAGAAAAAGAGAAGAGGATTTCAATCTGATATGCTGTTTCAAACAGAATCTATCATTTAAAAACCCTGAATAATTAAGTAAAGATAAATTTAAAACAGAAGAGCGCACATTAAGGTTTGTTTAACTCTTAAATACACATGTATAAAGAGACCCGCTGCTCAAATTACTCTATTTTATTCACAGATATGAAAACATTGTGTAAACTGGATAACTTTTCAGCATAAACAGAATGATAGAAACTTGCATACTCTTTCATTGATTTTCCCTTCTTGAGTACAAAAATTTGGCTTCAAGGTTCAAAAACTCAGAACCTTTTCCGTTCTTGGAATCTTCTTTAAATAAAAAATAACAAAACAGTTTCCAGCAATGAAACTAATTCTAATTGCTTTAACTACTTACAGTTACGGAGGTACATGCCTCAAAAAGGTCCTATTACAATTTACATGATTTTGAGAAAATAACATAACGTGAAATTGAAAATTCCTAACCTATAAGAACAACCACTTCTGATACGGTTGCTGAGTCAACGACTACTTTTTGTTGAGATGCTGAGATTCCTTTTGCTGAGTCCATTGAGAATGTTTTGCATTTTTTCCATATCTCACTTTGGGCTGTTGATGAATTCTTGAAACTATGATATTCAAACCTGAATGCAACAATCTGACTGTGTGTAGGTATTTCTGTGAAGAGAGTCTTCACCATCCATAAAAAATTGAAATGCCTTTGCAAGAAATTAAACACTGTTTCTCCTTTTAAAATCTGCGTCTTTTCATGCCTGTTATCCATCTTGATTTTTTCCAATATTAATGAATCTTCATAAAATTTCCATGACAGAATATTTCCTTTCTCTGTCCAACATGAAGGTAAACCTATTCTTGTCAATTTATCAAATGATATATCAAAATTTTCACTGTCCATGAGGGAAATGTGGCTATTCAAACTAGGTAGTGAAAATCGCTTGGCCATGGCTGAACAGACAACAGAAGAAATCCGTAGGGTAATGGATAATGAAAAGGTGGCGATGACATGACTCGAAGGGGAAAATGATTACAAATATTTTGAAAATGGGATAAATATCAATTTAACAGCTGCACAAACCCATATTAAATTCCTGAAATGACGTGTAAAAATTCTTTGACAAGGTTTATCGTGGATTACACTTGTCTTCCACTTTGTATCATGACGTCATCACGGAGGCTGCTGGAGTACGGCGACGAACTTCGGCTAGTCCCCCCATAATGAATCCACACCGTTGATCGTTGTTTACCCCGCGGTCAAACAGGTCAACTGCAGGGGCACTTGATTCAATAACTCACGAGCTCTTTGCGCCTCTGCATTTGATCATCCAGTTACAATCTTCAACACTTGCTACTTCCGCTCGGAGACTTGCTCGACGCTTAAACATGAAACTATAATATACATCCAAATAAAGTTTAACAATAAACTTGATTTGCATATAGCTTTTAGAAACGTTTCTTTTTTATTTTACAGTATAAAAACATTATACTATAGCATATACTTTTTCGGAATTTAAGATTTTATTTTTTATTTTTTGATTTTCAAAATAAAATAGAAAAGGATATGCAGATGATCCACAACATCTGGCTCCACCTGGGGATAATGTTTTTGCCACGAATCACTAAGAACCTGCAGATCAGTGCCTTCACTTCGGGCATGGAGTCAAAAATTACTAGATGAAAAATGTACAATGACAAAACCAGATATATACAATGATGGTGAAACAACTCTTAGTGCCGGAAATCATGCTTTATATATTGCCCATTCACAGGCATATCTATTAATTCTCCTTCAAGATTTTCCAGCATGAAGGTATTATTCATCCTGGCTTCACTAATTTTGAACGGACCATACCACAAGGGATCAAATTTGCCGTGTTTCCCTTTGTCTTCCCTCCGGGTATCCCACCTTAATACCAGATCTCCCTTCTAAAACATGATTTATTTTGCTTTCCTGTTAAATATTGTCTTCATTTTTTGCTGGTAAGTAAGCAAATTCTCTCAAACTTTATTTTTGCTTTCACTTAACTCCATTACATTATTCATTCTTCTAATCATGGCATTAGGTTCCTCTTGAGCATCTTGAAGGACAGAAATCACAGGTTTCACTAAATGGGTGGGAAACAATGCCTGAGTACCATATAATAGTTCATAAGGTGACTTACCAGTGGATCTCCTAGTGGTCATCCTTGTTGCCCATAGAGAAAAAACTAGCTTTGAATCCCAATTCTTCTGGTTTTCATTTATTGTCTTCTTCAAAATTTTTACTAATGTTTTGTTAGAAGATTCTGCCAATCCATTTCGTTGTGGATGACAAGCTGTAGAATGAGACAATATCACATTATAAGTCTGACAGAAATTAATAAACCTGATTGAGTTGAAAACTTGGACATTATCTGTCACAATCTTTATTGGACATCCAAATCTGCTAAAGATATTTTCTTCTAAAAACTTCATAACAACCAAATCATTTGCCTTCTTGGTAGGGATTACCTCTACCCATTTTGTAAAATAATCTATAGCAGTAAGGATCCACTTAAATTTCCCACTAGATGGTGGATTGATTTATCCAATGAAGTCCAATCCCCATTCTCTGAAAGGTTCCTCAACAAAAACAGGGAGAAGAGGTAAAGGGGCTAACCTTTTATTTTCTGCAAACACCTGACATTTTTGAAAACTTCTAATTGTTTTATATACATCAGAAAATACAGAGGGCCAATAAAAACTTGATTTGAGAACTTTATGAGCAGTTACCTTCCAACTGTAGTGACCCCCGCACAAACATTCATGATATTCTCTAATTACTTCTGAAACTTCCTCCTCTGTCAAACATAAAAATAACACACCAGCAGGATCTTTCCAATATAACTTTGCTCCAATTATGACATAAGGTTGAGCCTTGAATTTTAAAGCTCTGTATTTAGCTCTATTTATTGAAGGAGGACAAGAAAGAAATCATAAATAGTGAATAATATCCTTGTACCAATTTGAGCACAGGAATTTATATTTAATTGCCGACTTTGACTGAATATCACCTGTTTCTTCATTGACTTCCTCTATAGGTGCCAATAAATTAATTCCCAGTGCTTGGAAATTTGACTCTGTTAATAATTTGGCCAGTCCCAATCCTTTAATCAATTTTGTTGGTTTAACATCCAGGTCGTATTCTTGGATTTTAGCAATCCATTTGCCTCTTTTCCCGTCTACATCGCTCTGTACTAAAACATCCTTTACAGCAGAATTAGGAACATATGCTAAAATTTGGGAATGAAGAATATAGGTTCTGAATGCTTTCAATGCTTTCACCAGAGCATATACTTGTTTCTCCAATATATTATATTTTAATTCTGCATCTCGGAGCACCTTACTGAAATATGCTACAGGTTGTTCACACTTTTCTTCATCTCTCTGTAATAGCACAGCAGCAATCGTTGAGGAAGACGTAAATGAGAAAATTTGAAATGGCTTCAAATAATCTGGACTAATTAGAACAGGTGCTTCCTGTAGAGCTTCTTTAATCCTTTGAAAATATTCTCTTGCTTCTTTGTCCCACTTCACCTCAGCATCCTTTTTCAACATGTCTATTATTTTCTTGACAATCTCTACGTAATTAGGAACAAATCTTCTTAGAAAATTATTTTTTCCAAGAAATCTCTGAATATCTTTCTTACTTCGGGGCAGTGGAATTAACTGTATTGCTTCGACCCTTGCTGGATCAATCTTCACTCCTTGTTTGGAAAAAATATGGCCCAACAGTTTACCCTCCTCTAGAGCAAACAAAGATTTTTTAGGATTTAGCGATAATCTATATTTCCTACACTTCAAGAAGGCTTTTTGCAAATGATGTAGATGTTCCTCATTAGAGTTTGAAAAAATTGTGAAATCATCCAGAAAAATAACCACAAACTTATCTCCTACAAATGTAATATCCATTTCTCTTTGGAATGTGGCCCCTGCATTCATTAAGCCAAACGACATCCTGGCATACATGAATGTTACCCAGGGTGTAGTGAAAGCAGTTTTCTTTTGATCTTCCTTCTCCACAACAACCTGGTTATACCCTGAAAAACCATCTACCATAGATAATCTGTAAGCTCCAGTCACTTTTTGCAAGACAAAATCCATTTTCGGCAAAGGATAATTATCTTTCAATGAAGCCCTATTCAAGTTCCTGAAATCTACACACAGCCTTATCTCTCCATTTTTCTTTCTGACTGGTACAAGATTGGAAACCCAATTTGAATATCTGAGAGGAACAATTATTTTAGCCTGCAGCAATTTCTTTACCTCCTTTTCAATCGGGGCCAACAACAATGGATTGATTTGTCGGAGTTTCTGTTTATGTGGTTTGACTCCATCTTTCAATGGAATTTTATGCTGAATAATATTCTTATCATAAGTCTTCAGATCATCATATGACCAAGCAAATACATCCTCAAATTGTTTGAACAGATCTATGTACCTTTGTTTATAGTCCTTCGGAAGGCCTTTGAACAATTTGACCATTTTAGGCTCATATTGAGTTCCTAGATTACAATCTTCCACATTCTCATCTTGATGTGCTTTCTTTTGATTCACTACCACATCATTAGCATCAAATAGTCTTTCGAGAGGTACCAAACCTATTGGTAAAATATTGTCTTTCAACTGAATAATCTGCTGATCACCAATCTTCTTTTTCAGAGTCTTAGACATATCAGCCAAGTCATTTTCATCAGTTTCCAAATCAATCTGATGATCTTCAAAATCTTCAATCATCAACAAAAATTGCTTAATCTGTTCATCATCCTCAAAAACCTGACAATGTTTGACATTGTCGGGAATCGAAGGTCTGTGTCTCATCTCAATTTCATATCTTAGTCTTAGATTAATCGGAGGTTTGAATGTACTAGCTGCAACTGCTAAAGAATCAACCATTCTATTCTCTTCTCTTGGGATAAACTATAGGTTGAAAGCTTCAAAGTAGTTTTCAATTAAATCCCATTATATGTTCTTAACCTACGATGTTTAGTTTGACAAAAATTCTTAACTTGTCTTATGATTAATTCAGAATCACCAAACACGGTCATAGACTGAATTCCCATTTGCTTAGCTGTCTGAAGACTAATGATTAATCCTTCATATTCAGCTACATTATTGGTGGATTCAAACTCCAATTTAAAAGAGAAAGGTACAAGGTTACCTTCCGGAGATACAAAAATGAAACCAGCTCCAGTGCCTTCTTTAGAAGACGCACCATCAAAATAACACTTCCAACGATTGTTTGAATGCAGCTCCTTATGTACAATGGTTGAAGGGAGCTGCCCTTGTGACTCTTCAGCAAATTCTGCATCTTCATGCAGCATGAAGCAAGAGAGGTCCTCCTTCTTTTGGCTATAAATAGGTGAATTACCTGCATCTTTCTTGGTAGCAGTTTTTTGAAATCTAGTTTCTCTATACAACCTCCTTTCTTCCCCATTAAAAATAGGAATGATGGCATATATAAAATCTAACTTCAAAACTCCTCCAAGCTTTTCCCCCCAAGATCTAGATAATAACATACCAAATCTGGCTGGAATATCTGCCAATACCACATCCATCATAATGCTCTTGGCTGGTATTTGAGCCAATGAAACAACCATATCCTTAATAAGACCCACACACTTCACCCTTTTTGAATCAAAAGAATAAAGGTCTCTGTATGGCTTAGTGATTTGTAAATTTAACTCTTTCATCACACACAATGGCATCAGATTGTGGGATGCGCCAGAATCTAGCATACAATTATGTACAACAAAATCATGTAACAGAAGTGATATATAAAAAGGAGGAATAGACGAATCTACCTCTTCAACATGAGGCCCAAAAGTAACCACTGGTTTTTCTTCTTGCAGATTTACTATATCACCTACTTCATCAGACTGAGATAAATTGATAAATTCTGCAATCTCCTTCTTATAACCAGGTGTTCTGATTAACTCAAGAAGAGGTATTTGAATTTTCACTTTTTCCATCTCTTTCGACAAACTGAAAGTTTGATTTTGTTTTGTCAAATTTTCAGGTTCTTCTTGATTTTTATTGGAATTTAGACTTTGATTAGAAATAGTAACAACTTTCTCCAAAATATTAGGATCTTTAATCCTTGTTTGAGAAGCCTCAACTTGCTGTTTTTCCTTTTCCTTTCCTTCATTCATGGGCTGCTTCCCCTTATCTAATTTCTTAATCTGATTTTTCTGTAATGGAGTCGCCATTGGAGCAGGTACTGATTCTGATTCTTTTTCCCCATCATCTTGAGTTCTTAACCTCTTCTTTGACCTCAAATCGTATTTTTTATGTAATTATAATTGCATGAAGTCCGTAAAATGTTTGCAATAATCATCCATCTCTTCTTGATCTAACGAAAGATCAGTTTCTTCATTTCCTTCCACTCTTTCTTCCTCAGTTTCTTCTTCTATTTCATCATCTTCCATGTAGATAGCAGAAATTCGAGCATCATATTCTTTTTCATCATCATAATCTGCTGAACGGGATGGAGCTGCCTCTATATACAAAGGTGCTTGCACCTGATATTGATCTTTCCTTTCTCTTTGTAGAATCTACAGGGGCTGTTTTTTAAATTGGGGATTAAAAACCCCTCTACTTTGTCTTGCAGGCTTATTATTATCTATTTCCAACTTCACCAATTTATTAGACACATTTTTTATGACTTTAGTCATATCGTCAATTCTCATATCTTGAGATGAGGCTTCTTCTTTAGCTTTTCCTTTATCTTGAACTTTACCAGTAGCAGACATATTAGCCTCAATCTCCAGAGCATCAGTTTGAATCTGCTCCAAAGTAGGGGACCTTCTTTCTCTCAATGTGAAACTGAACTCTGGTTCAAATGCACCAGCAAAAACAACCCTTGCTCCAATAGGAGGAGGTTTCATTTCCAAAGGCAAACTACTATACAATTTGTTAAATATTTTCACAAAATCATTCATATTTTCATCAGATTTCTTCTTTATTGCATTGAATTCTGTCAAAGAATAACCATGGTCCCTTTTTTCACCCCAACTCTCGATGAAGCATCTTTCTAGTCCATCCCAATCATTTATTGAACCGTTAGGCAATCCTTTAAACCATTTCCTTGCCTCTCCACTTAGAGACTGAACAAAAAGTATCATTACAACATCTAAATGCTCAACATTTAAATTCTCAGCAAATGTGCAAAACAAGGGCAAGTGCTGTTCTGCAGTTATTTCATCTTCACCAGTAAATCTAGGGAGTAACTTGAGATACTCCTGAGGCATTGCATTCAATGGTTGGGGTAGATTTAATGGTGCATATATATTCATCAAGAAAGCAGGGGCCACCATGTTTATGCCCTGGTTAACTGCTCCTTGAGCGGGGGTAAAATGAATACCAGTTGTAGGTGGGGGTGAATGAGGTGGAAAAACTGATATAGGGATTGGTGTATGAACGATTGCAGAAGAGATGGAAACCGTATGAGGTTGAATTTCTGTAAGAGGGAAAGACACAAACTCCAAAGATTTCTCTTCTAATGTAGGTTCTTGAAATTGAATAGGTGATGGTGAGGATTCTTTTTTCAAGATAATGAGTTTCTTGGAAATATCCTTGGATGAGAAAGTGCGTGAAATGCTGCCTGGTGCAAGTAGTGTAGCGTCTGGTGTATCAAATATTTTTGGTTTCTGGCCCTTCTTTGAAACAAGCTTCTCAGGATCAGACAAAACAAGAACTCTTTTCTGAGAGGTATCTGAACTCGTGTGAGGTTTCTTAGGAGCCAGAGCTATTTTAAAACAAACACAACTTATTATTTCCTCCTCTCTGAACAACCAGAGGAAATGTCAAATAAAACCCAGGGAAAACCTTCGAATCTTCGTCCCCGGCAACGGCACCAATTGATGTTGTACCTTAAGAGACAATTCCTTAGCTGTGATAAGGAATCAGTGCTTAAGACATTATCTGATTATGTCACAAATGAATATATTTCTGTCTCTGTCTTATAAACCCTTAAACATTGATTATGTAACCCTTAAATATCAAATCCATGCATGTTCTGCAATGCTATATTCCACTTATGCTAAAATGAATGAACGGAAGAAAAAGAGAAGAGGATTTCAATCTGATATGCTATTTCAAACAAAATATATCATTTTAAAACCCTGAAGAATTAAGTAAAGATAAAGTTAAAACAGAGGAGCGCACATTAAGGTTTGTTTAACTCTTAAATACACATGTATAAAGAGACCCGCTACTCAAATTACTCTATTTTATTCACAGATATGAAAACATTGTGTAAACTGGATAACTTTTCAACATAAACAGAATGATAGAAACTTGCATACTTTTTCATTGATTTTCCCTTCTTGAGTACAAAAATTTGGCTTCAAGGCTCAAAAACTCGGAACCTTTTCCGTTCTTGGAATCTTCTTTAAATATAAAATAAAAAAAATAGTTTCCAACGATGAAACTAATTCTAACTGCTTTAACTACTTACAGTTACGGAGGTACATGCCTCAAAAAGGTCCTATTACAATTTACATGATTTTGAGAAAATAACATAACGTGAAATTGAAAATTCCTAACCTATAAGAACAGCCTCTTCTGATATGGTTGCTGAGTCAATGGCTACTTTTGTTGAGATGCTGGGATTCCTTTTGCTGAGTCCATTGAGAATGTTTTGCACTTTTTCCATATCTCACTTTGGGTTGTTGATGAATTCTTGAAACTATGATATTCCAACCTGAATGCAACAATCTAACTGTGTGTAGGTATTTATGTGAAGAGAGTCTTCACTATCCATAACAAATTGAAATGCCTTTGCAAGAAATTAAACATTGTTTCTCCTTTTAAAATCTACGTCTTTTCATGCCTGTTATCCATCTTGCTTTTTTCCAATATTAATGAATCTTCATAAAATTTCCATGACAAAATATTTCCTTTCTCTGTCCAACATGAAGGTAAACCTATTCTTGTCAATTTATCAAATGATATATCAAACTTTTTCACTTTCCATGAGGGAAATGTGGCTAGTCGAACCAGGTAGTGAAAATCGCTTGGCCATGGCTGAACAGACAACAGAATCAATCCGTAGGGTAATGGAGAATGAAAAGGTGGCGATGACACGGCTCAAAGGGGAAAATGATTACAAATAATTTGAAAATGGGATAAAGATCAATTTAAAAGTTGCGCAAACCCGTATTAAATGCTTGAATGACATGTAAAAAGTCGTTGACAAGGTTTATCGTGGATTACAGTTGTCTTCCACTTTGCCTCATGACGTCATCACGGAGGCTCCTGGAGTACGGCGGAAAACTTCGGCTAGTCCCCCTGCAATGAATCCACACTGTTGATCGTTGTTTACCCTACGGTCAAACATGTCAACTGCGGGGGCACTTGATTCAATAACTCACGAGCTCTTTGCGCCTCCGCATTTGATCATCCGGTTACAATCTTCAACACTTACTAATTCCGCTCGGAGACTTTCTCGACGCTTAAACATGAAACTATAATATACATCCAAATAAAGTTTAACAATAAAATTAATTTGCATCGAGCATTTAGAAACGTTTCTTTTTTATGTTACAATATAAAAACATTATACTATAGCGTATACTTTTTCTGAATTTAAGATTTTTTGTTATTTTTTGATTTTCAAAATAAAATAGAAAAGTATATGCAGATGATCCACAACACAGACCATCAAATCAATAATCATCAAGCTAACCTCAAATGGCTGCCATCCTCTTCCTTATAAAATATGTGAGCCTCCTCACCTTTGGGTCCCACCCATTAGGGTTTCCAACATCATATGATCAATCTCCCTCCAAAACTCCATTGTATCTCCATCAAGGCCACTCCTCCATAACCATGCTGTTTGATTTGGTCAAAGTTGACCTTTTCAACCTGTTTCACCCCTTTTCGCACTTAAGTGTATTTAAGTTAGCTCTCATATGTTTTTTTAAACTGATCCTTGTTCATATTGAGCTATTTGCATTGATGATCCACTCTTCTTCATGAACGCTATTGACTTGGTCAAACTTGACTTTGTCCACCTTCAATTGCCCTTGTTCACACATGATGGTGTCAAATCCAGCTACTAGAATGATCCCATTTCATACCAAAAGGGTTTTTATGCTAATTCAAGTTAAGTATGGGTCTCTTCCCCCATTTATTCATCTACTAAGTGCAAAAATAAAAAATCAATATTCCTATTAGCTGCATGCTAATGTAGGAATATTACACAACACATGTGGACTTTCTTTCCATGCACTTGGATGAATTTCATTATTTGATGGAGGAGTTTGCTTGGGAGGGCATCTAGCAGGATATATATCAGCATATGGAGAGATGCATAGCCCAGATGGTGATGGAGAGGATGTCATAGCCACTTCCCTACTCATTGGGGGTGAGGGAGAATTTCTTGTTGAGCCATTTCAGCTCGAGGTCCAAAGTACATGGTGGGGAATGTACAATTTTGCATTATGATATGTACTTATTTACTTTATATGAGCAGCATGTTGTACAAAGGAGGATTATCCCCTCTTGCATATTATATTATGATGTACTTAAGGCCAATTCCAGCGTTGAGGTTGGATATTCTATTGGTGGTTTGTGGGGGAAGCCACATGATTCTTGGTGTGTACCATTGACACCAAATATTTTCTTCATGATTCCGTATTGTGGAATGATTGTGGTAGAAAAAAAGTGGCTGGAAGGGAACTTGTTATTCTTTGTTTTGAGGCAGGCAAGGGACGCATTGCACTAGTTCCATGTGTGGAACTATAATCCACTTTCTGGTTGTCAAAGGGAAACTTGTTTTCATTGGTTTTTGCTTCCATATATTGCCTATGTTTCTATGTTCATCGGAAGCTTTGTTTGGAGAGTGGGAAAAGAGTTGGAGGTGCCCATTGGGGGTATGATTCTCCCTACTTTACATGTTGCATGTTTTAGGAGAAACAATGGGAAAACCATGATTGCCATACTACATCTCTTTTCTTCATGTGGGAGGAGCCATTTGGAGAAGTTGAGTTTTTGGAGGAGGCACTTCATGGCTGATTTGTTTGGTGGGTTAGATTGGGCCATTCTTGGAGGCCATGAAATTTCAGACCAAGATCAGCAACAACCCCATACTTACCATAAATGGAGAGAGGAACAACCTGGATGGGAAAATATAATCTCTCCATGCAGCCCCAACACATTTCATAAACCAGGGGTTGAGGATTTCTTTGATGAGCTACCTAGGATGGATCATTTCATTTGGATGATAACATGGGTATGGGATACTCTGATTGGGGATGATATTCCAAATTTTTATCATCACTCCTACCTTGAGGAGGCCATTGGACAACAAGGAGGTTTCCACTTACACCTTCACTTTCTCATGATGCACACCATTTGGTTTTTCATACTTTGGAGGAACCATTAGAGGGTAGATTTATTGCAGATTATGCTGAGATGTGGTGGGAAATACTGATAAGAAGGCCACAAGAAGAGGAAGGGAGGAATTTTTCTCCACCTTTACAGTTTCTTGAGGATAAGCAACATTTTGGAGAGGAGGACTGTAACATTCCAAAATTTAGCCTTCATCTAAATGGAATATTATAGTTGGTTTTATCACTAGGTAGGCGAATAAGTGGGTGGGGAGACCCATAAAACCCATTTAGAAGGAATAATAACACTCCTAATGTGAAAGGAGGAAGAATAAGCAGCTAGAATAAGCACCTTTGGGTGTGAACATGGATTGGATCATGTTGATTCAGTCAACTTTGACCAAATCAACAGTGCTGTCATGGAGGAGTGGTCTTTATGACGAGACAACACAATTTTAGTGGAGGACAACTTGCATGAGCTTGGTGGAAAGTATGGATGGGACCCAATGTGAGGAGGCTCTCATACTATATATGGAGGGGATGGAAACCATTTTTATTCATGTTTTAGATTATCATTTTGATATTGGTCTGTTTAGACTTTTGCTTCCTCTTGTTGTTTAACAAGGTTGCTGTGCTGTTTAGCACAAGGGTGTTCCTGATCGGGAATCCCTACCTCATCCTCAGAGAAGGAGAGGATATTTGAGCTGAATTTCCTCATTCTAGAATTCTGGCCAAGCTACCTCCTTCAGCTATAGCGCAGTTTCTGTTTAGAGCTGGGTTGTGTTGCAGGGTGCAGCAGAAGAGGATCACATAGAGCTATTTCTGGGCTTGTTTTTCAGTGGAGTGGCAGCCTATCCATTGGAGGATTAGAAATGAGGGCTCTTGGGCATATTTCCACATATTTGGCATTCGGCCAACCATCTACCATCCCTCACAGCGCAATCACAATTCTGAACTGCGTTATTTTGGAGGCAATTGCTAGGAGGGTTCATTGAGCTCATCAAGATGGTCTATTTCTGAGTAGAGGGATCAACCTTATAATTAGAAATACCATTGGAGGAGGACATAATAATTTCAGATCTGTCATAGCCTCATTGTATTCAGATCTATTTTTTAGTGACATCTCAACCCCAGGGTTATTTGTCACATTGTATATTTCTTGGCATTTCTAGCAATATTTTATGGTTGGCTAGAAATCATGTATTAGAGCCCACATCTTCTTTTCTGGGAATTTATTTTGTTTCTATCAGCCATATTCCATATATGTATGTTTATATCAACAGATACACTGATATAGATAGTGCTTTCACTACTTTCTGACATTCTATACAGTTGCAGCAACTCATGTACTGATTGTTTTGATCATTGGAGGATTGTTTTTATTGCTTGAGTGGCTTGTCCCTGAAGATATTTTTGTATATTTTTGCTGATATATTAATAAAATGATGGCTGCATATTGATCCCTCTCATGTCATGATCAGATTTCCTGTATTATGTCTTATATTTCTGCTATTTCCAATTTGGAATATTACAAATAAGGAAAATATCCACCTACCAACTTTTGGTGTCTTTATAGGTCCTTGAATGCAGCTTGGAGGCGCTCTTTTGTGGTTATTTTGGAAATTTTCAAGTGGAGGAGGGTTTCTAGTGAAGGCATAGTTCCTGAACGCACAGTGGAGTCCCTTTTGCCCTACGCGCAATGCCTGCACGCGTTCCTGGGTGTCGAGCCTCCTGAGCGTAGCGCCTGAACACGTTCAGGCCTATCTAGCCTCCTGGGCACAGCGCCTGCACGCGTTCAAACATGTCGGGCTTTTCAATGCACAGCACCCGCACGATGCCCTTCCCATTGAGCTCTCCAACGTGCAGTGCCAACTCGTTCACTGTGTCTGCTGGGCAATTCTGGGTGAGCGGATAGTGCCCGCCTGAATGCACAACACGTTCCCTTAAATGTGCAACACAATGTAAATTTACACTGTGAAATCTCTCGAATGCGTAGCACTGGGCGCTGAAAGCGTAGCGCTTGAACGAATGCGCAGTGCCGAGCAAACTTACTCAATTTTGACTGAAAACTCATATTTTTCCCCTTGAAGGTTCTGGCTGTCTTTGCATGTGCACAATGAGTTGAGTGAAGGGTGGAAAAGGCCCTTTATAGCCTAGGAAGATAAATTGAATTTAGACAAACCCACTTTGCTAATGTTTTTGAGCCTTTTTGTCTTTCACTGATATTATTTTTACTTTTTGCAGTAGGTGGCTTAAAAACATTCAAATGGTCCTTTTCCCTTCTAACCATTTTTCTTTGTTGCTCTTCAGGTTGCTTAAATGGTGAACTTTGACTCCTTTTGGCCTATTTATTCTTTTAACACTCTGTTCTGCAGATGTTTGTTTGAATCACATAATTTACTATGTTTTTGGCTTGCTCATGTCTTTTAGTCACTTTCAGTCAATAAGGGTCATGAAAAACTTGAAGTGAATCTCTTCCCTTTGATCTTTGGAACATGCTAAAAACACTTTGACAACCTTAGGCACTTGCATGGTGGCAATATCTTTAAAAAATCTCTTCTCTTACCTTGGAGATTGAATTGCCTTTTGCTTGATGGGTGACTGAGGAACTTGTTTTCATCTTTCTCATTGATCTCTAGGCATGATAAATCCATCTTTGATGAGTATCATAGTCTTCACTATTATGTGTGATATCTCCAATTTTGGCCACTTTTGATTTGCAGGTGCCATGACATACTGATTTAGCCCTTTCCGATGTTCTTGGAGTTTGACATATTTAGTCACACAGTAGCAACCTTATAATCAGTTTGGTCTTCCATCTTGGAGCTTAACCCTATGCCTTTATTCCTTCGATCATTAAGTGTAAATGACTGAAAATGGGAGCTTGACCTTTCTTTCACTGATACTCTTTGCATTCTCTTCTTTTTGAGGCAGTGAGACACTTTACCTAGGAAAAATCTGGAAGTCACCTACAACAGTCTCTTCAAACCTTCCTTTTTCTGTCATCATGGAGGCCTAACAACTACACTTTACCTCCTTGCCTATCGTTCCAAAACCTTAGGTTTATGGGTTGTTTGAGAAGAATTATTAGTGTTGTATTCTATGTTCTCTATAGCCCTTTCAAGTTCATTCATTTCTATCCAATCCACCTCACCCATTTCCCTTTTTCATTTATAATTTCTAAGAAACATCTTCCATGTTTGGTTCATTTGGTGTGCCTCCTCCATGTGATTTGCTACATTGGATCCTTGTTTGGAACAATGCAAGCTCAAATAGGCTTAGAAACCCTGATTTCTCTTTGGACATAGACTGCTCCTTGTCTCTTAGCCTGTGAATGTCTTTAATGAGGAGCTGGACTCTTTCTTTACCAATTTTCTGTTGATATTCACCTTGAAACTCCTGCAGAAATGTCAAAAACGAATAGCTTCCCTTTGCAGAACTTGAAATTCATAAGGAGGTATTCCTTGGAGACTTTTCTGATCTATCTTGGACAAATAGGTGTTGACCTTCTTTCACATTTGATTAAGCTTCTAGCACATGAAAAACAATGATTTAGAACACCAAAGATAACCCTACAACCTATGAAACCCTAATGACTTGGTGGAAAACTCCTTTGACTTGTTCTTTGACTGAAAGCTTGACTTGGGGTCTTCAAGTATGAAAAACAGAGTTTTTGACAAATTGATGTATTGAAGATCCAAAATCCAATGTACTTGATTTATCTAAAGAGCCTACAGAGATAGTTTTAAGACCATCAATGCTTGAGGCATCTGGCGAACATAAGGAGTAGGCTATTTGGTAATCCTAGATGGCGAGTGGAGGGGTGACACATATGTAAAACAAAGTGATGAGGTTATGTGTGGGAAAATAGGATAAATATGAGTTGCATGAGTCCATGAGGGGTTTTTAGGAGTGGTAGGCCAACCAGGGAATGGTAGAGTAGTAAAATACTGAAAAATTTGTTTAAGGATAATGAAGGCAGTGAGATTTCTAAAACTCACAATATTCATGAATCTTGTTTTTAGAAATATATGACAAGTATTTAATCATCTAAAAATAGGAAAAATTACTGATGAATAATAGTGGCTCCACTTGGGGAGGGAAACTCCTTTTCAGGAGGTGTCCAGAACTTCAGATATCAAATCTCTGTGTTTATGAAGACCAGTGCCTCATCCATTGGGAAAATTTTTCTTCTTTCATTTTGCTGATGTTTCTCTTTGAAGCTATGATCTTAAGAATCTGAAAGACATGATTGCTTCAACCTCATCTCAACCTACCCATCATACCTTTTCCTAACATTTTTTCTTCTTGTGGGTGCACTTGAATTGGCAAACCCTTGACATTCTTTTTTCTTTTGAAAGAAAAACAAAATATCTACTTGTACCCTTATCACTTCCAAGAGTTCAGATTATGCTAGCGAACTCTTTTATTATCTACCTAGACTACTCATCTGTCAAGATTAAGCTGTTTGACATACTTCATTCTCTATTCTACTGACATGAAAATGAAAACATGATTTAAACTAGGATTAAGCAATCTGATTTACCATGGGCTGTGGCATTGGGACAAGCTGCACACAGACATTATTTTTGTACAAAAAAAACTAGAAAGCATGAGGGCTGTGTTTCATCATTTGTTAGTCATCCCTATCTTTTTCTTTGGTTCAGATTTGAGCATTGAGAACCAACATCTTTTCCTCCTAATCTGTTCCTACTGACAAGTCAAGCTTAATTGATTTGACAAGACTTCTTTCACTAACCTATCAACATAAATTCAAAACATGTTCAGCCATGATTAGGCTAGATGACTGAACATGACTCTTTTTCCTCAACAAGTAGTGGCATTTAGTCTTTCACACTTTCAGCGGTACTCTTTTTTGGGTATGGGGCTGTACCTATTCCTTTCCTGCCCTCTTTTTCTTGTTTTATTTGTTTGGATCAGTATTCTAAGACAAAAAATAGAAATATTCTCATAGTTCTGAGCTTATTTACATACCTATCCACCCTAATCTAACTTGGAATTTTCTGTTGTTCTAGGTGAATTGAATATGCCAGTGCAACCAGTTGAGCAACAACAAGAATAGGTAGACAACGTGACTGCTTTTCAGAGGGAACAATAATATACCTTGATTATGTGTCTTCATAACCAAGGCTATCATAGGTAGTGGCAACTTCTGATGTTGTTGATTCTTGTAAGGAATCCATGTCTGGAAACTCGAGCCAATCATGACTTTCATGTAATTTTCTATAGGATCAACAAAGGCATGATGAAATTTTTTTGCTTTTATGCCTTTCATGACTATTTGGTCATCAGTATCCCCAATATTGACTTTGAAAACCTCATCTTCAATCTAGTACTTGAAGGCACAATCATCCTCAACCTACAAGTCAAAAGGTAGTACAATTTCCTCTTGCTTAGGGAAAGGTAGACTTTCCAAGAATATTTTAGGGTCTTGGAAATTGTATGATTGATTTTGAGAATTTAAAAGTTCAATGTCATATTAAAAAAATCTTCTGAGAAATCACATGAGAAATTTTGGAACCGACGCGTTTTGAACTACTGATTATATTTCATCATCAGGATACTGAAGACTGGCTGATCCGACTATCCAATTTTATAACAGGCAAAGAGAAGCAACGGTCAGAACCCAAGGAAAAATTATAGATGTTAAAAACGGTCAAAAATAAAAATAAATAAATAAATAAATAAAAATAAAATAAAACTAAAAATAAAAATATAAAAAACCTCATCCTAAGGTAATAAAATAATAAAATAAAGACCAAGTCAAATAAAAATACATAAAATAATCAAATTTAAACTTACAAACTATCCATAATCATAAAAATAAAGATTAAGTAAAAAATAAAAATAAATAAATAAATAAATAAAATAAAATAAAATCCCCTCTAAAGTAATAAAATAATAAAATAAGGACATGTCAAATACAAATAAATAAAGTCCTCAAACTTAAAACTAACCAAATAGCCTAAAACCTAACAATAAAGATTAAGTAAAGAAAAAAAAAGATAAATCTAGATAAACTATATATATAAATATATATACAATAAAATAAGAACAAAATTAAAGTAAAGAATTACCTAAAAAGAATAAAGCAATAATACTACCTAAGAATAAATTATAATAAAACTATGTTAGCAATAGAATTAATAAATTAAAAACAACGGGAAAAACAGAGAGGAAAACACAAGAGGAAGGATCCCAACTGGGATCAAAGAGATGGAATCCAACAACTGCTAAATTTCCACCCATCATCCCTATTCAACGTACGGGGCCTCTTCTCAATCTCAATAGCCTCCCTAAATTTACGGTGATGGAAATGCTCAACCCTAGCAAGTACTCTGGCTTCTTCCATACATATGTGATGCTTCGTCTTCTCGGCATGCTCAGCTAGAGTTGAGGACCTCGTTCTACCATGCCTAATATCTGTAGAATGCTCTTGAATCCTTTTATTAATCGACCGACCAGTTTCACCAATGTAGGGAATCCCACAGGAGCATGGGATCAAATAAACACCTTTCACTCTTTTGGGGTCCAACGGATCTTTAACCCGAAAGATTTTTTTTAATATGATATGAATCACAGAAGCTTGCACTCTCAAAAATTTTAATTTCAGTTTCATATTTTTCAACCACTATCTCCAGAACAATTCTCTTAACTTCAGGGTTAACTTTGCTTGACCTTAAAATGAGAAATACAACTTTTAGGAGATCCTCATCAAGTTGAAGTTCTGATAATTGATTTGACATTTCACTATATAGAAGGTCTGCCACCAACCTTGTCATTTTGTTCAATCAGTCCGAGAAAAGGGTCAATGCATCCTTTCAACCAGTCTATAGTCTTCTACCAGTGGAGTCATTAGGTCTATTGAGATTTGTGGAGTCTCCAAGTGGACTATTTCAATTTTGCTGTCTACCATCAGCAATACAAGACAGAGAGGCTGAAAGTTCATGAATGTTTTTGAAAGGTTGACATCTCTTAGTGTTTTCTAAACTCACACAGTGTGTGACTAGGCCTCTAAACTTCTCAAGGCTGATTTGACACAATCCTAAGGAAGTCTATGAAAACTAGTAAAGTTAGAAGGCCTACTAGAGGCTAGTGGAGTCGCCAGGTGGATGTTTTTTTCTGTTTTTAGGATATGTATTTATGGTCCACCACCAATAACTGACAAATAACCAATCTAAAGAATGTTTTTGGGGTTTTCTGAGTTCCTCTATGTAGCCCTAAGGTTTCTATGAGTGTCCTCCAGTTGAGTCATCATTTTTCTAGGATGCTGAAATAATTAGATTTCTACTTTTGGCTAACACTTGATAAGGGTTTTTGAAGTCCTAAGGAGTAATTAGATTGTCACTATCTTAGAAGGTCCCACCGTGATCACCATTATGTTAGGCGATGAGGTGGCGATAAATCAGTAAATACTGTTTGACAAGGGCTTCTGAATTTTCTAAGGATGTATAAGCTTGTTACTTACTTAGAAAGTCCCACCGTGATTGCCATTATGTTAGGTCCCCGTGAATTTTTATATTGGTGAGAACAAATGAACAAGGGTAAAATCAGACCATTCTTTGGAGTCTTATGACCTAGCCTTCCTAGACTCAGAGAGGGCTCTCTCTATTCTGTGCAAATGATGTGAACTTGTTTTCTTTTAGGGTTTGATTTTAGGCTAGTTGTTAAATTTAGGGTTTGTTTGTTTGTTTTGGTTGGGTAGATGATCAAGTAGAATAGATGGAGTGAGGAAATATTCAAGTCATTGGGCTATGGAGTCTATAAAATTCATGGAAAGTTCAACAATGAATCAGGGTGCATCACAGGGAAAATCTAACACGGTCAAATGGATTTTCAAGGTTTGTGTGAGATGAAATGAGCATCAAGTTTGTGAACAAAGTAGGGCAAAGGGCAGTTAAGAATCCCTTGTCAAATACTTTAACAAGAAGGGCCTTCAACCCTATTTAGCATAAATAAGTAATCATAAGACAAGGCAAACCAATAACTCTCTGATTAAACTCAAGCAAATAAGCTTTTAAGACAAACAATCCAGTGAAATATAGAAGGCAAGAAACTTATTTAGCTTCTAGTGATTTCACCTTCA
This sequence comes from Pinus albicaulis, assembly GCA_034641835.2. NCBI lineage: Eukaryota > Viridiplantae > Streptophyta > Pinopsida > Pinales > Pinaceae > Pinus > Pinus albicaulis. Next base: position 162,756,733 of record CM076569.1, on the reverse strand, counting down.
AAGTTAGAAAAAAATTAAGATAAACATATAACTTTAATAAAAGAAGGAACTCCTAAACATCATTGATCATAGCCATAAATATCTCCAAAAGAAATTTTCAAGAATGGACAAAGGGTATGATCGAAACATAGCATCTTTGGCAAAACCTAATTAGTGGTACTTCAAAGAAAGATCTCAAGAACAATGTTTTAGTGACATCAAACAAGTAGGGCTAACCATAAAAGATATTTGATATCTACTGTATTGAATCATTCATAAGATAAAAAATCTTGGGTTTGTCTAGAGAGCAACTAATAATTCTCTAAACTGACCTAGCAGAGGAAAACATAGAGGCAGTGAAGAACAGACAGAGCTAAGGTGCCTTTGAAAAACATTTCTTAGTCTAAAACCTTTGTCCTAATGAAATATAGAGGGATGAAAAACAATGATACATAAGAAAACAAGAACTGAATAGAAGCACATCACCATTAACCAAGCTGAGGGATCCTGTAAGCAAGCCTTCTCCATCATCAATCCAAACAAGCCATTCACAAACTCCACAACACCAATTCCTTCTTCAATCTTCGAAAAACCATATATTGCTCTCAAGAGTCATCAAATGCCAACCTTTTACAATAAGGCCCTCATGCTCTATTTATATAGCAAAGGAGGACAAAAACCCTAAATAGGGTTTGAAAATGTCAAAAACATCCATAAATGTCATTTATGTCTAAGAGACCATGCAAGGCCCAAGACACAAAATATTTCATGAAATAAATGAAAAAATAACTCTTAGGACCTAAATTTGAAGTGATTTGCCCAAAAAAACATTAAAATATCATTTCTCCATAAATGAATGTGTTTTGTTGACTTTTTGGCCAAAAACATAGCACAGAGGTCTGAACGTGTAGCGCCTACATGGGAAAAACTGGGTCCACTTGCAGCCAAGTTTTGATGACCTTCCTGATGTCAGAATTGGCTCTGTGATGGCCCGTTGGAAAGCCTGATAAGTCTAATTTCAAAAAATTCCCTTGATTTTCTTATTGGGCTCCATTAAATTGTCCAAAAAAGTAAATTTCCCAAAGTTTCTCTAGGGGCAGTGCCAGGCCTGAAAATGATGCAAAAAGGTGAAAAATGAGGTGTTGTTTAGCCTTTTGAGGGACCAAAAATGCTCCAAATGCTATGAAATTTGGTGAGAATTTTGTACTTGAGCTGAGGATTCCAAAAATATAAATATTTCCACCTTAGGATGCCTGAGGTGAAAGCGTAGCTCCAATGGTGCTGCGCTTACATGCCTCAAAATTTTCAAAAGACCAAAATTTTCCAAAAATTTCCCAAAATTGGTTGATATCTTCCTTATGGGGTTTGAGAGGCTTGTAGAGAAGCTTCAGCCAAGATTCCAAGGTTTTCTTGGTCTTTTTCCTCTTTGAGTGCTTGTATTTTGGCATGGGCTCCTTTGAGCTTAGCACTTGCAATTTGATTTCTCTGGGCATAATGCTTGGTCATCTTCCTTTGGAGATCAAGGTCCCTCTATGCCCTTTTCAGGTGTTTGTTTTCATTCTTGTAGTATTCAATGTTATGCATTTCCATTCCAAGGCATCTTTCTATATCTCTGATCTCAGCATCCTTGCTTTGGAGCAAGATGCTAGTTACCTTTTCCTTATCTTCATTTTGTCTGTCAAGGTCAATGATGTCAAATTATTGTTCAAGCTCATGCTTACCTTTCTTACTTTTCTTCACCTTTTATTTGCCTTTGTCAAGCTTCTTAGATGAAGTGGATGGAATCGTCCCTTGCCTTTTAGAGGCATCAAACACAAGCCTTTGTCCTCTTTGATATGTCAATTGAAGAGGTTTGATTGTGATAATTCTAGTGTCTTGATCATGGCTACCATCATTTGTTTCCATGTCTTCCTCATTACCTTGACTGATGCTCACCTCATTTCCTTCAACATCAACCTCACTGTTGGCCTCTTCACTAATTTCTGCACTATCCTTTGTACTGCCTTTATCTTTTTCATCATCATCATGATTGCTGTTCTCCTCTGTATTTGCACTGCTTTATGAATTTTCATTTTTATTCTCATTGTAGTTGCTTGCCTCATCATTGCTATGATATTCATTTTCACTATCAGCCTCTTCATCTTCAACATCATCATTTCCCTTATCACCACTAGGAACCTCACTATTTTTACTGTCATTGTAGCTCTAAGTTTTGCTATTGTCCCTAATATCATTATTATCACTGTGGGGCTCACTGTTTTCATGACTTTTGTCATGACTGTCATGACTGTTGTCATGACTATCATGACTGTTGTCATGACTATCATGACTGTCTTATTCTTCATTTATGCTTGCTTCATTATCCCCAATGTCAGTTTCACTACCCTTAGGTTCAGTGGCTTCCTCTTCATCAATATTTTCTGCCTCAACTTCATTATCATCTACCTCCATGTCTTCTGTTTCATTGCTGACCTCTTCTTCATCACTGCTTAATTCATTTCTACTATGAGATTCTTCATTTTCTTCACTGTTATCATCTCCATTTGTTTCCATGTTTTTGGCTTCCTTTTGGCTTGAATCACCATCACCCTCATCTTAATTTTGGTTTGTTTCATTTTCACCCTCATCTTCATGGTCACTAGCTTGTTCACTGCCATTCCCTTCTTGATCTGATGCATTGGGAGAGGTTGAGGAAGGGAGGTTTTCTTGAAGAGAGAATACTTGTGTAGATGATGAGGCGTGATATGTAGGAGATGATGGAGGAGTAGAGTGAGGATGAGCTTATGAGGGAAAATTTGGATGATGATGGGGCTGTGGGCTTGTGAAAACCTCATGAGCTATAAACACCTCCTAAGGTATGAATTTTTTCTCCAACTGATGTAGCACAACCATCTTGATCAAGGAGTGATGGAACAAACTTTGCATTTGTTGGGAATAGTTCCTCCTTCAGAAAATAGAAGACATCTTGTCGATACTCCTATATAGGTAGTAGGGTAAATGAAGCATATTAACCCTAGTAAAATGCATGAGTAATCTGATATGGTAGGAGTAGAGCCTAGAGTATCTCCCCTCACATGTAAAATATTTCATGATGACCCTCATCAATGGTGCATACCTCTCTGACAGGTGTGAAAAGGGAAAATAGATTTGTAGCATTCTTTGTACCTAGGTTTCAGAAATGGCTCATAACAGTTGATGTCTAACTTTTCTCTTTTGAACCACTTTTCACCAACATCGGGTATGCCTGTAGCATGGGCAATGGCATCTGATGATAGATCAAAATATAACCTTGCAAGATTTACTTGTTTATTGTGTAGGTTGAGGATGAACAACCTAGTGGGCTTTGGATGACTTTGCACTTGTTGGAACTTTTCACAAAACTGAAAGCACACTACATTTTGGAAATAGGTGATAATCATGGGAGAAGTATTAAGCTCCACAATGTCTTGGGGTTCAAATCTATTGAATTTTCCACCTCTTTGTTTATGCCTCCTAGGCACTTGGCCTTCCTCACTACTCCAATTTCCTCCTTCTCCTGACATTTTGATTTCTGCTGTCTTTAAACAACCTTGGGCCTGCTTGTGAAACTTGGTAGGAGGAGTGAAATGAAATGATGGTGAAAGGCAATTTTTGTAAGTGAGTGAGAGGGAGGTATAGGTGTATGATTTATTCCCCTTAAGATTTGATGGAGGGTTAAATTTAACTCACTGCAATTACCCTAATTCACACCTTTCTTGACTGATAAATTCTTGCTTGGAGGTCAAAACAGGGTTTTTGTTATGAGGAATTAGGGTTTCTAGTCATTAGGGTTTGGTCAATTCCCTTTAACATTGAATCATGAAACTCACTTGGAGAATAAGGAAAATATACACCTACCAACTTTTGGTGTCTTTGTAGGTCCTTGGATGCAGCATGGAGGTGTTCTTTTGTGGTTATTTTGGAAATTTGCAAGTGGAGAGGGGTTTCTGGTGAAGGCGTAGCGCCTGAACGCATATTTGGGTCCCTTCTTCCCTACGTGCAGTGCCTGCGCGCGTTCTTGGGTGTTGGGCCTCCTTAGCATAGCGCCTGAACACATTTAGGCCTATCGGGCCTCCTGGGTGCAGCCCCTGCATGCGTTCAGACCTGTCGGGCTCTCCAAAACGTAATGCTGGATCATTCACTGTGTCTACTGGGAAGTTCTGGATGAACGAGTAGTGCCCGCCTGAACACACAACACGTTCCCTTGAATGCGCAATGCAGTGTAAATTTACACTGTGAAATCTCTCGAATGCGTAGCGCCGGGTGCTGAAAGCATAGCACCTGAATGAATGTGCAGTGTCGGGAAAACTTAGTCAATTTTGACTGAAAACTCAGATTTTTCTCCTTGAAGGTTCTGGCTGTCTTTGTATGTGCACAATGAGTTGAGTGAAGGGTCAAAAATGCCCTTTATAGCCTAGGAAGATAAATTGAATTTAGAAAAACCCACTTTGCTGATGTTTTTTAGCCTTTTTGTCTTTCGCTAATATTATTTTTAACTTTTGTAGTAGGTGGCTTAAAGACATTCAAATTGTCCTTTTCCCTTCTAACCATTTTTCTTTGTTGATATTTAGGTTTCTGACATGGTGAACTCTGACTCCCTTTGGCCTATTTATGCTTTTAACACTCTGTTCTGCAGATGTTTGTTTGAATCACATAATTTACTGTGTTTTTGGCTTGCTCATGTCTTTTAGTCACTTTCAGTCAATAAGTGTCATGAAAACCTGGAAGTGACTCTCCTCTTTTGGCCACTTTGGATTTGCAGGTGCCATGACATACTGATTTAGCCCTTTCTGATGTTCTTGGAGTTTGACATATTTAGTCACACAGTAGCAACCTTATAATCAGTTTGGTCTTCCATCTTGGAGCTTAACCCTATGCCTTTATTCCTTCGATCATTAAATGTAAATGACTGAAAATGGGAGCTTGACCTTTCTTTCACTGATACTCTTTGTATTCTCTTCCTTTTGATGCAGTGAGACACTTTACCTAGGGAAACTATGGAAGTCACCTACAACAGTCTCTTCAAACCTTCCTTTTGCTGTCATCATGGAGGCCTAACAACTTCACTTTACCTCCCTTTCCTATCCTTCCAAAACCTTAGGTTTCTGGGTTGTTTGAGAAGAATTATTAGTGTTTCCTTCTAAGTTTTGTATAGCCCTTTCAATTTCATTCATTTCTGTCCAGTTCACCTTGTAGAAATTTGAATAACTGATATGTTATCCACTGAGATTCTCCTGATCACACACTATTTTAGCTTCATGCATAATATATAATCTCTTCTACCATTGATCATCACATGCGGAAATAAAATCAATTGCATGCATACATTAAAACCATAAAAATTCACACATATGAACACAGTATTTCATGGGAAAGCTTAAAGCTGAAAACCCCCAACTATCTGTATATTATACATGTCATGGAGATCATGTAACAATCATAGTACAAAGCTCTTTGCAAACTCTCATGCACTACCTCCCTTGCTACACACTATCAAGATAGATCTAGCAAAACTCATGCTCCAACCTTTAGCCACTTGATAGCCAACCTGAATTGCCTTTTCAAGCTATGGGATGGCCTCTTTATATAGATAAACCACCCATCCTGAACTGCGCAATCCTCATGGGTTACTCCACCCATCTGTGTGTTGCAAATAGCAATAGTATAGTCACAACTGATAGTTAACCTGCTCTTTCACCTATTTCTGCACTGGTCTCCACTGAAACTGTCCATGCACTGAAGTTAACTGATGCATTCTTTAGTTGATTAATGAGTTTATAATTAGTGAATTAATTAATAATTAATTCACACCACTCACACTAATTGTATCAATTAGTTAAACTGAATACAAATAGCTCAACTATGTTTAGATTAGTTAAACTGAATACAACTCCACTAACTTCCTCAATCAACTCCACTAAACTCTGTCACATGAGTTCTAACTGAAGTATCCATGCAATAGCTCCACATAACCCTCAGGAATAGCGTAATTCCTTCTGTCAGCTCCTGTGCCACATCTGTGCACTTAACTGAAGTGCTCCAAGAGAATAAGATAATGTTTAGAGTCCAAATATTATTAAGAGCTAATAATATTCGACATATCTATTTTTAGACTCGCAATCTAAAAATAGATTCCGCCCAATATGTCTAAAAATAGAAATCCATCTATTTTTCCAACTTGACCAACCATCCATAAATAGCATCCCGCAACTTATAGAATATGTTCCATATGTCTAAAAATAGACATAGTCTAAAAATAGACTTTTCGACAAAAATCACATGTGTGGTCCCCACCTAGTTTAGGTGATCACTTTCCAACTAGGATCAGGAAAGATGTTTCAGGAGGCCTCCTTCACTATTTCTTGTTTCCATTTTCAACACTCCCTCTCAACAAGAAAGGACTGTCTTTGCATGCGACATGCAACTCCATGCATTCGCCCTGCAACCTTCACAAGCGCCATGCAACTCCATGCATCTGCTCTGCAACTCCTCTGAAACTGAATAGGCTCCAAACAACTCAATCAGTCTTGATGCATCTAGTATCTATCATCAAAGTCTTCGACTTCTGCTGGTACCAACTGCACATGTCATCAGGAACTACTGCGCTGTTGAACTCTTGCACCCATGCACTCTTGCACTTGCTGTCAACTCTGATCCGCGCTCCAGTATCCGACACTGTCACTTTGATCTGCCTGCATCACTCCAACTGATCTTGCTACTGCTGCGCTGTGGGCACCTCGTAGCTAGGTTCAATCCATGAGATCCACACCATCTCATGAATTTGCCCAGAAATCTCCTCATGGGATTAATCATGCATGTCGCCCCACCTCTCACCTGGTGGTATAGCTGCATGCACTCCCTCTGCCCATCTAGCATGAAATTTCTCTGCATGAGTGGTTTCTCCCACTCCATGATCCTCATCTTGTGGTTGCTCCACATCCCGAGGTTCACTATTACCTGCATGCAAAACTTGCTCCCTCTCAAGCATCAGTTGCATATCTTTCTCGCCTGCATGCAACACTTGCTCCCTCTCAAGCTTCAGTTGCATGTCTTCCTTGCACTTCCCATCAGCAGGAAGCTCCGTAGAAATCCCATCTACATCAAATCTATAAAGATTCTTTCGCATCTCCAGTTGTGGATGCTCCACAACCTTCCGAGACTGCTTCTCACGCTGCATGTTGAGAGGCTCCCTCTCAACCACCAAGTCACTAACCTCTGCTTTGCACCTCAAAGCTTTGCATGCATATTGTACCTTAGTGCATGTAGATTCTTGGCTCGCGCACATTGCAATTGTCCCGTCGTCGCAAAATTTTCTAACAAAAGAGCTAATTTTAAATCGATGATATCTCCCTCATCCGAGCTCCGATTTGATCGATTTTGTTTTTCAATTTGGGTGTTTTTTTGCAAGGAATCCAAATATGCTATTTTTTTCTGAAAATATTTCACCAAAATTTTTCAGATATTCCCTACAAACTCGCGCACCCAAAAAATTCTCGATCTCATTCCATGTAGAAAATTATATACAATATGCATGTATATTTCCAGCTTTCTCCATCTTTATGTTTCTTGAGTTTATCCTAAAACTCAACCGCTTCAATGCTTTGCAATTGCTCCAATGATCAATATCCTGATACCATGTAGAAATTATATAACTGATATGTTATATGTCTAATATTCTCCTGATCATACACTATTTGACTTCATGCACAATACAGAATCTATTCCACCATTGATCATCATATGCGGAAATTAAATCAATTGCATGCACACATTAAAACCATAAAATTCACACATATGGTCATGCGTATTTCACAAGTTTACAGCCGCAAACCCCCAACTATCTCGTATATTATACATGTCATGGAGGTCATGTAACAATCATAGTACAAAAACTCTTCACAAGCTCTCATGCACTACCTCCCATGCTACACACTATCGAGCTAGATCTAGCAAATCACTTGCTCCAATCCTTAGCCACTTGATAGCCAACCTTGATTGCGTATTTCAAAGCTATGGGATGGCCTCTTTATATAGATAAACCACCCGCCTAAACTTTGCAATACTCATAGCTTACTCCACCTATCTATGTGTTGCAAATAGCAACAGTATAGTTACAACTGATAGCTAACTCTACCCTTTCATCTATCTCTTTCACTGGTCTTCACTGAACCGTGGCCCATGCAATCAAGTTAACCCATGTATTCTTTAGTTGATTTATGAGTTTATAATTAAATAGTGAATTAATTAATAATTAATTCACACCACTTACCAGGTCGTATCTATTAGTTAACTAGATACAAAAAGCTCAACTATGTTTAGATTAGTTAAACTAATACAACTCAATTAACTTTCAATCAACTCCACCAAACTCTCTCACATGAGTTCTAACCGAAGTCTTCATGCAATAGCTTCACTTAAACCCTAGGAAAGCGTATTTCTTCCTCGTCACCGCATGTGCTACATCCAGCATCGAATCGAAGTGCTCCAAGAGAATAAGATAATGTTTAGAGTCCAAATATTATTAAGAGCCAATAATATTCGACATATCTATTTTTAGACTGGCAATCTAAAAATAGATTCCGCCCAATATGTCTAAAAATAGAAATCCATCTATTTTTCCAACTTGACCAACCATCCATAAATAGCATCCCGCAACTTATAGAATATGTTCCATATGTCTAAAAATAGACATAGTCTAAAAATAGACTTTTCGACAAAAATCACATGTGTGGTCCCCACCTAGTTTAGGTGATCACTTTCCAACTAGGATTAGGAAAGATGTTTCAGGAGGCCTCCTTCACTGTTTCTTGTTGCCATTTTCAACACACCTCACCCTTTTCCCTTTTTCATTTATAATTTCTAAGAAACATCTTCCATGTTTGGTTCATTTGGTGTGCCTCCTCCATGTGATTTGCTGCATTGGATCCTTGTTTGGCATACAGCTAGCTCAAACAAGCTTAAAAACACTGATTTCTCTTTGGACATATATTGCTCCCTGTCTCTTAGCATGTGAATGTATTTAATGAGGAGCTGGCCTCTTTCTTTACCAATTTTCTGCTGATAGTCACCTTGACACTCCTGCAGAAATGCCAAAAATGAATAGCCGCCCTTTGCAGAACTTGAACTTGATAAGTTCTTCCTTGGAGACTTTTCTGATCTATCTTGGACAAACAGGCGCTGAAATTCTTTCACATGTGATTTAGCTTCTAGCACATGAAAAACAATGATTTAGAACACCAAATATAACCCTACAACCTATGAAACCCTAATGACCTGGTGGAAAACTCCTTTGACTTGTTCTTTGACTGAAAGCTTGACTTGGGGTCTTCAAGTATGAAAAACATAGTTTTTTACAAATTGATGTATTGAAGATCCAAAATCCAATGTACTTGATTTATCTAAAGAGCCTACAGAGATAGTTTTGAGACCATCAATTCTTGAGGCATCTGGTGAACATAAGAAGGAGTAGGCTGTTTGGTAATCCTAGATGGCGAGTGGAGGGGTGAGGCAAATGCAAAAAAGAGTGCTAAGGTTATGGGTGGGAAAATAAGATAAAGATGAGTGGCATGAGCCCATGAGGGGTCTTTTAGGAGTGGTAGGCTAACCAGGGAATGGTAGAGTGGTAAAATAGTGAAAAAATTGTTTTAAGTATAATGAAGGCAGTGATATTTCTAAAACTCACAATATTCATGAATCTTGTTTTTAGAAATCTAGGACAAGCATTTAGTCATCTACAAATAGTAAAAATTACTGATGACTAACACCACCTTTGTAAATTTGATGCTTTGAGTTATTGCCTTTGGCAACCCTTTCCCTTTTGAATTATTCCTTTATCTAAAAAAAATTATTTTAAATTACATACGCAACTCTTCCCTCTCAAAAACGTGTGCACACGTGGGTCCATCTATACTCAACATGCGTATATAATTTGAAATATGAAAAAAATATAAAATCCCTATTTTATAGGCGAGGTTTATGAGTTACACCAGAAGCCTACCTATAGGAGCTCGTGGCCTAACTGTATCCCAACTGAAACAATTGTTTTGGGGTGGTATAAATACACCTCATGGGAAAGCCTAAAGGGAGAGGAATATAAGATATTGATATTATAGCCAACTAGTCCCTGATCAAGTCTGATTTATCCCTGTGCCTCCTACACTCCCAGATTGTGGAAACCCTTGTTTCCTCACATAGATTATCATCCACTTTATATGAAATCTATTTGTATATATTTGGAAGAGGATTGTTGAGGCTTGGGTTAGAGAGATCCGGAGGATGGTTTCTCTTGGAGTCGTGGCTGAATCAGGTGGTATTCCTCCACATTCCTTTGAAAAAATCAATGAAGAAGCTCTATTCTATTCTTGATAGTTATGATCTTTACTATTTAACTCATGTTATGATCCTAATATGAATGATTTCATGTTTTATACCTATATTGTGAAATTTTCAATCTGAAATACTATTGCAATGATTGTTTTATTTTGCCTACTTATTTATGATAAGTTGTTTACAGATACTTTAGTAAATTCTGAAATAAAAACAATTGCAGTATTCACTTAATCAAAATCATAAGAGCAAATATAACACATATTACGCAATAGAAACAATCACATGAACACAGTTATTTTTGGACAATTGTCCCCGGAAAAACCCAATGTGGGAAAATATGTGCTGCAAATGAGTGTTTATATTATTCTTTAGCATTGGAAATAATTTATAGAAAATATGACGAGCAGATGTCTAGCATACACCTGAGATAAATTTTTTGAACCCTTCGGAAGAATTTCTGACACACTAGAAGCACCCTTCCTTCCTCTGCGTCACTCTGCGTGGCCTTCTGTGCAGTCACTGTGCTAGACTACGTCACTCTACGTGGAGGACTAGTGTTGCTACTCAACGCTGCCCTCTTTGCATCCTCCTTCTACCTTCTTATTCCTCTGCTAACTTCCCCTTCCTCCTTCTATTTTTGCAACTCTTCCTCTACAACCTCACCCTCTAAAATTGAATTATTTTACTTTAGAATCGATTTCCTTTGGGTATTGAGAGTGTGTCTGGCTTACTTTCCAAATGACCATCAAGCCTTCTCTTATAGTCTTCTCGCTGATGAATCAATGGACCATATTAGATATCTAATCAATGGCTCAGATTAAAAGATGACTTGATCTTCGTTTTCTAGAATGTTCACACTATGCTTTATTAATACCCTTTAATTATTTAATTTCCGTAAGTTTAGACTTAGGGATCACTTCAAAATAATTTATCATTTTACTAAAGCATGATCTGATTGGAATTTCCACAAACAGTTTCAGGGTCCTCTAGAATACTGATGTCCAAGCCTCTTCCCAAAATATGAGACTTGGAACAATTTCCAATGCTATAAAATCAACACTCCATCTTAGCGAGGAAAGTGCTCAAGAAAAATATCAATTGTATCTGCTCTTACCTGAAGCATCTAATGCGCTTCTGTTGTCTTGGCTGCTGCCCCTCATCTCTGCACTGCTACCCTATATACTGCTACTTGTGACATCATCTCTGCCACTGCCTCATCAATACTACAACTCCCTCTGAATCTCAAGTCCACCCATTCCTCTAATGGAATGGGTTCTCAACCATCCCCATATTTTCTTTGAAGTAAGTAAACTTAATCTTACCCAGAGCTTTTGTGAGGATATCTACCACCTGTTCTCCTGTAGGAATGTACTTCAACTGTATAACTCCTTGTTGGACATAGTATCTGATGAAGTGGAAACTAATGTCAATGTGCTTCAACTAGTCATGAAACATGGGATTCTCAGAGAGCTTGATGCAACTCTGATTATCACACAAAATTCTGGTCGCTTCCATCCTCTTCTTGAGCAAGTTAATAAGAAAATTACAAAGCCATATGGCATCACACGAAGCTATGATAGCGACCATATATTCAACCTTAGCTAAGCTCAGTGCCACAGATTTCTATTTCCTACTGCACCAGGATGTAATTCCTGATCCAAGTCTGAAACAATACCCACTGGTACTTTTCCGATCCACTCGACTTCTAGCCCAATCTACATCACTGAACCCATTCAGCTGGATTTCATTGCCCTTGGTGTAATTCAACCCATAATCGACTGTCCCCTTCAAGTATTTGAGAACATGTTTGGCTGCTTCCTAGTGAGCCCTCCTTGGTTCTACCATGAATTGACTAAGGGTATTCACTGCATAACATATGTTTGGTCTAGTGTTGAACAGGTACATCAATGATCCTATGAGCTTCCTATACAAGTTAGGGCCAGCCTCATCATCCTCGGACGTGTCGATCTTCTTCGAGTTTGTAATAATTGGCATAGCCATGGGTCTATAGTCCTCCATCTAAAATCTCTTTAGGATCTCTGTAGTATATATTCCTTTCCCAAGGAAGATTTCTCCCTTCTGCTGCCAAACCTCCAAACCAAGAAAATAGTGCATCTGCCCCAGATCGTTCATTTCTAATTCGGTAGCCATATTTTCCTTGCATTATTTTATAAGCTTTGATGTTACATTCAAGAATAGATGATCTACATATAATACCAAAATTAGAGGCTCATCCCCTGTTCTTAGATAGTAGAGGTTGGGATCTGCGTCACTCTTGATAAATTCCATCTTTTGCAGGTAGCTATCAATTCGCTCATACCATGCTCTAGGGGCTTGCTTCAGTCTGTACAAGGCTTGCTTGAGCCTACATACATGAGTCTTCTTCTCATGCATCTCAAATCCCTCTGGCTATTCTATCTACACTTCCTCTTCTATCACCCCATTCAAGAACGTTGTCTTGACATCCATTTGGTGAATTTCCTATCCCATCTGCACTACAAGAGAGATGATGGGTCTGATGGGAGTGTACTGAGCTACAAGGGTGAAGGTTTCTTCATAATTGATTCATTCCTTCTGTGCATACCCCTTAGCCACAAAAATGGCTTTGAACTTCTCTATGTTGCCATCTGCAACATACTTGATCTTGTAGATCCAGCTTGATCCTACAACAGATCTGTTCTGAGGTCTAGGGACTACTTCCCATACATCGTTTGTCATGATGGAGCTATACTCCTCCATCATAGCATCTACCCACACCTGAGTTTGATTTTCCTCTCAAAAACTAGAGGGTGCTCCAACCTATGCTACTAGTGCCTGGTAACTGTCTTGTTGCTTGTGTACCCTCTTCTCATTTCTAGGGGCTGCAATAAATTCCTTTGCATCCCTCAGAGTCTGTTGGAGTTCTCTTCTCATCCTTCCACTAGTGGTGGGTGGATTTACCTGCTCTCCTTCTTGCACTTCCTCGAAATAACTTTCCTCAGAATCCTTGTGCCATGGAGAGGCACTAGAGCCATATTCTATAGGATGCCGTGGCTGTACTAGTGGATCCTCCTTAGAGTGCATATCGGTAGACATTTTCTGAGATCTCCTAAAGGTTCTCTCCTCCATGAATTTCACATCCCGTCTTAATACGATCTTCATGTTCTCGGGAATATAGATGCGACATGCCTCAACATTTTCGCTATATCCCACAAGTTATCACTTTTTTGTAGTCTGATCTAATTTCTTCCTCTTCTCATCAGGTACGTGGAAATATGCTATACTGCCAAAATATCTTGAAGTGGCTCACCTCAGGCTTTCTACTAGTGAACACAATCTCAGGAGTAACTTTACCCAATGCTCTATGAGGCACCTTTTTCTACACATACAATGCTGTATTAAAAGCTTCAACCCACATAAATTTGGTCATGTATTGATCATACAACATTGCCCTTGTAGCTTCCACAATGGTCGTATTCTTTATTTCTACAACTCCATTATGATCCAGATTGTATGGAGTTTTCCTTTCTCTTTTGATGCATTCCCTAGTGAAAAATCTTGTGAAGTCTTTATCAATATGTTCTCCACCGTTATCTGATCGCAATTTCTTGATCTGCTTTCTGGTTAAATTTCCTACCAAAGCCTTGAATTCTTTGAATCGCTCAAAGACCTCAACTTTGGTCTTTAGAAAGTAGATCCATGTCTTCCAGGAATGGTAATCAATAAAGGTGAAAAAAAACTTTGCACCACTGAGAGAATTCCTGGACATAGCTCCGCAGTCTAAGTGTATAAAATCCAAAACACTCTTGGCCCTAATATTACTTATTGGAAATGCTGCCTTGGCATACTTCCCTAGCACGCACCCCCTGCAAACATCTTATTTCCTTGTGCTATGTTCTGGAGCTCCCATGAAAATATTCTTGAGGATATTCAATGCTCCATGATGTAGATGCCCCATTCTTCTGTGCCATAATTCATTCAAATCCCTTTCATCTGTACTGCCTATTAGTGCCATTGGAGACTTGAGTTGTAAATTATACAATTTATGACTCCTTACTCCAATTTGTGCCTTCCTTTTCCAACTAGGGTTTTTGACATAAAATCTGTTGCCGATAAAGTATACATCGTAATCCTTGTTCTGAAGTTAAGACACCGAGAGAAAGTTCATCCCCAATTCTGGTACATGCAGTACGTTGGTGGCCCGAAGCTTGCTACCAGCTTCTATTTGAAATATTATGGTTCCTCTTCCAATGTGGCTACACTTGGACTTGTTTCCCATCATGATATGAAAATTCATATGCTCTTCTTGGTATCTCAAGAAGCATTATCAAACTCCCGTTATTTGAGCAGATGTGTAAGATCCAAAAATCAGGACTGCTAGCAAGGCATTCCTGAAAAACACATTTTTCAGGAAAGGCTGCTACAGGATTTGAAACCAGCTCTTGGATCCCTTAGATATGGGTATATAAGTCCTAAATCCAAGAGTAGGCTCAAAATAAATCACTCTAGGTGGGTTAAACAGGTCTCCCCACACCTAGTGCAGCTACAAAATGCCCAAAGAAGGGGACTGCAACAATACAAAACAAACTGATGGAAAATAATGTAGTTCAACCCAATAATTGCAGGAGATCAGTATGAAAACTCATGCTACAACTATACATCAGAAAAATAACTTTATACAATAGCTTATACAATGTGGAACAGAAAGGAGAAGGATTTACAAGAAGAAACCCTCAAAGATGAGGTGCTACGACCATGAGAAATGATAGAATGAGCTTGAAAACATTATTTCTATTGGCTGAAGCAATAGTGTATTGCAACTCAGATCTAGAGAAAATATGTACATGAAAATATAGATCTAATTCATATCTGTGTACAAGAAAGGCTCATCATTACATTCCCCTTGGGGATCTCAACAAATCATGAAAATACAAGAGTAGATCTGAGATCTAAGTTACAGATCTACAGTAGTATTCAGAAAATTCTGAAGCATATAATGCAGATCAGATCTGAAACAAAAATGGATTGGATGGCCAATCCATGGATCACCACAGTGAAAGGAAGGATCCAATCACTAGATATCTCTCCTCCAAACTGATGCCAAAACACCCTGCAACTCTGCTACTGTAAATAACGTAGATCTTCAAGAGGGACTGCACTATAGACTCTGAGCATACTTTTTCCTGATGCCAAGATCAAGATCTGAAGCCCACACTGCTAATACACTCTTCCAGGAGGTTAAAAGACACACTCACTGAGAAGAGGCACTAGTATAATCTAGATCTAAGTAGATCTAGTCTCCACTTGCTGCAGCTCACTGAAACAAGTAAACCCCAACAGGATTTACGCTGTATAAGGGAGATGGATCTTGGCCATATGCCTGATAGTGGAAGAGAAGTACAATTCCCTCCAAGAGCTACTCAATGGAAGGAGAGAGAATCCCTAAATAGGAAATCCTCACAATTCTCTGCTAAATAGCCAAGAGAATGAGATATGTCTAAACAGACAACATACTCTGAAAATATGATATCATCAACAACCTTCTCTTGAGCCTTCCCTTTCCTTTTATAAGATGAAAGCTTGAGAAACCCTAAACCACCTTAAAAAATTTAGCTCCTTTCACATGAATATCCTCCATCTAAAACTGCGCTTATTAACAAGGAGGTTCAATGCATCTGGATAGTGCTATGATTTGGTCCTGCTGACCCAGTCAATCTACCTCTTCCCTTTTCACACTCAAGTGAAATCAATCTAAATCACAAATGTCTGCCTATGTTTATCCTTGTTCACATTGAACTAGTTTTATTGATGTTCTCTTCTTCTTCATGCATGCATGTTGACTTGGTCAAAATTGACTATGTCCTCATCCATTTGCCCTTGTTCACACCCATAAGTGTAAAATCCAGCTACTGTGATGATACCCTTTTCACATTATAAAGGTATTTTATTGAGATAGCCCTGATTTTCCTCTGTTCACATTGGGCATTGATTTATTTTGATGTTTTTAGGAGTTTACATGTCCTCCTTTACATTTTATTCATCAATTAATAAAATCAAAACAAAATGAAATATTCCTATTAGCTTGGGCTAATTAGGAATATTACAGTCCTCCCCTCCAAAAATGTTGCTTGTCCTCAAGCAACTGCAAGGTTAGAACTGAAATGGATGGGGAAAGAATCTTCTCCCAAGCAATCATCCATAAAGAATGAGTCACCTCCCAACATGGTAACTCCTGAAAATTCTCCTCCACCTTAGGTTCTTGCAAAGAAGGTGGGTTGAAAAACCGAACATAGTAGGAAAAATTTCCTACCCCATGCTGTCCTCCTCTCCACTTAAGATAAGTGTATAGTTCTTGCTGATCTTGGGCTGTAATGATATTGCCCTCAAGTGGAAACATTAATATTAGATCTGTAAAGATCCTTCCTCCAATGTTGTAAAAATAGTTGGCCCAAAACATTCCACATGTGATGGATAGGAGAGCATCATCATATGGCATCCCATCAGAAATTTGGCCCACCTCCAAGAGAAACAAATATTTGGCTTTGGTGGCCATAACTCCTCCTATGTTCCCATTAGAACATGTACTGCAGAAAATGTGGGAATCTCCTTCCCAAAAGGACACATTCAAACCATGTGCCTCACTCAAAATCATGTCTCCCATCAAGATAAAAACAACATCAGCAAGTGGGATCATGATTGGCATCAAAACAGGGGAATTACTGATGGTTTCATAAGGTGCTGGAAGATACCAAGAGTCTCCCAAGTGGTGACAACGCAGTCTTTCAAACTGCTGCTTTAGAAAAATACATGGAAAATTGTTTCTTGATACATGGTTAATCATATGAATCAACTGAACATACATGTAATCACAAAACATATGCCCAAGTCCACATAAGATATGGCTGTCTCCATCATATGGTTTGGCCCAACACTGGTCATGGAGCAAGATCAAGCGCTTGCTTACTTTTGGAGCAATGCACTGCCAAGAGATGGTAAGAGCATGAAAATATTGTGTTGCACAAACAAAGCTCTTACCATATGTTGTAAGTAAGAAGACACATGGATCCATGAATAGATCTTACATAGTAGTTTGGCACACTTCCATGAAGAGAAATGAACCAAGTGTTGCCTGCAAACCCTCTCCCTCATGCTTGGAAATCCAAGAAAAGAAGAGTACATCATAGTAATAGATGTCCTCATCTACTACCTCATCTTTCTTACCTCCTCTTTGCCCATCATGTGCATCAAGTGTGAAGTGATCCTGGGGATACTCCATCAATAAACCCCAGCTCCAAAGTGGCAACTCTTTTGGCCTATGCAAATAGGCTCCCTCCAACTCATGGCTCCAATCTTTGACATAAGAAGTCTCTCCCATGGGGAAAGTACCTCTTGAAAATCTAAGGCCAAGAAGTATCCCTTTTGCACTATGATAGTTCCATCTTCTACTCCTGCAACATCATGAAAACTATGAGAGCAAACCTGCCCTTGCTCTCCCAAGAACATCCCAAGAAACAAAATATTTTGCTACCTCCTCATACTCCCATCATCCAAATCATGTAGTGAAAACATGGTGATTGACATGAAGAATGTTATGTCAACACAATGTGTCCATACACTTTGATGCCCTATGATGCAAGTATCCTGCCACATACCCTTGGAAAGAGGATGATGACCAAACTCTTTCAAGAGTAACCAATGCAGCCAAGCGTCCTGCTGCCCGGTATCATAGATTTGCAAGTAGCTTTCCGGCTTCTTGCTCATCATCCACACCCATCCATCCACATGTGGGTGCCTTCCATCTTGTCCTTCCTTAGCATTCTCCCAAGGAAGACTGTCATTCTCCCAAATCAGATTTCTGCTCTTGCATTTCATGGGATGTTGAAATGCAATCTTCTCAAGGATCAATTTGACCAAAATAGGTGGTAGGAAAAAACCTCCCATCATGATGTGTATGGCTCAAGAAGTGTCCAACACACACATGAGAGATGTTATCCATCCGAAAATGTCCTCCATCATCTATTTGTTCCTCCTTGAATCCATGAGGATCCAAGGGTGAGAAGGAAAGAGCCTCCTCAGACTGTTGAAGAAATTTTCACTCCATGATGTGTTGAAGTGCACCTCCAATGAAATCTCTCCATGAGATTTACTCCTCATGCATGGCCTTCCAAAACCAAATAGGCCTTGGATCTGCTGTAGGTAGAAGTTTCTCTTTGAGTTGGGGTGTGCTCATTGAGAAAGTGTCATCTAGAAAGGAGAAAGGGTTTCTCACTTCAAGATGTCTACTATCTACCATTCTTTCCTCCTCTGCTTCATGAATGAAGATGTCATGTGAATGCTCCCATAAGGCATGGGTCCTCTTTTCTTCATCACTGCCTTTGCACAGCGCTGTGCAACTCTATTGCTCTAAATCAGCAACATGCAAAGATGTAGATCCCTTCATATGGTTTGCTGAAATGACAAGAGATGGAAATTCAAGCATACCTTGGTGAGATGTAGAAGCAAGAGCTCCTTTCTCAACTATGTTGTCTTCCTCCACTGCTGAACATGAAGGCTGCTCTGCCAAGGTTGTGACAATGCTGGTACATGCTTCCCTAAGAGGTGGTGAGGATCTCTCTTCCTCTAGTTGAATGAACTGAGGTAAAGCTAGAGTCTTCTTGGAGGCTCTAGATTTAGCTTTGTATTCACTTAGAATATTAGATTCCAAGTGTCCTCTATGTCTCTTGTCTTCTCCTCTTTAAGAATAGGAAGTGCATGACTCTTCCTCTTCTTGAAACCCTCTAGGAGTTTCACTGCAACTCTTCATCTGCTTAACCTCCTGGGGGAGGTCCTTTCTGGATCTGAAAACTCATGAGAGTAATCTCATATTCTTCATCATTTTGATCTTCTTCTGTATTATTGGGTTGAGACTCAGGTTGAGCCAAGAAATATTCTTTGATACCATTGTAATATCCCAAAATCGGGACTGCTAGCAAGGCATGCCTAAAAAACACATTTTTCACGAATGGATGCTACAGGATTTGAAACCAGAACTTGGATCCCTTAGATCTGGGTATCTAAGTTCTAAATCAAAGAGGAGGCTCAAAATAAATCACTCTAGTGGGTTAAACAGGTCTCCCCACACCTAGTGCAGTTAGAAAATGCCCAAAGAAGGAGACTGCAGCAATATAAAACAAACTGATGGAAAATAACGCAATTCAACCCAATAATTGCAGGAGATCAGTATGAAAACTCATGCTACAACTATACTTCAGCAAAATAAATTTATACAGCAGCTTATACAATGTGGAACAGAAAGGAGAAGGATTTACAAGAAGAAACCCTCAGAGATGAGGTGCTACAACCATGAGAAATGACAGAATGGGTTTGACAGCGTTATTTCTATTGGATGAAGTAGCAGTGTATTACAAATAAGATATAGAGAATATATGTACATGAAAATATAGATCTAATTCAGATCTATATACAAGAAAGGCTCATCATTACATTCCCCTTGGGTGGGATCTCAACAAATCATGAAAATACAAGAGTAGATTTGAGATCTAAGTTACAGATCTGCAGTAGTATTCAGAAAATTTTGAAGCATACAATGTACAAAAGATCAGATCTGAAACAAACACGGATTGGATGGCCAATCCATGGATCACCATAGTGAAAGGAAGGATCCAATCACCAGATATCTCTCCTCCAAACTGATGCCAAAACACCTTGCAACTCTGCTACTGTAAATAACGCAGATCTGCAAGAGGGACTGTGTTGTAGACTCTAAGCATACTTTGGCCTGATGCCAAGATCAAGATCTGAAGCCCACACTGTTAATACACTCTTCCAGGAGGTTAAAAGACACACTCACTGAGAAGAGGCACTAGAATAATCTAGATCTAAGCAGATCTAGGCTCCACTGGCTGTAGCTCACTGAAACAAGTAAACCCCAACAAGATTTACGCTGTCTAAGGGAGATGGAGCTTGGCCATATGCCTGATAGTGGAAGAGAAGTACAATTCCCTCCAAGAGCTACTCAATGGAAGGAGAGAGAATCCCTAAACAAAAAATCCTCACAATTCTCTGCTAAACAACCAAGAGAATGAGATATGTCTAAACAGACAATATACTCTGAAAATATGATATCATCAACAACCTTCTCTTGATCCTTCCCCTTCCTTTTATAAGATGAGAGCTTGAGAAACCATAGACCACCTTCAAAACTTTAGCTCCTTTCACATGAATATCCTCCATCTAAAACTGCACTGATCAACAAGGAGGTTCAATGCATCTGGACAGTGCTGTCATTTGGTATTGTTAACCCAGTCAATTTGCCTCTTCCCTTTTCACACTCAAGTGCAATCAATCCAGCTCAAAAATTTCTACCTATGTTGATCCTTGTTCACACTGAACTGGTTTTATTGATGTTCTCTTCTTCTTCATGCATACATGTTGACTTAGTCAAACTTGACTATGTCCTCATCCATTTGCCCCTTTTCACACCCATAAGTGTAAAATCCAGCTACTGTGATGATTTTTTTTTCACATTATAAGGCTATTTTATTGAGATAGCCCTGATTTGCCTCTGTTCACATTGGGCATTGATTTATTTTGATGTTTTTAGGAGTTTACATGTCCTCCTTTACATTTTATTCATCAATTAAGAAAATCAACACAAAATGAAATATTCCTATTAGCTTGGGCTAATTAGGAATATTACAAGATGCTCCACTATCAATATACCAGATCCCTGGAGAGGCCATGCTTGACACACAAGCAAAATCATCTTATAGTCTGGATGCTAGAACTGAAATGTCATGATCCCTCTGTTTCTCCATGCGTTTTGGAGGACTGTTTGAACCCTTCCTAGCTAATGCTATATCGATGTCGGATCTTAGTTCCATTGTAGAACCTCCTCTTCTGTCTTTCATCTTTTGATCTGATACCATGTAAAATTTTCAATCTGAAATACTAGTGCAATGATTGATTTATTTCGCCTACTTATTTATGATAAGTTATTTACAGATACTTCAGTAAATTCCAAAATAAACAAAACTATAGTATTCACTTAATAAAAATTAGAAGAGCAAATAGAACACATATTATACAATAGAAACAATCACATGAATATAGTTATTTTTGGAAAATTATCCCCAAAAAAACCGAATGTGGGAAAACCGGTGCAACAGATGAGGGTTTATATTATTCTTCAACAATGGACTTCATTTACAGAAAATATGATGAGAAGCTGTCTAGCATACATCTGAGATAATTTTTCCGAACCCTTTGGAATAATTTCTGACACACTGGAAGCACCCTTCCTTCCTCTGCGTCACTCTGTGTGGCCTTCTGTGCAGTCACTGTGTTGGAATGCGTCACTATGTGTGGAGGACTAGTGATTCTGCTTAGCACTGCCCCCTCTGCGTCCTCCTTTTGCCTTCTTCTTCCTCCAATGACTTCACCTTCCTCCTTCTGTCTTTGCAAATCCGCCTTTACAACCTCACCCTCTGAAATTGAATTCTCTTACTTCATAATCGATTTCCTTTGAGTACGAGAGTGTGTCTGGCTTAATTTCCAAATGACCCTCAAGCCTTCTCTTATATTATTTGATGAGCTCCATCATTAGACATATTTGGAGGGGTTAATAGTCACCTTTTCGCCTTCTTAGATCTCATTTTCTTGCATTTTTATTATTATTTGGGTTTATGATGCTAGTATAGGTGGTGATTAAGGCTAACATACTCTGAGTTCCTAATATAAGGTTGAGTGCATAGAATCATGATTTATTAAGCATTTTTATAAAGATTTTATCACAAACACTTGGAGGAGACACCAAGGAGAAATTATTGGAGGAGTGTCCACTCTCAAAGGCAGCTGAAGGATCCCAAATATTCTCTCCAGCAATTCGAATTCCACAAGCAGTCGAAGGATCCCCAAGGATTCTATCCAGCAATTCGAATTCCAGAAGTAGTCGAGAAACTCAAAGAGGAGAGCACTCAGTCTTGGTTTACTTGGAGTCTAGTGGAATCAATCACCATTTTCTAGGCTGTTGGTTGCTTCCTGTTAGGGTCCCGTAATTTGGCTGATTGGAAAGCCAAATGAAAGTGTAACATCAAACCAGTCTTTGGAGACCAAGGACCTAGCCTTCCTGGACTCAGAGAGGGCTCTCTCTATTTGTGTAAGGGATATCTGTGTGTTTGCTTATTGCGTTCTGATTTTAGGCTAGTTATGAAGTAAGTTTTTTGGTTTTGGTTTTTAGGTTGTGAGGGATGAAACTGATCAAAGATCTAAGATAGGTAAAAATATGTCAGATCAACTGGGCTATGGGGTCGAAGAGGTAAAGAAAGCTATCAGATGGTGATACAAGGTTGTTGAAGGGCCGATTTGATTCGAGGTAAAATGGATCTTTGGGAAAAATGGAGTAAGATGGACATCAAGTTTGTGAATAACAAAGGATTCCAAGCATAACTAGTTTAATAGCTAACATAAACATGGTAGGGCAAACCATTAATCATGAGAAATGTAACTATAAGCTAATCAATACATATAAATAAACATTCAAGCCATGCATAGAGATATATAACTCTCTAACTTTGGGAAATGGCTATCAGACTTTGGGGAAATACACTTAAGACAGACAAACAACTCAAATCACTATGCCGGAACACCTAAACACAGTACTTCAAGTTATTGGGCACTTTGAAAACAAGATTTCATAGTCTTAGGCAAAGGGCAAGATCAGAACAAGACCTCCTTGGTTCAACAAATGACAATCTAATCAGTCAAAGAGAAATTTCATGGATGGAGCTATGGCTAGCCATGAGTAAACAGGGAATACCGTAAATCATACTTAGCATGCATAAAACCATGAATGAAACAGACAACAATATCCTTAAGTTATTAAAGAGAAATCAATAATTCCTTAATGTGACTAAGAATGA
The DNA here is from genome assembly GCA_034641835.2 of Pinus albicaulis. Lineage (NCBI taxonomy): Eukaryota > Viridiplantae > Streptophyta > Pinopsida > Pinales > Pinaceae > Pinus > Pinus albicaulis. The sequence goes on along the minus strand of CM076569.1, from coordinate 162,733,508 downwards.
AGAAAACATGGAAGCTATGAAGAAACATGAAATTTGAAGTGCCTCCAAGGGCATGTCTCAAATTTGTTCTCTACTGTCCTATAGCAAGCAAGAACATGGATTTGTGAATGAAAACTATGAAACAAAACAAAGAGAGAGACACTATACCATTCTACCAAGTCATGGAATCCAACAACAATCCTCTTTCATATCCAAGAACATCCAAGAGACTATCCAAAAGCATGAGACAAGTATTTATTCCAAAGCTTATATGACCATATATTGCTTCTATTCATCAAGTTGAGCCTTGTTTACAATGAAAGCCTTTGGAATATATAGGCCAAAGTGAGGAGAACCTCTTAGTTCAACTTGCAATCTCATTGGCCTATCCAAAATATCTTATTTTGTCCTTGAGGCTTTGCAAAGCCCAAGGCACAAAATATCTCATAAAATATCTAAAAAATGCTAAAAGAGGGAAATAAATTGACTTTTCATAACTTCTCATGTACAAAAATAGCTAAACGCACATGAGGAAAGATCAGTTTTTAAAGGTTCAATTTTTACAAAAATACTCAAAAAATACATCAGCAAAAGGTCTCCTGACTTGCCGGCAACTTTTGGAAGCCTTCGCGATGTCAAAATGAGGCTCATGATAGCTCGTTGGAAAGCTCTGAGTGTCTACTTTCTGAAAATGTTTATTTTTATCCCAATTGACCACTGGAAGTTCTCCAAAAATAGGCTTGTGTGTAAAAACCCAAAAAATAAGCCTTGCTGATAAACGGGGCAGAGTGTAAAAAAAGCGAGTGTTTTTCGCCATTTTGGGGGAGCAAATGATCTTCAATTGTTCTAAAAATCACTGAGTATGTGCCCCTGAATTTAATGCATCCAATGGTACCACTCTCAAGAATTGAGGATGCTCCAAACCAAAATGGCGGCGCCCATGATTTTATGCAATTAGGCCCAAAAATGTCGAAAAACAAGAACATGTCAAAATTTGCTCAATTTTGGTGAGCAAGTCCCTCAAGGCTTTTTAGAAAAATTTCTAGAAGGTCAGGCCAAAATTCCAAGCCTAAAGGTGTCTTTCTCCTTTTTTCTCACCGGGCGCCCTCTTTGGGCAATTTTGAGCTTTTCTTGGTTTTCTTCTTTGTTGTTCGGCATTCTAGCTTTGGTGAAGAAGTCATGGCCCCTTGCCTAGGAGAGGCAACTAGCACATGCTTCAGAGAATTCCCTTGATGATCCATGTCTTGTATTTGCTTGCCCTCATCATTGCTTGCTTGAGGGTTGCCTTGTATGTCTTTGTCACTACCTTCTTTATGACTGTCATGCTCTTTCCCTTTACTGTTTTGTACTTCATCACCCTTATGCTTATTGTTGTGCTGGCTGCCATAATGTTCCCTTTCATCACTGCCTCACTTCCCATCACTTTGCTCTTCATTATCACTGCTATGTTTAGACTCTTTGCCTTGTTCCTCATCATCACTAAAGTCGTCTCTTCAGTATTGTGTTTGAGCCAAGAGGTCTTTAACAAGACATGTTTGTGGTTTTTGAAGGGAAGTATCCTTGTGTTTTTGGCACCAAAAACCTCTTTCCTTCGATCATTTTTTTATCCTTGCTTCAGCCAAGAATTTTATTTCAACACTCACAGCAAGAATATCTCTATAATTTTGACAAAAAATCCCTATCTCCAATAAATGTCTCTCTCTATGGTTTTAGATGATCAAAGCAGCTTTGAAATCAATGTTTTAACACCCTTGCAAACTGATTTAAAGACCTCAACCTAAGTCTTCTTTTCTTTTAGAGACTAGGTGTGTTATAAGTCATTTATAGCATAGGAAAGATTTTCAAATTAGCTCCTAAAACCTCCTCCCTGGTACTGCATTATCCTTCACTATTCAAAGAAAAATTCCTTCCTTCAAACTTGGAAAGCCCTCATCATCTATCACTGTTTTGAGTTTCTTCATGGCACTGCTCTTCATCACTGTGTTCTTCTTCACCTTGCTGCCCTGCCTCATTGTGCTCCTTTTTAGTGGAAACATGCTCAAATCTCTTGTGCAGGTCACTCCTACTGTCTTGCCTGGGAGGCATCTTGTTTTGAATGCTCTCTGCAACACCAAACTGCCTCTAATGGTTTTTTTGAAATGCTTTCTCAAACACAACTCTTTCCTCTCTGTTAGTCACTGTTTGACCAAGGCAGATTTCTTCAAATGCTATGTGAAATGATTATTTAACACAAAACTCACTGCACTTTCCAAAACAATGTCTGTCTCCCTTTGTATGCCAATAAACAAAAGTTATCAAAATAACAAGCACATAGTGAAAATGTTACTGTGGCTGGGTATGTTTACAAAGATCCTTTATGTTTTGATAAAAACAAGATAGCCTTGTATTTAGACAAAGGAAAAACACTGCTTCCAATAAAAAACACCCTCCTTGTACTTCACTGTTTCTCACACACAATTTTGAAAAAACACCTTCGAATTGTAATAACAGCTTCACTCAGTACAGTCTGTTTCATGTATAAAGAGGAAGCACTGATTTTGCTTTTCAACACACAGAGAGGACTTTTGAAAGTGACGAAGTCATTTATGTATGATCACTGTGTTGGGTAAGGTCACAAAGCTTTTCTTTGTTTTTGGTATAAGAAAGACAACCTTGTAGGAGACAAACACCCCTCCTAATCAAAATAATTCTCTTGTACTTCACTGTTTGACATTCACAGGCAGATAAAAACCTCTAGACTGAGTTTGAGAGATTTTTCACCACACTTATTTTATGGGACAAATGAGGCATCAATTGTTTCAATGTTTCACTTCTTTCAATAATCACTATGCTTTCCTTGCAAACACTGCTTTACCTCCTAACAATGTTTCCACCATACACTGGGCTGACAGAGGTTAACTTTGCCCTATCTCAGTTAGGGCACCTCCAACAATTTGACAAACCTCTACTACTGTGTATATTTTGACTTGTAGTTTTATGCTTTTAGCACTATATTGAGGGCAGTTTTTTAGGCCTTTTACATCATCATAAACACACCATTATCACTGTGTCAACCTCGGGCAATCATAGCCACAACAGTCTCAGATTTTCAACAAAAATTCAACCCTCCTTACCACTGTTTTCACCACTACATTTGGTGACAAAGGTTATGGTTTTATCACAATCTTGAGGGTAGCTCTAGGCTCTTTGAAACTAATGAACACTCCACTAGCCTCCCACCGTAACAAAATTCTTCAAAATATTTAACAAATCACTTTGATTTATAGAAATACCCTCTCTAGTCGATCACCATTAGTTTTGAAAACATGGCAACGATCTCTCATTTAGCAACTTGACTTATACAAGGGAGGTAAATAGAAATACCTCAAAAATGGATGGCAGCCCTTGTTTGAAACGTTTGAGCAACTATAAAAAGAGTTTTTTTTAAGGTTTTTAGGTGAGCAGCACGTTCAGAAGACCCTTGTATTTTCTCTCCCAGGCGCGCTGCACAATTTTTCAAACGCGCTGCGCACTTTGCAGCCCGTTTTGGAGCCTTCCCGGTGTCGGAATTGGGCACAAGATGGCTCGTTGGAAAGATGTGGAAGTATTATTTCCAGAAAAACTTGAATTTTTTGATTTGGTGTCCATTTGGTTGTTCAAAAATTGATTTTCCCAACACTGGTCAAAACTGGTGAATCCTAGTGCAGAAATGCATAGTGTTGTTTGTAGGCCACTTTTGGATGCCTTCCCGGTGTTAGAATTGGGCCCGAGATGGCTCGTTGGAAATATATGGAAGTATAAGTTCCAAATATGCTTGATTTATTTCATTTGGTGTCCATTTGGGTGTTCAAAAATTGACTGTCCCAACACTGGTAAAAAATGGTGAATGTTGGTGCAGAAAAACATAGTGTTGATTGCAGGCTACTTTTGGATGCCTTCCTGTTGTCAGAATTTGGCCTGAGATGGATCGTTGGAAAGATATGGAAGTATAATTTCCAAATATGCTTTATTTTTTTCATTTGGTATCCATTTGATTATTCAAAATCTGACTGTCCCAACACTGGTCAAAATGGTGAATCCTGGTGCAGAAATTCTCCCGTGACATCTGTATTTTTTACATTTCTCACAAACCATGATACCTGTGTAGAAACTGAAGGATTTTTTTCTTCTTGAACCTATGAGGAAAAAAAAAATCTCTCAGTTTTGTAAATTTCATCTCTGTTTGGTCAGAAACACATTTTGAAACAAACTGCCTGGGCGCTCCTTAACCTCTGTCTTTTGCAAGTGGCCATAAGGACTCTGATATGCTTGATTTGTGTATAATGGGAGATTATTACAAAATACTGTTTCAGCCTTTAAAAATGGTCCTTCAGACCTATCATGAAGCTTTCCTCATTATCTGCTGATGGAGGTCATGATTGATTTTCTGCTTGTCATTTTGGATATCCTCAAACAATGGTGGGCCCTCTACTTATTTGTGAAGGAGGCCTATGCTTGACATCTGCCATACCAACTGTAATTTTTGAAGAAGGTCTTCAACACCATACTACTCCATTTATTTTGAAATAGGGACCTTGTATCTTTTTGAAGAAGTTTATAAAAATACCAATCACTGCAGCCTTCGAAAACCCTAAGTATCCATTGTTGTTGCAGTAAAGAGGTCTTTTAAACCCAAACTTGACCTACTGTTGTTCATCAAGGAAGTGGACCTTTTTTTAAAAACCACTAATGTAACCAAATAAAAACAAAAATGTTTTCTCTTATGCATATTGAAAGGTTTTCTCTATGACTGAGGTATGTTTTATTTCCTTGAAGGTTGTCTTGAAACTTCGAAACACTGTGTTATAGCCTTTCTCATCCATACTATCTCTTTGTATTCAGTTGCAGAGGTCAATTTAAAAACAAGCTTGGTTTGTTAATTTCACCTCAGATTAAAATTTGAAGGAGGTCTTTTATAAACAGAAAAATAAAAAGGCCCTTTAACACCATAAAGTCACTGCTTTGTTGATGATGAAAAACAAGCCTTCAAAGTATAAACTTTCATTTTCTCCACTGATTTTCAACTTTTAATTTCCAATTGAAAAATTTCTTAAACATAATCTACACCTGCTAATGCATCTTTTGTTTCATCCCTTGGAAGGAGGTGGCCTACAACATTATCTGAAAAGGTTAAATGAAAACAGTCTTACTGCAGCCTTCGAAACCCTTAAGTATCCATTGTTTTTGAAGTAAGGAGGCTCCTTTAAACCAAAATTTTCCTTACTGTTGTTCATCAATGGAGGTGATCTACAATTTCTGAAGTTATTTAAAACACCTTGACCCTCTGATTTTAAATGAAGGAGGTCCTATTGATCCGATTCCTAACCATCTGCTCTTTACTGGAGGAGGTTATCAGCATGTTCCCAACCACATTTACTAACCTTTTTTGGACTGTGTTTGCAGAGGTACATTGAATTTTCTCTTTGAATAGTGTTTTTATCTCAAGCTCAAGGTAGCATAAGAAGCAACTATCCTTTTATGTACTGTGATGATGTCCTTGGGAAAAATTATGCAACTTCACTTCTGAAGGAAAAAATGGAACACTGCAGATCAACCTTATATCAGTCCTCTGTATTTGTGTGGCTTTGAAGGATGGTATCAACCTTTAGGGAAACTTTTGACTTTTGAAACATGCACTCCTACTTTGTTATCATTGCAGATCTTCATTTGCTATATGATGGCAAATATCTTCAACATGAGACTTATTTGGACTTGTCTCTTTGCTTTTGTCTGGAAACTGTTTGTCATTCAATTTTCCCCCTGCAGAGATGCAAACAATATGACTTTGAAACTTTAAAATCTCCTTTAGTGTTCTATGGAGATTTTGCCCAATCTTAAGCATATTCTTTTAGACTGTGCACATGCTCATATCTTTCTGTATTATATTTTTGTAGAATTTCTTTCGGATTGAGACAAAACGTCTTCTTAGTGGCGCGACCTAGGGGTATATCAAGGTTTGCTTTTGCAGATTAAGTGCTAATTCAGGGCTGGTTGGTATTGAACAAAGGATTTTGGCTCAAGCTATTTTTGTCGAGGAAGGGATTTCTCTAAAGCACCACTACCTAACTTAGGGGCAACTTTCATTGATTCTGATTGTGTTTGACAAGAAGATCAGTGATAGGAAAGGAGACACTTTGTCAAACATTGGACAGTGAGTCTCATGAGAACCAAGGGGAAAATGATAGTAGACCAGGAAGACCAAGACAGCTATAGATAGGGATATTTTGCTGAAACAAGACATGAATTTGAAAACTGAAGATGCTCTGATCATAGGCTGACAGGAAGGGCTAGGAAGGCAAAAAAATTGTTTGGAGGTTTTCTAGATGACAAATTGACATATGGAGATCAGTTTCTAGAAAACTCAGATAGGAATCTAGTCATCAACAACAGGTGAAAAATACTGATGACTAACACTTCCCTATAGAATAAATAAAGGAGAGCTAGAGCTAGGAAGAGTTATTCTATCCTAGTGTTGCTTCCATTTAGAATTATTGTTGTGAACTATTGAAACTTTTTGTTTTATTGAGGGATCGAAACTTTCAGAGATGTATGCAGGGATTCTTTTATGGAATGAGAAGACTAATTTCATTTGATTGATTTAAGTTCAGAGGGATAGGCTCGCGGGTTAGGGCCCAATCCATGTGCCTCAAATTCGCTGCTGTTATTATGTTTTCATTTCTATCATTTAGCTAGTTTTTCCTCTATCATTTAAGTTAGATATGCTTCTAATAAGTTTCATTGCTATTTAGTTTTTGTGCTGCTGTAGTTTTAATTTCTTATGCATAGTGAAATGGAGGAAAAACTCCAAAAATGTGGTCAAGTCTCCCCCATCTCATCTCTGTCAATAGATTTCGAGTAGGGGCAAACCCTCCCATAGGCCAAAATTGCTTTCCGTTCAAGCTCGGGGAAGAATTTATATTACCAAGTCGAAGCCTTTCCTTCACTATTTCACCCCGCATTTCTGTCTGTTTCCCATAAATGAATCCGTAGGTGTGCTTCACTTCTAAGCACTAATTTTACGCTTGCATTTCCATTCTTTACTTCTCAACTTAGCGCTGCACTTACCTTCTTTCGAGAACCCTTAAGATCTTTAGCCTTACTTCTCTGTTTTTCTCCGTTCACGACTGCCTTACCCTTTTTACAAAAAACACGTGAAAAACCATACAGAACCACCAAAAACCCAACCTTTGCCTTTGCTCCTCGAGACTCCCGCCACCGTATGTCACACTTTGCAATCACAACATTTAACGATTACCTTAACACTTATCACCCATTCCTTGCGATTGCGATATTGTGAAATCGCAAATTGCACTTCGCACAGGTTACCTTCTACCGTTAACACTCACCGCTCATTCGACTTTGCGATTGCAAAATCACAAATCAAAACTCTTAACTTTTTCCACCGCCACGTCATCCCCATCACACATCAAATCCCACGGAAATTAGCACTTATTGTGTTATCACTATTAAAATTTTGATAACTTGGTCAGTTTATACTTGTTCCTAAGTCATGGTATTAGATAGGGTTTGAGTCATTTTTATGTTTTATAGGGTCTACACCATAGGTTACATGTCTCATTTCATCACCAAATAAAGTGCATAAACCTTGCTTCACTCTTTAAAAGTCTCATACCATGTTTTGAAAACCATATTTTAAGTCTTTTTCAATTTTTTTTGAATAAGCCATGAAACCACGTTTTCGTAGCACACTCAGTGTAAAAAACTGCTTCTGCGCTACGAAAACGCTGGTCTTTTCATAGCGCAAAATCCCAAAATCACATTACCAGCGCTAGGAAATCGGGATTCAAATTTTTTCTGTTTATCTGTCACATCTGTCAGTTTGGGTTAAATTTTCATGATTATGGTGTCAGTCCACGAATCCTCCCTCACACATGCAACCATCCAAAGCAGTTATGAAATCATTATGGGATTCGTTAGGGGTCATTTGTCATTGGTCCTTTAAAAATTTGAAAAGGGGTTGGTTATCATTGATTTTATCTCATGTAAAGAAAGCACTGCATGCATATCTATTGTCGAAAGAGAAGCTCATGATAAGAAACCAGAGCTCTCATTAAGTTTTCAAGCGAGGTAGAGTTTTCAATCAAGTGAGGCAGAATCCAATTGATGTTATGTCAGCAGTTTCGATACTTGCTAATCCAGTGAGTTTGAAAATAATTGCTGACTGAAACAAGGTTTCTAATCAAGCGAGGTAGAGTTTTCCATCAAGTGAGGCTGAACTAAATTTTCAAGCGAGCCAGTTTATCCAACAAGGAGGTCTATTACAGGTTTGCTGAAGACATAGGGTTTTTAGGAAAAAAGATGACAGAAGAAAAGAGAAATCACAGGTCTGGTCACTGTCTGAGAATAGAACCTGAAGGTTTAGAAACTCTCACAAGAGATAAATCTATTGAAGGAGCCTTCAAGAAGGTAGGGTGCTGGAGGTTCTGCGAAAAGCTCCAAGGAGGGCATAATCAGGTTACCAAAGAGTTTTCCATGGACTTCACAGGGTCAAACACAAAGGTTGGTTTCCTTAATTTACCAATTTCTCCTGAAGTTATATCAGAAGTCACAGAAATTCCAAGGGGGGAAGATAGATGGTTCAAGAATTTCAGGTTTGAGATGCAACCCTGAAAAATATTTTTGAAACCAGAGTTTATGGATACTGATTTGAACAAAGCTGTGCCAAGAAGTTATGTCAAGGATGCATTTTCCAATCTGCTCTACAACATCCAAAGGTACTTCACCTGCGAAGGGAGATACCACAAGGTGTACACTTATCATTTTAAACTCTTATTGCATTTCACAGGAATAATCTCTCTAGACTTACCTTTCTTTCTATTTTGAAGTTTGGCCAAGATGGCAGACAAATTACAGACAAAAACTCAGGCATGTGAAACCTCATTATTTCATCATGGTCTAGTCAAGTTAATAGTTCTGCATGAGCTTCAGAAAGTGAATAGAGAATGGTCTGCATTTCTCTTTTTGAGCGGAATAGGGGTTGAAGGAACAGGTGCTAGCCCTCAAGTTAAAGAAACATCTTCATCAAAGACTACTAAACCTGCAGAAACAAAATCAAGGAGGTTTGTTAAGCTTAAGCCCAGGAAACATGTTACGAAACCAATGATAAACACATCACCGAATATTCAAAGGACTCCTAAATCTGTACAGAAGAAGAGAACTCATGTCAAAGAGACAATTAAAAAAAAATCAAATAGTAAAACAACTCAGAAGAAGTTGACTAGGAGTCATAGGTCAAAGGAGAAGGGTAAGGCTGTGGTCACAGATGAAAACTTGGAATTAAGGGGTGACTTGAATGATATATTACAAGCTATTGACATTGAAGAGTCTCCCCTGGTTCAAGAAGATTTCATCAAACTGGATACAGGTGGCAAATCAAAGAAATTAAGAACATCCAAGAAATTAGATTTTGAGGATGAAGTGTCAGAGTTTGTCTTTAAACCTAGAAAACCCTTGACTAGGCAGTCTAAGAAAGTGCAGCAGCCTGACATGGAGATAGTCCAAACAGTGGGTAAGGATACAAATTTTTTTGAAGAACCCATAAATATATCATCTCAAATGTTTGAAGAAGACAGAAACAAAGTTTTTAATACTCAGAGAGAAAAAAGTAGTTATGAGGAGGTTAAAGAAAAACTCAGACTTGCAAACATTGAACTTGATAAATTGAAGAAGAAAGTAAGAATGCATGCTATAGAAAGGTCAAAATTTGAGAGGTTGAAAGGTATGTGGGAGCTAGAAAAGGTTTCAAACATTGAGTCAATCAGCGGTCAGGATCAATTCTTCATATGGACCATCCCTGCAATCAAGGAAGCAAAGTTCATAAGGATGGTTAATGCCAAACTAAGAGAAAATAATAGAAGACTTAAAAGGCAGGTTGAAGACCTTGAGATACAACTATCAAAGCCTGAAGATCAACCACAGCCAAAATGAGTGTAAACAGTAAGTGACATCTCCTAACATATTTTTGGGGTTATATGGAAAGATTTCATTTTTGAAAGCAGTTTAGAGTTGATGTTTGTTGATTATAAGAGCTTATATATAACTAAAAGGATGGCAGTAAAGGTGGGAAACTCAAATTTTTGGAAACAAATTGTGAAAGATAGACACAACAGTTTCGTAGCGCGCTACGAAACTGCTATAGGTGCCATGCACAACAGTTTCGTAGCATGCTACGAAACTGCTGTAGGATGCAGTTTAAACGATTTTGCAAAATTTCAAAGGGAGAAAGGGTTTCTTTTTTAAACCTTAATGCTATTGAAGAATATAAAAAGATCACAAGCGAAGATCCAATGCCAAAACATAGAAAAATGAAGGTTCCAAGTGAAGTTTTCAAAGGTAAAGTTCTACGCTACGAAAATAGTAGACAGTTTCATAGCGCAACAATGTTAACAGTTTTTGGCACTTCTTCAAAGGTTTGGTTTGGGCAGAGCTGGAAGGACGAAGTCACAAGAGCTTAATAAGACTTTGCCACATGTTTTGAGCACAAGTTGGTCAGCATATGGTTTGAAGAAACATAAATGAAACACCATAGCTATTTTGTAGGGAGCATGTTCCTATCTTTTGGGGCAGATAAGAGGCAAATCAATACAGTCAAATAGAAAGGAGATGGACATCATCAAGGTCGAAGTTTAGGAGGAGCAGCTGTCAGATAGAATATTTAATATTTGGATAAGGTTGTTAAGTTATAATAAAGAGTTTTAATCCTAGTTGTATTAGGACTCCAGAATAGACAATTTAACTGTCAAATGTATTTAAAAGTTTGTTTTAGCAGTTGATAGGTGTCAAGCTAGCAAATTCGAATTTTTCTCAAGTGATTGGAGAGAATCCAAGAATGTAATGATGAATTTATAAAATACAAGAAGTCGAATTTCATAGGGTTGGCAATTTTCATTAACAAGCATACTGTTTTTTTGTAGAAAAGACTGTGTTTTATTATTAATACAGAGATATTGGCTTCATCACTCAGGATTCAGAAAGGGTTATTGATGTTTGATATTCTCATCATTTTCCTCTTTCAATTACTTGCAGTGGCATGAATGTATGTTACTTATAATTCACTGAAGGTGCTCTAACTTCCTTCATATGTTCATGAACTTTGTTTATTTTCTGTCCTACTGTTCTGTTGATGCATCTAAACCCTGAAATGCCCTGACTTCTATATGAAGCTGATATTCATGTTTTATGAAAACACATTTGACTCCATAAGCCCAATAGATGTTTGTTGATTAGTAGTACAACCAATTATCGATTTTTATCCATTTTAATCATAGAGTTAGCCATCTAATCCTTATTGAAAATCATAAACCTATTGAGAGAGCCCTCTCAGGTTGAGGAGGCTAAGCCTCAACTAAAAGTCTGGTTTGAAATAGTTACACTGAGGTAGACTGACCAGCAGCCTATCATGACCTATTTTGGTGATAGCATATTGAAAATCACAACTCTTAGCTTTTTCCACCGCCACGTCATCCCCATCGAACATCGCATCCCGCGGAACTTACCACATCACAAATCGCATCCCGTAGAACTTACCACATCGGAAATCGCATATCGCAGAACTTACCACATCTCAAATCACATCCCGCAGAACTTATCACATTGCAAATCGTTGCCCGCAACCTTTACTGCATCGCAAATCACACTTCGCACATTTTATTTTATTCCCATTAATCCTTATCGCTATCCTTGTAAACTTGCGATATTGTAATTCGCGAGCCGCCACGTCACTCTTCACACTTCGCACTGCGCACCATTTAGTTTATTCCCATTAATCCTTACCACTATCCTTGTAAACTTGTGATATTGCGATTCACGACCTGCCATGTCACTCTTCGCACTTCGCACTGTGCACCATTTAGATCATTCCGTTAAGTCCTTACTGCCATCCACTTGCAAAGTTGCGATTGCGACATCGCACATCTCAAATTTTGCTATCCATCGCATTCTGCCATCACATTTCCGAGTTCTTCTCGCTCCGAAGTAATTTTTTGCATTATAATAAGGTTTTCTAAGGGTTTTACCCCCTCTGTTCACTCCAAAGCCATTTATCATGCTATCATAAAGTTTTCTAAGGGTTAAACCCCTTCTTTCCACTTCCAAACCTCATTTCATGTGTTAAACCCTCCATTAGCCCTCTTAGCCCTTTTTCTTCCCTCGAAGATGCAAATTAATTATTTTTAATTAAAATTAAGGCATGGATAGTTTAGTTGCATAGATAGGAGTATGGTAGATAGATCATAGGATATATAGAGTGAATTTAACCGTTTGGCCAAGTTAAGTGTGGGTTAGAATTAATTTCCTTTCTGCTATCTATTTTATGCAAATTAAATTAGTTTCATTCTTGGCATTCCTTTCTAGCAATTTAGTTTAGTTTCCTTTCTGTCATTTCTTCCAGCAATTTACTTTCCAGTTGTTCTCATAATTTAAGAAATAGAACACTTTCGTGAAGCAGAAGAGGATGACATGAACATAATGCATCTAAAATGCTCCCAAATTTTAGCCTCAACCTAAAAGGAACATTATAGTTAGCATTAGATGAATAAAATGGGTAGGGATGCCCATTAACCTCTTTAGAAGGAAAAATAAAATTCCTCATGTGAAAAGGGGAAGAATAAGCAGCTGGATTGAGCACCTACAGGTCTGAACAGGATTGAATCATGTTGATTCAGTCATATTTAACCAAGTCCGCATGCACTATCTAGATACACTGTATCTCCATGATGGACTGTGCAGTTTTAATGGGGGACAACTTGCATGGGCTAGGTGGCACATATGGATGGGAACCATTGTGGAGAGGAGCACTTGCTATATATGGAGAGGAAGAAAACCATTGTATTCATGCTTGGATTATTATTTGCTTTGGCTTGTTGAGACTTTTCTTCCTCTTGCTTTTTAGCAGGGTTGCAGTGCTGTTTAGCACAAGGGTGTTCCCGGTCGGGAATCCCTACCTCATCCTAAGGGAAGGAGAGGTTATTTGGGATAAATTTCCTCATTCTGGAATTTGGCCAAGCTACCTCCTTCAGATATAGTGTATTTTTTGTTTAGAGCTAGGTTGTGTTGCAGGGTGCAACAAATGAGGATCTCTTAGAGTCATTTCTGGGCTTGTTTTTCAGTGGAGAGTTTGTCTATCCATTGGAGGATCAGTAAGAAGAACTCCCGAGCATATTTTAATATATTTTGCATCAGGCCAACCATCTACCATCCCTCACAGCGCAGTTCCAGTCCATGACTGTGTTATTTTAGTGAGCTGTTGCAGTGGGTAACCCTAAAATTGCCGAAAATCCAAAGTTAAGAGTTGGCCAAGCCATTTCTGGGTTTTTCTGGGGTTTTTTAGTAGAATTCGTGGTTAACATATTGGATCATTCTGACGACTCTAATAACCTTCTAAAAATGGTTCTTTGCCTCAAAATTAGTAGTTTCCAGCAACAACCATAATAGAAGTACACATTTCCAGTGCTTGGTTCTTTGGTGTATTTCAGCCATCTTGTGGCTTAAATGAATTCGTTTTGGAGCACTGAATTTTCTTATTTGGGCATTTATTTTGTATCTATCAGCCATATTACATTTATGTATGATTATAGTAGCAGCTACACTGATATAGATAGTGCTGTCACTGCTTTTCGACATTCTATACAGTAGCAAAAACTCATGTGTTTATTGATCTGATCTTGGAGGCTTGTTCTTATTGATTGAGTGGCTTGAACATCAAGATATTTTGTATATTTTTGCTGATATATTAATAAAATGATGGCTGCATATTGATCCCTCTTATGTCATGTTCAGATTTGCTATGTTTTACATTATTATGTCTTGTATTGCGACTATTTCCAATTTGGAATATTACAGTGGTATCAGCGCATAATCTTGGCTCAGCCTGTGAATTCAAGACATTGTGCCATTAGGAGGAGAAGCTTCTCACAGAAAAGAGAAGATTCAAAGAAGAAAGAAAGGCATGACTCCATTCATTAGAGAAATGAAGGAAGAGAGGGTCTCCGTGCTTCTTTTCCAAGCGATTAAAAATATCAAAGAAGATCTCAAGGAGATGAAAGGGGAGAAGTGTGGGGAATTACTGAGAGGGTTTGAAAGTGAAGCAAGCCCTAGCTATCCACATGATAGGTGTGACCATTCAGCCACACGTGCAGATCCACAACGCAATTTATTGCCCACATTTAATGCAAGAAGGATGGAGGAGAAAGATGCACCAAGGGAGGAGACCTTGAGTGACTATCTTCAGGAGTATGAATCTCAATCATGGAGATTCAAGGAGCACTTGGACTTCCAAGGGTTTTTAAAACTCAAGGATGCAAGATCCAGCAGCCACAAAAGAAGCAAGAGAGGTAGAATCTTCCTATCTCACTTTGATGGATCATCAAAGTGCACAACCAAAGCTTGGGTAGATTCCTATTTTCAGCTACACCAAGTTTCAGAGAAGGAGGCCATCAGAGTAGCAGCGCTGCACCTCAAAGGTATGGCCCATGATTGGTGGTTTAATAATTCTACTTCATTTTGTCATGCAAATGTAAAAACTTATGTTGGATTCACTAAGGAATTGGTGAGAAGATTTGATAGAAAACATTGTGAACCATCATTTGTTAAAAAAAAAACTCAAACACTTTGCATGAGTTGGAGAGACCTATTAAACCAACTCCACTCCATGATTTTAAAGGGGATAAAAACATGCATGATAGTTTTCCAAGGGAAATATCCCCACTTCTTGAAGAGCCCTCTTCTACTTGTGAAGACATGGAGTCTTCTCCTTCAAGAGATGACCAAGATCAAAGGTCTCTCACTGAGGATGAGGCATTCTCATATATGGAAGAAGAGGAGAAGGATCAACATCAAGGGATGATGAGTATTCACCCTTGTATATTTCCGGAGGTTTCTGCACATAAGGAGGGGGCTGCACTGCACAGTGAAGAGAGGGAAAACTCAGTCCTCTCATATATACAGTCCACTTCAGATTTTGATGTCTCACTACATGGAGGCATTCCACCTGGGAGGCCACCAGATCTAGAGTTGATGAGAGGCATCTTGTCTTTTGGTTCACCACTCTTGGATTTTTGAGAGGAAGAGTTTGGAACAGAACTTTGGTATGGGGGATGTCAAAGTAGCAGGTAGCAGCATGAGGAGAGCTTCACATGCCAGATCACCAACGCTGTCTCTTGGGAGGATTGATCCATATCGGAGGTCTCAAATCTTGGTAGAGTATTCCAAGGATCTTGGTGCTTGCATGATTATTGATGACCCGGAGGGAGATGATAGATACATGGTGGATGACATGGTCATCTATTTGTTGGGTGTGGAGCCTGATTATCTTGTTTACTTTGTATCACAGCATTGGACCCCTATACCTTTCGTTTCCGCCCGTAATTAATCGCTGCCGTTGGGGGTCCAAGGGGGGTGGCAGCGCTTTTCGGAGCCCCCCCCTAGCGGGGGTTTGGGGGCAACGCCCCCGAAGCTAAAAACAGATGTAAAATTGCCTTGTAAAAGTATAGTAATTTCTAGTCAATCTGGGCTGTTCATTAGGCAAATGATCTGACAGTAGAAGTTATGTTTAGATTAGGTTTTTTTGCCCTAGAAGGAAACCCCCCTTGTATATATGAGGGTATTGTATTGCGGCTGTGTATTATGTGTGTATTATCGGAGTGAGAAACAGAGAGGGAGACTGTGAGAGAGAACAGAGGATATTACAACGGATTTGCTGTAGGTTTTGTATCTTCATTTTTACTGGATAATAGAAAGGAAGGACTGGCTGTTCAGGGTGGACGTAGCCCAAACTGGGTGAACCACGTATATCTGTGTTTCTCTGGTTTTATGTGTTTTGTGTGCTTGTATTTTTCCGCATATTTTATGTGTTGCATTGATCCATAATGTATAATTTTCTAACAACTGGTATCAGAGCCGAAGGTATATTTGGCTGATAAACTCGCAGGAAAGAAGGGTTCTTGGTTCGAGTGGGAGTAATGGCGGACGATGGTAAGTTTAGGGTCGAGAAATTTAACGGCCAAAACTTTCTGCTGTGGAAGATGCAGATGGAAGATTATCTGTATCAGAAAGATCTATACCTACCATTGAGCGGAAAAACAAAGAAGCCGACGGCCATGACAGACGCGGAATGGAACATTCTTGATAGAAAGGCACTGGGAACAGTACGGTTGTGTCTTGCGGCATCAGTCGCCTTCAATATTTCAAAGGAAACAACAACAGAGGGTTTGATGCAGACATTGGCGAAACTGTATGAAAATCCCTCGACCTCAAACAAGGTATTTCTTATGAAACGACTATTTAATATGAAGATGTTGGAAGGTGGATCTGTTGCAGACCATTTAAATGAATTTAATACAGTTACCAGTCAGTTAAGTTCTGTAGGGGTAAAATTTGATGATGAAGTTAGAGCTCTGTTATTATTGTGCTCATTGCTAGAGAGTTGGAATGGTTTAGTAACGGCCATTAGTAACTCTGTCTCTGGATCTAGTACTTTAAAGTTTGATGATGTTGTTGGTGCTATCCTTAGCGAGGAAATGCGACGGAAAAGCTCCGGTGAGACATCGGGTAATGCTTTGAGTGCAGAGTCTAGGGGAAGAAGAATGGAAAGAGGAAAGAGCTCGGGATATCGCAGTAAATCAAGGAAAGGCAAATCCAAGTCCAGATCGGGGATAGTGTGCTGGAATTGCGGAAAGAAAGGACACCTAAAGAAAGACTGTAGATCTCGGAAGGGAAAAGAAGGAGACACACAGCAAGAAAACAATCATGAAGCAAATGTGACAGGTGATGTGTTACAAGATGCTTTGATTCTTTCTTTCAAAAATGTTACCGATTCTTGGGTTGTAGATTCAGGGGCTTCATTCCATGCCACACCTGATAAGAAATATTTTCATGACTATGTTCAAGGAGATTTTGGACAAGTTCATTTGGGTGATGATAAACCCCGTAAAATTGTTGGAATGGGTAAAGTTCTTGTAAAACAACAGAATGGAAACTAATGGCTACTAAAGGAGGTAAGGCATGTTCCAGATCTGAAGAAAAATCTGATTTCAACAGGGCAGTTAGGCGGTGAAGGTTGTGTGACAACTTTCACAGATAAAACTTGGAAGGTCACCAAAGGAGCCCTAGTAATAGCAAAAGGTGAAAAGGTTGGTACATTGTATTTATGCAATGGTATTTCTAACTCTGTTAATGCTTTAACTTCCAAAGGAGCAGATGCAACATTATGGCATCATAGGCTCGGACACATGAGTGAGAAGGGAATGAAGATTCTTCACTCAAGAAATTTGTCGCCAGGTTTGAAGAATGTTGATTTGGATTTCTGTGAGAATTGCATTTATGGAAAACAGAAGAGAGTCAGATTTCTCAGAGTTGGGAAAGAAAAGAAGAGCGAAAAATTGGAGCTTGTGCATATAGATGTATGGGGACCTACTCAGGTATCATCTCTCGGTGGCTCTCATTATTATGTTACTTTTATTGATGATGCAACTAGAAAAACATGGATTTATTGTATTCAGAATAAATCTGATGTATTTGATACTTTCAATAAATGGAAAGCTTTGGTTGAGATTGAGACAGGAAAGAAGTTGAAGTGTCTCAGATCAGACAATGGAGGTGAGTATTGCAGCAAAGAGTTTGATAGGTACTGTTCAGAGCATGGAATTCGTAGAGAGAAGACAGTTCCAAGAACACCACAAGAAAATGGTGTGTCAGAAAGGATGAACAGAACAATCATGGAGCGTGAAAGGTGCATGAGATTGCATGCAGGATTGCCTTTACAATTTTGGGCAGATGCTGTAGATACTGCTGTTTATCTAATAAACAGAGGGCCTTCAAGTTCCTTGGATGGTGGTATTCCAGAGGAAGCATGGATAGGTAAAAAGGTAAACTACTCTTTTTTAAAGCCTTTTGGTTGTGAGGCTTTTGTCCATATTAATTAAGAAAACATAACAAATCTTGAGGAAAAATCAAAGAAATGTACCTTTATTGGATATGGTGCTAATGATTTTGGTTATCGCTTATATGATTATGAAAATCAAAAAATCATTAGGAGCAGAGATGTAATATTCAATGAAAAGGTCTTGTATAAGAATCAGTTGCAGGAAAAGAAACAGGAAAAAGAAAGCAAGGAATATACAGTTCTTGATGAGATAACTGAAAAAGCAAAGGTGCCTAAAAATAATAATAATCAACAACCACAGCAACAGCAACCACCGCAACAGCAACAGGCACCTCAAACACCTGAAAGTGGTGTTAGAAGATCTACCAGGATAAGTAGACCCCCTGAACGATACTCTCCTTCATTATATTATTTATTGTTGACTGATTCTAGTGAACCTGAATGTTATGAAGAAGCAATGCAAGTTGAAAGCAGGAAGAAGTGGGAGCTAGCCATGGATGAAGAGATGGAATCCTTAATGCATAACCAAACTTGGGACTTAGTCAAATTGCCTACAGGTAAAACTACATTGCAAAATAAATGGGTTTACAGGCTGAAGGAAGAAGATGGAGGAAAACAGAGGTACAAAGCTAGACTTGTGGTGAAGGGGTTTGCACAGAAGAAAGGTATTGATTTTGATGAAATATTTTCTCCTGTTGTTAAAATGAATTCAATCATAACTATTTTAAGTCTTGTAGCAGCGGAAGATTTACATCTTGAATAGTTAGATGTAAAGACAACATTTCTCCATGGAGATTTGGACGAAGAGATATACATGCAGCAACTAGAAGGATATGAGGTAAAAGGGAAAGAAAAATTGGTGTGCAGGTTAAAGAAGAGCTTGTATGGCTTAAAGAAGGCTCCAAGGCAGTGGTATCTAAAATTTTACAAGTTCATGTCTGAACAAGGTTATACTAGATGTCATTCTGATCATTGTGTTTATCTAAAAAGGAAAAATGATGGAAGCTATATTATATTGTTATTGTATGTAGATGACATGCTTGTTGCAGGGTCTAACATGCAGGAAATAAATGTGCTCAAAAGAAAATTGGAAAATTCATTTGCAATGAAGGATTTGGGAGTTGAAAAACAAATCCTTGGTATGAGGATAACTAGAGACAGGAAAAATCGCAAATTAACACTATCTCAGAATGAGTACATAGAGAAGGTGTTGAAAAGATTTAATATGCAGAATGCAAAACTAGTTAGTACACCTTTTGCTAGCCATTTCAAACTTAGTAAGGAGATGTGCCCAAAGACCCAAGAAGACGTGGATTATATGTCTAAAGTTCCATATGCATCAGCAGTTGGAAGCTTATTGTATGCAATGGTCTGCACAAGGCCTGATATTGCACATGCAGTGGGAGTTGTAAGCAGGTACATGAATAATCCAGGAAAAGAACATTGGATGGCAGTAAAATGGATTCTCAGATATTTGAGAGGTACCACAAATCAAGCATTATGCTTTGGTGGTTCAAAAATTGCTCTACAGGGATATGTTGATGCAGATATGGCAGGTGACAGAGATAACAGGAGGAGCACTACAGGATATGTATTTACTGTAGGTGGAACAGCTGTCAGTTGGGTTTCAAAAATCCAAAGTGTTGTTGCACTTTCAACAACAGAAGCCGAGTATGTTGCTGCTACAGAGGCTAGTAAAGAAATGATTTTGTTACAAAGGTTTATGGATGAATTGGGTAAGAAGCATGATATGGGCACACTATACAGTGATAGCCAAAGTGCTATTCATCTTGCAAAGAACTCAGCATTTCATTCCAGGACTAAACACATACATCTCAAGTAACATTTCATACGGTCAGTATTGGAAGATGGAGAGTTGAAGCTGGAAAAGATACACACTAGCCAGAATCCTGCAGATATGCTAACAAAAGTTGTAACCAGGGAGAAACTGAGAACATGCTCAGTTTCAACTGGTCTTCAAGGATGACGATGAAGATGAGAAACAGCCAGGTCCAAAGAGGAGTCATTGTCCAGCAAATGAAGACAATTAGCATAGTAATCACCCAAGTGAGACTGTTGGGTGTGGAGCTTTTACTTATTCGTTTACTGACACAGCCATAACTTATACGCCAAAAGGATATAAACGCCGCCCGTAATTAATCGCTACCGTGGGGGGGGGGGGTGGCAGCACTTTTCAAAGCCCCCCCCTGGCGGGAGTTCGGGGGCAGCGGCCCCAAAGCTAAAAACAGATGTAAAATTGCCTTGTAAAAGTATAGTAATTTCTAGTTAATCTAGGCTGTTCATTAGGCAAATGATTTGATGGTAGAAGTTATGTTTAGATTAGGGTTTTTTGCCCTAGAAGGCAACCCCCCTTGTATATATGAGGGTATTGTATTGCGGTTGTGTATTATGTGTGTATTCTCGGAGCGAGAAATAGAGAGGGAGACTATGAGAGAGAACAGATGATATTACAGCGGATCTGCTGTAGGTTTTGTATCTTAATTTTTGCTGGATAATAGAAAGGAAGGACTGGCTGTTCGGGGTGGACGTAGCCCAAACTGGGTGAACCACGTATATCTGTGTCTCTATGGTTTTATGTGTTTTGTGTGCTTGTATTTTTCTGCATATTTTATGTGTTGCATTGATCCATAATATATAATTTTCTAACACTATTCTTATGGCAGATTCTTCTTGACTAGAGCTTCTAGTCTCAAGGAGAAGCTACTACATGTAGCACATGAGGACTTCCTTTCCATGCATTATGATGCATATCTTTCTTTGGTAGAGGATTTCACTTGGGAGGGCATCCAACATGACATATTTCAGCATATGGAGAGATGCATAGCCCAGATGGTGATAGAGAGGAGGTCACAGCCACTTCCCTACTCTTTGGAGGTGAGGGAAAATTTCTGGTTGAGCCATTTCAGCTCAAGGTCTCAAGTACATGATGAAGGATGTACAATTTCACTTTATGTTTTGTACTTATTTTCCTTATATGAGCAGCACATTGTAACAAGAAGGATTTTCCCTTCTTGCATATTATATGATGATGTACTTAGAGCCACTTGTGGCATTGAGATTGGCTACTTATTTGGTGGTTTGTGGGGGAAGCCACATGATTCTTGGTGTGCACCATGGGCACCAAATTTTACTTTCATGTTTCTATCTTGTAAAATTATTGTGGCAGCAAAAAAGTGGCTAGAAGAACACTTGTTATTGTTTGATTTGATGTAGGCAAAGGATGCACTGCGCTGGTTCCATGTGAGGAACCTTGATCCACTTTCCGGTTGTCATATGACAACTTGTTTCTATTGGATTTTGCTTCCATGTATGGCTGATGTTTTTATGTTCATGGAGAGCTTTGTTTGGAGAGTGGGATATGAGTTGGAGGTGCCCATTGGGAGTATGTTCCTCCCTATTTTACATGTTGTATGTTTTGGGAGAAAAAATGGGCACACCATGATGGCCACATCACACCTCTTTCCTTCATATAGGAGGAGCCATTAGGAGAACTTACGTTCTTGGAGGAGGCACTTCATGGTTGACTTACCTTGTGGGGTAGCTTGGGCCATTTTTTAGGGCCATGACATTTCAGCCCAATGTCAGCAACCCCCTCATACTTATCACAAATGGAGAGATAAACCACTTGGATGGGAAAATATAAACTCTCCATTCAGCCCCATCACATTGCATAAATCCGGGGTTGCAGATTTCTTTGATGAGCTACCTAGAATGGCTCATTTCATTTGGATGATAGCATGGGTGAGAGGGTCAATCATTGGGAATGCGATTTACCATGTGTATCATCACTCCTACCTTGAGGAGGCCATGAGATAGCAAGAAGGTTTCCACTTACACCTTCCACCTTTTCATGATGTGAGCCATTTGGTCATGCATCTTTGGGAGGAGACATTGGAGGGCAGATTTGTTGCAGATTATCTTGAGCAGTGGTGGGTACTATTGATGAGGAGGCCACAAGAGGAGAAGGGGAGGAATTTTTCTCTCTCTATACAGTTGCTTGAGGACAAGCAACATTTTGGAGGGAAGGACTGTAATGTTCCCAAATTTAAGCCTCAAGCTAAAAGGAACATTATAGTTAGCATTAGATGAATAAAATGGGTAGGGAGGCCCATTAACCTATTTAGAAGGAAAAATAAAATTCCTCATGTAAAAAGGGGAAGAATAAGCAGCTGGATTGAGCACCTACAATTGTGAACATGATTGAATCATGTTGATTCATTCATATTTGACCAAGTCCACATGCACTGTCTAGATAAATTGTATCTCCATGATGGACTGCGCAGTTTTAATGGAGGACAAATTTCATGGGCTAGGTGGCACATATGGATGGGACCCATTGTGGAGAGGAGCACTTGCTATATATGTAGAGGAGGATAGCCATTGCATTCATGCTTGGATTATTATTTTCTTTGGTCTGTTGAGACTTTGCTTCCTCTTGCTGTTTAGTAGGGTTGTAGTGCTGTTTAGCACATGGGTGTTCCCGGTCGGGAATCCATACCTCATCCTTAGGGAAGGAGAGGTTATTTGGGCTAAATTTCCTCATTCCAACATTTTTTCCAAGATACCTCCTTCAACTACAACGCATTTTCTATTTAGAGCTGGGTTGTGTTGCAGGGTGCAGTAAATGAGGATCTCTTAGAGTCATTTCCGGGCTTGTTTTTCAGTGGAGAGTTTTTCTATCCATTGGAGGATCAGTAAGAAGGACTCCCGGGCATATTTTCATATATTTGGCATCAGGCAAACCATCTACCATCCCTCATAGTGCAGTTCCAGTCCATGACTGCAATATTTTAGTGAGCTGTTGCAGTGGGTAACCCAAAAATGGCCGAAAATCCAAAGTTAAGATCTGGCCAAACCATTTGTAGGTTTTTCTAGGTTTTTTGAGTAGAATCCATGGTTAAAATACCGGATCATTCTGAGCACTCTAATAGCCTTCCGTAAATGGTTCTTTGCCTCAGAAGTAGTAGTTTCCAGCAGCAGCAGCAATAGAGGTACACATTTCCAGTGCTTGGTTCTTTGGTGTATTTCAGCCATATTGTGGCTTGAATGAATTCCTTTTGGAGCACTGTATTTTATTCTTTGGAAATTTATTTTTTATCTATTAGCCATATTACATTTATGTATGATTACAGTAGCAGCTACACTAATATAGACAGTGTTGTCACTGCTTTCCGGCATTCTATACAGTAGCAACAACTCATGTGTTTATTGATCTGATCATTGGAGGCTTGTTCTTATTGCTTGAGTGGCTTGACCCTCAATATATTTTATATATTTTTGTTGATATATTAATAAAATGATGGATGAATATTGATCCCTCTTATGTCATGTTCAAATTTGCTGTGTTTTACATTATTATGTCTTGTATTGCTGTTATTTCCAATTTGTAATATCACAACATCTGCTGTGTATATAGAATTGTCACATCAAAGTTTGTACAAACCCTGGGTTGATAAAGTAAAGTAGGGCACCCCCTGGGAGTTGCAACATTCTTGGTGTAGTACCAGGGCTCACCACTTTTTGGCACCATTTCCAGGGAGGTGTATAGTAGATATTTTGATTTTGTTTTAACATTCTTTTCGGCTTTCCTTTGTTTTCATGTCACTTCAAAAATATTTAAAAACTACAAAAAATATCTGATTTTCATGCCTTTTAGGACTAGGAATACTCAAAGACAAACCTTACCTAAAACCCCCACATCACCTCCTATCCACCCTTCACTATTCTTCAGTGACAGTGAGATTGAACCCCCTCTAGGAGAGCCTTCTAAATATTTTGAGGATCCTATTGGGAAAGAAGAAGAAGAGCTTGTTTCAATTGAGGGACCTGCTTCACCTATCTTAACCATGGTTGGGACCTAGAGAGCCTTTCCCATAAGAGAGGAATATGGGGAAACTAAGATGAAAAAAATTAGCCCCTCAGCTCTTCCACACTTCCATGGAATTACCTCTGAGGACGCTGACACATTCGTGTTTGAATTTGCTGTTGTCTGTAGGACTTATGACTACACCTTCGATGATCAGAATTTGAAGCTATTCTCATCCTCCCTTAAGGATGCAACCTTGCGCTGGTTTATGGGTCTGCCTGGGGATAGCATCACTACCTGGGCACAGATGGAAGAGACCTCTAGCAACAAGTACAAAGACTACTATAGGTGCAAGGAAACTAAGGATGAGATATTTAGGATGACTCTAGGGCTTGATGAATCCCTAGATGATTATGAAGAGAGGTTTCAATTGAACTATAAGAGAGCCAACTGTACTCTTGATCCTGACTCACTCAAACTTGTACTTCTTCGAGGGATCAATGAAGAGATGATAGAAACCTTGAATATGTTATCAGGAGGAGATATCTACCAAAAACCCTATGAAACAGTCAAAACTATCTTCCGGAACCATTCTAGGGCATTTAGGAATAAGGGAAGAGCTAGCCAAATTACATCCAATACCCCTTCCTCTTCCGCCTTCATAAAAAATGAGATTGGAAAAATGCTAGAGGACTTCAAGAGTGACATGCTGAAAACTTTTGCTTTGCAAATGGACACAATGCAGGTCAAAAGGAAGCAAGAGGAAGCAGAGAGAGCCCTAGCCATATTTTGTCCCAGATGTACCAGGAAACCTCCAAGAAATGAATGTCCACTAAATGTCATATAGGTTTTCTTATTCTGTGAAGAGAATCATGCCACAGACAATTGTTCATCCTTACATGGACTTAAAGCTATATATCAAGGTGGGGAAATAATTCTAGAGCAACTCTGTTTCATCAACTAGAGAAGGCCTCAGGGCCCTTAGCCATATAAATAAGGTATGCAAGGTGCACCTCACTCTTACTATTACAAAAGTCAGAGTGCACCCATGCAACCTTGGTACACCCCCACTCCTCCATCCTGGTCTACACCTCCTACTTGGCCTTCCAACTCTTGATATCATCCTCAACTAGTAAACTAACCATTTCAGCAGTATGTTCCACAAAAACCTCAGTTGAACAATCCATCCCAAGGGTGGAGGCCTCAAAAAAATAAACTACCTGCTCTAATGCCTCCACCCCAACCTCAACCTCACCTTACTCATGCTTCTCAACCTAGGCTACCTATACCTGCACAGCCTAATCCGAACCCGAACAAGAGACAAGCACAATAGGCTCCCAGTGGATAAATATCACATCCAGCTTATGCTGTGGAGATAAGGAGGTTAATTTCAGATCGGGAAGAGTACTCCCAGAAAACCACCCCCCATCTCCACCTGTAGAGGTCGAGGAGGAAAAGGAAGAAGATAACACTAAGATCCACCCTAGTCAACACAACCCAGAGGAGACTGAACTCCTAGGAGAATTGGAAAATTTGTGTGTAAAGATACCACTTCTCTAGGCCATTAAGCATGTCCCTATCTAAAATAGGCTCATCAAAGAAAAGTGCTTCAAGAAACCTGGAAGGAGGAAGAGAGATACCCCCACCATCAATGTGGTAGGACAACTGTCTAACCTAATGCTGGGGAAGGTGATATTTCCAAAAAACCTAGACCCTGGTAGTTCAGTTGTTGATGCACATATAGATGGTGTCATATTCCCCAACACTTTGATTGATTTAGGGGTTTCCATCAATATCATGACCAAGGAAACTATGTTGAAACTTAATCTCCAAGGGACTTTGATGAAAACCACAACAATTCTGCAACTTACAGATCGGTCCATAATAACTCCGGAAGGAATTGTTGAGGATGTTATGTTTACCATTTAATTTTGGGAGTATCCTACAGATTTCCTGGTCCTGCAACCAAAAACAAGTTTAATGGTTATCCTCTCATCTTAGGGAGACCTTGGTTAGCCACTTCAGATGCTTATATTAGTTGTCAGGCCAGAAGCATGACTATAAAAAATGGGCCTTTGTCTAAATAGCTAGTGTTATATCCTCCATCCTAGCCTTCCATTGATCATGATCTCCCTATATGGTTGGAGGATGAAGAATATGAGTTATATAACACTGCCCCTATGTGTACCATATATTCTATCCTTATAGGGGGCAGCTCGATGAAGATGAACTCATCAGCCATGCCATTCAAAACCAATCCTCCACTAACACTCCTCTCGAAACCCTAGTCAAAGAGTCTAAAAGCCAACCTTGGATGGAAGTGAAATTAGTTGAGACAACCTCTGAAACCACCAAGGCTATTGAGTTTGGCCCATCCAAATCTCTAAAAATAAACCCAAACCTCTCAAATGAAGAAGAGAAGTATCTATGCCAACTTTTGAAAGAAAATCTTGAAGAATTTGCTTGGAATTACAAGGACATGAAAGGGGTGTATCCTTTAGTATGAAGACATCACATTTACATCAAAGAAGGATGCAAGCCTGTGAGACAAACCCAAAGAAGAATGAACCCGACTCTAGAGGACATAGTCAAAGAAGAGCTGCAGAAACTATTGGATCCGATAGTGAGTGGGTATCTCCTCTTATCCTAGTCCCAAAGAAGAATGGGAAGTGGTGAATTTGTGTAGATTATCGAGAACTTAACAAAGCCACAAAGAAAAACCATTTCCCTTTTCTATTTATAGACCAAGCCCCAAATGGCCTTGCAGGGAAGAAGTTATTTTCCTTCTTAGATGGGTTCAGTGGGTACAATCAGATTCAAATCAGCCCTGAAGACTAGGATAAGACTACTTTCACTTGTCCTTGGGGTACCTTTGCTTATAGAGTCCTACCCTTTGGGTTATGCAATGCCCCAACCACCTTCTAGAGAGTTTTCCTAAGCATATTTTCTGAGTTAGTCCATGACTCTGTCGAAATTTACATGGATGATTTCACACCATACGGGGATGAATTCTAGGAATCTCTTTCCAATTGGGGTAAAGCACTAAGAAGGTGCATTGAGATGCATCTCTCCTTGAGCCCAGAAAAGTGTGAATTCCTGAAGAAAGAGGGGGTTGTATTTGGACACTCCATATCCCTAGCAGGAATACAGGTAGACCCGAACAAAATCACTATCATCAAAAGGGTACCTGCTCCTTAAAAGAAGAAATATGTCAGGAGTTTCTTAGGCTTAGCTGGTTATTATAGAAGGTTCATCAAATATTTTAGCAAATATTTGGGTTATTGGCCAAAGATTCTGAGTTTATTTGGTCCGGTCCTTGTCAAGAGAATTTTGAGCTCATTAAGAAGCAGTTGACTATTGCCCTCATCATTTGAGGTCCAAAATGGGCTCTGCCTTTCCACATCCACACTGATGCTTCTGAAAAAGCTGTAGGGGAAACATTAGGACCATTAGAGGAAAAAATCCCTTATGCCATTTATTTCATCAGCAAGAATTTGTCCAAAGCCGAACTGAATTATAATGTTACTGAGAAGGAGATGTTGGCCATTGTCCATGCATTGAACAAATTCGGGCATTATGTCACTGGATATCAGACCTTTGTTCACACTGACCATGCAACCATCAAGTATTTAATGAACAAACCGGATGTTAATGCAGAATAATTAGATGGTTGTTACTTTTGCAACAATTTGATTTGATTGTTGTTGATAAACATGGAAAGGAAAATGTTGTTGCAGATTTTTTGTCTAGGTTAGTTCTCCCTGCAGGTGAAGAAGAAATGGTGGATGAACAACTTCCAGATGAACACCTCTTTTCCATATCAGCACTCTCACCATGGTTTGCTAATATAGCCAACTACTTGGTTGCTGGAAGACTCCCTCCTAATCTTTCATTCAGGGAGAGGAGCAGAATCATAAGAAAAAGCGCCCCTTTCACATGGATTGGGGGGAATCCCTTCAAGCTAAGCCCTGATTAAATCCTAATAAGATGTGTGAGGGACGAAGAATTTTTTTATATCCTATCTGAATTTCATGAAAACCCAGGTGGAGGCCACTTTGCTGCAAAGAGAACTACTTACAAAGTTTTGTAGGAAGGTTACTATTGGCCTACCCTTCACCAAGATTCCAGAAGATAGACCAGCAGGTGTGACTAGTGCCAAAGGATGGGGAAACCCACACAAAGGGATGAAATGCCTTTACACCCTCAGGTGGCTCTTAAGCCATTTGACAAGTGGGGCATGGACTTTGTTGGACCCATCAATCCACCATCTGGACAAAAGAAGCATATCATAGTCTACAGTGATTAGCTGAAAAAGTGGGCTGAAGAAAAGCAGTGAAGGTAGCAACCGAAGAAAAAGTAGCAGAATTTCTGAGAGAGAATGTGTTTTACAAATTTGTATATCCCAGAGAAATAGTCACTAATTAGGGATCACAATTCACCTCTCACCTCATTGAGAATATTTTTAGGAAACAAAAGATTAAGCATAGAACTTCTACTGCCTATCACCCTCAGGCGAATGGCCAAGTAGAAGTAACTAACAGAGCTTTAGAGAGCATCCTCATCAAAGTTGTGAGAAACAATAGAAAATATTGGACAGATAGATTGGTGGAAGCTACTTGGGCCTACAACACCACTTGGAAGACAACAACATGATTCACTCCTTATGAACTAGTCTATGGTAAGAAAGCTCTAATTTAAGTTGAGTTTGAATTCAATACTTTAAGAATGGAAGCTGAATTAAATCTAGATTTAACAAATGCCTAAAAAGAGATGTTGCTACAACTAAATGGATTGGATGAGTTCAAAATGCAAGCACTTCTTCACACAGAGGTAGTTTAGCTGCAAAGGAAGGTATGGCATGACAAGAACATCAAAGAAAAGACCTTCCAAGAAGGATATTGGGAACTTTGTATGATTCAAGGTTTACATACTTCAAAGGAAAGCTAATGAAAATATGGTTGGGGCCTTACACAGTGGAGAAATGCTTTGATAGTGGCCCAATTCAAATCAGGACCATAGATGAGGAAGGGATCCCCTTGCTTGTCAATGGTCACAGAATTAAAATTTACAAGAAGCCTTTGTCAAGGAAAGAATTCATCAGTTCAATATGAAGAGAGGTGTATGTGATGGGAAACTCCATAGTTTCCCACACCTCCTGAAATATTAAAAAAAATAAAAAGAAGAATAAGCTTGTGGTTTGAAAACCTCGATGGTGGCAACTCACTTGCTCAAAAAAAAGAAAAAAAAAGAATAAATATCCATGGGTGAAAACCTCTATGAGGTTCCCAAGGCAAGTTTGTGGGTTGAAAACCTCCATGGGGGGCAACCCACTTTATTTCGAAAAAAAAGAAAAATAACAAAACCAAAAAATGCGTCAGCATCACTATGTTTTTCTGTGTTTGTTGTTTTGCAGGTTGTTACTAGTTTTTGGAAAACACAGGGAAGCATTCATCTTCTTTTCCCTTCTTCTATCTTGTTTTCCATCCCATCATTCACTCCATTAATCTTAATAACTTCCTCCATCACCTCCATACACCACACTCCTCCATTCCTGAGCATAATGTAGCAAGAGAAGCAGCACACAAAAAAAATGCTACAAACATCATGAAGTTCCTTAAAAAAAAAAGTTGTTCATGGACTGCCAAGAAGGACAACAAGGGAAGCTACATAACGGATTACAAGAGAACGAGAATTCCACCCATGACATCTCAAGCCCCCCACATGACATCCACAATAGAGAGAAACAACAGACAAAGATTAACAGCTCATTCAAGAAGCTGCTCCTTTAGCAAGCTGCTCACTCAGAATTCAGAATATAAAAAGGATTGTATCAAACCTCCAGCTCCTGCAACTGCCTTGGAAACAACAGGTAAACTCAGGTATAAGCTCTCACCCCTTGCTACGCATTCATAATAGCCATAAATAATTAATTTGCAGACTTGGAGTTTGAGGGGCAGAAAGGTGGCCAGTTAACTCGGCCACCACAGTGAGGTATGGATGGAATAAAACTGTGAGTACATGCCACCTGGGCATGCAAAAGAAAAATTTTAAATCAGTGGAGTAGAGGAGAATGAAGGGAGGAAAATGCATAGTCCATCCTAAATTAACAGGGAGGAGGAACCAATTGTCTATGACAGAACTGGAGCTGAGTGGATTTATATTGGCACACCAAATTTAGTTGCGTCATCTAATAAAAGGACATGCTGTCTCATCCAAACCAATGAATTGACACATTTTTGAGGGAGAGGACTGACAGAAGCACACAACGCTTGAAGAAGAAGAAGAACCAGAAAGAAAGAAGAAACCCAGGGTAGAACCAGAAGAAACAAGAAGAACCAAAAGAAGAAGAGAGAGAGAGACAAAGGGCGAAAGAAAAACAGAAGAGATGACCATATAAGTCATAGAGATAGAATAAAATGGGCGAGACACAAACTCACAACCCGGCGTCACATCCCCTCACTACAAAAAGATAACCACCACCATGGTTAATTTGAGCGCAAAAATAAAAAGGCAGACTTATAGGTATTCCGGAGTTGACAAGAATCAGAGAAAGCCAAAACATTCTCCCCTAAGCCTGATCATCATTGAAGAATCACCAAGGGGGGAGGAAAGAATTGAAGAAATATCTCTAAAGGAGAAGCTGTAGAAGGCACATGCAGAGAATGCAGTGCTAAAGGAGAAATTGTAGCAAAAAGAGTAGCAAGTAGCCACCATGGAAGAATTATGCATAGAAGCCTTTCAACACAGATTCCCCTCTGACTCATATGATGTGTACATCAAAGAACAATGGCTTCTATTTTAAATAAACACTCTAGCCTCCCATGGATCACTCCCTTTCCAAGATTGTAGGAAATTCATGAAGTTTTACAAGCAAGCCACTATAGTTGATCAGGCAAAGTTGGCAGAGTTTTATGTGCATAACTTTATGCTGACAAATATGGAGATTTGGGACCCCAATCCTACAATGGGGGATATGCAGTTAATGGTTCTAACATCTTGGATGGTGAATGAGGACAATAGAGCCAACTAGATATGGAAGGTCATGGGAAGAAGAAATAGAGAACCCTTATATGTCAGACCAAAAGTGTTCAGCCCAAGAAGATTCATCCTTAACCATCGAGAGATTTAAAAGGACCCTACACTGGTTGAAAGCTACCTTCAGAATCAAAACAAGGTGATAGGCCACTTTGATGATGTTTCTAGGAAGATAGAAGAGGAGTGCGTTATGGCCAGCCAGAGGAGATGGAACAACCTCCCATATAGCCTCAAGAATAGGGAGTATTATACTCCAGAAAGACTAAGAAGTGCATTGGAAAGGGAACCATTATACAAGAAGGCCATGCAGGCCAAAAAGATTCGATGGTTGGGACTAAATCTCAACCCACCTTTGCTGCTGGGGTTGACTGATGAAGAGGATACATATGCACAAGATAGAGAATGGGAGAATGTAGAAAAGAATGATGGATTTTACCCCCTTGGGGAAACTCCCACACTTCTTCCTTAGGAAATCAGGGGGGTTGTCAAAGATTTGAAGGAAATGGAGGGGGAGGATCAGTTGCTCAGAGAATGAGAAACCATTCAATAGGGGGGTGATGATGAGCTCCATCATTAGATATATATTGGGAGGGGTTAATAGTCACTTATTTGCCTTCCTAGATCTCTTTTTCTTCCATTTTTATTATTATTTGGGTTTATGATGCTAGTATAGGTGGTGATTAAGGCTAACATACTATGAGTGCCTAATATAAGGTTGAGTGCAGAGAATCATGATTTATTAAGCATTTGTAAAAATATTTTATCACAAAGACTTGGAGGAGACAACAAAGAGAAATTACAGGAGGATTTCCCAGCCTCAAAGGCAGCCGAAGGATCCCAAATATTCTCTCCAGCAATTCGAATTCCACAAGCAGCTAAAGCATCCCCAAGGATTCTCTCCAGCAATTTGAATTCCAGAGGCAACCGAGCAACTCAAGGAGGAGAGCACTCAATCTTGGTTTACTTGGAGTCTAGTGGACTCAATCACCATTTTCTAGGGAGCTGTTGGTAGCTTCCCTGTAGAATAAATAGAGCAAAGCTAGAGCTAGGAAGAGTTAGTCTATCCTAGTCTCGCTTCCATTCAGAATTATTGTTGTGAACTATTGAAGAATTTTGTTTTATTCAGGGATTGAAACTTTCAGACTCATGTATGCAGTGATTCTTTTATGAAATGAGAAGAATGATTTCATTTGATTAATTTAAGTTCATAGGGCTATGTAGAGCTATAAAAAGGGTCTCTTTCACCTCTAATTACCTCACATTAATATGTCAATCCGGGAGCGTTTTGTTATTACAAAGAGTGACTCAATCTGAGGCTATCATTTGTCAGAGTAATGCTAGTAGTACAGTGCTTAAAAAATACAAGAGTAAACGGATGCTTGTCTGTAACTAAATTACTTCAAAGAATAAATCACACACTCAGAAAACTCAACAGCTTATCAGTCAAGGGTTCGGCAGTGATAACCCATCCCTTCGGAAACTGATGGAAAGGAAACCAGAGCACAGACCACGAGCCTGGGAGCTAGACAGTGACTGCCAATGCTCACTACAGCCTTAGATCATCTCTCACGCCAAAACAACAAATGCGAGTAAATGGAACAGCAAATAAAAGATTGAACATCAATTCTGGAATGGAACAACAAATCTAAAATGGAACAGCAATTGAAATAACTAAGTCCCGCGGGTTGTAACCAAACTTAATCTATTAACTCAAATGCACTCTTTGCAATCAAATAACATTCTTTCACTCTAAAGGCAATTCACACAAATCACACTAATGGAACAGCGTTAAGTATTGATAAATTATAGAACAATACTAATAAATCAGAAACACACACAACACACTGGAATAATAATCTGGTCAACCTGAACCAACAGGAATACAACTGTGCTTCCAACAGAACACTATCATTTATGAATCCAACGATTATGAAGAACACTACCTCAAGCGAATGTATGAAACGAATGTCAATATAACAACTCTGTAATAGAACAGTAAGAACATGCAATTAACTCTTGAAAAGATTAATAACTTGATGCGGAGTCAACACACGATTCTGTCTGTAAAAACCTCAATGATTCAATCTTTAACAGAGCATGTAATATGAACTTTATAAAGCATATCAAATTACCAAATAACACTGATAAACAAACCACACAAAAGTCAAGTCGTAATGGTACAAAAGAAAGTGTCCTCCGGGGCCGGGCCCTTAGCCTCCAAGGATACACCGCTTTAAGTTAATCCAGACACAGAGATGAAATAATCACCAAGCTTTCATTAATGCATCGGTCAAAAATACATTGAACCAGTTCTCAACGAGACTTAATAATCAAAGCTGATGTTTTACGGAAAATTATATAAAAGCGTATCCTTCATATCAAGCTAACAGTGCTGTCCTTTTATATAAAGGCGATGGCGGAGATGTCCAAGTAACATGATAAATAAAGCAGCGATCCCTCAGGATCGAAGATCCTGAGGGATTCGCCAAACTGTTAATTCTTCATCCTTTCCTTTCTTTGGCGCCGAGCTGGTGTCTTCTCCTTATTTTCCGAGCCGATTTGCTGTAATCTATTTAGCCTTGTTTGCATTCAGTTCACCTTCAGAAGGACAACAGTTATCTCAACTTTGTCTCTTCCTTTGGAGCGGCAATTCCTTGTTTTTTCCTTTTCCTGTTCAGAAAATAACCATTATTAGTGGTTAAGTCTTGCATATCAATTTCCACATGTTTTATTATAATTCCTTATTACTTTCCAAATTCATGAGACAAAAAGGTTTACAAATTCTACTAAAAAGCCACTGAAATAATCATCAAAAACATACCTTTTCAGTAATCCACACACCCCCCTGCTTACCTTGTTTCATGTCCTCATGAAAACATTGTAGTTGACATGCAAGGCAGTGAGAGAATATGCTGGAGAAGGAGTCTCATTCGGAGGCCTATAGCCATGATGAGTGATTAGATAATTAAAGAACTGGCCTATTTGCCCCTCAGGCATCTCATACAGGGCCTGATATCCAGGTGCAGGGTGCCAAATAATTGGAGTGCGAAATCTATATCCTAACCAGGATGACCCTACTTTCATAATGCTCTCGCCATAGAGGTTCAAACGGTTGGCAGCTAACTCAAAGTTCTCATACTTGAATGGTTCCCTGAGCTGGATGTTTGGATCAGAGATTCGGTACCGAAATTTGGCTGCATTAATGGCCAAGTCTTGGATGGAAAGAAAATACTCTAACCCTTCCCGAATAAGTGCCTCATGCATGGGTCCTAAAGTTTCATAGACACCCGGAGTCTTTATGAGGTTTCTATGAGCTTTCTACAACTGCACTGGGTTTCTAGGCTCAGCCCTTACCCGTAAATCTAGACCATTTTCCTGACTCTGGAAAGTATCATAGGCTTTAAGCCACTTAATCTGATTAACCCCGAATGAAATGAATGCTTGAAATTGGATGTCTCCAACGAAAGGGCCAGGGTTTAACTCAGTCTCCTGATTTAGCACAAGGTCATGCAAATAAAGTTCACACAACAATCTCTGGACTTTCACTCCATAATGTTTACAGCAGTATATAAAGTCATTGACAGTGTTGATTTGTATAGGGGCACCTACTTTAACAACTTTTATTTTTAATTGTAAATACCGTTATAATAAAAACATAGCATAGTTTTTAGCAGGAGCCCTACATGCTAAGACGTCATTGTATAAAGAACACAAGGTATTCATCTGCTTGATAACAGTATCTAGTCTACGGGTTACCTGTGCAACTTCCTCTTGTTCCTTTCGCCACCCTTCAAAAGCCTGGCTTTTGGATTGATTGACGTCCCTTAGTTGCTGCTGTAACTCTTCATATTTTTCTCGGGGAACCGTTTGCTCTCTAAGTGTTTCGGCTTCTTGCTGGGCTTGCTTCACCATCTTATGCAAGGTTTTTGTCTTCGGATCTTTTTTCCATAGGTCAGTAGAGGCCGGGAGTTTTACCTGAACTTTCTTATTATGCTGTTTGGAGTTCAGAACCCTGATTACCCCTGAGGGTGGTGCCTCTGTCTGAATTTTCTTGTCACTGGTCCTTATATCATCCTTTTCTGTTTTAACGCGAATATCCGTCTGTTCCTGTTCCTCAGCATCATTTGGAACGTCAGTTGGATTCTCGGTAGGGTTTTGAGTAGCAGGCCGATTGTTGGCCCTCTTTTTCTTCCTTCCAGTCTTTCTTACCTTCTGGTTCTTTTTCAGAATCCTAATTTGTTGTCTGAGCTGGGTTATCGTATTCAACAATTTCTGCCGTTCCCTACGCAACTTCTTAATTTACAGCATTTCATTAGAAGGAACAACAGACTGTCTGCTGCGGTCTGGACCATGACTAGTTTCTAAATCTTCCTCTTGGGGTTCTTCCTCACTGTTCTGCTCTGGATGTTCTGGGATAGGAACCTCAACTGGTTCTGTCTCTTCCTGAGCAACTGCTGTTTCTGCTCCTACTCCCTCTAGAATTTCCTCTTGTGACCTGGGAACAGATTGTTCCCGTTCAGTATTTACCTCCTCTTCATCATGAACAGGCATGTTTTCTTCTTGGGGTTTGTCGTGGGGGTCCTCTGAACTAGAAGGTTGGCCATACTTGCCCATATTGGCTAGGACTGCGGCTAAGTCATCTTCTCCCAGTAGGTCTTGTAATGGGCTATCTTCCTGCTGTACCATTTCCTCCTCCTGTTCAATTTCTACTTCTATTTCTGTTTCCGAATGCTCGGCTGCTTCTTCTTCGGATTGCTCGTCCTCAATTACCATGGGTTGGCTGGTGCTTTCCTGGAGCTTTTCCAGCCTTCCTCGTATCTGAGCTAACCAGGTTGATTGTCTGGGTTTATCTATGCTTCCTCTCATCCGAGCTAACCGAGCTGATTTTCTGGGTTCCTCTGGTTGCTCGGGTGGATCGATGGCATGCTTGCGCATTGCCGATTCTTGGTGTATCCCTGGTTGTTCTGATGTACTAGCGACATGTTCTCTGCGTTTTGCCGGTCGTTCTGGTGTGCTTATAGAATGTCTACGTTTTGGGGATGGCGCTGTCAATCCCCCCTCAATCATTGCAATCAGCTCTTCCCAGCTGCTCTGCTGCTGGGTGAGACTATGGCTAACAACTAGTCGTATTAACCCATGGTGACTAACGACTGACTCTACATGCTGTGCCTTTTTTATGCTTTGTGCAACATCATGCAGTAATGAGTTCAGGAGTGCAAGTAAATTTACAGAGCATTTCTGCTTTAAAACAGCTAAAAGTTTAAGATGTCGTGGTATTACCACGTCTTTCCTTCCTTCGCAGGTGATGTAGCCCTGCACTATTCTTGCTAACTCCATCCAGGGTTCTCCTAGGGTTGCTGGCAGAACTCCCCTCCCCTTAATTGTCAAACTCTGGCCTTCGTCCTGGAAAATTTCCATGACCTTCTGTAATCGTTCCTTTTTCAATGTCCATACTGGTCCGATGGCTGGTAGTCCTGAAACGTCTGCAATTATGTCATCGGTGACCACTATACGCTTCCCCCTTACTGTGGAATGATCATCCTGTAGGTTCTGCAGAAATTCCGTCGCTACTGTTTCATTAGACTCCTGTAGGCGATTGAAATAATTCAACCATCCTGCTCTTTCCAGGATCTCCCGGGCAGCAGCAGAGATCGTCAACTGCTGAGGCTCGCTTTGAATTGCCCTTCCTCCCATGGTTTCACTGTGGATTCTAAATGGAACGGCAACTACGTTTTCTGTTTGAAACATAGAGAGGGTGATAATCGCAAGGCTTCAAAAACACAGAGTATGCAACAGTGCAACAGAAAGCAATTTTGTGTAAAAATAGAAATGCCATGCCATTAAACCATGCAAAACCGTCGTACACTATTTTTCCCGAATGGTGAGTTGACACGTAATACAGGGAATGATGAGGTTAACCTCCCCCCCCCGCAATGTGATAGGCTGTCCCAGCCGGCAAAT
Source organism: Pinus albicaulis (assembly GCA_034641835.2). Lineage (NCBI taxonomy): Eukaryota > Viridiplantae > Streptophyta > Pinopsida > Pinales > Pinaceae > Pinus > Pinus albicaulis. Next base: position 162,696,789 of record CM076569.1, on the reverse strand, counting down.
AAAGGGGCGGCACCCGATCTGCAACCAAGTCAGAAAGGAACAGCATGTGGAATTATGCTATGTTAAAAAGGACAACGAATTACCGAAATCGAGGCGGAGAATTGATCGCATATTATATAAGAGGCTGTTGTGTTATGATATGAGGCTAGTGGATAAGACATGTATCGTACTTGCCAAATCTTAAGTGGTCATGGTCACTTCCGTTGCCATGATTGGTAATGATAAATGTTCATGCGATGTATAAATCGGGAAATAACATATGATTAGTTCCTAGGATATAAGAAACAAAAGAGTATTAGTATCTTACCCATTGGTGTAAGCAAGGTGACTTCAATACCATTAACAGTACTCTGCTGCCAACAGGTGTCCATAACCTTGGCAGAGTTGTTTTTCACCCTTGGAACCATGATCCTTTGTGTATACTTAGGAATGTTGTTATGTCAAAATGTAGACCATTATGCTGGCTTGGTGACCAGTTAACCATAATGCCATTCACGAGGAAGGAGTGAAACATGGGCAGGCCGGCTCGTGATGAGACCTCCTGTTCCAAGGTTCGTTTATTTGATATACCTTTTGGACCATATCCCTGGTGTGGTGGCCATAATGGGAATGCCACTTCACTTCCCTCCTCATGATCATGGTAGGCTGGCTCTTCATGAGACCCCCTATCCTGCATTTGACACTTCACATATCATGCTTACATATCATGTTTACATATTTGTTTTCTTTTTTTATAGAATACTTTTCCTTATTTATACACAAAGGGTGGTTCAACACTTCTTAAGAGTAGGAATGGTGGAAGAAGTCTTATCATCTCAATAGGAAGATATAAGCTCTTTGCTCTTATTCCCAAGTAATAATCAAAAAAAGTTTAAGGGGATCAGCATGATAAAGATAACCAATCAGGGCAAAATTAGTAAAACCATGTCAACAAAAGGTAAGAAATAAGTATGTCCTTCCGTTTGTCCTCTTACTAATGCAGAGCCTTATAGATATAACGATTTATGGTTTGCAGATTTCGGTATGTTGTGATTTTATATTTCATTGCACAAATACATAGCTGTATCTTAAAGACTAGAAAGAAGACGGGCAAGAAGCATCCTCAATTTAGATCAGCAAAAGGGATAAGCTGTTTCACAAGGAGAGCAAAAGTATGCTAGAGGTGTTCCTTTGAAAAAGAAACAACGACAGATGATAGAAAAAAAAAGAACAGCAAAAATGCAAATGCCGTTCCTTTGGGAAAAGGAACGGCAAAAATAAAAATACTATAAAAACACTCTAAATGCCATTCCTTTGAAAAAGGAACAACAGTAATAAAAGAACGTTGTTTCTTTGAAGAAAAAGGAACGGTGGTAACCAAAAGGAACAGCAGAAAACGTAATAATGCCGTTCCTTTGAAAAAGGAACAGCAGAGATCCCGAATGCTGTTCCTTTAGAAAAGGAACAGCAAAAGGAACAGCAAAACAAGCAAAATCAGCATAAAAAACACGCAGATGCTATTTTTAGAAGGGCAAAAATCGAACTTTGTGAAAGAAAAGGAACAACAAAAAAATGACAAGAAAATATTTAATTCAAACTTATATACAAGAACCACTCAAAAAAACAAGAACTTATGTACAAATTGCAAAAAGAAATGAACCCTTAATGAATTACAGGTGAGGAAGATTTCTCTTCCTCTCCTAAGATCTCCATATCGGTGTCTCGGCGTAGCTGCTGGCAAAAGGATTCCCGAGTGAGTGGTTTGCGATAGAGACGGACTCGGTGGCCATTTACTTTGAATGCATATCCAGAACCGTCAATGGTAATTAGAGTAAGGGTTCCGTTGTCATGCACCTTCTGGATTTCGTATGGTCCCAACCATCGAGTCTGAAGTTTTCCAGGGAAGTCCTGAAACCGAGAGTCGTATAACAGAGCCCAGTCTCCCTCATGGAAGACTTTGTTTTGATGAGCGCATCATGCCATTTAGCTCACTGCTGTTGAATCAATGCTGTATTTTGTAGTGCAGAGAGCCTAATTTCGTCTAATTCATTGATCTGTTGTAGTCGATTGATTTGTGCCTCGCTTAGATCTAGGCCAACTTCCTGTGCTGTCCATAATGTTTGGATTTCGAATTCTATGGGAAAAATGGGTTGTTTTCCAAACACTAATTGATAAGGTGAGTAACCGGTGGTGCTCCTCCATGTGGTTCTATAGGCCCAAAGTGCTTCAGGTAGTCGGGTAGCCCAATCACGCCTATGTGACGCAATGGTTTTTGTTAGGATTGATTCTATTATCTTATTGCTACTTTCTACCTGCCCATTCGCCTGTGGGTGATATGGAGTAGTGATTTTATGTTGGACGTGATAATTGTTGAGTGTTGCGGCTAATTTATGCCCAACAAATTGTGGTCCTCCATCTGTAATTATTTCCCTAGGAAGGCCATAACGAACAAATAGATGGAACAGGAACTGTATGACAGAGTCCTCTGTGGCTCTTGGCAATGCTTCTGCCTCAACCCATTTGGTGACATATTCTGTTGCCACCAAGATATATGTTTTCTGATTTGATGCAGGGTGCTTATTAGTTTTGATTATTGTGACACTTGGCTGCGCTGGAGGATATAGAACTAAATTCTTGCTATTCGGTCCTCTGGTTATAGTCATATTTCCCTGCCGACAGCCAATGTAGGCATCGGCAGTAGCGAGCCAAGGTCTACCTAAAATTAGCGGGTGTCCATCAAGTCGGGTTTTTGGATTAATTATCAGGAAATCGGTTGGATACTCCCAGGATTCTACGGAGACCATGACATCATGTAGAGTGCCCTCTGGTCTAACCACAGATCGGTCAGCCAATTCTAACAGAGTAGAGGTGGGTTCTACAGATGTAATGACGAGCTTTTGGCAAGTTGTGGTTGTTAAAATATTAATTGCAGCCCCTAGATCAACTAAGGCATTAGGCAGGGTCTGACCATAAATTTGAACAGTTATAATTGGATTCCCGGGGTCTTCATATTTAAGGGGTGTTTCTCTTCCAGACAATAGGTCAGATAAGGTACCGACTACTTGGACTCTTGGATTATTTGTTATATTCCTCCGTGGTTTCTTTATGCACAATTCTTTTATAGTTTTGGCGTATATGGGAATGTCTTGAATGGCTTGGAGGAATGGAATTTTTATGTACAGATTTTGTAATTCTCCCAGAATGTCAAAGTCAGGATATTGTATGGGTCGAGGTATGGCTAATCGTTCTGGGAATGGAGGAGAGGATGTGGTTGTTTGATTATGAGTTTGTTGCTTATTTACATCCTTGTGTTGTAACTGATGTTCTCTTGGTAACTGATCTTCAATATGAACTGTTTTATCTCCCTCAGTTTCAATTATACGTCCAGATCTTAACTGAAGGTCATTGCACTCCCTCAGGTCGGGTCCTATTTCTGGTGATTCTATGATTTGAATAGATTGGACCTGTCTGTTGTTTGGATTGGGATCGGGTTGGGCTGGGAGTTGCGGTCTCAGGTTAGACTGGGGATTTTGTTGTAAGGCTGACAGAGTAGGTTGAGGGAGCGGAATAGTTCCAGCTGGGTGGTACATCGGTCTTTGCCAGCTTGTCTGCGAGGGTGAACTTTGTGAAGTAGAGGGAGTCCATTGTGAAGGATATGGGCCATTTTGCCAATATGGTGGAGTGTAAGGGAAATTCGGCCAACCAGTTTGGTTTGTTTGATTCAGCCATGGATTTGAAGAAGGAAACGATTGTGGTGACCAGTTTGTAAATGGGGGTTGAGATTGATTTTGCCACATACCATATTGTTGAGCATTATACTGTGGGTTTTGAAAGAAAGAGGTTGAGTTTGGAAACATACCAGGTTGTCTCGGCTGCCACTGGCGGCGCTGGTTGATCGAATTCACCGATTCTAGTTCTTCTTCTGCTTCCTTATATACCGCTTTCAATCCAGGAAGTGAGGGGCAGCTTTCCGTAAGGTGATATTTTGTACAGATGGCGCATGCTTGGACTTTATCCAGTGGACACTCCTTGTGGCTATGTTTCTTTCTGCATCGGGGGCAGAAGATTGCCAAATTCTGTTCTGCCTCCAGCTGCTTCTGTTTAGCCTGCACAATATCAAGTTGTGTAGTTAGTGTCCCCATAATATCGGTTTTAAAATTTTCTAATAAATTTCCAATTTCTGCACGTGTTACTCCTTCTGCTGATACTTTCTTATCTCTTGCAAACCGATCATATTCTGTCGGTTTTATTCTTGTGCTGCCTCTCGAACTCCTGATACACAAATCAATAATGTCAGCAAAACTCTCTTGATAAATATCCCCTTTTCCCATAATGTTTAATGTTTCAATCCATTGTTCCTTCATACCCCTTATTAATGCAGTTTTTAACACATTATCAGGTAAAGGTAGTGATGCATAAGGAGATCTTTGTAGATTGTACTGAAAACGTTCCACATACTCCTCTAATGTTTCATTCGGTCTAGCTGTCATTTGAAATATTTCGTCTTTTAATTCCCTAGACCTACAATAATCCTGATATTTTTTTAAGAAGGATTCTTTCATTTGATCCCAATTGTTGATAACCCCGCCACCTAGCCCCATAAACCATCTTAAAGCGGCCCCTTTTAATGTAGAGGGAAATAATTTCAATTTTTGGGGATCGGTGGTGTAATCGTACCCCCTACATAACACATCGAATTCGAATAAGAATGCATCCAGATCTTCTGATGTGAGTCCATGAAATGTAGGGATATGCTGAAGAGGGATAGCTTTCATGGGTGCATTTGCTGCAGAATCCACTATAGGATATTGTAATGTAGAGGTTTGAGTATTTGGCTGGTTTTGAGCATTTGGTTGGTTTTGAGCCATGGGATCGAATATATGCCAATAACCTTCTGGGATATCTAGGAGGGTATTCCTAGGTTGAGTGGGGACTATTTTGACAGAGATATTTTTAATAGCGCTTCCTTTATCTGGAATAATAAGGATTCCTGAAGATTGGGTTCCTTTGACAATGATTTTCGCAGCACTCCCCTTATCTGGGCTATCTAATGGCTGATTTGTTTCAATAGGGGATTTTGGTTCCTTGGTTTCCCCTGTTTCTCCTTCTCCTTCACAAAAGTTGCTAGAGTTCCCTTCCTGCAATAATTCTGGAGTGGAATTTTCAATTTCTTGAAAGTCCTGCTCCTCAGTTTGACTATGCACCTTAGCACAGGCTACAGAGGGTGATCCTGTGGCCTGAAGGGAACTAGTAGGCGGTTTAGAAATGTTTTTCTTGAGGCCTACTGATGGCTGAGATTCTATTTTCTTATAGATTTCGTCTATGAAGGTCGTTCGGCCAAGGGTCACCGGCCCCTTAGATTTTTCAGGCTTGGATGGGGGTTTGATATTCTTTTCTGGTCTTTTCTGCTTAGTCATGCACTCAAAAATGAACTACCAACTTTTATTTAAACAAAGCAAAAACAAATCTGTTAGGAAAGCGGATAGTGGAGCAGGGTTTTTACTGCTCCACACGTAGGTTCTTACCTTCCGTTTTTAGGATCCAACTCCTCCCTAGCAGGCTCGTACACTACTCTGAAAAAGAAAAATGGCTACACTCTTTCCCCGGCAACGACGCCAAAATGTAGAGCTATAAAAAGGGTCTCTTTCACCTCTAATTACCTCACATTAATATGTCAATCCGGGAGCGTTTTGTTATTACAAAGAGTGACTCAATCCGAGGCTATCATTTGTCAGAGTAATGCTAGTAGTACAATGCTTAAGAAATACAAGAGTAAACGGATGCTTGCTTATAACTAAATTACTTCAAAAGAATAAATCACACATTCAGAAAACTCAACAGCTTATCAGTCAAGGGTTCGGCAGTGATAATCCATCCCTTCGGAAACTGATGGAAAGGAAATTAGAGCATAGACCACGAGCCTGGGAGCTAGACAGTGATTGCCAATGCTCGCTACAGCCTTAGATCATCTCTCACGCCAAAACAACAAATGCGATTAAATGGAACAGCAAATAAAGAATTGAACAGCAACTCTGGAATAGAACAGCAAATCTAAAATGGAACAACAATTGAATAACTAAGTCCCGCGGGTTGTAACCAAGCTTAATCTACTAACTCAAATGCACTCTTCGCAATCAAATAACATTCTTTCACTCTTAAGGTAAATTACGCAAAACATACTAATGGAACAGCAATAACTATTGATGAATTATAGAACAGCACTGATAAATCAGAAACGCACACAACACACTGGAATAACAATCTGATCAACCTGAATCAACAGGAATACGACTGTGCTTCCAAATTGAACACTATTATTTCTGAATCCAACGATTATGAAGAACACTACCTCAAACGAATGTATGACACGAATGTTCAGTATAACAGCTCTGTAACAGAACAGTAAGAACATGCAATTAACTCTTGAAAGGATTAATAACTTGATGCGGAGTCAACACACGATTCTGTCTGTAAAAACCTCAATGATTCAATCTTTAACAGAGCATGTAATATGAACTTTATAAAGCATATCAAATTATCAAATAACACTGATAAACAAACCACACAGAAGTCAAGTCGTAATGGTACAAAAGCAAGTGTCCTCCGGGGCCGGGCCCTTAGCCTCCAAGGATACACCGCTTTAAGTTAATCCAGACGCAGAGATGAAATATTCACCAAGATTTTATTAATGCATCGGTCAAAAATACATTGAACCAGTTCTTCAACGAGACTTAATAATCAAAGATGATGTTTTACAGAAAATTACATAGAAGCGTATCCTATCTATCAAGCTAACAGTGCTGTCCCTTTATATAAAGGCGACGGCGGAGATGTCCAAGTAACATGATAAATAAAGCAGCGATCCCTCAGGATCGAAGATCCTGAGGGATTCGCCACACTGTTAATTCTTCATCCTTTCCTTTCTTTGGCGCCGAGCTGGTGTCTTCTCCTTCTTTTCCGAGCCGATTTGCTGTAATCTATTTAGCCTTGTTTGCATTCGGTTCACCTTCAGAGGGACAGCAGTTATCTCGACTTTGTCTCTTCCTTTGGAGCGGCAATTCCTCGTTTTTTCCTTTTCTTGTACAGAAAATAACCATTATTAGTGGTTAAGTCTTGCATATCAATTTCCACATGTTTTATTATAATTCCTTATTACTTTCCAAATTCATGAGACAAAAAGGTTTACAAATTCTACTAAAAAGCCACTGAAATAATCATAAAAAACATACCTTTTCAGTACTCCACAGGCTAGGCTCGTGGGTTAGGGCCCAATCCATGTGCCTCAGCCTCTCTGCTATTATTATATTTTTCTTTCTGTCATTTAGCTAGTTTTTCCTCTGTCATTTAAGTTAGATCTGCTTTTGATAAGTTTCATGGCTATTTAGCTTTTGTGCGACTGTAGTTTTAATTGCTTATGCATAGTGAAATAGAGGAAAAACTCCAAAACTGTGGTCAAGTCTCCCCCTCTCATCTATGTCAATAGAGTTTGAGTAGGGGCAGAACTTCGTACAGGCCAAAATTTCTTTCTTTTCGAGTTCGAGGAAGAATTTGTATTACCAAGACCAAGCCTTTCCTTCACTATTTCATCTCGCATTTCTGTCTATTTCCCATACATGAATCTGCATGTGTGCTTCACTTCTGAGCACTGCTCTTACGCTTCCATTTCCCTCCTTTACTTCTCACCTTAGCGCTGCACTTACCTTATTTTGAAAACCTTTAAGCTCTTCAGCCTTACTTCTCTGTTTTTCTTCGTTCACGACCGCCTTACCCTTTTTACGAAAAACATGTGAAAAACCCTACAGAACCACCGAAAACCCAACCTCCGCCTTTGCTCCTCAAGATTCTCGCCACCATACGTCGCACTTCACAATCGCAACATTTAACAATTACCTTAACACTTATTGCGCATTCCTTGTGATTACAGTATTGCGAAATCACAAATCGCACTTCACACAGGTTACCTTCTACCGTTAACATTCACCGCTCATTCTTTGTGATTACGAAATCATGGATCGCAACTCTTAGCTTTTTCGACTGCCACGTCATCCCCATCGCACATCACATCTCACGGAACTTACCACTTATCACAAATCGCAACTCTTAGCTTTTTCCACCGCCACGTCATCCCCATCGCACATCGCATCCCGCAGAACTTACCACATCGCAAATCGCATCTCGTAGAACTTATCACATCACAAATCGCATCTTGTAGAACTTACCACATCCCAAATTGCATCCTGCAGAACTTATCACATCGCAAATCACCGCCCGCAACCTTTACCGCAGCGCAAATCACACTTCAAACATTTTATTTTCTTCACGTTAATCCTTATCGCTATCCTTGTAAACTTGCGATATTGCGATTTGTGACCCGCCATGTCACTCTTCACACTTCGCACTACACACCATTTAATTTATTCCCATTAATCCTTACCGCTATCCTTGTAAACTTGCGATATTGCGTTTTGCGACCCGCCACGTCACTCTTTGCACTTCGCACTACGCACCATTTAGATCATTCCATTAAGTCCTTACTTCCATCCACTTAAAATTGCGAAGTTGTGACTGCGATATCACACATCACAACTTTTGCTATCCATCACATTCTGCCATCGCATTTCTGAGTTCCTCTCGCTCCGAAGTCATTTCTTGCATTATAATAAGGTTTCCTAATGGTTTAACCCCCTCTGTCCACTCCAAAGCCATTTCTCACACTATCATAAAGTTTTCTAAGGGTTTAACCCCCTCTTTCCGCTTCCAAACCTCATTTCATGTGTTAAAATCACCATTAGCCCTCTTAGCCCTTTTTATTCCCTCCAAGCTGCAAATTAATTCTTTTTAATTAAAATTAAGGCATGGATAGGAGTATGGTAGATAGATCATAAGATAGGTAGAGTGAATTTAGCTGTTTGGCCAAGTTAAGTGTGGGTTAGAATTATTTTCCTTTCTGCTATCTGTTTTCTGCAGATTAAATTAGTTTCATTCTTGGCATTCCTTTCTAGCAATTTAGTTCAGTTTCCTTTCTGTTATTTCCTTCCAACAATTTAGTTTCCAGTTGTTCTCATAATTTAAGAAATATTGCCCTTTCGTGAAGTATAAGAGGATGACATGAACATAATGCATCTAATGTGTATATAGCACTGTCACCTCAAATTTTGTATGAACCCTAGGTTGATAAAGTAAAGTAGGGCAGCCCCTGGGAGTTGCAGCATTCTTGGTACAATACCAATCTTCTTGCTGATGAATCAATGGCCCAGATGAGATCTCTAATCAATGGCTCAAATTAAAATATGACTTGATCTTCGTTTTCTAGAAGGTTCACACTCTGCTTTATTAATACCCTTTAATTATTTAATTTCCATAATTTTAGACTTAGGGATCACTTTAAAATAATTAATTATTTTAATAAAGTATGATCCGAGTGAAATTTCCACAAACGGTTTCAGGGTTCTCTGGAATACCGATGTCCAAGCCTCTTCCCAAAATATGAGTCTTGGAATACTTTCCAATGCTACAAAATAAACATATATGTTTATATGATATAACGCTAATATCTTGAACATGATTTGAACTACTGCTAGTATATATGCTTTTCTTGAATTATTTGTAGGTTTTGAAGCATTGGAAGAAGCAGAGGGTTTGAACCCCACGGGATCACCTTCAAATGTAGGATCTACGAGTACTATCCTTTCATCCTATTTTAGTAGTTTATGCATTAGGAATGCTTGTTTTTATGCTTCTTTTTGCTGAATTCCTTCGTTTTGTTGGGGTTTCCAACCCATACCCTAAGTTTTTTTATCACGTAATAGAATTTGCAACTCCGTTGGGGATTACATTCTTTGTAATATTCCAAAATAAGAAAAAAAGGAGTATAGAACATAACACTGGAAAGTGAAATAAACATCAACACATCAAATACATGAACATATGAGCTGAGCCATTTTATTATATGCAATAGCATAAATGAAGTACAAATTATTGAGGAGGAGACACTCAAGCTAGGCAAAAGAAGCCTAAAATGACCCTAAACTTCAAGACATAATATGTTGCTGCTGCACCAAATGATGGGAGGCTATGACTACGCAATGCTGCTGCAAAACACTACTGCTGGAAACTAGGAATGTGTAGATCTGCTGATTGGGTGCTCAAAAAATGTCGGGATCATAGATCTGGCCTTTCTAGCACAATTCCAAGATAACCCATAAAGGGTTTTCGGAAATGACAATGATGAAAAATGCAGCCCTAGGGCTGAATTATGCATTGTAGCTGGGATACTGCTAGGAGGAGGCTGATCTAATGAGAAAATTGATGCTACTTCTTCCCACTTAGTTTTCGGATGAAGGGTTGCTCCCCTCACTGGATGATAAGCTCAAAAACTTGGGTTATTACCCCTCCACTCGATCTTCCCTCCTAGATTGTGCAATTCTTGAAGGAGACTACACTGTTGATAAGGGATGAATATTGGCTTGATGCGAGATGATGAAATGCAGCTCAAAGAACCTCTCTGAGTGGGCACTAGAAGTCCCCTGAGGATGAGGGTGGGATTTCTGCTCGGAAACACCCTTGTGCTAAACAACACATCAGACTTCGCTAAACAACTGAAGCGTGTAGAAAGTCATAAAATAAAATACATATAGAATATTCAAAATTCCCTCTATGGCTGCCCTCCCCCTCCTTATATGCTTTGTGAGCCCTCACCCCCTTGGCCCCACACAATAATGATGCTACTCTCATGGTTACTTCCCTCCATTATGACTGCGTTGTCCTCCACTATCTCTACTACCTCCACTACCTCCATGATTGCATTGTTGATTTGGTCAAATTGACCCCATCCACATGAATTGACCCACATTCACACCAAGGAGTAGTTTATTCATCTTGATACTATCTAGATGCATTGATCCACATTCACATTAGAAGTGGTTTTATTCCTACTAAAAGGATTTATGGGTCCCTCTACCCTCTTATTCATCCATCTTATTGACAAAAAAAAAAATTAATATTCTAACTAGCTAAAAGCTAATTAGGAATATTACAGTCCTCCCATCTCAAATGTTGCTTGTCCTCAAGCAACTGCAAGGATGGATGTTGCAAAATATTCTCTCTTTCCCAATTAGCATCCTCATCCAGAATATTCCTCCATCGAACTAGATATTCTTTAATCACCCTGTTCCTTAGCTGCCTCTCCCGAGTATCCAAGATAGCTTCCGGTTGTAAAACTAGATGGCCCTCATCATCAATCGGTGGGATATGCATAGTGGAAACTACATGGTGTCCAATAGACTTCTTGAGGCATGAGACATGAGAAATGTTATGGATCTTACTCCCAATGGGGAGCTCCAACTCATATGCTACTTCCCAAACATGACAGATCACCCTGTATGGCCCATAGAAACATGGCTTAAGCTTCTCAACCCCCTTCTCCTTCAACGTATATTACTTGTAAGGCTGAAGACAGAGATAGACCCAATCATCCACCTCAAACTGCCTCTCCACTTGACCCTGATCTGCATATAAATTCTGATGATTTTGGGCTGTAGCAATGTTGTCCTTAAGAGCACAGAGTATATTCTCACTCTCTCAGATCCAATATTTGGCTCTAGGAGCCTTTCTTGCTCGAAACATGATATCAAAAAATTATAAAGCATCATAACCATATAGAGCCCAAAATGGAGAAATATTGATCAAAATATGAAATGTTGTATTGTGGCAATATTCTCTCAAGTGGAGCCAATGCAACCATGCTCTCTGTTGCCCCGAAACATAGTTTTGAAAGTAGCCTTCCAGCCACTTGTTTACTATCTCTGTCTTTCCATCTGTCTGGGGGTGATAACTGGTACTCGGTGTCAACTTGGTACCCACCAAAAAGAAAAACTCTTGCCAAAAGCTACCCATGAAGTGGCTATCTCTATCACAGACTATGGTCTTAGGAAGTCCATGAATTCTGAAAATATCTCTAAGGAAAATCTTGGCCACTTATGAAGTAGTGTACTATGAAGAGATGAAAAATACATGTGAATACTTTGTTAGTCAATCAATGACCACAAATATATGTTGGAGCACATTCTCCTTGAGACCCTTCCATGAGAATCTTTCCCTGATGGCCCACTATGTCTTTTTGAAACCTTGGTGTCCTGAGAGTGGTGAAAAATGTGCTGCATGAAATTTTTTTCTCCTTGAGCTTAGAATCTCTAGTCAAGAAGATTTGGTCCCGGTAGTAGATGACCTCATCCATCACTCTATACCTCTCATCGGTCACTTGCCCATTTAGTATCTCACATGTGAAGCAGTCTTTGGAATAATCCACCAACAACTGGGCCTTCCAATCTAAATCCCTACTCATAAAGGATAGTGTTGCTGGTCTTCGTGATAAAGAATCCGCTACCACATTGCTCTTCCCTTTGGCATATTCAATGTCAAAGTCATATACCTGTATTTTTCTAACCCATTTTTTATGCCTCTCTTGCAACTGCTTCTGCTCAATAATATACCGAATATTGTTGTGGTCAGTCTTCACTCGGAAACTGTTGCCTACTAGATACTGCCTGAATTTAGCAAATGCATGCATGATGGCCAACATATCCCTCTCATATATGGAATACAACGTCTCCCGTGGCAACAAATTCTGATTCTTAAAGGTTGTGGGATGGCCTCCCTGCATCAAGATTGTGCCAATACCCTCCCATGAAGCATCACATTCCAACACGAAGGGATGGGTGAAAGCTGGCAATAGCAACACTGGAAAAATTCTCATCACTTCCTTGAGCCTATAAAAAGCCCTCTGCGCAGTGTTTTTCCAACCAGAGGCTCCCTTTTTGGTCAAATCTGTGAGTGGTGCTACTAGTTGGGCGAACCCTTTAAAAAAATTTCGGTCTGGCGGCCTCCCTGGTGGAATATATCCAAATATTATAGGATAGCGGTCTAGAATAGACTACACATTAGAGTGGACTAATTTTTCCTTTCCTCCTACCTCCAACTTACACATTTCTACTGCCCATGCTATGCGCAAATCAACCTCCATCCTATGTGTTGAGACTACCTGAGGTGGATAGGTGTGCATGACCCTGATCATTTGGTGCTTACCACTCTTCTTATCTGTCCATTCCATATTCAAGGTCTCCCAATCCATGGTGACCTTCCCAGTGTGATCAACCACTATACACACCATATCACATTGGTGTCAGGAATATCAACCACAAAGAAGTGATTTGTCAATGTGTATGTCCCCAAAGATACAAACAGTGTTGGAACATATTTCACACACTGCATGGTTCTAGCTCTTGGAATAAATACTGAGAATCCTTCAAAATCATCTGTGGGTATGTCTTTCCTCTGCACTAGTTGGGTATCAATAAAATTATGGGTAGCCCCACTGCCTATCAAAACTGACACCCGCTACCCCTGAATTTTTCCTCAGACTCTCAATGTCAAATACTTGAGTACTCCCTGCAAAGCTGCAAGGGCTCCTCCAATTGGATAAAATGCTCCATTTCCACCTCCTGGTGGTGGTGCATCCTCTCCTATGTGTCCCCTTCTGGATCCTCTTCTTCTTCCTCTTCACTATCAGATAATACTTCAATATAATGTACCTTTCCAATAGCACATCGATGCCCTGGTGCCCATGGTTCTTGGAAAGTGAAGCAAAGCATCCTCCTCCTCAAATCTCTCCAGATATCATCACTAAGAGGTCCTTTGCCTTGGTTCCCTTTTGGGGGTGGAACCTCCATATATTTCCCCTTTGACAGGAATGTGGGTTTTTGCTGGAATGTAGCTCTTGCACTTGGCAAAGAATCTTGTAAGTCCCTATCCCGCTTAATGGAATCTTGGAGCATAGCTGGCCTAGTGGACTTTACTAACCCATGCAATGGTTCTGCTAGTCCATCAATGAACATGTATACTCTTCTAGTTGCAGATAGATTTGGCACCATGATGAAAAGTTTTAGGAATTCAAAGATATAAGTCTTCAGGTTTCTCGACTGCTTGAGCTTAGCTAGCTCAAAAAAGTGTGGCTTAGGATCTCTTCGATCAAATATTTCCGCCAACCTTCGGGTGAACTCTGCATATGCAGTGTTATGAAAATAGCTCCAAAAATAGAATAAAAGAGAGATCAACGCCTCAGAAATCAGCCACTTCGAGGGGGAAACCTCCAATACATAACATAAATGAACAATTCTTGGATGATACAAATGACCAAAACCTCCTTCTATATATATGAGTCCATGGGCCCACAATATAATCTAAGACGACCTAACATTAACAATGCAAGGGCACAATAATAACAATATTGGGGTTACAGGGGTAAAACAGTAACAATAAGGGGCCTACACTAATAAAAATAAGGGACTAAACTAGTAATGTAGGGACCTAACATACCCCTCTCCTTCAACAAGGTGTTGTCCTCAACTCTTTGAGTAGCTTTGGGTGCTTCTGTATAAAATTCTCATCCTCCCATGTAGAATCTTCAGTGGGTAACTTCTTCCACTTGATGAGATACTCTGAAATTGATCGATTTCGTAGCTATTGAGTTCTTGTTTCCGTGACCGCTTCAGGTTCCAATATGATTTTTCCTTCCTCATCAAGTTCTGGCAATATTGTTTGAACTGGAAGATTTTCACCTATAACCTTCTTTAAGCATGAAACATGGAAAACTGGAGGCACTCGTGAAGAAGCAGGAAGCTCCAATTTGTATGCCATAGTACCAATCTTTTGCAACACCTTGTAAGGACCATAGTACTTTGGTGATAATTTATTATCCTTCTTAGCTTGCTTGAGGGAATTTTGTTTGTATGGTTGTAGCTGTCAAAATACCCAGTCTCTTACATAAAAACTTCTCTCGCTGCAATGTTGATCTACCTGTTGTTTCATTCGATTTTGTGCCAAATTTAGGTTATCCTTTAAGAGTTGGAGAACTTCTTATTGATGCTCAATGTGATGTTCCACTGCTTGAAACTTAGAATTTTCTCTTAAAGATGATGTGATGTGTTATCACTCCAGTAAATTCTTAAGTTGTGGGATTTTTATTTTTAGTCAAAGAATACTAGAGGTAACCATAAACCTACTGCAAACTCTAGGATCTAGCCTTCCTAGGGTTCAGAGAGGGCTCTCTCTTTCAAGTTTAACTTTTTTTTAATATTTGAATAGTAGGCTAGTTATTAAAGTGCAAATTTGGTTTTTTTTTGTTGGATTTGGTGGGAAAATTTCACTTGGAGGGTAGATAGAGGAAAATATACATGTCCATTGGGCTATGGAGTCTAAGTAAAGCTAATAGAACTGGGATCAAGGCCTAAAAGGTCAAATGTCTACAAGGCAAGATAGATAACCCTTGGAGATCTTGGAAAATTGGTTTTTGAGATGGTATGATCGAGATAAAGGGCACCTAAGAATCCTTAAATCTGGAAAAGGGAAGTAGAAGATAGAGGTCACACGGGAGAGGGAGAAATTAAGGGTTCCCTATACCGGAAATCAGAAGAAAACAAAGAAATGATAACTAGTTAAAAACAGGGTGCTATTAACATGTCCTGTAGTAATACTCCTAGTTATACATTCATATTTAGAATTAAAACATAGATGTATGCATGTAACAAAAGAAGATAACAATGACAAGTTTAAGAGAGTACTTCAATCTAGATATCTTATCACAGGGATCCTAAAGTATGATGCTAAATAGGTGATCCAGTCTACTACTCAAAATAGAAATCCAAAGCCTTCAAGTCAACAAAATGTCTATAGTAATCTCCAGCAATTTTATTCCACACCAAATACTTCAAAAGAGTGAAGCATTTATACATAATGTTTGAAAAAATATCCTAGATTATTTCAAGGAATTAACTTAGGAAAATAAAATATCTTACAACAATAATAGTGACAGCTTGCTTAACAAATTAGCAACCTGTCCTATTTTATTCAAAATAAATAGAAACTGTTTTAAGATAAGAAGCAGCTAGCTGCTTATGTGTCCTCTTTGCTGGAATTTTAGATATTTTTCAGAATCTAACTTGCCTTCACTAATACTCTTTCTCACTGATACTCTTTCTCATTGATACTATTTCATTTCAGATATTCTTTACCTTCAGTGAAACTGCTTTATTGCTATAAAATTTGTTTTGATAGTGAAATCAACAAAAAACTTTTTTCTTCTTCATTTGTTTGCTTGTCTTTCTTCATAGCAAATCAGTCAATGCTTGCCAATCCTCATTTTTAGGAATTTGAATATTCTTGAGTTTCCTAAAATTATCATAAGCCTCAGTGTACCTAGAAAATGTGGGCTTGATGACAAAAAAATGCTTGATCTCATACTACAAATAAAACAAATCTTAAAATTTTTTTAGCAATACTTTTCCTGTGGGAATACCTTGACCTGTTGGCTTGTTCA
Organism: Pinus albicaulis; assembly: GCA_034641835.2. Taxonomy (NCBI): domain Eukaryota; kingdom Viridiplantae; phylum Streptophyta; class Pinopsida; order Pinales; family Pinaceae; genus Pinus; species Pinus albicaulis. Next base: position 162,680,438 of record CM076569.1, on the reverse strand, counting down.
CTTGCTCCTTGGCATGTTCTCTTATTTTATTTTCACAATCATTTTGAGTCATTAAATTATCATTAATAACCATGATATCAGGAAGTCCCTTTTGCCTTAAATTGGTGAATTTAACCATGAATATGGTTATAACAATATTCATTCCTTCACATTTCTCTTCAAGCTATCTCATTAAATTTCTTTTGGTGGTAACTTTCCTAATTTCCAGGATAGTTGCTGTCCTGTCATTGATTTTTAATTCTTCAAGTTCCTGTCTATACTTGCTGTTGAGGAAATTTATTAACCTTACAGCCTGTTCTGGTTTATCAGCTAAATCAGCTTGTGTCCTTTGGATCTCTGCTTGGGCTGCCAATAATAACTCTCTCTGCTAAAAAATTACCTGAATTGAAGGCCATACATCATGGATGGCTTCAATTACATTATTCCATAGGTAATTTTTAATATATGATATCTGATCCTTCAGGGTTAATTCTTTTTGGAGCTTCTTTACCTCTTCACTCAATCTGTGGGCATTTTGTTAATGTATTTTAGCATCTATCTGAGTTGATTTATTTGTCTTCTCAAGATTTTCAATTATCTTTGTCAATCTGTTGATTTCATTAGACTTCAAGGACATCTCTTCCATTGCTTTTACTAGTTGACTGCTTTCATCTGTAGGTGGCAACACTGTTGTATATGATTCAGTTACTGAAGTTTTTGAAGAAGTCACTGGCACTGTAGTGGCCAGTGGCTCTTTGGGTGCCAAATTTTTGCCTAAAGTTGAAGGCATTGCTGCAGTAATGACTGGGATGACTGTGGGAATCACTAGTTCTTTAACTGTCTCCTTTTCTTGGACAAGTTGGTCCATTTGTACTTCCATTTCCTTAATTTGAGCTGTCAGTTGAAGTATCAAACTCATCATTTCATATTTTTCCTTTTGATCCTGTAAAACTTCCTTTGTCTGAGGATGCTCACCTTGAGGAAGCTTGAGCTATTTCCTCAAGGCAGCTATGTCCTCACCTTTCTTTTTAACTAATGCTTCCGCTGCTTTGATGTTTATAGGATCATATCTTACTTGTAATACTAAATCTTCTAAGGCCTTTATTTCCTCTGATTTCAGTGAATTTCTCATACAAATACCAATCACCTACTTTTCTCTTCTCTAATAGCTACAAGATTTTCTTCATTTCCTCACTGATTCTAGGCTGTTCTGTTTTTGTCAAGATGGTGATCAATGGATGTAAAAAAAACTTTGAAAACTTTGAATAATTGAATTATGAGCCTTATTTTCTGAGTATATATGTCCAAAATATAACTGATAAGGGTTTTCCTTCTATATCCAACTTTTGAAGTGAAATTGGAAAGCTCTCTGATTGGAAGAACATAATTAAGTGAAAAAGATAGGAGGTATATCTAAATACTCCTTCAAGTTGTAAATTAGTCAATTGATAGTGAATACTATCGGCAATGAAGCTAGCATAGTCAAATATAACTGAATGTGGTTGACCTGGAGAAAAGGTTGACAAAAATCCAAGACAGACTCATCAGTGTGCTCATCAGTGAAATACCCAAGTATGAAGGAAAGCATAGAGATTACATGCCTTGAACCTTTAGGAAACTTGGCAGTTGAATAAGGAGGGTTTAATTTGGGAATTTCAACATGCAAGGGCATAAAATTCTGAAAAATCATAAACCTTTTAGGAAATTCTAAGCCAATTTATAGCTTAGTGAGGGCTTCAATAGACAAAGGAACTGCTTGGGAGTCTGGTTGAAGCTGCAACATTTTGTTTATTGACTCTGTAGTAATGGTAAATAGGACCTCTTTATTTGCATTCAAAATAGCTCTTTGTTCAGGAATATAGTACTGGTGACATAATCTGATAACTTCTTGACAAGGGTGAGTCAAGGGGACTACATATTTGGGTAAATTGGATTCCCAAATATGAACTTCTTCATGATCATCTAAAGATTTTTCAAAACACCAGTTGTGGATATCTAAGAGATTGAATTCAACTATGGGATCAACTATTTTGTAGTCAATTTCAGCAAGGGGAATATGTTCAATATCAACAACTGGAGGTTGCAATGGGTTGACTACAATGGCAGTATTTGGAGTCATGGCAGGAGTAGGTTTAGGAGTTTTAGAACCTTCAGACTTGTTTACACTATGTTCTTTACGCATTTTGATTGGCTTCTGCAAGTTTAAACTATTTTCAGAGGAAATTTTACTATAACAGAGGCTTGATTGGGAAATTTTAGCAAAATAGACTGTATTTTTGGATTTTAGGCTCAATTAGGTTTCTCAAATAAGTTATGGAGCTTTAAAAGCTGGTATAAAACAGAAAACAAAGGTTTTCTGAGTTCTTAACTGCAAAATGGGCTAAAACTTTGTTGAAAAAGGATTTATAGAAGGTTAGGGATTTCTGACCTTTTAGAGCTTGAAATTGACCCTTAAAACTGTGAAAAACTAATAAATTTCCTTGAAAATGGTGCGCATCAGACTCTAGGGTTTCTGGGAAAATTTTTCCAAAGTTTGGCCTGTTTCTGGGACTTTTAGGAAATTGGATTTAATCAATTTCTTGATTTTGAACTGATTCTTTTTCTTTTTAAAATGTTTTTTGAATTTAGCTGCAGGTTTGAATCTCAGAAGAATACCTGTTTGTATGTAGGTATCGGATTTAACATGGTTTATTCAGTCTCTGTTTGATTTGATGGCTTTCAATGATTGAACTGGAGCAGGTGCGGCTCCTCAGTAGTCTTTATAGGTTTCTTTGGTGAATTTAGGAGGTTTTGGGCATAAAAATGGGTACTAGGGGCTTTTAGCAGGTTTATACTGTCGGGTAAGTGAAAAAATGGTTAAACGCGAAATATAGGTGAAAGAATGAAAATTCATATACAAAGGTTTAATAAACATTTCAATTGTATTAAGCCTTTGCATTAAATGCAGGTCGCATCATGGCGGGAGAGTGGTTTTTAGGAATGTAAGAGATGAAAACCGGGCTAGTTATCACGTAGCTTTTTAGTGGTAAGTGGTTTTAAACGAAACCAATGCGATCCAATGATGAGAGGCCATGTCGAGGGGAAGGGTCGACGGGAAACCACCTATTTCGCGTGGCTTTTTCCCTGGGGTGGTCGTGCATCTAATCTATGCGATATCAACCCTCAACCGTCGGATCTGAGAAATGAATGCGAATAGTGAGGATTTGTTTTGGAGTTGCTTTGAATTAAAAGGTGGGACCAGGCTTTAGTTATATAAGCGGAAGGGTTAAAATATGTTTAAACCTTTATAATATAATCGAGGAGTATAAAGGTATAAAGCATATATGTAATGGTTTATTTACACACAACGATGGGATGAAATGTTATTGCAAAGGTGCTTTTAAACAAGGTTTTTTAAGCTTTATCCATTGGTATATATATGGCGGGTTTGGTTTGCAAATTTTGATAAAAAAATGTTTCGCATATGTGCATAATGGTATGTTATATTATATAGTTTTTTTTTTTAACTTTTTGAATGGTTTTTAAACTAGAGGGGTGAGGTAAAAAAAATAAAGATAGTTTAGACCAAAGGGCTTTATAACTTGGGATTTTTCATTTGCGCACATGGATAATAGACTTTGGTTTTAAACATTATAATAGTGGGTTTTTGGGGTTTATTGAATATAAGGAAATTAATAACTAGGAAAGGGTATTTCTGAGGGATTTAATAAAATATGTTAAAAGTTAATATGAGAGGGGAGTGAAATGTAAAACAAAATACATATTATCTCTGAGTATCATATATAAAATAAAGTATTTCTCATCTTTATATTTCCTTCACCAATACTTAGGATAAATGTAATTTTGTGGGTTTTTATGAATGCTTATGAAGGGATGATGTTAATTATTCTAGGGTTACAATTTTACTAAGTAAGAATGTGTTTTTACTTAGGAAAAAGGGGTTTTAATACATGAATGAAGAGTAAATGATGATAAATGAGGATTTAACATAAGAATTCAATATTTTTAACTAACCAGTCATAGAGCCTTGGGGCCGGTCCCAAAAAAAGTCAAAGAAATGCTCTGAGCCTGTTTGAATGATAGCTTAGAATACTAAATACTCATAGGGAAGGGGAAATTAGTGATTTTTCCCAATGATGTATTATTTACATGATTGATCCACTGCTTTCTACCTACCCAACTTGTATTTCTAACATTTTTTCTTCATTTTGTAGGTGCATTTAGGCTTGCAACCTTAAAACATTTTCTTTCAAAGCATAAAACTATCTAAATCTACCTTATTTCATCTGAGGGCTCAGATTAAACTGTTGAGCTCCTCATTATTCTCTATCTATCTACTGATTTGTCAAGTTTAAATTGTTTGAGAAATCTTTATTCTCTATCTAAAGCATGGAATTGAAAGCATGAAAATTTAAGATTAAACTATTTAATTGATCATGGATTATGGCATTTATTGACACTATGCACATAATCATTATTCTTGTAGTAAAAGTAAAAGTAGTGGCATTTGGACTTGCTCACTTTCAGGTCTTATTTGTCTTTTTTCTTTTGGGGTCTATATTTTTCTAAGTCCTTTGATTTTTCTTTTAGGACTTTTACCCTCTTTTGGACTCTTTATTATTTTTCATTTTTTTCAAAATATGGGAAAACAACTTGCAGAAAGAAAGGTATGTACATATTTACAAGACTTATGAAAGTCAATTCAAAATTTTATGAACCTTATTATTATAGGACCCTAATAGTGGCTCCACATGGGGATGGCATTTCCTGGTGAAATATCAAGAACTCTAAGACTAGTAGCCTTTTAAATTTGACTGTGATGACCCTGTAAATGTTTTCTGATATCTGCAACTTATTCGTATTTATGATATTGACTTTTCAAATCTTAGGGCCTTCCCTTTGGGCTTCAAATTTGCTAAGGAAACATCCAATCCTATCTAAACTTTGCAATGTATATGTACAATGATCAAAGTGAATAAAAACTAACTATTGGTTAACTCAGGCGAGTAGTAATGCTTCAGCATTTTTCCATTAACTGGTCCTTCTTGTAGATCTGTTCCATCCAATTCTTTCAAAAAGAGAGCATTGTTACCTCTATATCCATAAATTACGTAAGGTACTTTCCATAGAAAATCAAATTTTCCATGTTTTCCCTTGTCTTCTCTTCTAGAATCCCATTTTAACACTTTATCTCCTATGTAAAAATCATCCTCTTTAGTCTTTTTATCATATATTTTCTTGATCTTATCCTGAATGACTTGAGATTTAATATAAAATTCTTCCCTTTTTTGTTGAAAGTGAATAGTTTGATTTATCCTTCTTTGGATGTCATTTGTTTCAACCTATAATTCTTGGATAATTTTCATCAATGGTACACCTAGGGAGGAAGGAAAAACATCATCCATTCCATAAACTAGTTGGTAAGATGAAGTACCAATGAATTTTTTTGTAGTAAGTCTATATGCCCATAAGGCATTGACCAACTTCTTATTCCAAGTCTTTTTATTGTCTTCAAGTAACTTTTTGATGATATCTACTAGGCTTTTGTTTGAGGATTCAACTAGGCCATTACCTTGGGGGTAATATGCAGTAGAGTGGCCTAGGGTAATATGGTATTTATGGAAAAATTCAATCATTTTCTTGGATTTGAATGCTGATGCATTGCCAGTAATTATCTTTTGAGGGCACCCAAATATTGAAAGGATGGTGTTTTCTAGGAAGGAAATAATGACAGTCTCTATGCATTGTCTGGATGGTATGGCTTCAATTCAGTTGGTAAAATAATCAGTGGCTGTCAAAATCCACTTATGTTGGCCTGAAGAGAGAGGATGAATTTCACCGATGAATTCTAAACCCCATTGTTGAAATGGGATTTCAGTTGAAATTGGCTTTAAAGGGAGGGGTAATAGTTTCTTCTTACCCTAAAAAATTTGGCACTTATGACATGAAGTAACATATTTTTTGACATCAGCAAACAAGGTAGGCTAGTAGAAACCAACTCTCAGGATATTTTCTGCAGTAGTTTTCTAGTATAAATGTCCTCCATAGTCACCTGCATGAAATTCTTCAAGTATTTTGTCACCTTCTTTCTTTAGTAAACAATTTAGTAAAATCCCACTATGGTCTCTCCAAAAAATTACATTATCTAAGATACAAAATCTTACTGCTTTAAGCTTTAAAAATATAGCTTTGGTTCTTGACAATCCAGGAGGAGTTTGTAAGTTTTGGAGTACAAATATAATATCTGTACACCAAGGTGAGTGTGAAAAGGCTTCATTGACCAATGGAGTTGCCATCTCTTCCTGATCATCTACCTGAGCAATAAAATTTATGTCTAGGGCATTACAATTGGATTCAACCATAAGTCTGGCTAATCCTTGACCTTTAATGAGCTAGGTGGGTTTTATCTCTATGTAATATTATAAGATAGTGGAAATCCACTTACCTATTCTTCCATCAGGACCATCATGAGTAAGAATGTCTTTAACTACATAATTTGGGACATAGACAATAATGTGTGAGTAGAGAATATAAACTCTGAAGTCTTTAATGGCCTTAACCAATGCTAAGGCTTGTTTTTCCATAATGTTGTACTTTAAAGGGGCATCTCTAAGAGCTTTACTGAAAAAAGCTATGGGTTGTTCAAATCCTTGGTCATTTTTTTGCAGTAAAATTGCAGCAATGGTGTGTTCTGAAGCAAATGAAAAAATCATGAAATATTTCTTAAAATCAGGACTTATTAGGACTGGAGTTTTAGTTAAGGCTTGTTTGTTAGATTCAAATGATTGTTTAGCCTCAACAGTCCATCTAAGAACTGAATCTTTTTTGAGCATGTTATTCAATTCTCTATTTATCTCAGCTAAATTAGATATGAATCTTCTTAAAAAAATTATCTTACCTAAAAAGGCTTGTAATTCTTTGATGTTTCTTGGTGGGCTGATGTTTAGAATTGCTTCTATTCTATCAGGATCTATCCTAATTCCTTGTTTTGAGATTATATGTCCAAGTAAATTACCTTCTTCTAATCCAAATAGACTTTTATTAGGATTTAAAGAGATGCCATATTTCCTACACTTAATTAAAACTTGTCTCAAATGATCCAAGTGTTCATTATCTGTTTTGGAAAACACAGTAATGTCATCTAAGTAAATTACTAAGAACTCATGTATTTCCTTTGCAAAGGCTATGTTTATAGCCCTTTGAAAAGTTTCTCTTGAATTCATTAGACCAAAAGGCATTTTTACATACATAAAAGTGCCCCAAGGAGTAGTGAATGTTGTTTTAGATTGGTCTTCTTCTTGAACTAGGATCTGGTTGTATCTTGAAAAACCATCTAACAATGAAATCCTTGAAGAACCTACTACCCTTTGTAATATGTGGTCCATTTTAGGTAAAGGGTAATTATCCTTTAAGGATACTTTGTTAATATTTCTAAATTCAACATACAATCTAATTTCTCTTGTTTTCTTTCTTGTAGGGACTAAATTGGAAACCCAATCAGAATATCTGATTGGTGCAATGATCTGGGCATCGTACATTATTTTAACCTATTTTTCCATCAAAGGTAATAGGACAAGGTTAATCCTTCTTGAATTTTGTTTGAATGGCTTTTGATCTTATTTTATTGGAAATCTATGTTGGATTATGTTTGTATCATAAGATTTAAATCTTCATAACTCCAAGCAAACACATCTTGATATTCCTTTAAAAGCTCAATATAGTTATCCTTCTCTTGTTGAGGTAAAATTTTGGAAAGTTTAATTATCTTTGGTTTTGACTCTGTACCAATGTTACATTCTTCTATGTCAGATCTTACTAGCTCCATTTTTGGTTTTCTAGCTGCATCATTGGAGTCAAAAAGATCCTCTAAGGGGGTTAAATCTTTAGGTAAAAATTTATCCTTAAGATTCAATATATCTAATTCATCTTCAATAATTTCTTCAATATCTACTTTCTATAAGCTGATTATGTCAGCTTGACTAAATATAGTTGGTTTATCAAACTTTATTTTATTTACATCTAAGTCATTTAAATCTATTTCACAATCCATATCATGATTTATTGTACAATCTGTATCTATAATACAATTCTGAAATTCTCCTTCATTGTTCATAAACTTGTAAATATGTTCATCCTAAGAAACAATATGCCAATACTTAAGATTATCTAGAATTATTGGCCTATGTTTGACTTCAGCAATATATCTGTGATTAGGTTGGAATGGTAAATTGCATGTACTAGCAAAATTTGCAAGACAATGAGCTCGTATATTTTTCTTTCTAGGTATAACAACAAACTTGAATTCCAATAAATCATCAGTTAAATCTATGACAATATCTCTATATCCGCTTTGTCTAGGATTGTAAATAGAATAAACTCCATTTACTTGTTTTATGATCAAATCTGAATCTCCCATGATTAAAATTATTTTTCCTCCTGAGTTCCTAATGATTTGGAGTCCTAGGATGAGGGCTTCATACTCAACCATATTGTTTGTACATTTGAAATTTAGCCTGAAAGCATGACCTTCAGAATGATTGGTCTCCATATTTTTTATCCAGACTCCTGCTCCTGCTCCTAATTTATTCACTAGACCATCAAGGTCTAAATGCCATAGAGATTCATGAAAAATGTTATCATTGTTTGGTGGTCTCTTTTTATCTACTAGTTCAGTTTGGATTTCATTTGTTTCAGAGTTACAAAGGATGAAAGAATCAAGGTTAGTTGGTGTAGAGTAAATGGGGTAATTTATAGATCTTTCAACACTACTGACCATGTACTTCATTAATGTTTCCCTAGATAACTTTTTAGGTTGGCCAAACACTGATATAGTAGCATAAGACAAGTCCAATTGTAGAGATCCCTGCAAATTTTCTCCCCATGAGTGAGAAAGTAGCATACCATATTTTGGTGGGATATCAGCTACTACAATTTCCATTAATATACTCTTACCAGGGTATTGAACTAGTGTTACACACAAATCCTTGATTAAACCTAAGCATTTAACTTTACTGGAATCAAAAGAAAAAAAATCTTTGTGTGGCCTTGTAATTTCTAGATTCAGAGTTTCCATGATGGCTTTTGGCATTAAATTATGGGAAGCTCCTGAATATAGCATTGTGTTATGTAGAATTTGTTCATGAATGGTGAGACTGATATAAAATGGAGGAACTTCACCATCTTCATGTTTTCCATTCACATCTGGGCCAAAAATCAACTCTGGCTAATCATCATTTAGATTTATGGAGTCTTCTCCGTCATTCATATTTAATGTTTCAATTATGGTTGATCTATACAAGTCATTCTTTACCAATTCAGTCAAAGGAATTGGTATTTTAAGCTTTGCAATTTCTGATTGTATGTTAAATGTAGGTTGAGTTTTACTCATTTGAATCATTCTTCTTTAGTAACTATAGTTTGTGTTGGTTTGTCTTGCTTTTCTACAGTTGTTTTTTCATTTTCAATTGTTTTAGGATTCTATGTTTGTGTTTCCTGTGTTTTACTACTTCTAACTTTATTTTCAGGGATTGTTTGTGAAGCAGTAGATATTCTTTCTGACTTAGTTTTCAACAGATGTTTTTGAAATAACAGTTTTTGGGTCTACTGTTTTAGGATCAGCAGAAGGTTTTTTGGGATCTAAATTTGTTGTTTTTACAGAATTAGAAGCTTTAGCAGCAGTAGATTTTTGTGAATCTTTTGTAGCTTGAGAAAATTCATCAATAATATCAACAATTTTAGGGCTTTATGCTTTCTTAGGACTAGAAATGTTTTGGGAGGAATTTGAGTTTTGCTTATTTTCCCTTGGGAGAATTTGCAGAACTTTTGTTTTAGGGGCTTCTACTGTTTTCTGATTCTGATTTTGGGAAGTTTTCTTAGTAGAAGAATCATTGTTTTTCTTGTTTCTAAGGTTATAATGGCTGTGTATTTCATTTATTACATAGTCATAACCTTGCTTATAATCAAAGGATTCACTAGAATCTAATTTAAGTTGTTGAAGTTCAAACAATTCCTGATCTTCCTAAGTAAGGAAAATAGTATTGTTGTCATCAATTCCCACTAGATTAATAGTATCCTCCTCATCATCATTATTATTATGAGAAATTTCAACATAGTTCTCTTGGAATGGTGGCCTAATTGTTTGGTCTGGGGATGTTTCTTTTGCTTTTCTAGAATTTATGTTTTCTCTAAAATTGAGATTTTTGATCTGTTGTTGGTTATCCCATTGAGGTATTCTCTCCACATTATCTAGTCTAGAAATCACTCTTACTAAAGTTTTAGCTATAATATCCATTTTTGTGTTTGGATTAGCATTTTCTTCTTTAATGGTCACTCTTCTTTCATTTCTAAGTCTAGATTTTTTGGCTAGAATGTTCACTTATACACTAATTTCATTAGTTTGCATTTTTTCTAAGGTGCCTGCATCTCTTTACCTTATTTGGTAAGCCATATCTGTGTCAAATCCATCAGGGAATTTGAGTAGAACAGAATAAGGAGTAGGTTTAAGATTTGTAGGGATAGAATTATAGACACTATTATACCTGGTGCAGCAATCTTGGACTGACTCATTTGGAGCTCTTTTCAAAGAATCAAATTTAGACAAAATTTGGAGGGGGTTCTTTTTGTTTTCCCATTTATTTAAAAAAAAAGTAAAAAAGACAGCTAAATCAGTTACACTACTAGCAAATAAATCTTTAAACCACTTCTTAACTTCTCCTATTAAAGTTTGAGCAAACAGTCTCATTTGAACATTTGAATCATCAATTTCATAAATTTCAAAGAAGTTTGTCATCTTAGTAATGTGTTGCTAAGTAGTATATTGGTAGTGCCATCAAACAGTGGTATTTTATTTTGATAGTCTTGTGGCATATCATGAAGCTGTTGTGGTAGGACAAGGGGAGCATATCTAGCAGCCATAGCTTGAAGCTTAGCTTGGCCAGGAGGTAAGGTAGATCTGCTTGGAGTTGTGCTGGAAATGATAGTAGATGAACTAAAGATAGTATTTGAAGTGCTGGGAAAAGAGGATGATGTATTCAAGAAATCAAAAGGTGAACTAATGGATATAGTGGATGAAGTTATTGGTGGAAATAACACTCTGGGTTGTAGAGGTAGTTTAGGGATAAATGGATTTGTAAATGAGCTGGTGGTAGAATTTACGAATGATGTAACAACATAAAGAGAGGAATCACTAGCTGGAATTATTGTGGTATGTAATTGAGAAACTGAAGGTTTGTTTGCATAAGTCAATAAATGAGCTAATTAAATAGCTTCATCAATATCCTTTAGAATAGTAATATTAATTTCTTCAACTTTGGTCTGATATTCAACTTTCTTAGATTTAGAATTTATTGCAATAGATTTCTGTTTTGCATTCAAAAATGAAATAAAAGCAGGGTCTAAAATAGCAGTTTTTAAATCACTTTCAGATTTACTTTTAAATAATGAATGCTCAAATTTCAAATCAAAATAAATATCTTGTAGACTTACTAATTCACTTGGTAATGAATTGACTCTTATAAATGAGATTGCAGCCTGTAAGATTTCTGTTTGTTTTTTATTTTTACCAATTCGGTCTGGGTCATCTACTATAATAGCAGGCTTAGGATCCGGGTTAGACTTAGTAAAATAGACTTTCCTAGAAGCCATAATTACAATTTTTCAATACCTAGAACCTATAAAAACAATCTTAAAGTAAAAGGATGAATTCAATGATTCCTTTAAGACTAATTGTATGACTGAGGACTGGTTATGTCCCTAGTATGGTCACTAGTAATGTTATCATTCCAGTAAATTCTTAAGTTGTGGGATTTTGGTTTTTAGTCAAAGAATACTAGAGGCAACCACAAACCTACTTCAAACTCTAGGATCTAGCCTTCCTAGGGTTCAGAGAGGGCTCTCTCTTTCAAGTTTAACTTTGTTTTAATTTTTGAATATTAGGCTAGTTATTAAAGTGCAGATTTGGTTTTGTTTTGTTGGATTTGGCGGAAAAATTTCACTTGGAGGGTAGATAGAGGGAAATATACATGTCCATTGGGCTATGGAGTCTATGTCAAGCTAACAGAACTGGGATCAAGGCCTAAAAGGTCAAATGTCTGCAGGGCAAGATAGATAACCCTTGGAGATCTTGGAAAATTGGTTTTTGAGATGGTATGATCGGGATAAAGGGCACCTAAGAATCCTTAAATCCGGAAAAGGGAAGTAGAAGATAGAGGTCAAAAGAGAGGGAGAAATTAAGGGTTCCCTACACCGGAAATCAGAAGAAAACAAAGAAATGATAACTAGTTAAAAACATGGTGCTATTAACTTGTCCTGTAGTAATAATCCTAGTTATACATTCAGATTTAGAATTAAAACATAGATGTATGCATGTAACAAAAGAAGATAACAATGAAAAGTTTAAGAGAGTATTTCACTCCAGATAGCTTATCACAGGGATCCTGAAGTATGATGCCAAATAGGTGATCTAGTCTACTACTCAAAATCAAAATCCAAAGCCTTCAAGTCAACAAAATATCTATAGTAATCTCCAACAATTTTATTCCACACCAAATACTTCAAAAGGATGAAATATTTATACATAATGTTTGAAAAAATATCCTAGATTACTTCTAGGAATTAACTTAGGAAAATAAAATATCTTACAACAATAATAGTGACAGCTTGCTTAACAAATTAGCAAGCTGTCCTATTTTATTCAAAACAAATAGAAACTGTTTTAAGATAAGAAGAAACTGACTGCTTATGTGTCCTCTTTGCTAGCCTTTTAGATATTTTTCAGAATCTAACTTGCCTTACTGATACTCTTTCTCACTGATACTCTTTCATTTCGGATACTCTTTACCTTCAGTGAAACTGCTTTACTGCTGCAAAATCTGTTTTGACAGTGAAATCAGCAAACAACTTTTTTCTTCTTCATTTGTTTGCTTTTCTTTCTTCATAGAAAATCAGTCGATGCTTGCCAATCCTCATTTTTAGGAATTTGAATATTCTTGAGTTTCCTAAAATTCTCATTAGCCTCAGTGTACCTAGAAAATGTGGGCTTGATGACAAAAAAATGTTTGATCTCATACTGCAGATAAAACAAATCTTAAGAACTTTTTAGCAATAATTTTCCTGTGAGAATACCTTGACCTATTGGCTTGTTCACTTGATCCTTGGCATGTTCTCTTATTTTCTTGTCATAATAATTTTGAGGCATTAACTTATCATTAATTACCATGATATTAGGAAGTCCCTTTTTCCTTAAATTGGTGAATTTAACCATGAATCTGGTTATAGCACTATTCATTGCTTCACATTTCTCTTCAAGCTGTCTCATTAAATTTCTTTTGGTGGTAAATTTCCTAATTTCTAGGATATTTGATGTCTTGTCATTGATTTTTAATTCTTCAAGTTCCTGTTTATTCTTGTTGTTGAGGAAATTTATTAACCTTACAGCCTGTTCTGGTTTATCAGCTAAATCAGCTTGTGTCTTTTGGATCTCTGCTTGGGCCACCAATAGTAACTCTCTCTGCTAAAAAAATACCTGAATTGAAGGCCATACATCATGGATGGCTTCAATTACATTATTCCATAGGTAATTTTTAATATATGATATCTGATCATTGAGGGTTAATTCTTTTTGGAGCTTCTTTACCTCTTCACTCAATCTGTGGGCATTTTTTTCATGTATTTTAGCATCTATCTGAGTTGATTTATTTGTCTTCTCAAGATTTTCAATTATCTTTATCAATTTGTTGATTTCATTGGTTTTCAAGGAAATCTCTTCCTTTGCTTTTACTAGTTGGCTGCTTTCATATGTAGGTGGAAACACTGTTGTAGAGGATTCAGTTACTGAAGTTGTTGAAGAAGTCACTGGCACGGCAGTGGCCAGTGGCTCTTTGGGTGCCAAATTTTCTCCTAAAGTTGAAGGCACTACTGCAGTAATGACTGGGATGACTGTGGGAATCACTAGTTCTTTAACTCTCCTTTTCTTGGACAAGTTGGTCCATTTGTACTTCCATTTCCTTAATTTGAGCTGTCATTTGAAGTATAAAATTCATCATTTCATCTTTTTCCTTTTGATTATGTAAAAATTCCTTTGTCTGAGGATGCTCACCTTGAGGAAGCTTGAGCTATTTCCTCAAGGCAGCTATGTCCTCATTTTTCTTTTTAACTAATGCTTCCGCTGCTTTGATGTTTGTAGGATCATATCCTACTTGTAATACTAAATCTTCTAACGCCTTGATTTCCTCTGATTTCAGTGAATTTATCATTAAAATACCAATCACCTACTTTTCTCTGCTCTGATAGCTGCAAGATTTTCTTCATTTCCTCACTGATTCTAGGCTGCTCTGTTTTTTTCAAGATGGTGATCAATGGATGTAAAAACAACTCTGCAAACTCTGAATAATAGAATTATGTGCCTTTTTTTCTGGGTATAGATGTCCAAAAGATAACTGATAGGGGTTTTCCTTCTATATCCAACTTTTGAAGTGAAATTGGAAAGCTCTTTGATTGGAAGAATAGAAATAAGTGGAAAAGATAGGAGGTATATCTAAATACTCCTTCAAGCTGTAAATTAGTCAATTGATAGTGAATACTATCAGCAATGAAGCTAGAATAGTCAAATATAACTGAAGGTGGTTGACCTAGAGAAAAGGTTGACAAAAATCCCAAGACAGACTCATTAGTGTGCTCATTAGTGAAACACCCAAGTATGAAGGAAAGCATGGAGATTACATGCCTTGAACCTTTAGGGAGATTGGAAGTTGAATAGGGAGCATTTAATTTGGGAATTTCAACATGCAGGGGCATAAAATTCTGAAAAATCATAAACCTTTTAGGAAAGTCTAAGCCAATGTATAGCTTAGTGAGGGCTTCAATAGACAAAGGAACTGCTTGGGGGTCTGGTTGAAGCTGCAAAATTTGGTTTATTGACTCTGCAATAATGGTAAATAGGACCTATTTATTTGCATTCACAATAGCTCTTTGTTCAGGAATATAGTACTGGTGACATAATCTGATAACTTCTTGACAAGGGTGAGTCAGGGGGACTACATATTTGAGTAAATTGGATTCCCAAATATGAACTTCTTCATGATCATCTAATTTTTTTTCAAAACAACAGTTGTGGATATCTAGGAGATTGAATTCAACTATGGGATCAACTATTTTGTATTCAATATCAGCGTGGGGAATATGTTCAAAATCAACACAACTGGAGGTTGCAATGGGTTGACTACAATGGCAGTATTTGGAGTCATGGCAGGAGTAGGTTTAGGAGTTTTAGAACCTTCAGACTTGTTTACACTCTGTTTTTTAGGCATTTTGATTGGCTTCTGCAAGTTTAAACTATTTTCAGAGGAAATTTTACTATAACAGAGGCTTGATTGGGAAATTTTAGCAAAATAGACTGTATTTTTGGATTTTAGGCTCAATTAGGTTTCTCAAATAAGTTCCAGGGCTTTAAAAATTAGTATAAAACATAAAACAAAGGTTTCCTGAGTTCTTAACTGCAAAAATGGGCTAAAAATCTGTTGAAAAAGGATTTATAGAAGGTTAAGGCACTTGCAGAGGATTTCTGGCCTTTTAGAGCTTGAAATTGACCCTTAAAATTGTGAAAAACTGATAAATTTCCTTGAAAATGGTGCACAACAGACTCTAGGGTTTCTGGGAAAATTTTGCCAGAGTTTGGCTTGTTTCTCGAAATTTTGGGCAATTGGATTTAATCAATTTCTTGATTTTGAACTTATTCTTTTTCTTTTTAAATGGTTTTTTGAATTTAGTTGCAGGTTTGAATCTCAGAATAATACCTGTTTGTATGCAGGTATCGGCTTTAACATGGTTTCTTCAGCCTCTGTTTGATTTGATGGCTTTCAGCGGTTGAACTAGAGAAGGTGTGGCTCCTTAGTAGTCTTTACAGGTTTATTTGGTGAATTTAGGAGGTTTTGGGCATAAAAATGGGTACCAGGGGCTTTGAGCAGGTTTATACAATTGGGTAAGTGAAAAAATGGTTAAACACGAAAGATAGGTGAAAGAATTAAAATGCATATACAAAGGTTTAATAAAAATTTCGGTTGTATTAAGCCTTGGCATTAAATGCAGGTTGCATCATGGCAGGGGAGTGGTTTTTCGGAATGTAATAGACGAAAACCAGGTTGGTTATCACGTAGCGTTTCAGTGGTAAGTGGTTTTAAATGAAACCAATGCAGTCCAATGATGAGAGGCCACGTGGAGGGGAAGGGTCGATGGGAAACCGCCCATTTCGCGTGGCTTTTGCCTTGGGGTGGCCATGCATCTAATCTATGCGATATCAACCCTCAACCATCGGATCTGAGAAATGAACGCAAATGGTGAGGATTTGTTCGAGAGTTTCTTTGAATTAAAAGGTGGGACCAGGCTTTAGTTATATAAGCAGAAGGGTTAAAATATGTTTAAACCTTTATAATATAATCAAGGAGTATAAAGGTATAAAGAAAATATGTAAGGAGCTAATTGAGTACCCAAACAAGAAACAAAATCCGTCCAAAACTTTCCAGTAAAAATGGGATCTCTGTCGCTCACAATAACCATTGGGTTTCCATGTAGCTTTTGAATTGTGTCCATAAATGTAATAGCAACTATACTTGCTTTAAATGGATGAGATAATGCACAAAAGTGTGCATACTTGGTAAGTCTATCAACTACCACCATGATGACACTCTTTCCTTCGGACATAGGTTAAATTGTGATAAAATCCATTGAAATCTCCTCCCAACTTTGACTTGGAATGGATAAAGGTTGTAGAAGACCCGGGGTCTTAATTGTCTCAACTTTATTTTGGTGGGAAACCAAACATTCTGCCACAAAATTTTGAATATCATATTTAAGGCCATCCAAAAAAAAATTATTTCTTCACCCTGTGGTAAGTTTTTAAAATCCTGAGTGTCCTCCTAAAGGAGAAGTGTGCAATTCCAAAAGAATCTTTTGTTTTATTTGGGAATTCTTACAAATATATAAGTGATATTTGTACCATAAGGAATCATTTTTCCAAATAAATGTATCAGATGTACTAGGATCTTGCTGCATATTTTGAATGAGTGTCCACACTTCTTCGTCGTTCTTCCATTCATCCGTTGCTTCGGTTATCCAATCTGGTTGGATAAAAGAAATGGCCCAAAGCAATGATTCCACCTCTTCATGCTTCCCTTTTTTGTAGATTATTTCAAAGTCATAACCCAACATATTTGTTACCAATTTTTGCTGCTCTTCTAAAGATAGTCTTTGTTCCAAAAAATGTTTAATACTATCATGATCAGTTTTTACCTTGAAGTGTCTTCCCATTAGGTAAGGTCACCATTTCTTTAGTGCATGTAGTATTGCTAACATTTCCTTCTCATAAATAGCTTTCTCTAAATACTTTCCTTTGATTGGACGACTTTAAAAAGAAATGCATCTTCCTTCTTGCATTAAAAAAACACCAATTCCATTTCCTAAGGCATCACATTCCACAATAATGGTTTTTGTGAAGTCTGGCATAGTTAAGACCGGTGCTAGGCACATTGCCTCTTTAAGATGTTGAAAGGCCTTAGTTGCTTCAGGAGTCCATGAAAATGCGTCTTTCTTCAATAATGTTGTTAGAGGTTCTGCTATTCTCCAATAATTCTTAAAAAACTTGCGATAATACCTTGTTAACCCAAGAAAACCTCACAACTGCTTTATGGTTGTGGGGAATTTCCATTCCTTAATGGATTTAATTTTTTTAGGGTCTACCTTAACACCCTCGTGAGATACAATATGACCCAGATATTCCAACTCTTGTACTCCAAAGAAAAATTTGGATGTTTTTGCATATAATTGTTTCTCCTGCAATAGTTTGAGCACCCTGTCAACATGTTCAACATGATCCTTCCAAGACCTGCTGTAGATTAGTATATCATCAAAAAATACTAGCACAAATTTTGTAAGGAAGGGTTTGAAAATGGAATTCATCAACCCTTGAAATGTAGAAGGTGCATTGGTAAGGCCAAAAGGCATGACCAAAAATTCATAATGATCCTCATGAGTTCGAAATGATATTTTCGGAATATCGTCAGTCTTCATTCTAATTTGATGATATTCTGAACGAAGATCCAACTTGGTAAAATAAATTGCTCCATATAATTCATCCAATAATTTATCAATCACAGGAATGGAAAATTTATTTTTAATGGTGAGCTTATTCAGCTCCGTATAATCTGAACACATGCGCCATGATCCATCCTTCTTGTGCACCAACACTACTGCAGTAGAGAAAGAACTTTGACTAGGTTGAATTATACCGACCTCTAACATTTCTACAATCATAAATTCAATTTCGCTCTTTTGGACATAAGGATATCTATAAGGCCTGATGTTTGGAGGAAAAATTCTTGGAATCAAATGAATAGCATGATCATGATCACGAATAGGTGGGAGTCCTTTGGGATTTTTAAACACCTTGGAATGATTGTCCAAGGCTTTTTGGAGATCTGCAAAAATAGATGATTTTGATGTTGGAACTTCTAGTGAGAATAATTGTGCAATTATGCCTCGTTGTTCTTTCTTCAAAAGCTTTTTCATGACATTAGAGCTTATTATCTTTCCCAGCTTCCCTGCGATACCCCGTAATTTGACTTCCTTTCCTTCTGAAAAAAATTTCAAGAAAAGTTATTGAAAATTAAAAGATACTGTCCCCAAAGATTGTAACCATTATACTCCTAGTACAACATCAGCACCTCCCATAGGAATGGAAATCATTGGACTATTCAATACATATTCCCCCATTTTTAGCATGATATTATGGAATTTTCCAGAGCAATTTATAGTTCCTCCATTTGCAACCATCACTTGACATTCTGGTACTGGGTATAGGAAATAATTCAATTCCTTGGCTACCTTAAAATGAATAAAATTCTGGGTACTACCCAAATCAATCAAAACAATTACCTTTTTCTTCTTGATATGTCCTTCTATCTTCAGAGTTTTAGGAGTGGTAATTCCTGCCAATGCATTACATGATATGGTCAGACTCATTTCTTCCTCTTCTAGGGTTGGTTCTTGGTGTATATCCTCTTCTTTTGAATATCCTTGTTCATTTTCTTCTTCCTCTTCACAATCTATGTGAAATAATTTCTTCTCAGCACACTTATGAACTTTAGTGTATTTGCTATCACAACTGTAGCAAAGCCCTTTTGCTATTTTTTCTTCCAATTGTTGTGGTGTCCACCTTGTAGGTTGTGGAAGTCTAAGAGTAGCAACACTTACATCTTTATATATGTGAGTGGTAGGCTTCCTTGTTGCCATAATTTTATATTCAATTTTTCTTGCCAACCTGAATGCATTTTCCCATGAATCAGGTTCCCAAACGTGAACTTCATGTGGGATGTTATCCTTTAAAGTCCCTATGAAGACATCAATCTTGTGTTCCTCTGGAATATTAGTTACTCTTATATTCAATTTTTGGAAGTCCTCAATGTGCTCCGCCACTAAACCCTTTTGTTTGAGATTTATCAATTGGCTAAAGAAGGTGTTGCTTTTTGTATCCTCATAATGTGCTATAATTTCCTTTGTAAAGATTGACCAAGTGGCAATTTTTTTACGGGAGAAAAGCCATCAATACCATATAAATATATTTTTTTCTAAATTTAAAGTTGCAATGCGTACATTTTGTCTGTTTTGCACATTATTGATATCAAAATATTGCTCCATCTGTAGTATTCCATGTTACAGGATCCTTGCCATCAAACTTCCTCATATCCATCTTTGGAATATGGTGGTTCTTCCATCCAACATTAGATTTGATGAAATCACAATTAACATTTATTTTATTCTCATCATGAGTTTCCTCTAATATCTTTTCGCCATTAGGAAACATTTCTTGTATCAACTTTTCTAAACGTTCGATGTCTACTTTTAGATCATTCTTCATGTTTTCCATTTTAGCTTCCATGTCATCCATCTTAGCTTCCATGCCCTCCATCTTAGCTTCCAAACCATTCATCTTAGCTTCCACACCTTTCTTCAAACCATCCATCTTATTTTCCACGCCTTTCTTCAAAACTTCCATTTCATTTTTTGTTTCTCTTTGCGATAGGTGCACTTGTTCTTGTAATTTCGACATCTCATGTTGCAATTATTCGTCTTCATGAGTCATAGTAGAGCCTTCTGAAGGCTTAATGAGTGTTAAATTATTTTTAGGGGGAATTTTAGAACCTAATATCGATATCTATTCTTCAATATTCCCTTGGAATAAATTCAAACTAATTTTTTTCAAATGAGACTTATGTAATTCAAAAAATTATACACACCTTTTTCTTGCTTTTAAGGAGATCGATATTGAAACTGAATTATCTCTGTGATTTTAGATCTTCAATATATGAAATTAGGCCCTAACGTATCCCTATGAATCCTCTTTTGAATGCCATAGTTCTAACCCGATTTGGAGTCTTCAAGACAAAGTGATGTCCAATCTCCCACAATGACCTAATTATGGACAGGTTCAGTAGAGAGAACTTGTACGACTTTCCACGTGTCACTGTTTCCTCCTTCGGCTCTAAAATTTATAGACAGGAAACTACAGTCTGTGTAGTTGTGGCCAATTTTTACAGAATCTCAATCCGACGCTCAGAGAGAGAGTTATGACATTTTTCCCACGATCACCTCTTTGAGATTAAATTCGGGAGCTTGAAAAAATTCTAACTTCCACATATCATATCTCCAAAAATATTGTGAACCAAGATCTGAAATTTTTAGAGGAGGTTCTTCAGGATTTCAGCTTCACTCTGTGAAAATTTCAGCTTTTGAAACCTTGTATAAAAATATTTATAGCGAAAATTCCATGATGAATTGTTTAGGTTAAATTCAGGAGCCTGCAAAAAGCCCTAACTTCCACAGATCATATCTCCGAAAATATTGCGAACCAAGCTCTAAAATGTTGCGATGATGTTCCTTCATATTTCGGATTCATACTCTAAAAATTGCAGCTTCTGAACCCTCGTAGAAAATAAGTTATAGAGAAAATTCCACGATGACCTGTTTGGAGCAGTGAAATCCTAGAATCCAATGCTCTGATACCAAATGTTATGAAACCAGCTCCAAAAATAGAAGAAAAGAGAGATCAACGCCTTAGAAATCAGCCACTTCGAGGGGGAAACCTCTAATACATTACATAAATGAACAATTCTTGGATGATACAAATGACCAAAACCTCGTTCTATATATAGGAGTCCATGGGCCCACAAGATAATCCAAGCCGACCTAACATTAACAATGTAAGGGCACAATAATAACAATATTGGGGTTACAGGGGTAAAACAATAACAATAAGGGGGCTACACTAATAAAAATAAGGGACTAAACTAGTAATATAGGGACCTAACATGCAGTCACACCTGCATGCCCCAATGTAGATAGTCTGTGAAACCACCATTCATGTGCTTCACCTTCAAGGTGTAGCGCTGCTATCTTAATGGCCTCAATTTCTGATACTTGGTTTAGATGGAAATAGATGTATAATTTTTCCACCCAATCCTTGGCTGTGCACTTGGATGATCCATCAAAAGCTGGCATAAAGAATCTACCCATAGTACGCTGCATATCATTATTTTGCATGTACCCTCCACTTCTATTGTTATTACAGGGTCTTATGTTATCCTTGATCTGACAGAAATCTTGGAAGTTCGAATGCTCTTTGAACCTTTGAGATTGAAATTCATATTACAGAAATTAATCACCAAGAGCCTCCTTCTCTTGGGGTCCTCCAGCCCCATTTCCCACTGCTAGGAATGTAGGCCTGGTGGAGCGTTGTGAAATTTGCTGCACTTCCGGTTGCTCACACCAATGATGTGAAGTGCCAGAAATTTCCCTATGTTGTAACCCTATTGGGGTTTCATTTTCTCTTTCCACCCTCATCTCCTTGATTTCTTTGGCGATATCCTGCATAGTTTTGAGAAGAAGCTTTGGAAACTCGTTCTCATCCATTTCTCCTGATATTGGAGATTTCCTTTGTCTTCTTTGTTGTTTGTATAATCAAACTTGTGACCTCTATTAATATACCACTTATCTCGGTCTGTAAGAATTTCTTCTTCTTCAAATTTCATAGATGTAGTTCCCCATAGACTGGGCCAAGATTATGCTTTGATACCACTGTAATATTCCAAAATAGGAAAAACAGGAATATAGAACATAACACTGGAAAATGTAGTAAACATCAACACATCAAATACATGAAAATATCAGCTGAGCCATTTTATTATATGCAATATCAGAAATGAAGTATAAATTCTTGAGAAAGAGACACTCAAGCTAGGCAAAACAAGCCTAAAATGACCCTAAACATCAAGAAATAATATGTTGCTACTGCACCAATTGATGGGAGGTTGTGACTCTACAATCCTACTGGAAAACATTGCTGCGAGAAACTAGGAATGCGTATATCTGCTAATTGGGTTCTCAGAAAATGCTGGGATTAGATATCTAGCCTTTCTAGCATAATTCAAAAATAACCAAGAAAGGGTTTCCAGAAATGAAAATGATGAAAAATGTAGCCCTAGGGATGAATTACGCAGTGTAGCTGGGATAAATCTGGGATGTGGCTGATCTGATGAGAAAATTGCTGCTAATCCTCCCCACTGATTTTCTGGATGAAGGGCTTCTCCCCTCACTGGATGATAAGCTCAAAAACTTGGGTTATTACCCCTCCACTGGATCTGCCCTCCTAGGTTGTGCAGTTCCTGAAGGAGACTGTGTTGATGATAGGGAATGAATATTGGCCTGATTCTGGATGATGAAATGTAGCTCAAAAAACCTATCCTGAGTGGGCACTCGAAGTCCCCCGAGGATGAGGTGGGATTTCCACTTGGAAACACCCTTGTACTAAGCAACACAACAGAGTTCGCTAAACAGCTAAAGCGTGCATAAATTCATAAAATATAATACATAAACAATATTCATAATGCCCTATATGGCTGCCATCCCCTTCCTTATATGCTTTGTGAGCCCTCACCCCCTTGTCCCCACACAATAATGATGCTACTCTCATGGTTACTTCCCTCCATTATGACTGCGCTGTCCTCCAACATCTCCACTACCTCCATGACTGCGCTGTCCTCCAACATCTCCACTACCTCCATGACTGCGCTGTCCTCCAACATCTCCACTACCTCCATGACTGCGCTGTTGATTTGGTCAAATTGTCCCCATCCACATGAATTGACCCACATTCACACCAAGGAGTGGTTTATGCATCTTGATTCTATCTAGATTCATTGATCCACATGCACATTAGAAGTGGTTTTATTCCTAGTAAAGGGATTTGTGGGTCCCTCTACCCTCTTATCATCTATCTTATTGACAAAACAAAATTTAATATTCTAACTAATTAAAAGCTAATTAGGAATATTACAATCTGCTCCTTCTATTCAGGCTACGTCGTCAATGTCTACGTCTTCCCAGACTTTAACGATTAATTTTTTCCAATCCTCTAACCCCAAAGTAAATAAAAAATCCAATGGGAAGAAGAAGGGACAAAATAAGAAGAAGGATAAGGATGGGAAGGGTAATGCGAATAAATCCAATGATAATGTTGGAGAGGGTAAGAGAGAGTCAAAAAAGAAAGTCAAGTTTCCTTGCAAGTTATGCACTAGAGAGCATCTTACTCATCTCTGCCCTAAGATTCAGGATGCTCAACGATTATTAGCTCAATAGGGTTCCTCTTGTTCCCAAGCTGTCCTGACTAACCCTTTTCCCTAAGGGAAAAGACTTCTTGTTGGTGCAAATGCCAATACTGGAGCTCCCACAGGGGGCAACCAGGAGGGCAAAAATTCTTCAAATGTATATATGATGAGTGCTCATGTTGATGTTTCCATGAGATCATGTGATTATGGTGAATTTGAATCTTCAAGGCCTAAGGCTACTCCCGATACTTCTGAGCCACTCCATATTGAGACGCCCGCAGTTGAGCCTATACCTCGCATGCCGAAAGTTTTTTCTAAACATTCAAAAATCAACCCTAATTCCAAGGCAGCTCATAACTACTCCATTGTAGAAGATCTGGCTCAGAGTCCTTTTGCTATGTCTGTGTTGGAGGTACTCAAGTCGTGCCTAGCACAAAGGAGTGCACTGCTCACTGCAATCGGGGTGATAGATCCAAAGAACTCTCTTATGATCACATTCAATATGTCAAATCTTAAGAAGAGGATTCCTCATCATATGGATTTTTAGATCAAATCTACATATCGAAAATCAATATTTTTCGAACTGTAGTTGATGGAACTTCCACATGTGTCATGTCTATCACATGTTGGAAATCTATTGGATCTCCTCAAGTTGTTCATTCACCTACTCTCTTGCCTACATTTGATGGTCATTCTCATAGGCCACATGGCATTGTTCCTGCCTTTCCCATCTATGTTGGGGGAAAATTTGTCAATATCGAAGTAGAAATAGTTGATGCCAATTTGGACTATAAACTTCTATTGGGATGAAGTTGGATTTATGATATGGATGCCATTGTTTCATCATTGTTTCACATCCTATGTTTTCCCCATGAAGGTAGAATATTCACTGTTGATTAGATGGATTATTCTCCTATAGATTCCAATGCATCCTCTGATTCTATTGTTCCCTTGGTGAAGGATGCCAAGCAACCTATGGAGAATCTAGGAGTCAACATGTATGCCTCGTTGATGGGTACCTTTGATATTTTGCCTCCTTCTATTCATATCAATGCTATTTCATCCTCCAAAGCTCCTACTCAAAGAGATTTCTTCTGAACTCATTCTTTTTTGGATCCATGGACCTTACTCTCTTCTACGACCACATTAGAAGAAGGGCAAGTGGGTGGAATGACATATCCTATATTTGCAACAGAAATTTCTTATCAATCTATTATTAACTCTATAGATTCTGATTTAGTTCCTCTTTCATCGATGGAGATGTGGCTCCGACTTGGATCCTGAACTCTTTTTTCTTCTTTGGACTACCTCTATAATGTTCTACGATCTAAGTACGCAATCCTAGAGGCAATGGCAGGTGTGGAAAGACTGTGGGATGATTTGAATCATTGGTCATTTTTTCTACCATATTTGCGTGAAGTTGAGCCAAGATTTTCTAGCCTTGTGTCAACTGGTCATGTTCACCTAATTCTAATCCCTTTGGCTCCAACACATATTTTTTCCAAAGGTAATATGGCTGTCATTTCAGAAACAATCGTGGTGAACATTTCCAGGGATCCCAATGTCATAGAGAATATTTTCATCGGAGCTGAGTGTTCCCATGAAGAGATTCATATCTATACTGATATTTTTAAAGAGTTTTGCGATTTGTTCACTTGGTCTTATGAGGAAATTCCTAGAATTGATCCATCTATTTTCCATTATGCGATCAATACTTATGAAAATTTTAAGCCTATATGACAAAAGATTCGACCGGTCAATCCTAGGAAAGCTGCAGCTATCAAGACTGAGGTTGAGACATTGCTTAAGGCAGGTTTCATATACCCCATTCGCTTAACTCAATGGGTTTCGAATCCATTCCCCATGGACAATAAACAAGGAACGATTCGTGCATGCATCGACTTCAAAGATTTGAATAAGGAATGTCCTAAAGATAATTACCCCACACCCTTTATTTATCAGATTATTGATGAGTGTGCAGGGAATGAGATTTTTTCCTTCATGGATGATTTCTCGGGGTATAAGAAAATTAATATCTGTCGTGAAGATCAACATAAGACTGATTTTATTTTCCCCTGGGGTACTTTTTCATATAATAAGATGCCTTTTGGTCTTAAAAATGCTAGAGCCACTTTCCAGCCGGCCATGTCTTATGCTTTGCATGATATCAAGCATATCATCGAAGCTTATTTGGATGATTTAGTTGCTCGTTATCGAAAGAGAATTGGTCATCCTGCTCATCTTCGACATATTTTCAAAATATGTCATCATTATAAAATCTGGTTGAATCTGAATAAGTGTGTTTTTGCAGTCACATCTGGTCAGTTGTTGGGATTCATTGTGTCTACTGAAGGGAGTCGTGTAGATCCTTTCAAGGTTGAGGTAATACTTCAGTTTCCTCCCCCGTCTTCTATTTGTCAACTTCAGAGTCTCCAAGGAAAATGAAATTCTTGAGGAGATTTATCGTTAACTATGCTGAGATTACAAAAGGATTTACGAGATTATTGAAAAAATGAATTCCATTCCTATGGGATGACTTCACTTAACGCTCGTTTGATGGTTTGAAAAATCCATTGACCTCTGCTCCTTTATTGAGTCCACCTAATTATAGTAGAGATTTCCTTTTGCATATCACCATGGAAAAATCTAATATATGTATGGTTCTGGTTCAGGGGGACGATGCTCTCTCTGATCATTTGATTTATTATCTAAGTCAAGGATTTTTAGGTCCCGAATTTCGATATTCTCCAATCGAGAAGATAGCTTTGGCAGTAGTCCATGTTGTCCAACATCTTAGGCATTATATTCTACTTCACAAAAATTATGTTTTGGCAGTTGTCAAACCTTTCCAATTCGTTCTCAATAGGCGAGTGATTGGGGGAAAATAAAATAGATGGATTGTCATTTTACAAGAATTCAATCTCAAGTTCTTGTCTGAAAAATCCAAAAAATCACTGATATTTGTGGAATTAATCTCTCAGTTGCCTTGTGGATAAGAAATAGTTTATGAGGAATCATTCCCTGATGAACATATTTCTTTATTTCTTCACAAGATCCTTGGTATGGAGATATTATTATCTATCTCAAGACTTCGAATTTTCTCCTCGTTTTTTCAAAGGATGAGCATAGAAAATTGCGTCACTTGGTGAAAAAACTATCTTATTATCGGTGACACTTTATATCATCACGGGTTTGATTCAATCCCTATATGTTGCTTAACCCTAGAAGAAGCTGAGGTTGTGCTGAATGATTGCCACAATGGATCTTGTGGTGGTCATTTATTTGGGCTAGCTACAACTCAAAAACTTATGTGTGCTGGATATTTTTTGCTTTTGATTTTCAAAGATTGTGTTGAAGCGGTCAAAAAATGTCATCCTTTTCAAGTCTATACTTGAAAGATGCGCTCTCATCCAGCTCCGCTCTTTCTTGTTATTACCATCGGTCCATTCACAAAGTGGGGAATAGATTTTATGACTTGTAACCCACCTTCAGAAAAGGGTATAAGTAAATAATTGTATCAATGGACTACTTCATGAAGTGGGTTGAGGCTATGCCTACTTTTTTGAACGATGGTGAAACAACAACCCTATTTATGTTCAACCAAGTCATTTCTCGCTTTGATATTCCCAAGGAGATTGTCACTGACCATGGCAGTCATTTTAAGAACTCCATGATGACTGAATTGGCTCTTAAGTTAGGTTTCAAGGAGCAGCATTCATATCCTTATTATCCTCAGGCCAATGGGCAAGTGGAATCCGTGAAAAATACTTTAAGGTTATCCTGTATAGGATGATCAATAAATCTAGATCCAATTGAAATGTCATGTTGTATCCTGCGCTTTGGGCATACCAGATGTTAGTTAGGAATGCAATCATTTTCACTCATTTCCAACTGGTTTACGGATTGGAATCAATCTTTCCTATGGAATGCGAGATTCCTTCCCTTAAACTAGTTGTTGAGCTTATTCCAGACACTACAAGTCTTGAAGAGTGCCTTTTTTATCTGTAACATCTTGATGAGCAGCGTCGAGACACAACAACAATTAACGAGGCTCATAAGAAAAGAGTGAAGGTTAAGTATGATAAGATTGTGTGACCTAGGTTTTTCTTCGAAGGTGACCTCATCCTGGTCTCAGTGACCAAGACAAGGATGCCTTGGGGGCAAGTAAGTTTAAATCCATGTGGTACGGTCATTTCATCATCAAAAGAGTGTTTAAAAAGGGAGCTTATGAATTGGTTGAATTTAATGGAAATGAGCTGGCGAAGCCCATAAATGGGCTCTATCTTAAGAAGTATTATGCCTAGGCTTCTGCCTAGCATTTGCTTTGGTTTGTACATATTTTATATCTGTTTATCGGTTTCGTTGTGATGTTTATATTTTTGATCTGCTTTGGAAGGTATCTATGGATGATATGATCTATTTAGGCTTTGTCAATGGTGCCAGTCGACATACTCAGAATTTTGCTTCCGCGGTTTGGATAATTTACTATCCATCTAGTTAGTTGTTTGTGTCAAGGGGCATATGTATTGGTCTTGCTTTGAATAATGTTGCAGAATATACTGTTGTGGTCAATCTATTGTCTGAAGAAATATCTCTTGGTGTTGGTTTGTTAGTAGTGTACTTGGACTCACAACTGGTAGTGTATCAATTGAATAACATCTATCATGTCAGAGATCCATATTTATATCACCTATTTCTAAGAGTGTGTTTATTACAAATATCATTTAATTACATTACATATATCCATATTCCATGATCAGAAAATATATTTGCTGGTTCATTAACTAATCAAGCAATCGATTGGCATATAATCATTCATCACATTAAACATCAAAATCATCAATAATAATTGTATATATGAGAGATTCACATCACGAAATCACATGTATATAGATCAGAGCCATATGTTCAAAAATATACAAAATTGGACAACAATGTCCTACAAAATTAGGGGTTATGCCTAATCATGTTTATCATAAAAATATCAAGTCATCCAGTCATCCTAAAATCTGAGTCTGAGGGCCTTGCCCTGGATGAGCTTCTCGAAAGAACACTACGACAGCCGCCACATGGTGGAATAATCACACCAAATCTCGTGGTACACCAACCACGCGTCTCTGAATAGCTTTTGGGAGATCTTCCACCGTAGCCATTGTTAGCCCCCATATGAAAATTTTTGACAAGCAAATAGGGGGCTAAGTCATTGTTGAGTCTTCAAGGAATGCCTTTCCCCTGAAAAATCCATCCTCCTTGAAGTCTCTCAATTGCTGTGCCTAATACAAATCCCCTTCTGCTATTAAACTGCTAAAAAGGGTCTGTCATTCCTTCCTTTACCCCTGTAACATACATCAATTCCCCCCTTTTTTCCCTTTGTCCAAATTCCCTTTCTGTTACCCTCATTTAGCCTCTTTTATTCCCCCTTGGCTCCCCTTCTATTTCCCCTTTTTACCCCTCAAATCCCCCTAAAATCCCCTTTAATTTCCCCCTCTTACCCTTTGTTTAACTTTTTTCCCCTTTCTCCCCTTATCGTTTCCCTTTAAAAACCCTTAAAACCCATTAAAATGGGCAAAAAACGCACTTTCCAACCATGCTATAGGCCTAGCCCCTTTTCCGCTGGCCCCTTAACCACTCCCCACACATGCTCGGCGCTGGGACCAAGCACTTAAGTTCCAAGCGCTAATCGCAATCGAAACAACTGGCGGGTGCATTTCCTTTGTTACAGCAAAGAACCCCGATGCGATTGGTTTCTAATACATAAGCCCTACGATGAGTTTTGGGCCATCGATCTATCACAAGATCTGATGGCGGAGCGCTAATCGCAGCCCCCCGCCCTTCGAAATCGCAACACCCATGTCGCACCCTCCGATCAATCGTAACCTTGTCTTCCGATTCCCCGACCGCACTGTCCCCCGATTGCATCAGAGCCGTTGATCTGTTCCGCGATCCGACGGCGAGCGCTCAATCGCATTGCCCCGCCCGATCGCATTCGCAAGCCTTCCCTCCGGCCTCCGATTCTATCGCAGCCGTCCATTCTCCCGCCGATCTAACGGCTCAGCGCTGTCGCATCGCTGCTCCGCTGCCCCTCTCCATCTCCCTCCGATTAGACGTGACCGTCGATCTGATCCCAGATCCGACGGTTGGTGTTTAATCGCAGCGTCTCCCCAATCGCGATCGGAACATTCATGTTGTGCATTGCAATTTCTCCACGCTCCGTCCTTCGATTGCGATTGGCCCAAGTTCATCCTGTTCATCCGTTGTGTTAAGATATAACGGTTTTGATTTAATTGCCCTCCGCCTCCGCTGGGTCCCACTTATTACACACATTTCGTTGCGTTTGTTTGCATTTCCATACATTTTCGCCAAAGTCTAAAGTTTCATATGTATTCCGCCATGTCCATAAGTCAGCCCGCAGATCAATCTCCACCGTTGATCTCCATCTCCAGGCCTGAATCCAACGGTCTGCGCTGCATGATCATACCAAACCCTATTATTCGCGCACTCCACCACTTCACTGCATTTTCATCGTTCGTTTACATAATACCGTTGTTTCCACCACCGCCGCACCACCATTTAGTTCACCCTGCGTCCATTGCTCCGTCCACTGTTTCTTCACAGATTTGCCGTGTTGCAGAGTTTCTAGAGGAAGAGGACCGCCTCTGTTCAATGTACTGCCTCAATGGTAAGCGGCGCAGTCAGGATCAAATCCAATGAACCAGGACCATCAGGAAATTCAGGGAATGGGGCTGTCAGGACTTACATTAAAGGAAAGCGGAGTTCAAACGCTGAAAATTTTGCCGGCGCCATTAAAAGCTCGAGCTAACCCGACAGAGGCAGTCATGAAGCAGCAAGGATTTTCAGTACAGAGCAGAGGGATTAATGCGCGTCAACGAATATCTTGAGCCCTGAAACAGAGGTTTAAAGAGGCAAAGCATCATTTTGAAGACCCCGAGGATCGATTCTGGAGATCCTGAACATCAATAAGAGGTAATATCAAGGTTTTCTTATCAGCAGAATGTTTTTCCATAAAGGACAGGTCTCCCATGTAGTATTTATTATGCGCCGTATCCCTGAAGGAGTTTTCTGTCCCAGCTATATTTCAAAGCAATCTAACATCCATGAGGCAGACCTCCCAGCAAGTTCTTTCATTTTGTTCAAATCACCTGAAGTACTACAGCCCAAAGGTCAAATCGTATCCGGAGCAGTTCTTTCTTTCACGAGGAAGGTGACAATGATTAAATATACAGTGTATCAAGCAGAAGGGGCCTCGGCCCTGCATTCATTGTTGTGCTTAAATGTAACATTTAAAGATTCACCTACCTCCTCAATCGGTCCTCTGTGTCTCTTCCGCTATAAAGCACAGAGGGATATCATTGTAATGGTGGTTGTTGGATTATCAGTGAATTGCAAGCATTTTTGTCCCGAGCCAAGTTTCCTGTGTAATGCTTGTATGATAGGCTGAGAAATATGATGTATTCAGGCTGAATGTAAAAGCTTTGGGCAGTGATGTACATGATTGGTGTTGTGTTTAACATGATAAGCAGTTTTCATTGGATCCTGATCTACATCAGTTGGTGATGTTTTTCTTATCTCTGTGTTTATTTCCATTTCATTTCATGTTCTTCTGACTGACATCTGAATGCATGATATAAGATTTACCCTTGTTAGGTACCTTATATCCCAGCTCTCTCAGTCTTTAATGTTTTCTGCTCATATGTGTGTCTGAATATTGTTTTAATTGACTAAACCAGTGTAGTGGATGATTATTTCCTGCTCTCTGATGTGCAAGTTGATAGAATCAGTGTTCAGATGTCTTTGTTAAGATTTAATTGAAAGAGGTTAGGAACGTTGGGAGGTGTAAAGCCTGTCGCTGCCTCTTCATAACCTGCCCTGCCAATACAAACCTTTTCAAGACCCCTTGTGTTGCCTATGGTTTTGTCCAAGCAGGCCTGGAGTTAAATGACCTCTGGCCTGATCTATAAATGGAATCAGATGGTTTTCCATCCTTCATTCTCATCCCTTAGTTTTCCATCCCACCAATCAGTCTTTGAGATCCAAATGCTCTAGATGACTAGCCCAATTGAAGCTTACACATTGAACATAAGTAAATCCTTTCTTGACTCCATTGCCCAATGGCCTTGATGTTCCCCGAGTTATCTATCTTTGCCTAGCTTCCTTCTTTACCCATCCTTGTCTTATGATGAAACCTTCCTTCCTGATTCTCAACAACCAAACTCAAACAATCAAACAAACAACCTTGAGCCTATAACTAGCCTAAAATCACAATTAAGAACTTCAAAGACATAATCCTTTGATAATCATAGAGAGATCCCTCTCTGGACCTAGGAGGGCTAGATCCTAAGGTCCAAAAGTGGTTCTATGTTGTCTCATATCTTGGTCTCTGTCAACCTGGCCAAAACATGGGAACCCCAACATAATGACGACTCCGCTGGGGACTTGAGTGCTTTTCATTTCGAACATCCTTAGAAGCTTAGAACTTTGGCTAGGTTGACGGTAAGTCACACCTTTCTTGAATCGGCCTCCATTATCGAATATCCACCATACTCTTAGACAGAGCCTGGATAGGGCCAGGTAGCCTCCAGATCTCATCCTCTCTTCAGGGGTGACATATCTGGTAAATGCCCTCCCAGTCAATCTCTGGTTGGAGCTTGTTGCTTTAGAGGAGATTCATGAAAGGTGATAGTGCCTGAGCACTGTGGTGGACAGTGTACCCTAGAATCATCCTAAACCCTCCACCTGGCGACTCCATTATTCCTAAACGTTAAAGACTCCACTGGTGATCAGTAGGCCTGCTGATTATCTTGGTTTCACATCAGACTCCACTGGGAGACCAGTCCCAAAGCATAATGAAGACTCCACTGGGAGACCAGTTCCCAAGACAACATTAACCACAGTAGAAATAACAAGTAGGGCTAAGCTGCTTGGCTTATAAATAGCACTCTGGCTCACAGAACCATTCATACAAGAGCTTTCCCTGATCCAAACCCACCTGAAACAGTTGATAATCCTGAGAAAATCCTTAAAGGAACACCTGTGAGTAGGAGATCAACTATTTCCGGCAACATTCATAGAGCCAATTCTGCACCAGAAGATCTTGCAGCTCTATTAGACCCTTTCTTCGACCTAGACTTCCAGAACAGATTACCTAGAACTAGGTCATTCAGTGTTTCAGACCAGCCAGACACTAGGGACAGCGAAACCCCTCCTTCCACACCACCTGATCTCCACTTTCTCCAAAACTCGGGGCTTTCTCACCCTAGATCTGCTCAACAGACTTCTGCTGGTCCTACCATCCCTGTCATCCAACTACCAGCTGCTCAAGCCAACCCTATACCTCATCAGAACATCATCATGGCAGCTTGGTATGCACCTCTAGTTTTACCTCAGCCTCTACTGCCCTTACCAGGTGATTATCAATCAAAAATCCCACACTTCCCTGCTAAAGAGCCTACAACAGCACAACAACATGTAGATAAAATGGAGGACTCTTTTGACTATATGGAAATTGATGATGAAACAATCAAAATGAGAATTGTCGCGCAGAGCCTGGGGGGAGAGGTTAAAAAGTGGTTTAAAAACCTACCTGCTGGTAGTATCCAAGATCTCCTTTCTTTATACCAGACTTTCATTAACAAATGGGAAACTAGAGAAAACCCTCGCCAGCTCCTAGCAGAATACATGTCCCTTAAGAGGAACACAGGAGAGAGTGTTCACGATTACACCACTAGATTCAATAGCATCTACAATGCTCTTCCCCCACACATGAAACCTCCACAAGGTATGGCCCTAGCAAAATATCCTGATGGATTTGATGTTGACATGGCCTATGAGCTTAGAGATAAAGAATATACCACGTTGGAGGATATGCAGAAAGGGGCAGTAAACATAGAGGCAAATTTGATTGAAAAAAGGGCCAAACTAAGAGCTGAGAAGAGAGTAACATACAAGGATGACACTATAGCCTCCACTTCAGATCCTAATATTGACAAATTGTCTAAGAATCTGGATAAGCTATGCCAAGTGGTCGAAAAGATGGCTATCACTCAGAACAGGAACCAAAATCAAAACCAAAAACAAAACTTTAGAAGAAACAACAACACCCCCAACAGACAGAAAGAGTCAGATCAACAAGTCATTCCCCCTTTCCAAAACTTTCTTGATGAGGATGAGGGAATCATAGAAGAGTCTGAAGGGAATGTGATAAACATGTTCGAAACAGAAGATTCGATCCTAAACTGTGATTCAGAAGAGGACCAACCCTCAACCTCTTATGGGGAGGAGGAATGGTTTGAATCTGAGGATTATAGGTTGGGATTCGA
Organism: Pinus albicaulis; assembly: GCA_034641835.2. Classification (NCBI taxonomy): domain Eukaryota; kingdom Viridiplantae; phylum Streptophyta; class Pinopsida; order Pinales; family Pinaceae; genus Pinus; species Pinus albicaulis. The sequence goes on along the minus strand of CM076569.1, from coordinate 162,646,471 downwards.
GAATGCCATGTTACAGGTCAGAGAACAATATGAGCTCAGGAGTAAAAAGAACCAAGACACTTCCAAACCTAAAAATCTTGAGGTAACCATCAAAAAGAGGCCTGAAAAATCTTCTAAAGTAACTGCTGTAAACAATAAATCAACAGCTGAGAGTTCTGAGAAAAACCAACAGAAAGGCAACCAAAACAAAGAAAAACAAAGTCAACCAACCAGTATCACTAGCACCTCAGTTAGTGCTCCTGACAAAACTATTCCTACACATGTACATAATGAGAAAACACAAACTGATTCAGCTACTAAGGTAGTTGCAAATAAAACAGAGTTGAACACTCCCAAGAATCAATCCACTTTCAGTTTAGAAGGTGAGATTGCAAAAATCAAAATATCTGTACCATTATCTGAGCTGGCCTCTCAGGATGTATATAAAGGCCAGATTTTGAAAGCATTAAATCTGAGTATAAATAATGACACTGTAAATTTGAGTGATGATCAGCCTGCCCTCTTATTCGGTCCCAAGATTGAGGGGAAATTTCAGGAAGGGGTAGTTCCTCCTTTTTATATCAGTCTTAACATTCATGACAAGATCCTCCATAATGCCATGCATGACTCCAGTGCATCGCACAATCTAATGCCTAAGGTAGTCATGGAGAAGCTAGGCCTAGAAATTACCATACCTTACAAAGACTTATACTCATTTGACTCTAGTAGGGTAAAATGTCTTGGCCTCATCAAAGACTTATGTGTGAGCTTAACTCAGATTCCTGCGAAATGTATGGTCATGGATGTAGTGGTGGCAGACGTGCCACCCAAGTATGGCATGCTGTTGTCAAGATCATGGGGAGCCAAGCTGCAAGGCACCATGCAGATGGATGGATCATATGCCACTATCCCTATATTTGGCCAATCAAGAAGACTATATAGAGAATCCCAAATGAAATTCCTAGTCAGCAGCCCCGAGAAACCTGAAAATTCACCATTATATTCTGTGCATACCGACCTTGACTCCTTCATCTTTTGTAATGATGAATCCTTAGAAGAGCCAGAGTCCCAAAATAGGCATACAAATGAGAACACCGAGCCTATAGACCTCCACATAATGGCCACTCTGGAAGAATATGATCAGGAAAACCATGGGCAGCACACTGAAAACGAAGAGGAAATCAGAAATGAAGCCTGTAGGATCTGTGGTGGACCTCTCACTCCAAGTGAAACAGAAACAGAACAAGAACAGCAGGCTAACCACCTTCCTGACATCCATGGCCTCTATGAACAACAAGATAGCTTACAACCTAGTACAGACCTCCCAACTCAACCTAATGGCGAACCCAGCTGTAGAGGAGAAAGTGAAGTGGAAGTAAAAAAAGAACCCCTGTGTGAAATGAACTTTGATGGGTCCTGTACTAGACAAAGCGCTGGAGCAGGAGTGTGGCTGCGTAACACCGAAAATGGTCACACGGAGAGCCACACTGTCAATCTGCATTTCAAGTGCACGAATAACATTGCAGAATATGAGGCTCTAATCTTGAGCTTAAATCTGTTGAAAAAATTACGAGCCCGTAGGATAGTCGTGAGAGGAGACTCTGAGTTAGTAATCAAACAGATGAATGGTGAGTATTCGGCAAAACACCCCAGGCTTAGGGCATATAGGAATGATACTCTAGATTTGCTGAAAACGTTCATTGAATATGATTTATTATCCATTCCTAGGGGTCAAAACGCTATTGCAAATGGGCTAGCCTGCCTAGCTAGCTCTTATCCTAAGGCCCCAGTTGACCAACAAATCATCATTCAGACTAAATTCAGGCCTGCAGTGCCAGACAATGAAAAATACTGGCAGGTCTTTGAAGGAGACAAGCAGATTGAAGATTTCCTGATGGGCAGAAATGAGTTTGAATTTTCTGATTCAGACTCAAAATCTGATGACAACTGCCCAAGTGAGGATTCCCCAGATGAACTAGAAACACCTTGTAGTATAGAAATAAATTCTTTTTCTGAAGAAACTGGAGATTCAGCCATAAAACGTGAAAACGCGGATAGAGAAGAAATGGAGGTGCTGCAAGCCAAAGACAAGAACATACCAAGAGGCTTAGCACCCTTAGAGGATCTCTTTGATTTTGATGATGTTGCAAAGAAGCCCACAATAGAACATGCAGAATCAGATGTAGAATAATGTAACATAGGCACTGAAGACAAACCCAAAATGATAAAACTGGCTAAGTCTATACCTGCAGACATGAAGAAAAGATACATTGACTTGTTTAAGGAATTCATTGATGTGTTTGCATGGAGCTACGAAGACTTAAAGGCTTATGACACCAACATTATACAACATAAAATACCACTAAAGGAAAATCAGAAGCCTTTTAGATAAAAACTTCGAAGAATTAATCCAACACAATTGCCTGCAGTAGAAAAGGAAATTAAAAAGATGTATGATGCAGGCATTATTGTCCCTATAAGGTTTTCTGATTGGGTGTCGAACTTAGTAGCTGTAAGGAAGAAGACAGGGGAGATCAGACTGTGCATAGACTTCAGAAACCTCAACAGAGCCTCCCTGAAAGAAAACTACCCCTTGCCTAGAATGGAACATATCTTACAGAAGGTAGTGGGCTCTAAAAGAATCTCCTTGCTTGATGGTTTTTCAGGATACAACCAGGTTCTGGTACTCCCAGAAGATCAACTCAAAACAGCTTTTACCACTCCATGGGGCACCTTCATGTATGTGAAAATGCCTTTTGGAGTGATGAATGCTGGAGCTACCTTCCAGAGAGCAATGGATATTGCTTTCTCAGATGAGATTGGACACTTTATAGTTATCTACTTGGATGACTTAACTGTCTTTTCTAAAACAGAAGAAGAACACTTAAAACATCTGAGGAAAGTTTTCGAAAAATGTAGAAGGTATGGTTTGTCCCTAAATCCTAAGAAGACTGTTTTTGGGCTGCAAGAAGGTAAGCTTCTGGGCCACATCATATCCGAGAAAGGGATTAGGATAGATCCCCAGAGAGTTGAGGGAATACTTCAAATTACACATCCAAGAAACATCAAAGAGCTACAGTCCTTCATTGGGAAGATCAATTTCCTTAGAAGATTTATCCCCAATCTTGCTGAGCATCTTAGGAAAATGACTGAAATGCTGAAGAAAGATGCTGGAATCAAGTGGACTGTTGAAGCCGAAAAATCTTTTGAGTCAGTAAAGTTCGCACTCACCCAAGCCCCTGTCCTTATCAGCCCTGACTTCTCAAAATATTTTCTGATCTTTTCATTTGCTTCCCCACACACAATAGCAGCAGTTTTGCTGCAAAAAAATTCAGAAGGTAATGAACAACCTATAGCCTTCTTCAGTAAAGCCTTAAGAGATGCACCCTTAAAGTACAACATCATGGAAAAGCAGGCCTATGCCCTGATTAAGGCCTTAAAAGACTTTAGGGTGTACATTCTGCATTCTCACACCATTGCCTATGTGCCAAATATAGTGGTCAAAGATATCTTGTCCCAAGACCCGGATGGGAAAAGGGGCAAATGGATTGCTACAATTTTAGAATATGACATTGAAATCAAACCCACCAAGCTGATCAAAGGTCAAGGCCTGGCCCAATTAATGGCTGAAACTAATCTACAGGCCCTTGATATTAACATGATGAATGCCCTGGATGAGTAGGAAGGATTACCCCATCCAACTGTAGAGGAGCAGTTTCAAAATTCTCCTTGGTACACTGATATCATTTACGTGCTCACACACCTCAATGCCCCTCTAGAACTGTCCAAAAAAAAGGCCAGATTCGTAAAACTCAAAGCTAGAAATTACTGCATTAAGAATGAGAATCTATATTGGAAAAATCCAAATGGTCTTTTACTGAAATGTTTGCCTGAAACCGAAGCTGAAAGAATCAAACAAGAATTCCATGCTGGGGAGTGTGGAGGCCACCTGAGCTGGAAGGCCACTGCAAATAAGATACTCAGGGCTGGGTACTATTGGCCTACACTCTTTAGTGATGTTCATAAAATGGTCCTTACCTGCCACAAATGCCAAATTTTTTAGGGCAAAAGAAAGCTCCTTCCCCTCCCTCTGCAACCTATCACCATAGAAGGTCCCTTCATGCAATGGGGCTTAGAATTCATTGGAGAAATCCACCCCTCTTCTTCTGGGAAACACAAATGGATCCTGACTGCTACTGATTACTTCACTAAGTGGATTGAAGCCATACCCACTAGGAATGCCACTGATTATGTCATCATTAGGTTCCTAGAAGACTTTATCTTATCTCGGTTTGGCTGCCCAAGGAAAATAATCACTGACAATGCTGCTGCTTTCGGATCCAAAAGAATGATTGATTTCTGTCACAGGTACGGAATCGCACTTGGACATTCAACTGCCTATTACCCCCAGGGTAATGTCTTAGCTGAATCATCAAATAAAAGCCTGGTTACAATCATTAAGAAGCTGCTGGAAGAGAACAAAAGGTCTTGGCATAAAAAGTTGATACATGCCTTGTGGGCAGACAGGCTCACAACAAAGAAATCTATTGGCACATCACCCTTCCAGCTGGTTTATGGGATAGAAGCAGTTTTTCCTACTAGCCTTGGGATACCAGTGGTAAAGCTTAATCAAGAAATCCAATCAGAAGAAGACAACATGATAAGGGGAATTAATGAAACAATCCATCTTCAGCAAACAAGCGAGCAAGTTTATGACAGAGCTGTCAGAGTGCAAGGAAACATGAAGAGACAGTTTGACAAAAGAGCCAAAGCAACAAATTTCAAAGTTGGGGACAAGGTCCTGAAATGGGATTCAAGAAGAGAGGATAAAGGCAAACATGGCAAATTCGACAGCTTGTGGCAAGGTTCGTTCATCATTCAAGCCACGGTGGGTCCTAATGCATTTTTCTTGCAAGAACTTGATGGTTCCGAGTTGTTTGGGGGTCCTGTAAATGGCAGGATGCTCAAACATTACTTTTATTGATTTTCCATTTCCAATTTCACCTCCATTGTATATACCGTTGCAAATTTTCATTTCCAGCAAAAGGAGAGAGATTGTTCCAAGAGATAGAATGAAAGGAGAGGTTCAGACATGCTCAAACATGAACCTCTGAGGCAAAAATATTGGCTCTAATAAACTCAAAATCTGAGCCAAAAGGAACAAGATTAGCTGGTCCTAACAAGCTCAAAATCTGGATCAACAGTGAAAGAAGATCCAACTCTAATATGCCCAAAATCAGAGCTGGAGCAAAGAAAGGAAGGGACTCAAATATGCTCAAAACCTGAGTCGCGAGGAAAAAAGAAGGATGTTTCACAGTTGCAGAATTCCATGCCTTCTCAGTTTTTTTTTCTTCAAGTCTCTGCCCAGCAAGTCAGACAGTCTAATCCTGGCTTGGCTGTGTTTAAATTTCCTATCTTAGAATGTAGGTGAAGAAACCTGTTGGACAGTTTAATCCCAACAGGTAGTAGATTAGGTAGAGAAATAGATGAGGCCAACAGTCTAATATGGCCTCATGGAGAAATAAGGGTAGAATTAGAATAGGTTTGTTTTTGTTTTGCAAAATAAAATGTAAAGGGTCTGCTAGTTCAAATGCACCCAAGTGAAAATTGTTAGAGTTCTAGTTTGGGTAGGTAGATCGGTTGGGAAAATGTTTCTGCTGATTTGTGTATCTAATATATTGTGGCAGCTAATCTAAAGAAAGAAGGGATGGTTCAAGCAGCAGGCATCTGGCCTACACCAAGAGATCAATTCCTGAATTCTCGACTCCTTCAAGAAGAATCCATCCCCATGTGGAGCCACTGTTAGCCCCCATATGAAAATTTTTGACAAGCAAATAGGGGGCTAAGTCATTGTTGAGTCTTCAAGGAATGCCTTTCCCCTGAAAATCCATCCTCCTTGAAGTCTCTCAATTGCTGTGCCTAATACAAATCCCCTTCTGCTATTAAACTGCTAAAATGGGTCTGTCATTCCTTCCTTTACCCCTGTAACATACATCAATTCCCCCCTTTTTTCCCTTTGTCCAAATTCCCTTTCTGTTACCCTCATTTAGCCTCTTTTATTCCCCCTTAGCTCCCCTTCTATTTCCCCTTTTTACCCCTCAAATCCCCCTAAAATCCCCTTTAATTTCCCCCTATTACCCTTTGTTTAACTTTTTTCCCCTTTCTCCCCTTATCGTTTCCCTTTAAAAACCCTTAAAACCCATTAAAATGGGCAAAAAACCCACTTTCCAACCATGCTATAGGCCTAGCCCCTTTTCCGCTGGCCCCTTAACCACTCCCCACACATGCTCGGCGCTGGGACCAAGCGCTTAAGTCCCAAGCGCTAATCGCAATCGAAACAACCGGCGGGTGCATTTCCTTTGTTACAGCAAAGAACCCCGATGCAATTGGTTTCTAATACATAAGCCCTATGATGAGTTTTGGGCCGTCGATCTATCACAAGATCTGACGGCGGAGCGCTAATCGCAGCCCCCCGCCCATCGAAATCGCAACACCCATGTCGCACCCTCCAATCAATCGTAACCTTGTCTTCCGATTCCCCGACCGCACTGTCCCCCGATTGCATCAGAGCCATTGATCTGTTCCGCGATCCGACGGCCAGCGCTCAATCGCATTGCCCCGCCCGATCGCATTCGCAAGCCTTCCCTCCGGCCTCCGATTATATCGCAGCCGTCCATTCTCCCGCCGATCTAACGGCTCAGCGTTGTCGCATCGCTGCTCCGCTGCCCCTCTCCATCTCCCTCTAATTAGATGTGGACCGTCGATCTGATCCCAGATCCGACAGTTGGTGTTTAATCGCAGCGTCTCCCCAATCGCGATCAGAACATTCATGTTGTGCATTGCAATTGCTCCCCGCTCCATCCTCCGATTGCGATTGGCCCAAGTTCATCCTGTCTGTCCGTTGTGTTAAGATCTAACGGTTTTGATTTAATCGCCCTCCGCCTCCGCTGGGTCCCACTTCTTACACACATTTAGTTGCATTTGTTTGCATTTCCATACATTTTCGCCAAAGTCTAAAGTTTCATATGTATTCCACCATGTCCATAAGTCAGCCCGCAGATCAATCTCCACCGTTGATCTCCATCTCCAGGCCTGAATCCAACGGTCTGCGCTGCATGATCATACCAAACCCTATTATTCGCGCACTCCACCACTTCACTGCATTTTCATCGTTCGTTTACATAATACCGTTGTTTCCGCCACCGCCGCACCACCATTTAGTTCACCCTGCGTCCATTGCTCCGTCCACCGTTTCTTCACAGATTTGCCGTGTTGCAGAGTTTCTAGAGGAAGAGGACCGCCTCTGTTCAATGTACTGCCTCAATGGTAAGCGACGCAGTCAGGATCAAATCCAATGAACCAGTACCATCAGGAAAGTCAAGGAATGGGGCTGTCGGGACTTACATTAAAGGAAAGCGGAGTTCAAACACCGAAAATTTTGCCGGCGCCATTAAAAGCTCGAGCTAACCCGACAGAGGCAGTCATGAAGCAGCAAGGATTTTCAGTACAGAGTAGAGGGATTAATGCGCGTCAACGAAGATCTTGAGCCCTGAAACAAAGGTTTAAAGAGGCAAAGCATCATTTTGAAGACCCCGAGGATCGATTCTGGAGATCCTGAACATCAATAAGAGGTAATATCAAGGTTTTCTTATCAGCAGAATGTTTTTCCATAAAGGACAGGTCTCCCATGCAGTATTTATTATGCGCCGTGTCCCTGAAGGAGTTTTCCATCCCAGCTATAGTTCAAAGCAATCTAACATCCATGAGGCAAACCTCCCAGCAAGTTCTTTCATTTTGTTCAAATCACCTGGAGTACTACAGCCCAAAGGTCAAATCGTATCCGGAGCAGATCTTTCTTTCACGAGGAAGGTGACAATGATTAAATATATAGCATATCAGGTAGAATGGGCCTCGGCCCTGCATTCATTGTTGTGTTTAATTGTAACATTTAAAACTCACCTACCTCCTCAGTCGGTCCTCTGTGTCTCTTTTGCTATAAAGCACAGAGGGATATCATTGTAATGGTTGTTGTTGCATTATCAGTGAATCGCAAGCATTTTTGTCCCGAGCCAAGTTTCCTGTGTAATAGTTGTATGACAGGCTGAGAAATATGATGTATTCAGGCTGAATGTAAAAGCTTTGGGCAGTGATGTACCTGATTGGTGTTGTGTTTAACATGATAAGCAGTTTTCATTGGATCCTGATCTACAGCATTTGGTGATGTTTTTCTTATCTCTGTGTTTATTTCAATTTCATTCCATGTTCTTCTGACTGACATCTGAATGCATGATATAAGATTTACCCTTGTTAGGTACCTTGTCTCCCAGCTCTCTCAGTCTTTAATGTTTTCTGCTCATATGTGCGTCTGAATATTGTTTTTAATCGACTAAACCAGTGTAGTGGATGATTATTGCCTACTCTCTGATGTGCAAGTTGATAGAATCAGTGTTCAGATGTCTTTGTTAAGATTTAATTGAAAGAGGTTAGGAACATTGGGAGGTGTAAAGCCTGTCGCTGCCTCTTCATAACCTGCCCTTCCAATACAAACCTTTTCAAGACCCCTTGTGTTGCCTATGGTTTTGTCCAAGCAGGCCTGGAGTTAAATGACCTCTGGTCTGATCTATAGACGGAATCAGATGGTTTTCCATCCTTCATTCTCATTCCTTAGTGTTCCATCCCACCAATCAGTATTTGAGATCCAAATGCTCTAGATGACTAGCCCAATTGAAGCTTACACATTGAACATAAGTAAATCCTTTCTTGACTCCATTGCCCAATGGCCTTGATGTTCCCTGAGTTATCTATGTTTTCCTAGCTTCCTTCTTTACCCATCCTTGTCTTATGGTGAAACCTTCCTTCCTGATTCTCAACAACCAAACTCAAACAATCAAACAAACAACCTTGAGCCTATAACTAGCCTAAAATCACAATTAAGAACTTCAAAGACATATATCCTTTGATAATCATAGAGAGATCCCTCTCTGGACCTAGGAGGGCTAGATCCTAAAGTCCGAAAGTGGTTCTATGTTGTCTCATCTTTTGGTCTCTGTCAACCTGGCCAAAACATGGGAACCCCAACAGCCATAAGCACCTGGCGGGTCAAACCCTCCAAGTTCCTTTGTATGGCATGGAGGAATCTCTCAGGGTCACTTGCTACATTCTCAGCCTCTCTTCCATGGTGCTTGTGCCTCAGTAGACCCTCAGGTGTAATTGGTCCAACATGAGTTTCATGATCACTAATTTTGTAAGTACTTTGTCCTATCAAAAATATTTTCATTTCATAGTTTTCAAAAAAATCAAATAATAAAAAATCATTAAATTCGATCTTACCAATCACTCCCCGTGCATCTCCAAGTTGAAGTGGCATATCAAGGTCTACCCTAAAGTCCATACCTGCATACAGGTAATCCTCTATGGCGATCACTTGTTCTCCCCATAACAGGAAGAACTCATCATCAAAGGTAGTTCTAGGGACCTCGTTGCCCCTTAGTCTCTTCATCAGATCAACCCACCATGCTATGTGTGGATCTCTTGGGCTACTGATTCTTGATATCACTTTGGGTCGAAGCCCAGGTAGTCTCTCAAAAAATAAATTACAAAGGATAGTCCCATATCTGAAGTGCTTAGTCTTACCTTTCCGAATTGAAGTCAATTTTTTTTTTAAATTGATCAATAATGTTGTGCACCAATCATACAATGTGGTTATGCAATAAATTTCCAAAGTCATGGTAGCTTGTGAGGCCTAGTGTAGTGATGTTGATCTGGCTACTCAAAAAATAGTGAAAAGAAGGATTTTCATGTGTGATCCCTCTACATCTCTGATTTGGATCTAAGTCCCAACCTTTTGAGTATCTGCTGAGAAATATAGCTGGATGTAGTCCTCTACATTCAGTCCTTCTAGGGCCTTCCCATGCAAGTTTATTGGCTCTCCTCTTCAAGAAATTCCAGTGATGAAGTATATGTTTTCAATCTCAATTCACAGAGGCATTTGATCAATCATAAATGCATCTTCTCGGGCTCCCAGTAATCCACAAGCATCTCGAGAAATTTTGTGTTTGTCTTCATATTTGATATTTTTAAGAATTTTAGCAATCCACGTCCTCTTAGCACTTCCAGTGACAAAGAATATTCCATTATCTCATTTTCAATAGTACTGTGTTCCCTCTCTCTCCAACTAATATTCATCCTGCATCAATTCGATTTTTCATCCATTATATATTTGATTTAAAAAAATTGTGCTGCACATATGTGGGTTTCTTTTATACACAATCTCGTATATATGCAACTTCAGTGTATTCAACTCACGTATACGCAAAGGGTTAATCTAAAAATTTGATTCCCATGGTGAAATAAACTGAAAATTACTTGAATTGATAAGGACAATTATTAGAAATGAGTTTGAGAGGATTATTTGGAAGATCTGCGATGATTTGGATGAGAAATTGATCAAATTGAATTTGTGGTTTTTTGCTCCAGAGCCTTTTTCTCAAATTGACTAATGCACAAATGACAAAGGTAAGTGTCTAAATGGTCTATTATGCCCAAATTTAAAAAAAAAATTGAAACCCACTTTCATAAAGTTTGTGTCTATCTTTTGAAATTTGTCGAACTTTATAACCATTTGGTTTGCAAGTGCCGGGATAGGTTGTTTTTAGGACCAATTTGAGATTTTGAGATGATTTTTACCGCTTCGATTCCATGACCGTTGACCCGTCATGGTAGGTATTGTTTTCAACACTGGCATATAGGTTAGGGAAATACAATTTCCATTGCATTTTTCATTCTAGCCTCCATACTGATATCTTGCCATAGGGTCGACCCCATCATGTTATGATTATTAAAACCATTTTCAATCACCAATTTATAAAATCATGATATGATGGTAGAGCCATTCTTTACATGGGATTCCTACTTAGATCCTCGCTAGCAGATGTTGCTTATGCTACAAAATTGTGTAGGCTCGAGAATTCTCTTTATTCTCACAATGACCTGTGCGGTGAAGCTTCATTCTTCTTCTTCGCTATCTTTTTGGATTTATACCCTAGAGGCTCCCTATTGTTGATTTTTTCTGCTGCTTTACATGTTTACCATTTGTATCTCTTAGCCTTAAGCCGACTTCATGTTGATACTTTGCATAGCATTACAAATACTTCAATTTTCAGATCAGATGGTATGAGAGCGAGGTTTGTGTCCAAGCCATGCATTTAGAGGCTAGAGGGAAACAATCTTTTGATGGGAATATGGATAGTGAATTTAAAGGCAAAGGGAGGAAAATAAATTGAAACTATAGGAAAGAAAAGGGAAAGTTATTTTGTAAAAACTGTTCCAAAACAAGCCACGCTGAAGACCATTGCTGGAAACTTCATCCGGCGCTGAAACCAAAAAAATTTAAAACCAAAGATAAGGCCAAAGAAAAAGGCAAAACATTTGCAACTGCTGAACAAGACTTAGGGTCTTAATCAGGTGATGAAAATAAAATCATAGACATGATACTAAAGAACATAAAGGGGAAAGAGATTGTAAATGAAACAAATCCCATTTCTAGAACTTTAAACTGTCACATAGATACTCCAAATGAAGAAAGGAGGATAGAGTTTTTTCATGTGAGGACAATCTCAAAACACATAAAGATAGACACACTATTTGACAGTGGGTCTCAAGAAAACCTCATCTTAGAAGACTTAGTCAAGGAGCTGAAACTTGAGACCATTCCACATCCAAAGCCATATCCACTTGGATGGATTTGCAAGGATGCTAATTTACAAGTCTCAAGAAAGTGCACGTTGTGCTTCGCCATAATAGCTCATTATGTTGATTTGGTTGAACTAAATGTGGTACCGCTTGACATTACAGGTGTGATGTTGGGTATTCCATATTTATATGATAGAAAAGCGATCTTCCATCACCATGAGAACAAGTATCATATGTTCAAGGATGGTAAGAAGTTTATTGTGAGAGCACATTAGAAGAAGCTAGAATCGTCTTTAGTGAATGCATGGAAATTGAAAAGGCTTTTCAATGAAAGTCAAAATTTGACTTTGTTGATGATTAAGAAAAAATATTTTGTACATAATCCTTTTCATGTTCTTGCTGATGTAAATGATGATATGTTTCAGTCTGGAAGCAGGTCATATTTGGAAGAAGATGACAAGATGTTGCAGAAAGTGCCTTTGGTGTTGATTGGTGCAGAGAACAAAGTGTCGGTGCAAGGTGGTGCAAAAATCCAAGGGAGGGTAAAGCATGCAAGCAAAGAGGGCACAAATTTCAGCATGGGTCATTGTTGGTTTCAGTATGGTAGATTGGTATGGCGAGAAAACTTGGTCGGGAATCGACACAAGTACATGGCTCATTCGACAAAAAAATTCCATAAGGACAGTTGGAAAGGTGAATCTCAATTTCAGTTTCCTTTGAAGGTAGACCATTGTAGGAACAATATATTTTCTGCAAATTATATTTGTTGTTCTACAAATTTCAAAAATTTTCATTATGACTCAGTCAATGTTAGCAACAGTCGGTCATCGGATTCAAGGAAGAATTTATCTTTTTATGAGAAGCTCAATTTGATGAAGTCAGGAAGATTTCAGTGGTTTAAGGCTGGAAGAGTGGAGAATCAGTTTCCTCATCTTCAGTTTCTATAAATCAGAGAGCTTTTGGGGTCCAAAAGCTTCCCATTTGGGAGGTGTGATTAGGTGATCATGTCCAAGTTGAAAAAATGCTAAAAAATGGAACTGATCAGAATTGGTTGCAATCTAAACAAATGGAAAGGCCTCGTCGTTGCAATTCTGGCATCATGAACGAGACTCAAATCTGATGTCGTATGTGAAAGTTACTGAAGTTTTAAAACGCCAAATGACCTTCAAAACAAGACTTTTGAACACAAAAAAATTGTCATTTTTCAAAAAAAGTAGATGGATATATATATATATATATATTAATAAGGTTTTGAGGGCCTATTAGAGGGTGCCACATGGCCCCAGTCCTATGGTTCAAAGTCATGATTACAATTTTTTTGGGCTGACCCGACCCGACCTGAATGGAGATGAGTCACACTGAACGTGAACTCGGGTCAACAACTGAACACAATCGGGTCATCAAAAGGCAGGCAAACGTGCAGTCAGGTCATTGAATGAGTCATGCAGGAGGCTGAACGTGTTTGGGTCATTCGGGTCGTGTGTAAGTTGAACGGGCGAAGTTTGGGTGATTAAGCCCTCAGGGCTGAGGGATAAGATGCTCTCTGACTTCACACCAGGACCAAGGGCCAAGCCCCATAAAACCGACAGAGCTCAGCCCTTGGGTGCTAGCCCTCATAGCATATAACCTAAAGGCTATGACCAGGGGTGCATGTTTGGTATTAACCGCTAGCACTAACCTCTCCGGCTTTCTCACATGTGAACGTGTAGTTGTCTAACAGTCAAATTTATTACTGCCCCCAAACTTAGCGCGCAGTTTTAGCCAGTCTTATCCGTCTGCCATTTTTGTCGAAGCTAACTAGAGTTCCTCCAATTTTGGAGGAGATTTTTTAGTGCCACTGGGAAAAATATTGTTTGGGTCATAACTTTCTCAATTTTCGACCAAACAAGACAAAATTTTAGTCAATTTTGGCTATTCTGAGCATTCTAGAGAGTTTAGGATCAGTTGCAGAGTTAATAGAGGTGTTCTTCAGACAAATTTTCTTCAGGGAAGCTTAAAGAGCCACAAGGTCCATCAGGGAGATGGAGCTGTATTGGGCTATACTTCATTGTTTGAGGTGAAAAAAAAGCAAATTTTAGCTTATTTCTGTCTTCTGAATTCAATTTCACAACTGGTTTTTCCTGTTTAGGCATTTTTTTCACTGTATAACCAATTTGAGCAACTTAATAGAGCAAGGACATGCCCATTGGGAGCCTTGGACCCAACAGATGTAGCCCAAGAGGGGTGAACTGCCTCATCATGTTGTTGTGTTATGTTATGGTGAAGTTTATCTGCTGTGTATTTCTGATTTAATATGTTAAACAATAAATTTAATTAACATTCCCTCACACATAAACTCAGAAACAGTTACCAAAAACACTTTGTTTAAATTACAAGACATGGAGAATACTTTGCACACTTAATTAAATGGAAATGGATACTTTGCATAGCATTACAAATACTTCCATTTTCAGATCAATACCCTAGAGGCTCCCTATTGTTTATTTTTTCTGCTGCATTACATGTTGACCATTTATTTCTCTTGGCCTTAAGCCGGCTTCACTTGGAATCGTGTATAAGCTGACTTTTTGACCATGTATTTCTGCTAAATCAGCCTTGCAATCACTTAGCATCTGCAACTTGACACCCTTTGCTGGTGGATAGAACATTCCTCCGAGTGTCATTGACAAGTTTGGCCACCTTACATTGAGCATAGGATTGTTCCTATCCCAGGAACTAGTGCATCTATTTCTCAACACTCGTTCTGTCCCCTATACTATAGGCATTATTTTATTCTTTTTCAGGCTTTCAATCTGAAAAAGACAAAAAAAATTAAATATCCCAAAAAGAACGGGAATGGGACATTACTTCCGTATTTGATGGCAGCTAAAAGTGAGTTGTGTTGCCCTTCACTACTACATTTGGCAGAAATTCCGACACTTGGTTCCGACGCTTTTGACCAAATGTCGGAAATTTCCCCAAATTTTTTCCATCCTGCCCGAAACCGTCGCTCTACCGACGTTTATAGAAAAGTGTCGCAATACCGACACTTAGAAAAGTGTCGCAATTGCAACGTTTGGAGGAAGACGTCGCAATTGCGACACTATGGCCCAAAGCGTCGCTATTGCGACGACTGCCTCCAAACGTCGCAAGTGCGACACAATGTCTAAGTGTCACAATTGCGACGTTTGGAGGCCTTCATCGCAATATCGACACCTTTTCCGCCATCGGTATAATGACACTTATATGCGCGCTAAATAAAAATACGAAACTGATATGCGTGCTACATAAAAATGATTTTGTTGTTTCGTATCCGTCGCAAGAGCTACATTAACATCTGATATCACGCGCGCATTTGCCCTCCGCTCTTGCAGAACAACATTCACCCTCAGCATTTGCCCTCAGCTCTTGCAGAACAGCATTCGCCCTCAACATTCGCCCTCAGTTCTTGCAAAATGGTAAGTTCTTACTGCAGGCCCTTCCTCCTATAGTAGGGTTGACTTTATTTGGGTTTTTTTGGTCAATTCCATTGGATTGTGTTAGGTTGTAGGGTTCTCTCTAGATGTCAAGAATCAAGATTCAATACCCTCTATTATCTTCATCACCCAATACAAGATTTAAATTTTTACCAAAGAAACGCTTATTAATTTGGCAGCCATTATTTCTCCCTGCTTTAAAAAACTTACATTTAAATGAAAATAAGCATTGCATTTCAACTACAAAAATCTATTAGTGTTCAAATGTACATTTGTGCTACATTAACGTCTAATATCATGCACACAATCACCCTCCGCTCTTGCAGAACAACATTCGCCCTCAGCATTCGCCCTCAGCTCTTGCAGAACAGCATTCGCCCTCAGCATTCGCCCTGAGCTCTTGTAGAACAGCATTCGCCCTCAGAATTTGCCCTGAGCTCTTGCAGAACAGAATTCGCCCTACATTCGCCCTCAGCTCTTGCAGAACAACATTCGCTCTGCATTCGCCCTCAGCTCTTGCAGAACAGCATTCGCCCTCAGCTCTTGCAAAATGGTAAGTTCTTACTGCAGTCCCTTCCTCCTATAGTAGGGTTGACTCTATTTGGGTTTTTTTGGTCAATTCCATTAGATTGTGTTAGGCTGTAGGGTTCTCTCTAGATGTCAAGAATCAAGATTCAATACCCTCTATTATCTTCATCACCCAATACAAGATCTAAATTTTTCCCAAAGAAACGCTTATTAATTTGGCAGCCATTATTTCTCCCTACTTTTAAAATCCTACATTTAAATGAAAAAAAGCATTGCATTTCAACTACAAAAATCTATTAGTGTTCAAATGTACATGTGTGCATCACTTGTGTAGGGTATTCCTTTTCCACTTTCACATTATCCAAGAATGTGTGCAGTATAGTTCATATTTTTTGTGATTTAGATTATCTTGAAAAAGGAAAGGTAAATTATTTCCTATGGAAAAAGAAGGTTTTCCCTTTTTACTACTGGAAATGGTACAACAAAGTTCCATTTCTACCCGAAACTCCTATGAAACAGGAACCAAATAAAGGCCATGTGCTCAATGGACATCATTTGGCTTTGAAAATGGCCATTGCACCATGTTGTTTCTTATATTACATCACGATAGTTTCTTAGGTCATTTCTTGTTTCTTGAGATGAAAAACAACCAAAGAAATTGTGAAGATCCTTTCAAGAAACAAATGACCATTTCTCAATCATATCTCAACTATTTTTTATTTTATTCAATGGTTGCTTACTTTGAGAGAAATTTGACACTTTTATAAGGAATATAACATAAAAACACAAAATGGGAAGGAATCGATGAGGTAGATGACCTTTAGTTGTTGTCAATTAAGAATTGATAATACACGATGCATGTTCTGTACTACAAACTAGATTCCTTCCTGGAGTTAGGACACAGAGTATTGAATCAAAGTCGTAGTTTCTAACTTCTTGTATTGGTTCATCAATCTTGAAATTCAGACATTGCATGTCTTCATTGCTTCATGTTTGAATAATTTGCATCATATCGTACAATAGGAAATTAGGAATTATGATTATTATTACGTTATGGATCTGTTAAGTTACTTTTAAGTTTGCATGGTTTAGTGTGAAATTATTCTAGTGTGCCCCTAGGCCCAGGTGAAGGAATGCCAAGGACTGAGAACCCTAGTTTTTAAATGTTATTGTTTCTTATACCCAAAAACCCCTCAACATCACTTCTTATTAGTTCTTAACAATAGTGTTGTAAACAATTTGAGAATTGATATAGAAAAATCTGGCACTTCTCAAGATAAAGTCCTAAAGCTAAAGTGTGATACCATGTGTAATTCAATAGCCCCATTGTCACCTCACCAACCTCTTTTCACTTCGGGCTAGCTCTCCTCCAACTCAAGGGGGGTTATCCCTAGTAGATGTTAGGGATCTGATGGCCCAACCAAACCAAGTCAAGAGCCCCCTAACTATCTATGTTTACTACTATCAATCAAAATATTGAACAATAGGGTGCCAGGGTATTTTTGGGTAATTTCAAAGGTAAAGTCCCCAAACACATATAATCAAGGAATTATAACGTGATTTCAAACATTAAATATCAAAAAAATCATTTAAAGGATATTTAAAGGAAAAAGGTGATGGAAGATAGAAAGTGCCTTACTTAAATGCTCTAAGGATTTTTCAATTGTTGGTCCAAAAGCTTCACTTCAAGGCCCTTCAAGATCGTCTCCAACAATGCTATACCGTCAGCTTCAACAATGTTGCTCCAAAAATGTCCTCAAGGTCTTCACAACAAGTTTACTAGAAGTTTCTCCAACAATATATTCAATAAGGTCTTCATTGTCAACTCGTCTCTTGTTTGGGTGCCTTAATGTGCAATGACATGTTTCCAAGACTGAATTTAATGCAAGGCATATTTGAAACTCTAACTCTGTCTTCCGGTGTCTTATTAGAAATTATTTCAGTTTTCATTTTGTGTTTTCAAGTTAGATATTGTTTTCAAGTTTTACATTTATAATTTTATTGCAATGTGGCAGACTGATCAGAGCAGTGCAGGAACAACCCCGAGACGGGCTGATCGCGGAAAGAGGCCAGCGGAAGAACATGTAAAGTGCCAGCATTGCTCTATCTTCAGGTATTTTAGTTATTTACATAATTGAAATAATATTAATTTTGTTCAAATATGCAGATACCTAGCCATGGTACGCCTGATGATTCCCTCTTTGAGGAAGAGCTTTCTTCATCCCTATCTCTAGTGTTCTTGTTGCAAAAAAAGGCACGAGATGCAAGGTCGGAATTTAATACTTTGATAGACGCGCCTCAAACACCTGAAACAGAAGAGAGGATAAAAAAACTTATGAGCCAACTAGAAACATATCAGGTAATAATAAAAAGTCAAAAGGATATTTTTTTTGTTCTGCATGAGATGAATTGTGATCGTTTGATTTTTAATTTTTACATTGACTAAACTAACAAAAAGTTCTTTTGTATGTAGCGTTTTCTGGCACTTGCTGAATCCAGTGTTGGTGGTAGTGGGACACAAGGGAAAGAGATTTCCCAACAACCCTCTCGTACACCTTCTACTTCTTTAGGTGCCAGCCAAGAAACACACCCTGCCCAAGCAGACACCCAGCCAACCGCTGAACGTGTTGGCAATGATGAGGCTGATATGGCCAACTACATTATTGCGCTTCCTGGAGCTACACGTGTCAGATCCACAGGGACCATTAATGGCACGTTGTTGGTGAACGATGAAGGTGTCCCTATAAAGCATGTACAACTCCCAAGTAAATTTTAATATTTTAACTATTTCATGTACTTTATCTAAAACATATTTATCATGATTTTTATTTTTAAATTAATGATAATATCTTTTTTCTTTTTCTTTTTTTTGTGTAGGAAACAATGAGTTATACAGGTTTCTGGAGAGCCATGCGTTGGTAATTTTTGGCCCAACCATACGCACAGGGTGTAATTCCCAGAATTCCAACCTGAAAAAAGAACTTCTAGATTATCTAGAAGCCCTTTTTGGGGTCGGCACATTTGACAGAACAGCGGTGGCTCGGGTAGCCGGCAAATATTTGAAATATACCAAGGACACCTATAGGACGCAATTGCAATTTAACCCTAGATATGAGCGTCCTCTCACAGTTCCAGAGAGTGAGTGGAGAGCACTCATCCATGACGGAAAAGAGAAAGGGGCAAAGAAAGAAGGAAAAATGCCAACTGGACCCGCAAGGTAAATTACAACTTTAATTCAATAGCTTTAATTTTCTTTATGTCTAAAATAAAAGTGTGCTACGTCATATCTGACTTCAATCTTTTGATGCTAGGTTGCCCGACACCTCAAAGGCAACCAAAGCTAGGATAGAGAAAAAGGGCCATCACAAGCTCGGCCAGGGTGGCTACTTGAAATTAGCTGCAAGAATTGTAATTAAGTAGCTAAACATCTTATAATTAATTGTATCGCCTTCCAACGTTTTTGTAATCTTATCAAATATGATTAAAAATACACAATCATATGTAATGTAGGGTGATGACTTCAGAACAGAAACTACAGAGGAAGATAAAAATATCGCTTTCCATTTCGGCTATCAAGTCGTAGTTGAACGTCGCAGAAGCTTGGGGCAGGTCCCAAGATCCAGAATGCCTGATAAGGTAAAACATTAACCTTTCAATATGTTTGTTTTCATCCATAAATTTAATGTCTAACAACTTTGTTTAAATCAAGGGAGCAACACTACCGACGATGCAAATAACCCAGTTTTAGAGCCAAATGTAGATGATCCTCACGTGCAACCTGATCATTGTAGTAGGGACCAGGCCGACAATGCTACTATCAGTGAGGGCCATGACGGTAATTAATTTCCACTTATAATTTTTTCTAATTATACCTTTATGGTTGTCCTTATAACGTTTTTTTAAAATGACAGAGAATGTTTCCCTTGAGGATCTTACCACCAGAGAGGAAGACAGGGCAACAGTCCCAACGACGACAACTGGTGCACCAGGTAAATAATCTCATTGCAATTTTTTTTATTAATATTACCGAACTAGTTCAATGATATTTAAAAACCGACAATTAAAATTTAATATTATCTGTTTTTGTAGGCGATGCCCCGTCACTGGATGAGACCAGACATCGTGACTACGCAACTAGGTCAGCGGCGACAACTGGTGCACCAGGTAAATAATCTCATTGCATTTTTTTTTTATTAATATTACCGAACTAGTTCAATGATATTTAAAAACTGACAATTAAAATTTAATATTATCTATTTTTGTAGGCGATGCCCCATCACTGGATGAGACCAGACATCGTGACTACGCAACTAGGTCAGCGGTGACAACTGGTGCACCAGGTAAATAATCTCATTGCAATTTTTTTTAATTAATATTACCGAACTAGTTCAATGATATTTAAAAACTGACAATTAAAATTCAATATTATCTATTTTTGTAGGCGATGCCCCGTCACTGGATGAGACCAGACATCGGGACTATGCAACTAGGTCAGCGGCGACAACTGGTGCACCAGGTAAATAATCTCATTGCAATTTTTTTTATTAATATTACCGAACTAGTTCAATGATATTTAAAAACTGACAATTAAAATTTAATATTATCTGTTTTTGTAGGCGATGCCCCGTCACTGGATGAGACCATACATCGTGACTACGCAACTAGGTTAGCGGCGACAACTGGTGCACCAGGTAAATAATCTCATTGCAATTTTTTTTTTATTAATATTACCGAACTAGTTCAATGATATTTAAAAACTGACAATTAAAATTTAATATTATCTGTTTTTGTAGGCGATGCCCCGTCACTGGATGAGACCGGACATCGTGACTACACAACTAGGTCAGCGGCGACAACTGGTGCACCAGGTAAATAATCTCATTGCAATTTTTTTTATTAATATTACCGAACTAGTTCAATGATATTTAAAAACTGACAATTAAAATTTAATAATATCTGTTTTTGTAGGCGATGCCCCGTCACTGGATGAGCCCAGACATCGTGAATACGCAACTAGGTCAGCAGTGCGGGTTGAAAGGCACGAAACAGGAGCAGAGCACGATGATATTGATGATGTAATTAGAAGCTTTAAAAATAGGAAGAAGAAAAAGAAAATTTGACAATGTAAAATATTGTATTATTATAAGACAAACGTTACCATACTTGGAACGTTTTTTGCGTTATATAAAAACACATTTATCATACTATTTTTATGTCAAGCATTAATTGCAATGTTTCCTTGCGTACTTTTTTCTGAATTGTTTTTTTGTTAGTTATTGATTATTTTTTTTTATGCTCATGAAAGTAAAAAATGAAATATAGATTGGGTATTGGGGAATTGAGAGTGATGTGAGCAGGGGGGGAGGGGCCATAAGAGCTTTTACATTCATGTGTTGGCCCCGTTTAGTAGAGAATAATTTATTGGATCAATTTAATCTTGGAGCAAACCTCCCTCGATCCAACGTAGCAACAAAAAAGTCACTGTTGACTTAGTTGCTACTCTTTCAGATCGTGGGAGGCTTGTTCCAAGTTCATGCGACTCCAATAAATTGTTCTTGAAACGAAGAGGAGCTTATTCAGGTATGTTTTGACATATTCAACATATGTTCTAACATTATCATAAGAATGCATCTTAGAGTAAAAAATACTACATCAATTACTTGTATTTATTGTATAGATAATGATGGATTTTGATTAACTTGGCAGTGCAGGTACAAATCCTCTTGCATCATGAGCAATACAACTTGTCAACCAGGGTCATGTCCAGGATATTTTTGCTTGTGCGCTTGACCAGGTTCGTAATGTCACGTTTTGTAAGTTCATTTACAGTTCATAATTCAATATTAAGCTTGTTCATGATTATTATCTAGGTTTTTTGTATGTGTTTTTTCATCTATTTGATTGTAAGCAAATCTGCATGTTTCCTGTCGTTCACTATGATTTCTCCCATTACCACTCCCAGGATGAATCTGAATTTATTGTTACATAGGTTACTTTATTGTTACTATGATTTCTCCATTTACGATTTCATAGGTTACATCATGTAAAGTTGTCAATCTTAGGTTGGTGATGAGCTTTAGTTCTCCAGATTTGGGGCTTTTCTGATATTTTCTCCCTCATGTCATTCCTGCATCACCTCGTTGTTTGAGCATGCCAATTGTCTACCACTTGTACCAATTAGCACATGTCAATCTCTGAGTGGTGCCACATTTCACCTATTTTCAGTGAGAGTTTAGGGTTTCTCTAACATAGCTTCAGAAATCCGATTCAGTGCCTGCTTGAATATCGTCACATAATACTCATGGTTTGGATTGATGAGCATGTTCTGAATGGTTGGTTGATTTATAAGAACCACCCATATAGTCATCTTGAGATATTTTAGAAGGTTTCTCGGGTTTCCTTTTTCACCGTTTCTAGTGGGTGGGATGGTGTGGGGTGATCCATCAATACTGGTGCTCTTGTAGTAGGGAATTTGTTTTTGGGGATATAAAGGAGCATTTGATGTATATATCCCATTGGATGCATTCATAGATGGGAACGAGAGGTCAAGAATTTAAATTAAAAATATGCAACCTCTAGCATGGCAACCTGAAGGCCGCGAGAGACACTGGTTAAATATTGTTTTGTGCTGGCCTTAATATAGTCGTGATTTATTTCTATTATCTTAATGTAAATATATAGTCCGGTCTCATTAAAATGAGGATTGTGGTTGTATTTCTCTTTGGTTTTTTCTCTCTTAATGCTCTAGAAGTTGCCAAAAGTTGCGATAGTTGTTTAGTTTGCCTGTTACAACTTAAAAGTGTTTTTTAGCAATGGGAGTCATGTTTTTTAAGGTTCATACTAATATGAAGATCTTGTAATTCTATATTTAGGATAAGAGAAGATGGCCTATGCTTTGGGCAGTATGACAACAATTTCCACATCTACCTCATTGGGTAACAATGGAAAGGGGAAGAAGTTGGGTGCAATGTTTGATAATTATGGCAGACAATTGTCTTCTCTTTCAGTTTTTTCACCCATTTCCTTTAATCGCTCAAGCAAAAGAGGGACTCTGAGATTACGCGACAGAGAGAAGGTATTTAATACAAGAGCTATGGAAAAGGAGTTGTACTTCAACAAGGATGGCTCAGTGACAAAAAAATTGCAGGTCAGAGAAAAAATTATGTTTAAAGGAAGGTCACCTGCACGTGAAACTTCACTGTGGTGGATCTTTCCTTGTCCACTTATATTCGATTTTAATGTGTTATTTTAATTTTTAATGGAGGTTTGTTTTGGCATATGGTCTGGCATTCAATTTCACACTTACTGAAAGCATTGTCAATTTGTCTTGCAGGCGGTGTGAAAAAAGTTGTTGATCTTGTTGGAGTCACCCTTGGGGCGAAGGGGAAAATGTTGTCTTGGAGAGCAAGTATGGTTCTCTGAAAATATTTAATGATGGTGTGACAGTAGCTAAGGAGGTGATTTGTAGATGTGTGCTCTGGTTTTCTTTTTAACGTTGTATTAGTTCCCCCTCTTAAATGTCTTAGATTTGGTAGGCATAATTTGAAAACTCAAAGGTGAAAGGAAACATATTTGTTACCCAATGGTCTACTTGGCCTATGGACTAGCCACATTAGAGTAATGCATAAAGCTTTTCACAACAATAAAAGGAAAGGGTTATGGCCGAGTCAAATTTTATTGTTATTGACAGTGTAATGAAATGTATCTCAATACTATGGTTTTGGCCTTTTTATTGGTTGAATTAGAGGACCCAGTTGAAAATATTGGGGCCAAGTAGGCTGGTTTTCCTTTTTGCTGATGGTTTGGTGTATCTAATTGAATTAGTTGCCTAAGGTATTTTTGGCTGCAAACTCCTTTTCATTTTTCATACAGTATTGGCCTTGTGGAATACATTTGATTGTGTGGTCTTGTTAGATCTACAACATTTGTAGTTGTTTAGTCTTATGGCCGAGGTGCACTTTTATTATGGAAATAGTTGATGCAATATTGTCATTTAATCCTTACTGCAGGGTAGCATATTGAGAAGTTTCTTGTGAAACATTTGGTATTCAAAATGACACTTGATCCTATACAGCATCATGCACTTGACTTCAAAATTCATATTCAAAGTGTGCCAGACAATTCTTGAAAATTTTCAAATATTTATGTTGTTTTAAACCATTATCTTTTTCATGTATTGGATGCTGAAAATGTGAAAAATACTTTGGTATGAAACCAACTGGTGAATAATTTCCAGCACAACAACCACTTCCAAGACATGATTTAGAAGTAGAACAAATGTGCTTATGAAGCATAGAAAGATATCCTTGATGCATTGTCAATGTTTGGCTAGGGTTATTTTTGGAGAAAATAACTCCTTATTCCTAGAATAGTGATCTTCAATACAAGTAAATGCCAGAGAAGAGAGATCATCGTGTGACGCAACAAAACTGAAATTGGACCCCTAAGGAGAGATGGTGTGTCTACAATCGCTCTGTCAGCATTTTCCCTTGGTTTACCCCGTTCTTTTCCTCCAGCCTGAGTCTTAATTGACTTCTTCTTTCTTCGGGTTTATTTATCAAATTCATAGAATTTGATAAATAAATACTATCCACAATGGTTGGACTTTAATTTATATTCTCGATTTTATATTATCTCCAAGCCTTATAACCAATGTTTAACTTTCAACACTTTGTATTTATACTCCACGTTTCTTTTTAAATAAATAACTTGTAATGAACTTTCGGCTCTATATTTCACCACCCAGCCTTACAACAATCACGCTCCAGAATTATGCTAATTATCCGCCAATCATTTAATTAAACAATTTCATTATACTCCGGCCCCACCTATATATATCAATAACCAATCAAACACTCGTATCGTACCTCGCTATCCTCCGCACACCTTAGTTAACCTCCGGGCAAGTTCAACGTGCGACCACCGTCCGATGGCCCTTCTCCAAATCAATGACTCTTGGCAATTTCGCTCGGCTTCCAACGTCGGGCTTTAACGTGCGATGGCATGGGTTAAACGGTTGTTTTCCGGGGTCACTTCGCCACGTGTCGCATTCCCTATGGAATCGCTCGCGAATAGGAAATACCACCTACTCCGCAAAAGCGGTGCGATATGGGCAACCCACTTTTGTGATTCCGCTCGTGGTTTTGGTAGAGGGCTTGACCACGGGTGCAAGTCTGGTTCCGCTATCCTTTTGTTTGTTAACTCATGTCCAATCCTCGAGTCAGGTTCCGAAAGCACAACAATATTGTCTCTTTATTAAGCGGGATTTTTATATTTGAACAGTGTTCACGACCCCGGTTCTCTACACAGACCTCGCCTTTGGGTGGGGTGAGTTCACAGGGTTATCCAACAATTTACGGGAATTCAAAGACAGAAGAATGGAATTATCAGTACCCAATCGCCTCACAGTTAAACAATTCTTCACAATTAGCAGTTCGAGATAATTCAATGGCAACTAAGCTTGAAAATCATTTAACTGGAAACAATTGTTCACACACAGAGGTTTATTGTAGAAATCCCCTCTCTACTCTCCTCTTCCCTCTCTACTTTTATTCATCCGAGGAATTACAATTTATATACATAACATATGGCTCTTTGGTTCCTCTGAGAGGACCGTTCTAGAAATCAAAAGGTCTAATTATAATAATTCAACTAACTGAAACTGTTCGACTCCTACAACTCTAACTAGTCTAAGTAATACAGTCAGCTGAGGTATTGACACCTAGTTGTTACAACTCAAATTTTTTCGAACCCTCCTAGCCACAACATGTGGACAAAACCTCCTACATTGCTGGCTAGTGCCTAATGCCCCTGCATCATCGTGTGACATAAACCTATTAACAAAAGTGAACAGGGAATTATTATTAATTATGGCATACCAAGTTGTCAGTGATTTTGACTATTTGTCTTTAACATGTAAAAATGTTAAATTCCAAACTTACATCATCATGGTTTGGCATCATGAGCTTGAATAATTGTCCACCATGCTCATAATTTCATTGTTGTCTTCATATCTATAAACAACGTTTCAAATAATAATAAAAAAGTTCTATAAGAAAAATCCAGACTTCCATGCTGCTGCTCCTTGTGAGACAAAGTCAAAATTGCATTACACAATCTGACACATAAGAATCTCCTATATCCCGGTGGTATGTATCCAAACTCTTATAATAGTGTCTTCAAGACTTATGTTGACATTGCCAATGAGATATTTAAGCAATGAAAGATGGAGCCTTCTTCATTGTTGTATATGTAACAATATTTTATTAATAAAAAGATTGATGGTTTTGTCTTTCTGAAAATGAAATGTAAAAATAATTTATTGTGGTCAATTGAAATTTTTCTTTTTTAAAGCTTTTCATTATGGAAGGGTGACATAGATATATGCCCTTCTAATTGAAATTTGGACCTTCCCTTCAAATTTGATCACTGTGTGGGACCTTAACAAACAATAAAACTATTCCGCCCCGCGTTATATAAAACATATAACAAAACCTTTGTCAAAACTTCAAAAGAACCCTTTAGCTGTGGGTATTTGATCACGAATTGATCATTTTACCATGTACCTTCTTCTAGAGGAATATTCTTCCACTTGATTAGGTACTTCATAATGGTTATATGTCAAAGAGATACAAAATTTTTATCTATAACTTTTTGTGGTTCAAGAATCAACTTTCATTCTTCATCTAATTTTGGAAGTTCTATTTACATTGGCATATTTTTTCCCAAACCCTTTTTTAGGCAAGATACATGAAAAAAATTATGAATGCAAGAAGAAGGAAAATATAACTTCTATACCACTTGTGCAATCCTATGAATAATTATTTAGGGCCATAACAGTTTTGCAGTGTGGAAAAAGTTGGCAAAAAGTCCCGACTTTTTGAAAAAATCCCGAATTTTTCCCGGAGCCGACTTTATTGGCCGACTTTTTGCCGACTTTTTCATCCCTGAAAAAGTCGCGATTTTATCCTCGAAGTCCCGACTTTTTTCCGACTTTTTCGACAAAATCTTGAGTGAGGTAGTTTCTTTAATAATTTTTTAATTTTTTTTGAAAAAATCAGGATTTTTTCCAAAAATGAATATTTTTGTATTTTTTTAGTTTTGCCGACTTTTTCAAAAAACTCCCGACTTTATTGAGTATTTCAACTTTTGGACCCTTGCCGATTTAATCCCGACTTCGACTTTTTCCACATTGCATTTTTGAGCTAATTCTTTATTCTTCTTTTTCTTGAATGAAGATTGCTTATAATGTTATAATCTAAAAAATACCCAATTACCCTCCTCAAATTATCTTTCACTTCAATGTTGTTCCCCTTGTTGTTTTATCATGTTTCGTGTCATTTGAAGGTTTTCCATAATAATTTTCAAATTTTCTTTAGTATTTTCCATATGTGACTCTGTTTCCTATACTTTGGACTTATCTTGCAAAAAGTATGAGATACTAGGAGTTGGATATCCATAAAGGGCCTTAAATGGGAAAATTTTAGTAGATGTGTGATAGGTAGTATGATAGTATCATATTACCATTCTTCCTTGAGGAACCCACTTCATCCATTAAGATTGATTTTCTAAAGAGTAACATTTTAGATAACCTTAAAAAAATTTGTTAACTATTTTTGTTTCACCATTTGATTGTGTTTGATATGTAGAACTCATGGCAGCTAGTGTTTCTCCACTTATATTAAATAATTATTTCCAAAAGTTTCTTGTTACTATTACTTTAGGAAAACCATGAAGACTATGAATTTCTTTCACGGACACTTTTGCCACTTGGCTTGTTGTTTATGTACTTTGAGCTCTACAAAAAAAATCTACAAAATTTGTCTATATAAATGACCACAAAAATGTAATACTTACCTTTATATTTCAGTAACCCCGTAATAAAGTCTATTGATATATCTTCTAGTATTTGAATATGTATGTGGAATGGTTGAAGTAACCCTAGAGATTTTACTATCTCTCTTTTATTTATTATGCAAACCTGACCTTCTCTTACAAAATTTTGAATATCTTTCTTCATTCCTTCCAAAATATATTTTTTGATCCTTTGAGATGTTTTAAGGAACCCTGTGTCCTACATCAGAGAGACATGGGACTCCCTTAATATTTGTTTATTTAAATATGCTTGCGTGCATAAAAATATTCTACATTTGCACCAAAGTATATCTCTCTTTCACTCCCAATGCTCCATAGAGTTCATCCCATCCTTTATAAATTTTATTTTTTGTTTAGTACTATTGTCATTTTTCCATTATGGAAAGCTTCTTCTAGCCACATAGGAATAGAAAATGTAATTGGATATAAATTTGAGGCCTCTTCTATTTTAGAAAGAGCATCATGTACTAAATTTTCCTTACCCTTTTTGCAGATTATCTCAAAATTAAAAATTTGCATTTTTTCTCCTCATTTTTTTTAATCTTCCAATGAAATCCATAGCTTCAAAAAATACTTTATGCTATCATGGTATATCTTGACTTTAAAGTACCTCCTAGTGATATACTATCCCCATTTTTTATTGCATGTAATATTGCTTCCATTTATTTTTCATACGTAGATTTCACCAAATATTTTCTTTGAATTCCTTGCTTTTAAAAGCCAATGATATCCCTTATAGTGTTAATGTTACGTAAATTCCTTGTCCTAGTGCCTCACACTCTACTATGAATGTTTTACCAAAAGTAGGTGCAACCGATGTTGGTGTAGAAGACATGGCATCCATTAAAAGAGAGAATGCCAAAGTAGCCTTATCATTCCATATAAATGATATTTTCTTCAAGAGATATATGAGTGGACTTGAAATGCATGCATAATTCTTAAAAAATGATCAATAATATCATGTAAGTCTAAAAAATCTTCTAAGAACCTTGATTCTCTTAGGAATAGGTCATTTTGTAATAGCTTGCATCCTTTGAGGCTCCAACTTCACTCCTTCCTTTAAAACAATATGAACCAAATACTCGAATTCTTATTTCCCAAAAGCACATTTGGATATTTTTACATAAAAATGATTGTTCTCAATAATTTATATAACTTTTCCACATGTTTACTAGTGTGGTATTCCCATGATTTATTATAAATATGTGTATTATCAAAGAAAACCAACAAAATTTTTATAAGATGGGATCAAACAAAATTGTTCTTAAGTCGAGCCCGCCGGACTTCAAACGGCGATAAACCATAATTCAAACCAAATTCGCATTCCAAAATAGCCTGTTGACGTCGGCCAATTTTGTGACGCGAAAACCAAATGAATTCCACCCTAATCTTTTTCGGGTCCGAAGTTGGGCTGGCGTACGGAGGGAGAGTTGTGACGCGAATTTCTTATCAAATTCGCCCTAATATTTTTCGGGTCCGGATTTCCACTGCGCGAGCGGCCCAAACAAATATCCGCTCCTATCCCTCTGTGACGAAACCATCGTACATGCTGACGTCATCAATCAAAACCCGCCACCCTTTTGACTTTGTAAATAAAACAAATTGCGTCTGCGTCATTTTCATTGTTCCATGTGCTAGCCAGTCTTCCATGCAACAAAATTCAAAAACCAACTGTTAACGCTTGCTGACTGTTACCTTGCTGAAGAGAATTGAAGCCGAGTGTTTCAGGGTTCTTCTGTCATAACCAGCGCCTGTTTAAACACGTTTCATTTCCCGTAAACAGGTATTTATTCCAATTCCCCGCTAAACTCTGTAAAAAATCCTGGTTTTAGTTTTAATTCTGCACTAAGGTCTGAAAAGAAGTTCAGTTTGGTCTTTTTCGTTCCCAGAACTCCAATTATATTCCCAAAACTGGTAATTGTGCCCCTTTTCCACAAAAACCCCGAAATTCCATTTCTGAATCCACAAGAACCAGAAATGGAAGTTCCTGTAGCTCTTAATGTCGTGCCCATCAATGCCCCTCACAAGGACTTGGATTATTTGCCTTTAGCCGATATGGATTTTCAAATTAAGGACTTGCATCTCAGTGAGAATCCTCTTCGGAATATTTTGCCGCTGCAGAGACAATTATTTGAATGGTTCTGACATCTTTGGACTTTGGGAATCAAATCTTCCTATGTACCTTCTCCCCTCAGTCCATATTTTTCCCGAGTTAATCCATTATTGCTACACAAATTATGATCCCAACCAACGAGAAGTTTTATCCCCAAGTCAAAATGTCCTTTTCGCAATAACTGCTTATTCCATAAATGAAATGCTACAATTCCAACCTGGTCAAGCTCTCACTCCCATATCCATGGCTGAATTACTTGAGAAATCTACTAAGTTCTCCCATGAAGAGTTAAACCGCCTATGCCAAACCTTCATGTTACCAGAGCATCAACCTAAAAACCCTCCCCTTTATGGTTATAATTTCTTTACTGATGAGGGTAGACTTATTTTAAACATGATATCTTCCATAATGGGCTTCAATACTAGTGAGTATGTTGATCAGTTAACCCTAGTATTGTTATCCATTTTTACCCCTGGACAGCCTCCTGCTGTCAAGTACGACTTTGCATCTTATATTGCTGACAAATTCCATGATCAGTTCATGAGATTTGAGAATGAAAGATTATTTAAGTATTCTTCTGTCATATATCATCTCATGATTTACTTTCAGTCAGAAAATTTCCCTTTTTATGTAAAGAAACTTGATGCCAAAGGGAATCCTAGGTCAGTCATCTTTTGGTCTGCCATTACTCACAATTCCTCTGATTCTCCTTATTCCTATAATGATTTTTTCGACCTTTTTGTTCATCCTGCAAATACCTTGTTGGCAAGAGTCTTTCCTCCTAGAATTAACAATGAAATCAAGAAAATCCTTCAGCTCTCAAAGCAGTACAAGATAGGTGACTGGTACCTATATCAAAACTACACAGAGATCAGGATATATGGATGTGAATTATGCCCATTCAAATTGCCCAAGTATGTCCCAATGAGACTCTTTGCATTAGAATATTTCAGGCAGATGAATAATTCAAATATAATTCATTTTTGCAATGCAAAGAAAAAGGCTCAACTCAGGATCAAGAGCCAATTAGGTCCCTTCATTTGTAACTCTAGGGAAGATGGAAAGGAAGCCGAAAGGATTTTAGAAGACTATCTCAGACTACAAAAGAGTTTCTACTGGGTGCCTTATGATCCAAACAACTTTATCTGTGATAGAAGAATGAAAAATAAATTGTCACCATACATCCATCAAAGAATCCCAGAAATAGAACAATATGCTAATATGGATGAATGGACAGAAGGGACATTGGTTGAAAAAGATAGTGAGTAGGTCAATGTTGAAAATGTAATGAAAGATCTTGAAAAGATACTTGACCTAGAATATTTTGGACAGGTGCAGGGATCTTCTTCAGCCAAGACTTACAACAAAATTTGCAGGAGATTATTACAGTAGCAGTAGAATCTAAAGGAAAATAAAAGGAGCCTGATATATAAATAATTGAAAAATTCATAATGATAGAGCAACCAGAGACTTCTAAAGAACAAGGTCAAGGACAAATTCCTCCTACTCAGATCAGTGAGCCAGAAATTTCTATTTTACAAACTCCTTTGAATATAGAAAAGGGAAAAAAGAGAGAGGCTGAAACAACTACTCCTATTGGTGGCTCTTCTGAACAGCAAGATGTTAAAAGGTAGAAATTAACTCCCCTTCCAGAAGATGAATCATTTCAAGAAATCCCTGACAGCCAGGGAAGAGAAATCAGTCAGCAAATAGGTACAGGTAGTGGGACATCCACTAATTTTCAAAAACAGGAAATACAGAGGCAAAAAAGTGTAGATATATCTTCTTTCAAACCTCCCGTAAAAACTACTTGGGACATCAAAAGAACATTCGTCAATATAAAGGCCAAGAACGATCCACTTAGACTTCAAGTGTACAACCAATATTTGAAGATGGCTCCAAAAAATCAAGAAAGATTGATGTCAGCTTAACATCCAACAGGGTAAGATGTTAATGAGCCATTTGAAGCCCAAGGTGCAGTAGCCTCAGATAGCTGTAGATTACGTTAGGACTAATTTTGAAGTCTTAGCAAAGGATATCCATCCTTTAGATCAAATTGAGCTACACAAGCAAACAGGTGAGATGATTTATTCTACTCTGACGAATAAATCAATGATGACCCATAAGTTGCAGGATTCTTTGGATAATACTAATACATAGTTGCAGCTTGAAAAAGCCTCCTCCCAGGCTAAGGATAATAGAATCAAAGTTTTAGAGGAAATAATCATTGGTTTGGGTCATAATCCTAAATATGTGAAAGGCATTGAAGCTTTGATCAAGAGAAAAGATGATGATATTGCAGCTCTGAGAAAACAATTAAAGTTACCGGCCTCAAGACATCCACAGACTGCAGAAATCATCAAACAAAATTATGAGGAAGAACTAATGGATTTTCTCTTAAAATTGAATGAGCAACTTACTGCAACTGAAAAAGAGCTTGAGAATGCATTAAAAGATAAGCAGGAAAATATTCCAGTATCTATAGCAGGAGTAGTGATAGGTACAACAACAACAGGTCAGCCAACAGAATTGTCACAGAGCAACATTGCAAATTTGAACACTGATGAATTAACAAAGTCAATGGAAGATATGAAACTTCAAGCCATAGAGCTTCACAAAACAAAGGAACAATTGGCCACTCTAGAACATAAATATGATCTTTCAAAAATGAGTGTTGCTGATAAAACAAGAGAAGTAAACAAATTAGAAAAAAAAGTCAAAGCATTGGAAAAGGATCTCACATTGGAGAAACCTTTAAAAGAAATAAATGAAATTATTTGGGATAATATCATTCAATCAATAAAGGATGTTTGGTCCTCAATTAAAATAATGGATGAATAGAATAACTTAGTTAAATTGGCTCTGGATGAGATTGAGAGATCAAGACAAGAGTTGGGAAATATGCCAAAAGAGGCCAATAGACTGATACATTTTTTGAATACTCAGACTAAGAATCAACTTGCAGAAATTGGTATTCAGGACAAAACCGGAACAATTCTAGAAATAAAGAGAGTTTTTACTAAAAGAACTCTGGTACAGAATTTAGAACGAAGGTGCTCAGATTTGCAAGAATAAATCATTGCCTTCAGAGAAAGATTGAATATTTTGTTAAAGAGAGGATTGCCCAGTCCTATAGTTGCAGAAGATAAGCTAATGGACCTTGATAGTTATGTTGAAAAATTGGACAAATATGTTGATAATCAAGCTAGTTCTTCAACCAGTTCATCAACAACAACATTGCCTACAGGGAAAAACCTTCATGATAGATTGGAGAATTTATTTTATCTTGAGCATGAAGTAAATCATTTGTTCCCAAATCAGCCTAATTTCTTCAGATATACTGAGGCTGATGAAACACTAAGAAATTTGCAAAGGACCAGAGTGTCAAAAGTTCAATGGTGGGAAGAAATGATGGAACTTTTGTAAAAAATTATCCTTACATAAATTTTTTCCTATTTACCACAGTATATCATGATAAAAAGGATAAAAGGATGAAAAAAGGTCAAAGAGTATCAGAGCAGTTAAAGAGTATCAATGAAACGAAATAAACATCATAGATAATATCATGTCCCTGTATGTGACATGGGGTATTTTTCTATCATTGTCTGGGGTGGGACTTCCACTTTTTTGGATGGATATTTGGGTTCCAATCTTCAGATGTGAAAATGTAATGACTTCATGGACTGTTTTACTTCATATAATATATTAAAAACAACGTTTTTTCTCTTGTGAAAAAAAAATGATTAATGTTTATCACTCTGCCTTCAAAACTAGCGATGCTGGTCTATGTTGCTGGTTTATTGATATGGTCTGATGGTCCTTTTATATTTTGGACATATCACACTCCTCACATGATTAGTGTTTTTCTCTGTTGCAGGGTTTTGGGTACTTTAATTTGTATTTGGAACAATGGACGTGGGTACTCTATCTGTTGCTTTACTATTCTACATACTGCTATTTCACTTTCTTATAGATGCCTCGGGCATATTTGGATGCTTTCTCAGATTGTCGATAATCTCCATGTGGACCGTTACTGGGTTTTATATCAAGTCCCTGTATGTGACATGGGGTATTTTTCTATCTCTGTCTGGGGTGGGACTTCCACTTTTCTGGATGGATATTTGGGTTCCAATCTTCAGATGTGAAAATGTAATGACTTCATGGACTGTTTTACTTCATATAATATATTCAAAACAATGTTTTTTCTCTTGTGAAAAAAATGATTAATGTTTATCACTCTGCCTTCAAAACTAGCGATGCTGGTCTATGTTGCTGGTTTATTGATATGGTCTGATGGTCTTTTTATATTTTGGACATATCACACTCCTCACATGATTAGCGTTTTTCTCTGTTCAAGGAGTTTGGGTACTTTAATTTGTATTTGGAACAATGGACGTCGGTACTCTATCTGTTGCTTTACTATTCTACATACTGCTATTTCACTTTCTTATAGATGCCTCGGGAATATTTGGATGCTTTCTCAGATTGTCGATAATCTCCATGTGGACCGTTACTGGGTTTTATATCAAGTCCCTGTATGTGACATGAGGTATTTTTCTATCACTGTCTGGGGTGGGACTTCCACTTTTCTGGATGGATATTTGGGTTCCAATCTTTAGATGTGAAAATGTAATGACTTCATGGACTGTTTTACTTCATATAATATATTCAAAACAACGTTTTTTTCTCTTGTGAAAAAAAAATGATTAATGTTTATCACTCTGCCTTCAAAACTAGCGATGCTGGTCTATGTTGCTGGTTTATTGATATGGTCTGATGGTCTTTTTATATTTTGGACATATCACACTCCTCACATGATTATCGTTTTTCTCTTTTCAAGGATTTTGGGTACTTTAATTTGTATTTGGAACAATGGACGTCGGTACTCTATCTGTTGCTTTACTATTCTACATACTGCTATTTCACTTTCTTATAGATGCCTCGGGCATATTTGGATGCTTTCTCAGATTGTCGATAATCTCCATGTGGACCGTTACTGGGTTTTATATCAAGTCCCTGTATGTGACATGGGGTATTTTCTATCATTGTCTAGGGTGGGACTTCCACTTTTCTGGATGGATATTTGGGTTCCAATCTTCAGATGTGAAAATGTAATGACTTCATGGACTATTTTACTTCATATAATATATTCAAAACAACGTTTTTTCTCTTTTAAAGTTTCATTTTTTTTTAAAATTGAACCTGTCGTCGCTATACCGATGCCTTGTAAGCGTCGAAATTGCGACAGATTAGAAACGTCGGAAGAGCGGCAGTATAAAAACGTCAGATGAGCGACGTTCAAAATGTCGGACCACATTTCGTCGAAATTGCGACAGTTTAAAACCGTCGGAAGAGCGATGTCCAAAATGTTGGACCACATTTTGTCGAAATTGTGACAGTTTACAACCGTTGGAAGAGCGACGTCCAAAACGTCGGACCAGATTGCGTCAGAATTGCGACAGTTTACAAACGTCGGAAGAGTGACGTTCAAAACGTCGGACCACATTTCATCGTAATTGTGACAGTTTACAGACATCGGAATACCGACGTTCAAAACGTCGGACCACATTTCATCGGAAGTGCGACAGTTTACAAGGGTCAGAAGTGCGACGGATTGGGAAACGTCGAAAGAGTGACGCTTGTTTGGAAGCGACGGAAAAAGTGTCAATAGTGCGACACTTTTTAATTGCGTCAGAACTGCGACGATATGGTAAACCACATTTTTCCTGCCCTCGAACTGTCGCTCTTGCGACGACTATGTGTCGAAATAGAGACGAATTGGCCGTCGGAATTTCCGCCAAATTTTCTAGTGCTTGAACAAAGCACAAAAATCAAAGACTTTTCTCCATTGGGATGGGCTTTAGTTTGACTTAGGAGAGCCATAACCTTGTTATCAAGTCAGTACTCCCTCGGTTGGTTATCTCTTCCAATCATATGGAGGGTTTGTTCATGCCTCCTCCATGACAAGCTTATACTAATTTATCATATGCTTCCATATAGTCACATTTTGAGTTGTGCTTTAGTTCAAGGGAAGTAAACATGAATCAGACTTTTTGTGGTGTCTCTTGACCCATTTTTCAGTCAGCCATCCCTGGTCTGCTAGAGTTATGCCATCTATCACATCAGCTATTTGGTCCTTTGCTCTTGTTAGGTTGAGAAGGTCTCCATTTACTTCTTGCTAGTGGTTTTTCTCTTATTGACTTTGACAAATTGCTCTGACATTAAACCTAGAGCTGCACCTTGGCCCTATTTCCATCATTGATAGGTGACCTTGTGCTTAGCATTTGATCAACACCATGGGTATTTGACTGAGTGGTTTCCCGTGTGTTCGACGTCATCTTTCATTATCACACCTGGGATTTGTGCAATACCTTGGTTTCCATTTGACCCTATTGGTGGATTCCTCACCTCTGTGTTAGCTTTCATTATTGGTTGGTTCAGAGGGTTTATGCCGTGCATTAGATAAATTTTTTGTATTCCAAAAATGTGCTTCGGGTTGGTTACTTCATATTTCTTCTTCTGATTCCTTCCAAATTTTGGCCTGCAGGTTACACTCGTGCTGGATTGATGTGGGATGTCTTAATGGCTTCCTTCCAACATACCTTTTCCCATCAACTCTAACACATTTCTCTGGGAATAAGGTCTATAATCCTTTTCTCAATACCTTAGGGTTTGCAGTCATTAGTGGCAGATGCCTTCGCTATCGAAAATGAGAATACATCAATGTCTCATGATTTGTAGATTCTATCAAGTGTTTGACTTCAACTCATTCATTTGCACTTGTTAGATTGTACTGGGGTACCTTGACTCTCATCATCATTATCGGTGAGTTGCATCGCATTTGTTATCAATATACATCAATGAATGGTAATCAAATGACTTCTCACATGGTTGACTTCAGCTCATTTATTCCCATAGTGTAGAATTGTACCATGGTGGTCAGTGAATACCTTGGGTTTGCATCAACATGCTTTGGTTCACTTTGATAGCTTCTTCAATTTTTTGCTAGTGATACCATCCACCTTATATGTTGCAGTTCATCACAACAACATCTTGTATGTTGGCAACCGAGTTGCGTGCAGTACCATTATTCCACGACTTATGATTCGGTACCTAAAGATTCAGTTTTGTGATTCAGTGATCCTATATCTTTGTCAGCATCATTGACCAGTTCTTCTATATGTGATACTATGACATGACTTTGATATGTAATTTTTGAGGCAATGATCAGGCGATCCATTATGTAATTTGTAGTTTCTATTGTGCTTGTATACATACTGGATCCGCTCCATACTTGATATGTATACATGCTTAACTTTCACTAAGCATGGGTATGCCCACCTCAGACATGAGCTTTCCTTCTGATCTCTTGCACTAGTTTTTGGCAGGCTGAAATCTGGTGAAGTCCTCTCAAGTCCTCACAAGATTCTTTCTCATACACAATACATTCCGACCATCACGTACCCCTTTTGAAATCATATATTAGGGGGCATATGTTATAGCATAATTTATCACCTATATATACTTGGTAATCTATGTATTGGCCTTGGGAAACCCTTTTATTTCAGACTTGGTCCTTTACCTAAAAAACATTATTTTGAATTCCATACGCGACTCTGCCTTCTCAAAAGTGCGTGTAGACGCGGGTCCAGTTATGCCCGACCCACGTATATAATTTAAAATATGAAAAAAATATAAAATTCCCTATTTTCTGGGCGGGGTTTTATGGGTTACACCAAAAACTTACCTCCAGGAGCCTGTGGCCAAACTGTTTTGAGGAAGTATAAATACACCTCATGGGATGGCCTAAAGGGGAGATAGAGATGGATATTGATACTATAAACTTTTAGTCCCTGATCAAGTTTTATTATCCCTGTGCCTCCTACACTTCCGAAGTTGTGGAAATCCTTGTTTCCCTCTTTGAGATGTTCACATCCTTTATGTGACATCCTTGTGTATTCTTATGGAAGAATATTGTTGAGGCTTGGGTTGTATGGATCTGGAGGACGATTTTGCTTGGTGTCATGGATGAATCAGGTGGTATTCCTCCACATCTTTTACATACATCAACAAAGAAGCTCTATCTCGTTCCTGATGTCATGATATTCAATGATTTTATACATGTTATGATCTTGTTATAGTTGATTTCATGTTATTTTCTATAAGCTTATATGATCTAATCACTGACATCTAGAACATGCTTTCAATTACTACTAGTCTATATGCTTTTCTTGAATGAGTTGCAGGTTTTGAAGCATGTGGAGAATCAAAGGGTTTAAACCCTATGGAAACAACCTCAAACGTAGGACCTATGGGTAAGGTCACTTCTCCCAGTTTTACCAGTTTAAGCATTAATACCATTAGTTTGCTTGCTCATCGTTGTTTTATGCCTCTTTCTATGTTGGGGTTCTCAACCCATACCCTAGGGTAATTCATCCAGTAACAACAGGGGCGGGTTAGATACAAAATTTTTCCAACAAATTGATGGTATAAGGTAGCATCAAGTTCAAGGGAAGTACAAGTGACTGAAAGCTTGACTCCAAATTGAAAGGGAGAAGGGGCTAGCTTCCATTCTGTTATCACAAAATTTGACCTAATAGGCTGCTAATCAAATCAATCTCATGTAACTATTTCAAACCAATATTTTGATTGAGGCTTAGCCTCCTCAACCTGAGAGGGCTCTCTCAAGGGTTAATGATTTTGATAAAAATATAGATGGATAACTCTATGTGGGGTAATAATCAGATAAATGATAAATGTAGGTTTTAAATCACATCATCAAGTACACATTGGTCTTATGGAGTAAAATTAGTTTCATTAAACCAATCAATCTACTTAACATGGAAGTTGAGGCATATCAGATTTTTAGTCAAGAGATACACATGTGAAATTGTAAAAAACACATTCATTTTGTCTATATAGGAAGTCAAAGCATCAAAGATGAATTTCGAGTAACATATATAGACACCACTGCAATAGGATAGCAAAAAGATGTAATTAGAACAAGAACACACTAGAACTCCTTCTGAATCTCAAGTTGGCTAAGTAGAAATCTTTGTATTTAGTTGAAAACCAGTCACTTACAATAAACATAGTCTTTTGCCAAAAAATGTCCAACCCTTTGCTAATTCGACTCAATGGCCTTTAATAGACCATTTACAACCTGAGATGATCTCATCTTAGGCTAGATACATCGAATTTCTAACTCTTGACACCTTGCATAACCATAAAACATCAAATTTATGACAAACAGACACTTATCCTACTTGACAATCCTATTTCAACTAGGACTCAAACTCTTCATTACTATCTTTAACAACCTTATCCTAACAACCTTATCTATTTTAAATTACATCATTTTACAAGTGTATCATCACATGGTCAAATTTGGATGATGGGCTTCAATTCTTCATGACCACTTTGCTGACCTCCGCAAAAGTAGGAAACCAAAACCTGTTTTTTAGGCATAAGATTCTTTTCCTTCTTTGAACATTCTGACCATCATGTAAACTTTATTTCTTGGTCCTTGGATATTAGAGATTATCTTAAAATATCTCATCACTCATCCCTAGCCTCCATATATCTAAAAATCGCTGCAAAACTTGTTCAAAAGGCTGTAATTTATGGCGCTACGAAAACACAGCAGTTTCGTAGCGCCCTTTGTAGTGCTGCCATTTCAACCTTTTTTCTTCAAAAACTTAACTCTTTCACTTGTATCATTTCAATCACCTTTTAACACATATTTTACAACAATTTAGCTCCTAAATCGTTCTTCAACCCCTTGAAAACTGATCAAAAAGAGCAGAAAAGGCAGCTACAACAGTTTCATAGCGCTTTTCTGCTTTTTTACACTAAATGCACTATGAAACTGTCGAGTATTTAGTTTTTTCATAAATTTTGCCAAGTGAAAAGTGTTACTGCCTCAAAACTCAAAAAATAACCTTTCTTTAGTATTTACAATTCATATAAACTGTAAACCCACTTCATTCTAACTTTCTTGAGGCATTCATTCTTCATTTGCAATACATCCTTTCAGATTTTTCCTGTTTTTTCCTGAAAAATAGGTCTTAGAACATAGCCTATATCTCCTAGTCCCTGATGTCATTTGAGAAATTGAAGGAGGTTTGTGTAGACCATTATGTGTTGAATAAAAAAATATCTTTTTTTTTTAAACACATCTCCTGATGTCTAGAAACTACATTTGAAAAACATGTGTAAAACAGGAAAACTCTGTTTCTGAAAATAGGGCTTCAATGAAATCATTATATCTCTCAACTGATAACACCTGTGAGAAAATTGAGATAGTTTTCTGTAGTTAGGGATCTGATGAAGACAAGACTCTTTCATAATTCCAAAACATGGTTTCATTTCGCTAGAAACTGAACTTGAAGTTGACTTCTAAACAGTCATGTACAGGACAGTTTTGTAATAGTAGTTTCGTAGTGCATTTTAATTTATCAATTTCTGCCACCTCCTAATGAATTTGAAGAAACCGAGAGAGGTTTTTGTATTTAGTTCTGTTATGAAGAAAAACCTCTTTCATATTTCCAAAATTATTTTTCAGTTGCTCAGAAACCGTCTTTGAAGTTGAATTCTCAAAGTCAGAAAAAATAGATTTTTGTTGTTTGCACTACGAAACTATCAGCGCTTTCGTAGCGCAAAGTGACTTTTTTGAACTAGTGGCACTACGAAAACGAGGTTTCTTGGCTAATTGAATCGTTTTGACACAAAAAGTTTAGGAAATGACCCACAAATGAAAATGATGGATATTTGACATGAAGGGACTTCAAAGAAGACTTTATTATAACCTAAGGATGGGTTTTAAAATATAAAAATCTAAAACCTACCCTTGATCAAATCCTAAATTGACTTCTAAACCCAATTTTGAACCATGACCAGAAACAACCTTGAAACAATGATGTTTTGAAATTTTTTGGGTGATAACACATTCTTCCATGTGAAAGTGGCATAGAAGATCACATGCATACTTGGATTGAGAAAGGGTAATACCTTCTTTGGATTGCAAGACTTAAAGACCAAGGAAATAATGAAAGTTTCCTAAGTCTGTCATTTCAAACTTATTTTTAAGGCTAGAATTCACATGGTTTATATGGTTGGGATCACTACTAGTAAGGATAAGATCATCAACATAAAGAACAAGGATGATTAAGGACTTACCCACTTTCTTGGTGTAGACAGTGTTGTCGAACTCGATATATAGAAAAGCCATTATCTAAGAGAAATCTATCCATTTTGGAATACCAAGCTTGAGGGGCTTGTTTGAGATCATAGAGAGACTTCCTAAGGTGAAAAACAAGGCTAGAGTCATTTTGCATAAAGCTAGGGGGTTGTTCCATGCATATTTCTTCATACAAGTCCCTATGTAAGAAGGCATATTTAACATCCATATGAGGGACTTCCCATTTAAAGGAGGCAACAAGGGAAAGAACAAGGAAAATAGAATTCATTTTGGACACAAGGGAGAAGGTTTCAGTATAGTCAATGCCTTCAACTTGTGAAAATCCTTTAGCAACAAGATGAGCCTTATCTTTATCCACTTTTCCGTCTAGTCCAAACTTTGTTTTGTAAACCCATTTGCATGTGACAAGTTTTCTTCCCTTTGGAACAGGAACAACATCCCAAGTATTGTCTACCAATAAGGAACGATATTCTTCATTCATAGCTGCATCCCAATCTAGATGACTTGAAGCTTCTTCAAAGGTGTTTGGATCAAGATTTTCTCGAACTTGAACCAATAAGGAAGAGGCTATGTCTAATTGAGAACATGTATGACATTGATCTGTAGGTTCACCTGCAAGATAACCTGCTACATCCCGAGTAGAGCGGACCCATTTTGGAAGTTGTGGAGCTGAAGGAAGACCCTGAGGAGGTGGAGGAGGATTTTCATCCTCGCTGTCATCATCTGAACTAGAAGGAATGTTGTCAGAAGTATAATAGATAGAGAGAGGTAACACATATGTTGAATCAGGCTCATAGGCCAAAGGCGTCACACCCACCGAAATAAGCTCGCATGCCAATATATTTTCATCAAATTTTACATCTCTTCTAATGATTACATTTTTGGATTTGGGTTGAAGAATTCTATATCCTTTGAAATCTTCAGAATATCCAACAAAAATGCATTTTTCACTCTTTAGTTCTAAGGCTTTATGTTTCTCATCTGGAATATGGGCCCAAGCTTCACTTCCAAAAACATGAAAGTGACTTACATCTGGTTTGATTGAGCTCCAAGCTTCTTCTAGAGTGGTATTCCTTAAAATCTTTGTAGGAGTGTGATTTACTGTGTAATTTGCACAGTTAATTGCTTCTGCCCAAAAATTAAGACTAAGTCCTTTAGATTGAAGCATACAATTAGACATTTCTTTTAGAGTGTGATTCTTCCTTTTAGCTACACCATTTTGTTGTGGAGTATACGAAATGTTGCAATTGAATGCCATGCTCAGTGCAAAAGTTGATAATTTTTTTGTTAACATATTCTCCTCCTTTGTTAGATCTTAACTTAAGAATTTGATGTCTAGATTGTTTCTCAACAAAGGCCTTAAAGGCCAAGAACATGTTAAAAACTTCACTCTTGAGTTTTAAGAAATATAACCAAGTGCGTCTCGAAAAATCATTAATGAAATTTAAGAAGTAATTGTAGCCAAAGAAAGAAGCAATTGGAAGTGGACCACATAAATCACTGTGCACAAGCTGGAAAGGGGTTGAAGCGCGCAAAGAGGCACGTTTTTCAAAACTATCCTGATGATGTTTTCTGAGTACACAACTAGAAAAAACACCATCTTGGTAAGATACCATAGGAATACTTTTCACCATATTTTATTTACATATATTTTGAAGAGAGTGATAGTTTAAGTGACCAAATTGCTCATGCCAAATTTTTCTCACTTCATCATTATGAGCAACAAAAACGGAGGGAAGACATGATGACCCAAAGTTGTCAAACTTATACAACCTTGTGGAATCATCAACAATGCCAGTAGTTAAAATATTTCTAGGATCTCTTATGTCCTTAATTACAACATCATGAGGTGAGAATTCTATGGTTTTCCCTTCACTTGAATGAGTTATCTAATAAAAAGATAGAAGGTTGCAGGAAAAGGTAGGAACACATAATGCATCATAAAACTGACCTTTATCTAGATGAATAGTTCCATACCCTACAACACTAAGATATCTAGCATCACCAACATAAATATTTTTGGTGTTACAATCATTTAAAAAAGAAAACATGGCTTTTTTTTGGCCATGTGGTAAGAGGCTCCAGAATCAATGAGCTACTCACGAGAATGAGAAGAAGAAGATACATTCAATGCATAACCATATCTTGGTGCTTGACAACCACATGTATAAAGTGTCATTCCCAAAAATGAAGTTGAAGATTTCTCCAAATGGATGATGTGATTCTTCATTGATGCTTCCAATGCTTCCATCTTATTAAAACATTTTGACTCTACGTGGCCATCACAATTACAAAAGTTGCAATGTCTTTATGTCTTCTTCCCTTTGTTTTTATTTGCCTTATTAGTTTGTTGAGTTGATTTTTTAGTTTGTGGCTGAAATTGCTTAAGACCCTTGTTTGGTTTAGGACCATTCTGATCCAGGTGGATATCGGTGGCCACCCACCTATTCCATTTGGACCCGCACCATCAATTCTTGCAACTTTTCACATTCAACATAACTTACTATTTTTAGCAGGTTTTTGGGTCCTACACTCTCGAAGCCATTTTGGGGCCTTAATGATCCAGGTGGATATTGGTGGCCACCCATCTATTCCATTTGAACCCCCACCATCAGTTCTTTCAGTTTTTAAGTTGCAACACAAATTACTATTTTTAGCAGTTTTTAAGGTCCTGAACTTC
Organism: Pinus albicaulis; assembly: GCA_034641835.2. Taxonomy (NCBI): domain Eukaryota; kingdom Viridiplantae; phylum Streptophyta; class Pinopsida; order Pinales; family Pinaceae; genus Pinus; species Pinus albicaulis. The sequence continues at coordinate 162,602,951 of CM076569.1, read as the reverse complement.
CGGAGCTGTTTTGAGGCCCTAAATACCGTTTTTTGGGAAAACCAGGAGGAACATGGGTCCATGGATCAATGTTTCTCACACTGAAAGTTTTACTCCTCTGATAGATATTTATAATGAGCTATGATACGTGTCAAATGGAGAATGTATGCCAAATTTACATCCTGGGGAAGTTGAAACACCAATTTACCCAAACGGGGCCCATAGTTTTGGCGCTTCATCTCCTAGGGTTAGGTTTTCTAACGTTTAGAGTTCTCTATTGTTTCTCAAGAATAAATAGGCCCTCGAGCCTCATTGTAACACATTTCAGAGGCCTGTAGCCGCCACATCTCTTCTCAGAGATAAGCTACCAATGCCCTAGCTGGTTTATTTCCATTTTGTCTATAAGAAAATTTCAGTCATTTGATTTAAATAAAATGAAGTATTGTTTCCGCTGCATCTCTGTGTTTATGTCTATTTCTGTATTTTATTGTGTTCCTACATAAATCCAGATCAGTGGTATCAAAGCGGTCTGCTCTTTCTCTATTTTTGTTGACATGTCTCCAACGCGGTCAGGGTATAAGGAGTTAGGGTTCGATCTGGTTGAACCCTTGCAAGATCAACCTCGCAAACCCCGATGACCTCCCATGGCGGAAGAAAAGAAATACGAGGGAGTAGGAGATCCTATCAAAATATTTCTCGAGGAGGCCCTCGAGAAACAAAGTGTTACACAGTAATTTGTCACCATCCCTACCATTTCCCGTCCCGCACAATGGAGGACCCATTTTGTGACCTGTGAACATTGTCATGCCTTGAAAACATCATCAATGCATTCCTCCAAGCATGAGCTTCAATTGCCCTAAAGACATCTCCTTGCAAAAAATCATAAAAACATCTCCTTTTGCATTGGCGTGGGCAGACAGTTCACCACTTGCGCCAATGAGGAAAATCCTACAAAGAGGCCGCGCCAACTGGCGCTCTGTCCCAGAGCAGTAGTCGCGCCAGCCAATTTAAGGAGTGTTTTTAAATAAATATGGCGGAATTTGTGTTTCAACAAACTCAGAAACCATTGCCTATCTTGAGTTGGGAGGTTTGGCTGCGGGAGTTCTATGGAAGGGAAGTGGTTTTGCCACCTCCCATGGAACCTTCCTTGTTGATAGGGCCAATCCCACAATAATAGGGATCCCAACTCCCTCCTTGCCCATCTATAAAAGCCTGCTCAATTCCATGGCAAGCTAGTCTTGAAGTGCCTAAGCTTTGAATCTCCAAATTCCCAAGAGCCTTTGTGTTGTAAGAGCCCTCTTTCTTCCCTTAAGGCCGACTCAAGTAAGGAGACTATCGTCGAGAGACTCTGGAGAGGTTTTCCCTTTCCCTGGCGAGCTTTGCGAGACGTGAACGACTGGAGACCCATCCGAAGGAGACCACGACGTCAGAACATTGGTTGTAATCTCTTTTGATTGTTATTTAATGAATGATTATGATTATGGTTCCACTCTGTTTTCGATTATGTTAATATGAGTAGTATCCTTTCTGACTGATATTGAGTTACGTATGCCGGATTTTATGCTTGTATCTGTTTGTTTCTTGCACGTGCAGGTGTCTATCCGCGGAGATCGTGGAGGATCGTGATCTGCCGAGGCTGAGGAACGGGAACGCTCTCTTCTTCAGATCGTAGCATTGGATTCCAGGTAGGCCTCCATCTTTGGTCTTTTCATTTCGTAACTAGGAACTTGCGTCGTAACATTTCGTGATTGTTGCTAGACCCCTGCTGGGCTAGTAGGGATCGCCTCTGTCCGCAGAGGGGATTTACCTCCTCAACAATTTGGCGACTCCACTGGGGATCGTCTAGATTTCACTGTCTCGTTTGGATTGTCTCGTTTTGATTATTTTATGTTTTTCCTTGCTTGATGAGCCTTCTGGGTTGGGTTCTTTTGCTATTTTTTACTTCTTGGTTTGCTTAGTATGCATTGATCTGCTTCTGGAGTAGTTCTTTTTTGTTTTTGGCTGAGAAACTCGACTGGCGCGCTTTTTAGCTCGACAGTCGCGCCAATTGGCGCATGTTGCTTTTGTTTAGCCTGCGCCAATTGCTTTCTGGCGCCAGTTGCAGCCTTACAGTCGCGCCACCCCTGTAAGGTTTTTGAGTTTCCTCATTTTTGAGCTCTCTGGGTTTGGTCAGTGTTTTTCTTCTTGATTTTCCGACTACTTGAGTGTGTTGGAGTCCTGTTTGACTGGGAATTCACCTCTGTCCTTTGGTTGTTTGCTTTTATCTATCGATTTCACGTTTTGAACCCTAGGGCATCTAGTGGCTTAGTGTATCGAGCCCTCCTTGGGAGTTTTGGTGTTTCGTTTGTCCGGTCGACTTTCTGATTGATTCTCCGCATCCTCTTAGTAGTTGTTCATTGTTTTGTTGCGATTTTTGGGTGATTGCTCATTCCTTCATTCAAATTTCGTTTGGTCTTGCATTGGGCCTAGATCACACGGCCCATTGAAGCCCTTGAGTCTTTTCTTGGTTTTGAGAGACTTTGGTCGATTTGGGATCTGATTGCTTGTGTTGTTGAGTGAAATTTGTTTGTTTTGCTCTCTCAAATATCATTTCTCAAGTTGTTCCGTTTGTTTTCAAGTTTGTTCAGTGCATATTAGCTATCAAACGTTGAAAATTACAAAAAAAAAATCTCTTGTGCTTTTGGTTGAATTAGTGTAAATTGTAATCTTTTCGATTTTGCTAGTGATTAGTGATTTGAATGAAAAGTTTTCAATTTCATTAGTTGCATTAGAGATCTCATTGTTTGTCTTCTGATCGTTTCGTTTTTGTAAAAGATCTCAACTCTTCTGTAACTAGTTTTCATCGAACGAAATGTTGGACTGTGGCATGTAGCTTTGCATTTAGGAGTCTTTTAAGACACTACATACGATAGGGCCTGAAAATTGAAACTTAATCGAAGATCAACTTTAAAATCTATCCAATTAACCTAAGGCAGCATTGAAATCTAACGAAACATATTTAGAGGTCTAGGCTAGAGACGTGTTCCGGCGTCTTTAAACCTAGCAGCTGTCGTTCGCCTTTTGGCTTTAGACAGCGCTAGTACGGACTTGTGCTCCCCGTACCATCGCGTATATAAAGGGAGACCCCTCTAGGTTTTCAATCCTTTATCCATAGGAAGCTGAGTCTGCCGCCCTATACCCGTGATACACCGAACACAGCATTCGGGGAGATTGCCTACACGTACAGAAAGTCCTTGGTCGATTTCTGTTTCATTATTGAAACCAAGGTGTATATTGCAGTTCACGGATATTTGGTTCACCCTTTGTGCCTAGTTTTTCCTGAGCAGTCATTTGGTCTTTTCTGACTCCCTAAACTTGAAAAGACCGTCGAGCGCTTGTCCTTTCATGCTTGTATCAAATCTGAAAGAGATAGAGTCATCTTTCTATTGTTTCTCGACTCTTAAAATATGAAACGATAGAGTTTCTTACTTTTCAATGTGGTAAAAATTAATCACCCACGATTACACGCCCGCTTAGATATTGCTTGTTGACCGTTTGATCGTGTGTCTTAACTCGTTTTCAGCCCGTGTGTGTGTTTGCTTCTTTTTCTCTGGTCTTTTGCCACAGTGGCGGAACCTTCGGTTTCGTATACTGGTAGTCCTTACACGGACGATTCTTCGGAGGCTTCCCAATCCTTTGTCGAACCACAGCAGCCTGTTGTTTCCAAGTTTCCTGACGGGGGACCAGTTCTCGCTGAGCAACCCTTTGGAGGACCAGTTGAGTTCAATTGGCCCTTTTCGGACCCTGTGTCTGAATTGAGATTAGGAGCTGATTTCCTTTCTCTTACCTCGGGTTCGCCTTTTGTTGCTGCTGTATTTCCTCCTAGTCCTCGCCGTCTTTTGCGTGATTTAATGGCAGGATCAACCATGAGTGATTCTGGTGAGGAAATCCCAACGTCTGGTGAAGACTATCAGCTCTTCCCACGAAGATTGTTTCAGGGAGACAACTCTGAGCTGGCTGCCATGTCAACAGCCAGTCCTTCTTTACCACGGGGATACAGATGTCTGGGTCAGATCATTTCCGCTGTAGCCTCTATGGGAATATCATCTCCTGCTTCAAGGCCAGCTGCTACTACCCTCGGGGTGTCTCCTCAGATGCCCGTCACTTCTGTTCCCGTCCGACCCACTGTCTGTGTGGCCGCCTCTTCTCTTGTTGTCTCAGCATCTGCTACTAGGGCTGGGCCAACTCCTGAAGATGTTTATCTAGCCACTGCTATACCGGAGAACATCTCTCCGGAGGAGTATCGGTTGTCTTTGCAACAGCCGAACGCCGAGGTTGGACCGTCCTCCCAAGATCCCTACCGATCTTACTTTTCGCATTATGCACAGGATGGTACTCCCGTGTATGCTTTCCCAGGTCAGTATGACGAGCACGGGGAGATTTTGCGTCTACCCGCTCCTGAGGCTTATCTCTATGCTTAAGGTTTACCGTTTAACCGGGCTTATAACCCGCAGGGACAGCCTTTCCAAGGCCAACCTATGGGCCAACCTGGCTATCTTTATGATCCACAGGGGCAGCCCATCCAAGGTTACCCTGTCGGCCAACAAGGGCCATCGTACGGTCCGCAAGGACAGTATTATAGTCCTTCTGGTCAACCTGTTTAGCCTCAGCCGGGGTATCAACCGGGACCGGTCTATGGTCCTGGGGGGAAAATCCAACCTTCTTTACCGATGCAACCGCAGTACCCTGTTGTTTCTAACGTTGCATATCAGCCAGGACCATCCTATGGTTCTGCTTCAGGTCAAACCGGTTTCTAGCAAGCACCTGGTCCTGTTCCACCACTGGGCCAACCGGTTCATCCGGTACAACCCGGTGTCCTGCCTCTAGGCCAACCGGTCCATCCGGTACAACCTGGGGCTCATTTACAACCAGGTCAACCTGCGCAGCCGGCGCCGCCTGTCTATCTGGGTCAGCCTGGTCATTCAGGTCATCCCTTGCACCCGGGTCAACCTGTTCACTCAGGTCAGCCCTCTCAGTCGGGTCAACCTATTCATTTAGGGCAGCCCGCTCATTCCATTAACCCTGCACAGCAGCCGGTTCATTCAATGCCGCAGCCAAATCAACAGTTGTGCCCTACGTATCAGGCTCCGCAGGGTTCCACTTTTCAGCAGCCTACTCATCCTCAGGGTGGTTATTATCCTCATGGTCAGTCTCAACCGAACTATAACCACCCCAGAGGCTCTCAGTATTATCCTCCTCCACCCGGTTCTACCTACACTCAGCAGCCAAATCCAAACGCTGCTTATACAGGGCCGACGCATAATCAGGGTCCGTACCCTGGTTATCAAGCCCCACACTATGGTTACCAGCATCCAAATCAGTCTGGTTATACGACCTACGCCCCCTACAGTCAGAATCCTGCGGGACAGAACCCGTGGGGGCAAGGATATTCACAACCATCGTGGAGTATGGGTACGGGACCTCATCCTGGGCCTGGCATGGCAGTTAATCCTCCATTGCCGTTCCTGGCTACCTTGGAAATGCCGGATGTTTCAAAGTTGACCAATGATCCGATTTTACATAATCTGTATTGGCCTCCGGTTCCCACCAAGATACCAGGTGATTGTCCCAAGTTTGAGGGAAAAGCTGGGGAGGACCCCCAGGCGCATGTGATGACGTATCATCTTTGGTGTTCATCTAACTCTTGGGTCGACGATTTGATTCGCCTGCCCCTCTTCCAACGTACTTTAACTGGAGCTGCTGCTAAGTGGTACATAGAGTTATCCCATGGCATTTTTCAATATTTCAACTCTTTAGCCATGGCTTTCCTCACGCATTTCCAGTTACCGGTTCGGTATGAAGCCGGGACGCACCTCCTGACTTCTCTGAAGCAGGATAAAGCCACTCACATCTCAGATCACATTCATGAGTGGCGGCGCCGTCGTAGACTGATCAAGTTTCACATACCTGATCAGATATTGACTCACTGGTTCACCACCTCCTTTGTGAATAAAATCGCTCAGGATATCGCGATGGGAGTGTGTGTGACAGAGGAACAAGCCATCGCGCGTGCCCAGTACCTGGATCTTGTCTATTCATAGTCTGGCACGCTTTATGACATCTTGAATGATGCTCCACGGCCCAGAACCACTAAGGCTCCGCCCACCCCTGCGGTGGATGGTGTCATTGGTTCTGTCTCTCATTATTCGAAGAAGTCTTCGAATGGGAAGCAGAAGGTTAATTCTTCCAACAATACCTCTGCCAATCCCGCCTCATCCGATTCTGGTAAAACTGCGGAGGTGAATGCCGTTCAGGCCAATCCTGCGGACAAATCCTCCAAGGGGAAGAAGAAGGGCAAAGGCAAATCTAAATCTGATGCTCCGAAACCAGAATCTAAGTCTCGTACTGAGGATGGCTCCCAGCGTAAACCGAAGTACCCTTGCCTCATCTGTGAAGGGGACCATTATACTAAGGATTGTCCACGACGATCCGAGGTTAGTCAACTTCTTAAAGGCCCTAAAGGGACTCCGACTGTTTTGAAAGAGCCATTTCCATCTCAGCAGACCCAGATGGTCGAACAGCCGTCACCATCTGCACCGTTTGGGTCTCAGGTTTTCATGATGAAGACTGTTGCACCTATCTCTGTCGCTACGCGGTCGAAGGATTGCAACGAACCGCGGCAGGCACCCAGGAAGGCAGTTGCGGATGGGCCACCTCCCCTACCTGTATCCGGTCCGTTGGAAATCGAGAAGCCTTCTCTTGAACCCATTGTGAAGCCACCTCCCAAAGGTGTCCTTCGAAGATCTTCTTATAATCCAAACGCTCGTGCCGCTCAACATTACAGTATTGTTGAGGATCTGGCACAGGCACCATGTGCCATGTCTGCACTTGAGGTTCTTCAAAGTTGTCCTTCACAACGGAAGGCTTTACTGTCTGCGATCGGGGGCATTGATCCCGCTGACTCGAGTCTTCTCACCTTCGATCTGGAGAATTTTACTCCCCGGCTTCCACATCAAATCGCTTTGGTCATTCAAGTCGGGATTAACGGTCTGAACATTCATAGGGTCATCGTAGATGAGGGTGCATCTACCTGCGTTATGTCCTCCGCTTGCTGGAAGGCCATCGGCTCTCCAGCCTTGTCGTCATCTCCCAATGCCCTTGAGGCATTTGATGGTCGGGAATCTAAACCCCTGGGCGTTCTCGAGAGTCTCGCGATCACATTACAGGGAAAAACTGTCAACGTAGAAGTAGAAGTGGTTGATGCTAAACTCAACTACAATATACTTCTTGGCCGCAGCTGGACCCATGCCATGCTCTGCGTGCCGTCCACCGTCTTTCGATTCATTAAGTTCCCTCACGAGGGCAAGATTGTCACAGTGGATCAGTTGTCATTTTTCACCTCTAACTCTGAGAACAACGTGCCATACGTGGATCAAATTCTGAATCCCCCAGATAGTGTAGGACCTGGTCTCTTCAAAGACCCAGTCCTCATGGGTATCTTTCCTGCACTGCCACCGCATACCGCTCAAGTCAACATGTTGTCCAGGTCCGATGACCCCTGGCTCATTCCTACACCTGAGCAGGTATATGAGTTTGGAGAATCCATGCCTTTAACGCCAGTAGAGATCAACTACTGTGAGATTGTTGCTGCATCGGATCCTCCGCCTCCTCAGCATGCTCCTTTGAGCATGGCTCTCGACGTCTACTCTCAATCCCCCTGGCTTGGTCAGGCTGATTCACCTGATCCTCTCAGAGAGACTTTTCCTTCCGATGAGGCTATCATTAAAACTATGTCTCTTGAGGAGCTGCCTTGGGGCGATGGACATCATCGCTCCTCGTTTATGCCTAGCTTGGGGGCAATGACTGATTGTCTGGAGCGTTATGCTACTCAGGTTCCTTCCCCTCCTCTTCAAACACCTATCTTGACGCACGAGGTTTTTTCGGAGGGTAATCTGAGTAACATTACTCAAACAGTTCCAATCAACATCTCCGTTAAACCGGGGATTGCTGAGAATATCCATGTGGGTGTGACTTGTTCTCCCGATGAGATTCAAGTCTATACTGAGCTTTTCAAAGAATTCAGAGATGTTTTTGCATGGTCTTACGAGGAAATGTCGGGGATTGATCCCAGTATCGTGGTCCACGAGATTCCAACCTATCCAGGTGCAAAACCCGTGCGCCAACACTTACGCCCCATGCATCCTCGAAAAGCCACCGCCATCAAGGCAGAAGTTGAAAAACTTCTGAACGCGGGTTTCATTTATCCCATCCCCCTCACAGAATGGGTGTCTAACATTGTCCCGGTCGATAAAAAGCAGGGTACGATTAGAGTCTGTGTGGATTATCGCGACATCAATCGTGCCTGTCCCAAAGATAATTATCCCACTCCGTTTATAGACCAGATCATCGATGAATGTGCTACGAGTGAGATCTATTCCTTAATGGACGGTTTATCAGGATATAACCAAATCAATATTGCACCTGAGGATCAACACAAGACCACATTCATCTGTCCATGGGGTACTTTCACGTACAAAAAACTCCCGTTCAGCTTGAAAAACGCTGGAGCCACTTTTCAGCGTGCGATGTCCTATGCTTTTCATGACATTCATCATATCGCTCAGCCTTATCTGGATGACTTGCTAGCCCATTCGGGTAAGCAAGAGGACCATCCTGAGCATCTCCGCCAGATCTTTCTTCGTTGCAGACGCTACAATATCAGGCTCAATCCTCATAAATGCGTCTTCTGCGTTGATTCTGGCCATCTTTTAGGATTCATAGTCTCGAAAGACGGAATTCGCCTTGACCCTTTAAAGGTCGAGGCCATCGTAAACCTCCCATCACCCTCCTCCCTGTACCAGTTACAGAGTCTGCAAGGGAAAGCGAATTTTCTTCGGCGCTTTATCCCGAATTATGCCGAGGTGGCCAAAGGATTCACTCGTTTGTTAAAGCAGAACGTTCCCTTTCACTGGGATGAAATTGCTCAGGAATCCTTTGAGAAGCTGAAGACGTTGCTTGTCAATTCTCCGTTGCTTCGTCCTCCAGACTACCACCGCGACTTCACCTTATATCTAGCTGCCGCATTTAGCACCATAGCCATGGTCTTGGTGCAGGATGACGATCACGGTGATGAACATGTTGTTTATTACCTGTCTCGGAACCTTCTTGACCCGGAAACGCGTTATGCACATGTCGAGAAGTTGGCATTAGCAGTAGTACACGCTGTACAACGCTTTCATGATTACATCCTTTTGCGCACAATAACAGTGGTTTCAGACTGCAACCCTATGATGTATATTATTTCTAGACAATTACTGGGGGGCAAGTACTCCAAATGGATTATGATCCTGCAGGAGTTTGACTTGGAGTTCATTACTGCTAAGTCAACTAAATCACTGGTCTTCGCAGATTTGATATGTTCTCTCCCTACAGACTCTGTTCCCTCACACTCTGAAGACCATATACTGGACGAAACACTTTTCCTCATCAGTACTCGTGACCCTTGGTACGGTGACATAATAGTGTATCTTCAGACCTCGACATTTCGGTCTGAGTTGGATAAAGCTGCCCGCCGTCGGATTCGGCACCAGTCCCAACCCTACCGTATAGTAGGAGATACCTTATATCACGTTGGAGTAGATTCGGTGCTCCGGCGATGCCTAACCTTGGAAGAGGCTGAGAAGGTCCTAAATGACTGCCATAGTGGCACCTGTGGCGGACATATGTCTGGGTATGCTACTGCCCAGAAGATTCTGCGAGCAGGTTATTTCTGGCCTTCCATATTCAAGGACTGTATCACTGCAGTCCGTAAATGTCATCCATGCCAGATATTTCAGCGCAAGATATGCGCGCCTCCTTTACCATTGCATCCCGTTATTACCGTCGGCCCTTTTGCGAAATGGGGCGTTGATTTTATGACGTGTAACCCTCACTCGGCCGGGGGGCATGCGTATATCATTGTCGCCGTCAACTACTTCACCAAGTGGGCCGAGGCGATGCCTACACTAGCTGCTGACGGGAAAACGACTGCTCAATTTATATTCAACCATGTTATTGCACGGTTCGGGGTTCCTCAAGCCATCGTCACTGATCACAGTACTCATTTCCGAGATTATATGATGGCGGAGCTGACTTCAACGTTGGGCTTGCATCACGACAGCTCGACACCATATTACCCTCAAGCGAATGGTCAGGTTGAAGCAGTGAACAAGGTTTTGGTCACTATGCTTTAGCGAACAGTTGGTATTCACAAATCCAATTGGCATCTCCAACTGTTCTCAGCTCTCTGGGCATACCGAACATCTGCAAAGAGTGCAACTGGGTTCACACCATTTCAGTTGGTGTATGGCCTGGAAGAAACTCTTCCGGTTGAATGCGAGATTCCTTCATTAAAATTAGCTGTGGAGCTTCTACCTAATACTTCTGCTGAGGAAGAACGTCTTCTGTATCTGGAACGGTTGGATGAAACCCGTCATCTGGCTGCTTTGGTTATCAAAGCACAAAAGAAGAGGGTCAAAACTCATTTTGATCAATCTGTTTCTCCTCGTTCCTTTATTGAAGGGGACCTTGTCCTCCTGTACGATCAAGCACATGATAAGCTTGGAGCCGGTAAGTTCCAGCCTATGTGGCATGGGCCCTATATAGTAAAACGCATTTTGAAAAACGGGGCCTACTAGCTTATAGATTATGAAGGAGTTCCGCTGGCGCAGCCCAGAAATGGGTTGTACCTCAAAAAGTACTATGCCTGAAGTGATTTCTTGGTGTGGTGTGTGTACATAGGTGTGTGTTTTTCATTTGTGTGTATGTATTGTGTGGTGTGCTTTGTAAACATATTTCTGCTGATCGGGTCTTCCTGGTTGTGCAGATGTCTATTCATCCATTTGTTGGTTTCGTGAATGGTGCCTCCCGCAGTACCAGGAATCTGTCTTCAGCAGCCTGGGTAATCTATGATCCTGCTGGTGAGTTGATTGACCTGTAAGGAGTGTGTCTAGCACGTACCACAAACAACATCGCAGAATATAGTGCTGTGTTAGAATTATTAACCGAGGCAGTAAACCTTGGTATCCGTGAATTGCTCGTGTATCTAGATTCGCAACTTGTGGTGTTACAACTGAACGGACACTATTCGGTAAGAAACCCGTCCATCTTACGTCTGTATCTGCGTATTCGATTACTGGAAAGAAATTTTGACTACATTACATATCATCATATACCCAGACATTTGAATACATTAACAGATGCAGTAGCAAATTTGGTATTAGACAGACATTTGCACAATTTGTAAATCATCACCACATGTAAAGAAAGATCCATCCAGAAATAGATATGCACATATATATAGATATCGAAATGTTTACATAGAGTGTGTCACATAAAAGTCAAAATATACATAATCGTCTTAAGTACATCCGGAGACGATATGTCTCTCAAAAAATAGGGGTGGTATAAATCCTAAGAGCTAATCCGCATGGTACTCATGATAGCACATAACTGCATGCACTAAGCGTCTCAGGATTCGGTGGATCTGACCCGGAACTCCCACCGTGTGGTGCTGGTATGCCATCGGTACGTCCACCAACCGAGCATAGTCCGGAATCCCTCGGGCAATGCCCTCAAGATTCTGGATCAGCTCCTCTCCTCTGGTGCCCTCTCCCTGAGGATCAGGGGCGAGTTGTGTCCTCCGTGAGATTGGAGACATCCCAGCTGGTCTCTCAGGTCCCACATCTGCATACATATATAAAATGTGATAAGACGAATGTGTATTAACAAAAAAAACATAAAACATAAAAAATCAAAAATACGAGGTCTTACCCAACTCCTCGTCCCAGTCATCTCCTTCTGGTAGTGGGAGATCTGGGTCTCCGGTGAAGTCAGTTCCTGCATAGGGCCAGTCTTCCACGACAATCAGCTGGTGCCGTAACCACCTAAAGAATTTCGGCCTCTAGGACATTTTTTGGCCGCCTCCAGCTCTGGGCATCAATGCTGCCCAGCGAGCCATTCTTGGCTCTCGTGGTATCGGATCTGCTACTGCGGCCCCTTGGCCCTGGAAGATTGGTAAACGTTCCAAAATGAATGATATCAGGATGGAACCATAACCGAACTGTTTTAGTTTACCCTGTTTGCATTTCGAGTTGCCTTTTCATATTGATTGTTACTGCTGTTGCCCAGTCAAACAGTAGGGGACTCATGCATTCTGAGGCCAGCAGGAGTTGGGCCTTTGTGGCCTCGTGCAGTGCCTGCGACCCTGCAGCCCGCGTGATGGTATGTAGGACCACTCTCAATGCCAGATCAGGGATAGTGTGGATATCCACCTTCTTGCTTCCTGATCCCATTTGTGCTCCTCGGCACACTCGTGCCATCACTTCTTCCATCTTCTCCCCAGATGGTCTGCTTCCAGTCAAGACAGGGATCGGACCTCTGCGGGACAATCCAGTGATAAAATAAACATCAGAAACCTCCAGCTCTAATACCTGGTCTCATAACCTGAACACCTGTTCATCTTCATCCCAGATACTGATCAAATACTGGAGGAGCTCGGGCTGAGCTCGTAGACAGGGTGTGAGAGAGAACTTTTTCAGCCCATAGTTTCTAAGGGCATTCATGCAAGCTTCACTTTGGATGGCTTGTTCATCCTCTTCTCCATGCTCTCGTTCTTTCCATTCAATCGCCATTTTTCTTGATTACCTGCATTCATATGGTCATAAGCCCTTAGTTAGATCTCTGATAGGCCTCAAATTCCATGAAATTTGGCTTAAATGTCGAAATTTTAGGCGGATTTTTAGGTTCAGCCGCTGGAGCGGCTGTTTTGTGAACAGTCGCGCCACGTGGCGTGAGCCCTTTGTACAAAAGAGCCCATTGGCGCGGGTCTGTGCCCGATACCCGTGCCAATGAGCGCAGCCCTAAAATTTTAAAAGTGGCCACATAGAACTGATTTTCAAGGGAAAATTATCAAAAAATGGATGAAAATGAAGAGCAAGGGAGCGCCTTTTACCTGTAGCAGACGAGAAGCTGAATGGTCAACTGGATTTTTCGCAATCACCGTCAAAAGTTTCTGCTCCAAATGGACCACTGTTGCTTTTTACCAAGGTAAATAGTAAATGTAATTTTATTTTTACCAATTTGACATATTTATAACTTTTTGACATAAAATGAGTTGTAAAAAGTCATTTTTATCAAATATTTTTATATGTTATGTCGAAGATGGATTTTACGCTTGCTTGGTATGTGCAGTAGTAGGTTTTTGCGACTTTAACGATGGAAACGAGTTGTATTTTATACTTTTTCGAACTCGGTAAATACACGAAAAAGTCACTTTGGAGTCACCTTTCAGCTCTTTTCTGACTCTCTAAACATGAAAAGATTGCCGAGGCCCTTGTCATTTCGATCTCGTTAAATTGGACACGAATCGACATCTACCCAGTATACGTTTAACCCTTTTTCGGGCTGGGATGGATTGATTACGAAAAAGGAATACCCTAGCCTATCGCGACTAGGAGGTTTTCTCGGATATTGTTTTCTACCTTTTCGGATCTGAGGAACTATTTACGAAAAGGGACACCCCTGGAGTTTACTTTTCCGTTGTCTTTTCAAACTCTCTAAACATGAAAAGACGCTGAGTTCTCCCTTTGTCAGACTCGTTAAAACCTGATGACATCGGATTCAGTCGAAATGACGTTCTCCGAGTTCCTCCTTCCTAGGACTCGTTAAATGCACTAGGATGGATTCGCCCGAAGGGCGGACTTATATTACAAGCATATGCTATCCCCTTCAAGCTTGTTATTAAAAATAATTGGGGTACTCGCCAGAAATGGTGGGGGAAAAAATGGAACCATCGTCGTTGTCGTCGGCAGTATGTCGCTCTTGAACATGGCACTTGTCTGCATTCGTGTCGGGTTGGGGACATCTCATCTCGTTTCTTCACTTTGCCTCCATGGGTTTGGATAATCCCTTTTGACCTCTCCTCTGCTCATTGCCTTGTCACCATGACCTCTGATCCGTTGATGTCAAATACTGCCAAGTCCACTGTCGTGCCATTTATATGTTCAAGAGAAGTTGGCCTCTGCAGATATCAACCTTCCTCTGATTCTCATACGATCCTTGATTCACAACAAAACATCATGTTCCTCTGTCTCGTGTCGATGATGTGGGAAACATTATGGCCCACCTTCGATCAAGGTCACTTCCTGTCGACTTCAGCTCATTATCTAGGAAGCTGATCTAGAGACTCCTTTATGGTACCTTGGAGCCTACATGCCTCAATGGTAGGTTCGTCGCATTCGACGTGAGGTTTTCATCATTGGCCTCTGATCGAGTGATTCTGCAGGTGTTCGACGCCAACTCATTGATTCACATGCCGTAGATTGTACCTGTATTACCTTGAAGGCCATTGTCATTATTGGTGGTTCCTCTCGCGTCTGTTAACAGCTTTCATCATTGGCTGGTAATCAGACGATGTTCCTGCATGTTCGACTTCAGCTCACATATTCACATGCTCGAACTTGTACTTTGTTTGGGTCGAGATGGAGCGCAAGATCCTGGATTGTGTCTGTTGTAATCCAGGCTACGATTGTGGATTATTATCATTATGTATAAGACTCATTGATTGGATGGCTGCGACCATACCTGAGTCTATTTATTTGATCCTCGTTGGATGGCTGCGCCCATACCCTGGATCCGGATTATAGTGTACTCTGTTTCGGATGGCTGCGCCCATACCACACATACATCATGTACTTGAGATGTCAGTTGCATTTTTCTGCGCAGGTTTTCCGACGGCGGACCTTCAGTTGAACATGTTCTCGTAAAGCATTTCACCCCTCTCTCTCTCGGGCCTCATACTTTAGGGGGCATCTGTTACACAGTAATTTGTCACCGTCCCTACCATTTCCCGTCCCGCACAATGGAGGACCCATTTTGTGACCTGTGAACATTGTTATGCCTTGAAAACATCATCAATGCATTCCTCCAAGCATGAGCTTCAATTGCCCTAAAGACATCTCCTTTCAAAAAATCATAAAAACATCTCCTTTTGCATTGGCGCGGGCAGACACTTCACCACTCGCGCCAATGGGGAAAATCCTACAAAGAGGCCGCGCCAACTGTTGCTCTGTCCCAGAGCAGTAGTCGCGCCAGCCAATTTAAGGAGTGTTTTTTAAATAAAGATGGCGGAAGTTATGTTTCAACAAACTCAGAAACCATTGCCTATCTTGAGTTGGGAGGTTTGGCTGCGGGAGTTCTATGGAAGGGAAGTGGTTTTCCACCTCCCATGGAACCTTCCTTGTTGATAAGGCCAATCCCACAATAATAGGGATCCCAACTCCCTCCTTCCCCATCTATAAAATCCTGCTCAATTCCATGGCAAGCTAGTCTTGAAGTGCCTAAGCTTTGAATCTCCAAATTCCCAAGAGCCTTTGTGCTATAAGAGCCCTCTTTCTTCCCTTAAGGCCGACTCAAGTAAGGAGACTATTGTCGAGAGACTCAGGAGAGGTTTGCCCTTTCCCTGGCGAGCTTTGCGAGATGTGAACAACTGGAGACCCATCCGAAGGAGACCACGACGTCATAACTTTGGTTGTAATCTCTTTCGATTGTTATTTAATGAATGATTATGATTATGGTTCCACTCTGTTATCGATTATGTTAATATGAGTAGTATCCTTTCTGACTGATATTTAGTTACGTATGCCGGATTTTATTCTTATCTATTTGTTTCTTGCACGTGCAGGTATCCATCCACGGAGATCGTAGAGGATCGTGATCTGCCGAGGCTGGGGAACGGGAACGCTCTCTTCTTTAGATCGTAGCATTGGATTCCAGGTAGGCCTCCATCTTTGGTCTTTTCATTTCGTAACTAGGAACTTGCGTTGTAACATTTCGTGATTGTTGCTAGACCCCTGCTGGGCTAGTAGGGATCGCCTCTATTCGCAGAGGGGATTTACCTTCCCAACACAAAGGAACGTGATGATGGATAAATTTGCTCAGATCCTTCAACGATTGCCCACCTACGGCCCATCTGCATCCAACAACCACTCTGGAGGTGCCACTCCCTTAAGGGTACAGGTAAACTTTGACATTTCTGTATTTGAAGTCCAAATAGATGTAGATGCCATAGATAGATGGTTAGATTTGCTGGAAGGGTATTTCTTGGTCCATGATTTCTCTGACCGAGAAAAGATTATTTTTGCCCTCCTCAAAGCCGCTCCCCATGTCAAAGACTGGTGGGAAACCTACTGTGAGCAAGAGGATGAAGGGGAACCCTCTCTTTTCTTGGCAACACCCAGTTGTAATTCATTCTGAAATGGCATCAAGGAAAAATATTACCCCATGGGGAGCTATGAGGACAAATACATCCAATGGAGCACGTTGTCGCAGCAAAGGGATCAAGATGTGCATGAACTAACGAATTTGTTCCATACCCTACGCACAAAGTTGGTTATTAAATATTTAGAGAGAAATTTGGCACTCAAGTACCACAGCTATCTGCACAAACACATTTAGGAGGAAATGGAGTTCCTCGACATTACATCACTTGGCACGGCATATCGTTATGCCGCCAATATCGAGCAGAAATTTAAGCAGAAGAAGCGAGATTATGGATCTGTGAATCCGAAGCCAGGGAAAGGTTCCCCCGAACTGCAGAACAAGGGGAAAGGCCAAAGTGGGGTGACTCAGAACAACACCACAAATCCAAATAAGGACATGGGGAAGTGGTGTGAATTTAATAACAACCCCGCTCATAGCACAAATGAGTGTTGGGCCAAATAGTCGTTGGTGGCCGAACTAAAGGCACCCGAATCACGTGCATTTTCTGATCCTGAGTCAGAACCAAAAAAAGTCAATGACAAAGGGAAGCAAATCATTGATGTGGATCTCAGTGCCATTGTTGCCACCAGCCAGATCCAGAGGGAGGATCCTGAGGATCCAGAGGAGGGGGAGCACCTCTTCCATTCACAAATGTGGGTGAAGGGTTCTCCACTGCAATTCATTGTCGATGGCGAAAGCCAAAAGAACCTCATTTCAGCAGAGGTTGTGAAGCGGCTCAGCCTACAGAACATAGCACACCTGAAGCCATATACCATCAGGTGGCTTCATCCAGGGAGAGATATCTGCATAAGCCAATAGTGTTGCCTTCCGTATAACATCAAGCCATTCACGTATGAGGTATTATGTGATGTTTCTCCTCTTGATGTAGCTGATGTATTATTGGGCCAACCATACTTGTGGAGGTGACATGCTATGTATGAGTCTAGGCCTCGTGCTGTTATTATTACTTTGGGAAATAACTTGTGCAGGATACTAGAGGTAGTACCGTCTCCTATCATCTCTTTGACTACCGCAAAACAACGCAGTAAGATTGTTTCCCAAACTAGGAAATTTATTTACCTTACAACTCGCTCACAGGGAAAGAAGAATATTATGGCCACAACCTCGAAACAGGGCTCCCCTGGACCGCTACAGCAGATGGACAAATTCATGGAGGAATACGAGGACATTTTCTCCTCACTCACAGAGGTTCCTCTACACTGTCAGGACAAGCACTCCATTGATCTGACCCCCAACACACTACCGCTTGATGTTTTCATACCTCCTGCAACTACACATAAAAAACCCACACATTTATTGTCTGAGGCTGATAAACAAACCAAATTTACTGAACGCATCTAGTATGTCCGCCCGCAGGTCCATGACATCTTCAACAAATCTAATACCCAGTTCAACATAATTTGCCTCATCTCATGGAGGATCTAAACGCAATGGGGACCATTGATTCCTAAGGAGGGTGGAATGATCCAGCTGGATATCGGTGGCCACCCACCTATTCTATTTGGACTCGCACCATCAATTATTATAGCTTTTCACATTCAACACAACTTACTATTTTTAGCAAGCTTGTGGGTCCTACACTCCCGAAGTCGTTTTGGGGCCTTAATGATTCAGGTGGATATTGTTGGCCACCCACATATTCCATTTGAACCCCCACCATCAGTTCTTTCATTTTTTAAGTTGCAACACAACTTACTATTTTTAGCAGTTTTTCGGGTCCTCAACTTCCGGAGTTGTTTTGAGGCCCTAAACAACGTTTTTGGGGAAAAATGGGAGCAACATGGGCCCATGGATCGATATTGCTCACGCCAAAATTTTTACTCCTTAGATAGATATTTCTAACAAGGTATGATACGTGTCAAACAAAGATCGTATGTCGAAGTTACATCCCCGGGAAGTTGAAACACCAATTTACCGAAACGGGGCCCATAGTTTTGGCGCTTTATCTCCTAGGGTTAGGTTTTTGGATGTTTAGAGTTCTCCATTGTTTCTCAATAATAAATAGGCCCTTGAGCCTCATTGTAACATAGTTCAGAGGCCTGTAGCTGCCACATCTCTTCTCAGAGATAAGATACCAGCGCCCTAGCTAGTTTATTTCCATTATGTCTGTAAGCAAATTTCAGTCATTTGATTTAAATAAAATGAAGTATTGTTTATACTACATCTCTGTTTTTATGTCTATTTCTGTATTTTATTGTGTTCCTGCATAAATCCGAATCACATTATTTTTAGGATGCTTGCTGCTGGACTGATAAGGCTTTCTTAGAAGAGTTTCCAGTATTAATAAGGCCAGGATGTAAGAGTTTTTCTTGTTCTTTTATCAAAGAATCACAAAAGGCATCAAAAGAGGGGGACTTGTAGGCTGTT
Organism: Pinus albicaulis; assembly: GCA_034641835.2. Lineage (NCBI taxonomy): Eukaryota > Viridiplantae > Streptophyta > Pinopsida > Pinales > Pinaceae > Pinus > Pinus albicaulis. Next base: position 162,584,306 of record CM076569.1, on the reverse strand, counting down.
CCTGGATAAATGAGGGCTTCTCTAGTGGAATGGAAGGTGGAAACAAATACAGAGTATGCAGGGCCTATCTTAGCAAGAATGGAATAGATAAGACTACCATCTTCCTTTTTGACCTTACAACCTTCTAAAATAAGTCTAAGGGTCTTGAATTTTGACAAAAAATATTCAATAGTGGAGAAATTATTGGGTTCCAAAGTAAGCAACTCGTTTTCAAGCTGGTGGGTTATGATTTCATTTTGAATGTCAAAAACAATATTTATCATTTTCATAGCTTCAGCAGGGGAGTCAATTTCTTGGATATGAAATCTAATATCTTGAGCAATGGACATTCCTATCAACCCTCATGCTTGATATTGTTTATTTTCCCATTTATCCATTTTATCTGCATCGGTACGTCTATATTCTTGTCCTAAGGCTATTTTATAAATCCCTTTACTTCTAAGCACGTCTACCATGTAAGATAACCATTGGAAATAATTGGTGCTATTAAGAATAAACAGACATGCACTTTCCTTTTTTTTTAAATTAAAGTTGAAAAGGTTGAAATTAACTGCTCCAATGGAAAGATCTCGAAAAATTGGGCTGGTTCACAAAAAATAGATTTGAAAATGGCTTATGGATGAAGAAGTTAGGCCTTTTTGAAGAAAAGTTGGAGTAGATGAAGAGTAGTCACATGATAGGTTGAAAGTTGATGATGAAGTTGTACGTAAAAAAAAAATCTTCTCTTTTCCAAACTTAATATAATAGGCTCACTTTTTTTTTTTTTTTTTTTTAAATATTACTTTAGGTGACCCACTTTTTATAATGGGTGAGAAACATTATTACATAAAGTAACTTTAAAACATAATTTACATGTGTTTTTTAAATACAACCCTTTTTTAAAAAATGTAATTTGTAAAATTTTTTTTTAATAAAAATTAACTTGACAAAAAACTTTTTAGAAAAAGAAGTTTTATAAAGAGACTTGAACCGAAGATCTCTATTCTCATAAAGTAACTTTACACCAAGTGAGCTAGTAAAAGAATTCTATAATTGTTTGAAAGGAGGAAGGTTTTATTTTTATTTTTTTTTTATTTTTTCGGGTTGCGTGCCTTTTTCCCGCAACAAAACAACCGTGCAAAAAAAAAAAAAAAATTCAAACCTTACGACAGAATGTTATATTTCCAGTTAGTCCGTCTGACAAATATATGTTTTTCTCACTATTTCTGATTTCCCAAGATTTCACAAAGTCACAGGGAAAGAGATGCAATAAAATATAAAAATGCACATAAACACAAAGATGCAGCAGAAATAAAAATTCATTTCATTAATATCAAATAACTGAAATATGCTTATAGACAGAATAGAAATAAACTAGCTAGGGCACTGGTAGCTTATATTTGAAGAGAGATGTGGCAGCTACAGGCTTCTGAACTGTGTTACATTGAGACTCAAAGGACTATTTATTATTGAGAAACAATGGAAAACCCTAAACATCCAAAAACCTAACCCTAGGAGATGAAACACCAAACTATGGGCCTTGTTAGGGTAAATTGGTACATCAATTTCTCGGGGTCATAACTTGGCATATGATCTCCATTTGATACACGATACCTCGTTATAAATATCTATTCGAGGACTACAACTTTTGAGTGACCAACATTGGTCAAAGTACCATGTTTCTCCCGTTTTTCCAAAAAAAAATGTCGTTTAGGGCCTCAAAATGGCTCCGAAAGTTCAGGACCCGAAAGAACTGCCATAAATAGTAACTTGTGCTACAATTAAGGCAACTAAAAAATTAAAAGAAACAATGGTGGGGGCCCAAGTGGAATAGGTGAGTGGCCACCAATATTCACCTGGATTAGAAAACCCTGTCAAATATTGTTCTTATTAGATTGTCATAAAATGTTTCAACAACGAGTACAATGAGCCCAATACATAAACTTCCAACATATATTTACCCAATAAAAAAACAAAAGTAGTATTTCGGAACTATTGTATATTAGAGAGAAACTATCTAGCCATCAGACAACTGTAGTCAACTGCAATCAATTGTCAAACCCTAGCTCATGTAGGAATTTACAGGTAAGTTCCTTATATCAAACACCAAAGATCATTGCTCACAAATAGATCACATATCAGTACACCAATATTTGACGTGGTTAAAACCCTCAAAGAGGGAAACAATCCACGACCTGAGCCAATGCAGCCACTTCAGGCAATTTATTAATATAAAGAAATAAAATTTACATAAGATTCTCTCATAAACTATCGCCAGACAAATGTCCCTCCATGCTCTTTAAATAGATATCATGGACCAATCGGGTGTTAAGCCACAGATCAAGTGTCGGTAATACAGAAGAGAGAATGAACCGTTGGATCACTACATATCGTGGTCATCAGATTATAAGTTACAAATATACATAGTAAAGAAACACACTTGACCTAACTCTACGCTAGACCAAGTTATACTTAACTATTTCCTATGTGTCATAATATCCTAACAACTCAGAACTCTGGTTGCACTCATCAAGATATTCTGTGAGAGATTGTAACTTCTTGGTCACTCCTCGAGATATTGTAAATAGGCGGATGGTCGCTCCTAGGAGAACTGTGAGTATGCAACCAGGGACAAAATAACCAATATCAGTCTCAAACCCTCAATCACACCCTTCAAGAGCCTGTGTGTGCAACTCTACATGCGTAGTCACACTAAGGAACACTGCAAGTGTGAGATCAAGGACGAATTCTTTTGGATCTGCATTAAAAACCCAGTCGCACCCTTAATGTCATTGTACATGCTACTTTAGCCTCCCAGTCACACTGAGGAACAATGCGTGCCTGCGACTGTGGTCGAAAATTCCCAGTGATGTGCATGCGACTGAGAAATAGAAACCCTAGATACATATGAGCCTCAGATTTGTAGTTTCAGACCCTTGCGCAAACTTCCTCTGTCGGACCTGTGTCAACCAAGACAATAGAATAGGTGAAGATAATGCTTGATGAATGTGTCCAAATGATCTTGAGGTCTCTTCTATTTATGGGTTTCCATGAGGGTCCACTTGATTTCGAGGTCGACCAAATCTATTGTACATGTGCATAGGGTTGACCTAATTCAATGTAAATAAGAGGGTTCATAAATTCAAAATCCAACTTCTTCTTGTCTAAATAAGGTGATATTTAGGTGAATTTTGGTCCTCTCAAAAATATAAATTCAATGTAATCATCATCTCTTTCATCTAATATTTCTAAGGCAGAATTTGACCCTAGTTTCAAAAATTAACACTCCATCTCAACTAGGAATAATTCCACCAGCCAATATCTCTTTGTTGATCATTGCATAATCTTGTCATGATTTCATCATGCCTTGACCATCTCTGCTCAAATATATCTATTGAAACATTCTCGAATCTAAAAGAATAATAATTGTGGAGCATTATCTTCCACCCATACTATGCAATAGGATATTTAAATCCACATAGGAGCATACCTCAACCCTGGTATCACATCGGGGAGATCATTCTCAACCTGAAACCATAACGGGGAGAAAGTATAAACCCAATCCTATTACTTATTGATATTCCCATCAATGACCCTCAAGAGTCATGAGGTAGAACACCTGCATCCTAATCTAGCTTGGACGAGATACCCGACTTACCAATAGGTAAGGATCACACACCTCCAAGTCTCCTCAACTTGTTGGCCAGACGGGGAGGGACAATCCCAAAAAACCCTTCTTGTGGGTATGATTACAACTGGGGTATAAAATGCAATGAAAAAAGGTGGGGGAGATACCCGAATTGTCAAAATGAACAAGGATCACACAAATACCATGGGTGAAAGATAGGGGTGATACCCTATTGTCTAGAGATACCTCAACCCCAGGAGACCTCTATCTCAATTCCTCACCTTGGGATCTCAAAATGGGTGAAGAGGTGGCTTAGTGTCCTCGATCAGCATTGCCCCTTATCAGGTGGGATCACATCCACTAGTCTAAGTTGTTCTTTGAAGACAAAGAACTTCCATTTCGATAAAGATTTGGTGAGAGTATATGAAATCTGTTCATCTATCGATATGTGGTGGAGTCTAATAGCTCCTCTATGCACCATGTCTCAGATGAAGTGATATCGAATATCTATGTGCTTAGACTTGTAATGAAATACAATTTTCTTTGTTAGACAGATCCCACTATTGTTGTCGCAATATATCACTGTAGTGTCTATAATCTGCTCAAATATCTCTCCAAAGAGCTTCCTCAACCAAAATTCTTCACAACTAGCCATGCTAGTGGAAATATACTCGAATTCAAAAATACTCAATTATATAGACTTATATTTCATGCTTATCTAGGATATCATGGAAAATCCAAGACTGAAACAACATCCAGATGTTCTCTTCCCCTTGATAAGATTTCCTGCCCATTCAAAATCTGTGTATCCATGAAGTCAAAAATCTCCAACAGAATTTCTCAAAACAAGTGTGATCGTCCCATGTAAATATATCAATATATGTTTTACAGCGATCTAATGTGCATGGAGGGGCTTAGTCATGAATTGACTTAATGTGTTCATTTCATAGCACATGTCTGTACATGTGTTCACAAAGAACATTAAAGCCCCAATTAATTGTCTATACTCGGATGGATTGGCCAAATATGATCTTGAAGCTTCTCCACGTAACTTCTTGAAGTTAACTTCCATTGGTGTATCCATGGATTTAAATTCTATCATTCCAAATCTTTCCAGCAGGTTCACAACATATTTTCCTTGTGAAATGAAAATCTTACCAGGTATTTTCCACACCTCAAGGCATAGAAAGTAGTGCATGATCCCAATATCCTTCATATCGAATTCACATGCTAGATCTCTTTTACACTCTATCATCACAGGCTCAATACCTGTTAAGAATAGATCGTCAAC